>CM047526.1:2959901-3559901 GCA_026122265.1 Ammodytes dubius
TATGCCTAATGTGTCATATGCACTTACCATGAGGCACTTCTCCTTCACAAAAAGATTTTAGTGAAAATGTTATTCCACAAGCTAGATTTGAACCTGAGACCTTTTGATTATGAGACCTGGACTTAACACCAAGCCATCAACTTGTGGTAAAAATATAGAGCAGGTCAAATTTATGAAAGAAGTCGAATTCATTTGAAATTATGAATGTTATGAAAAATATGTTCATGAACAATTGTTGTCTGGAATGAGCTGAACATTTAGACGTAAGAATGGAGTTTCTAGGATGAATTCCCAGGGAGAAGAAGAGATTTGAAACTTTTCATAATTTTGGTTTAATTGCTTATTAATTATGAAGTTATAAATTTCTTTGAAAATTTTGAATGAAAGCAGACATGTGAAAAATGGGCTGAATATGAGGATGGTTGAAGATAGTTTGTGGAATGAAGCATGTTGAAGATATGGACATGCATGAATTTGGGCGGAATAATAATAAATACGTAGAATATCAATGCTGTGAATGCTTTCAGCTTTCAGCATTCACACCAATAAATACGTAGAATATCAATGCTGTGAATGCTTTCAGCATTCACACCAATAACCAAAATGCTCACTCCAAGGAAGGAGTTCCACTCTTGTCCAGCAGAGGGCACTGACATAAGAGCCCAGGAAATAAACTGCACATTTTAGCAACGTGGTAAATGGCAATGTTGCTTCAGAAGTTGTTATCAAGGGTGACACCCCCATTACCAAAAATGCTTTTATGGTAGCCGCCCTTAACAACGCCAGCCCCCACCTTGACTACCGACCAACCGACCAAAAATAAAAATAAAAAAATTATTACTTTACATTTTTTTATGTTTAGTGCTGCACAATTGTACTAGCAAGCGCGATGTGTGCTTATGCACACGTCATAAGTTGGTGAAAGTCCGCGATTTGCAGTAAATAAATGTGCACGTGTCTCCAAGCCTTTCTCTATCAGCTGCTCTGTGTGTGTGTGTGTGAAACGCAGCGCTGCTCTATGGATATATTTAGGATTCAGGGACATTGAACAGAAAGAAGTGCTGTGCAAAGCAAATCACCGTGTTTACACCACTTCTTCTGTACCAGTTTACAGAAGTGCCACACTGTTACTGTCCTTGACCTTTGGAGAAATGCATTGATTTATTTTCAAGGGGAAAAAACATTGTATTTATTATTTAAACTACTAAGTTATATTGAAACAGCATGCTAGTGTAGGCGTACAATATTTATTTTCTGAATTGTCAATGCTCTCTATGTTTTAAATTGGGAAATACATGTTCCAAAACGACCAATAACCTCTCTATTTAAAAAGAAATCAAACAAGTATGCTAATAATAACCATTAATAAATGATAGGCCTATTGTCCACAATAATTGTACTACTCCTGTATACAAATAAAGTAAGTGCTGTAAGTGAAATG
This sequence comes from Ammodytes dubius, assembly GCA_026122265.1. Classification (NCBI taxonomy): domain Eukaryota; kingdom Metazoa; phylum Chordata; class Actinopteri; order Uranoscopiformes; family Ammodytidae; genus Ammodytes; species Ammodytes dubius. The sequence goes on from CM047526.1 coordinate 2,961,343, forward strand.
CATTTTATTTAAATTCCACTGGCCTCTATGTGAATAAATGTGTTGTGCTAATATAGATCCCTTGTGATCCGTGATTATGAAGGCTACACATGTAGGCTGAATGATAAAGCATAGTACTGAAAAACAAAGCTAAAGATTTGGAGTTGACATTTATTATTTTTGCCATTATTTTACCGGTCTAGCCCACTTGAGATCAGATGGGTATCTGTATCTGTCACCACGGGGCCCTCAAGGTGTAGTGGTTATTTTGTAGATTTGTGATATTTACGTTGCTCAAATGATGAAATTCTTAATTTAAATTCTCTAATTCTGATTGAATAAGGTTGTGAAGATCCCACAATGAAGATGACCCAGTTTTGCATCGAGAGAGGTGAGTTGTTGATATTCCAAAGTCGGTAACACTTTATAATAATGTTCATTTATAACTGATTCATAAGTCATTCATAAGTCATATATAAATCAATATATAATGATGAACTATTTATTTACAAAACAGTAATATATATTTGTAGATGATTTATAAATAGTATGTTAACGTATCACAAATGTGTTGTAAGTCATCTATTAAGCTTTTAGTAAATCATGAAATACAAATCATTGGTAAATTATTAATAAGTCATTAACAAACCTTTCTGCATCCCCTAATCCAGGGGTCTCCAACCAGGGGTGTTTCTAGGTTTATAAAACATCGGTGGCTTAGCCCAAGAGGAAAAGGCTAATGCGCGCGTGTAGCATGTTTTTTTGTATACTTTATTGCGCATGCACATTTTTTCACTCATAAATAAACAAAATAGGCAGTTTACACCCTGCTCAAGTCCTGCCTCCCTTTTCTCTGCCTCACTAAGCTCTTTAACTCCTCACTGTCCCATGGAATTGTCCCCTCTGCCTTTAAATTGCTGCTGTCACCCCCACCCTGCAGAAACCCGGTCTCGACCCCGCCTCCCTCTGTAACTACCGCCCAATCTCCAACCTCCCCTTCCTTTTGAGTAAAGGCAGATTGAGTAAAGCCATAACACTTAAGTTTACTTAAAGGCCTATTTCACCGGTGGGAATATGAAGGTGTATTGAATTCTGAGATCCTATGTAGTATAAATGTGCAAAAAAAATAACCCTACATTTCTCTTTCTGTGACATCACAGAAAGAGAAATGTAGGGATAAACAGTGAGACCATAAAACACTCTTTCTGCCTTTTCTCAGGCTAGGATGAACCAATTTAAAAAAAAATTGCACATTTATACTACATAGGATCTCAGAATTCAATACACCTTCATATTCCCACCGGTGAAATAGGCCTTTAATAGTAGGGATGCACCGAAATGAAAATTATTGTCCGAAATCGAATAAAACACTGGACTCTGACATTTTCATGCACGCACCTTCCAAACTGCTCCTGCTGCGCGCTCACAAACAGACGTGGACTCGCATACACGGTTACGTCTCTCTTTACTGCCATTTCCTGGTTTACAAGCGCGCAGCTCTTTTAAAAACATATTTCCTTAGTGTCATTTAGTTCGTCAATTTTAGGTAATTTTGTTCGGCCTTTTAACTGTTTCGGGCCGAAACCGAAAATGACTTATTTTGCCATTTTCGGCCGAACATTTTCGGTGGCCGAATGTTCGGTGCATCCCTACTTAATAGTAAGTTATGATCAATGACATCAAAGGCAGCACTGAAGTCTAACAGGACTGCTCCTACAATATTCTGTTGATCAATGTCTTTAAGCCAATCATCCGTCATTTGAGTGAGCGCTGTGCAGGTTGAGTGTCCTTCCCTATAAGCGTGCTGATAGTTGGTTGTCAAGTTGTTCATAGAGAAATAGCTTTGTATCTGGCCAAATACAATTTTCTCCAACAGTTTGCTTATAACAGGTAACAGGCTGATTGGTCTGCTGTTAGAGACAGTAGAGGCAGCACGAGCATTTTTAGGTAAAGGTATTACCTTAGCCAGGGCTGGACTGGGACAAAAAATCGGCCCTGGCATTTTTGGCCATGGCAGCCCACCATGATTATTTATACGATATGCGGAGTCAGGGGCGTTGCACCAAATTCTGGGCCCCTATACAGGAAGTCCTGATGGGCCCTCTGAGAGGCGGTCTTACAATACAAACATGTAAAAGCTGTCTATAGTCCAAAACGTATGAGTGACTGGTCCCTCTCTGAGCCAGATAACAACACAATGTTTCTATTGATGAATGACCAAATCATTACGCGTACTTGAACACAACCCCTGGTCTAATGACTCTTAATAACCATGCACACGCACAGTGTTTCTCACAGGAATTTGGGAGACTGTGTCGTGGACCCTGGACCTTCTAGGGGGGTCCGGGGGAATGCTCCCCGGAAGAAATTTTTAAAATGTTGAAGTAAAATTCATCAATCTGGTGCACTTTGAGGAGAAAACTAAGGCTAAATCAACTGTTTCCTATGTAAGCTATTTAGTACTATTTTCTGGAATAATGTATAGACACATAATGACCAAAAAGCAGAAAGAAGAAATGTACATGTTTAAAAAATCCATTCAGCTTTGGGAACTCTTTGAATACACCAACAACAGAGCTATTTAACTCCTCTAAGAAACCACAAGAGAGCTAGCAAATGTTTAGTAGGTTATTAGCTAAAATAGCCACTTTGACCTGGCTCTATATGGCTCTATCCATGATGTTAACGCAAGCAGCTAGCTGTTGGCAAACTACACATGCTGTGTTAAAATTTAGCAAGCTACACAAATAATTGTTCTCAACATAACTTTATTTTCAACTTCTTACCACTAGTCCAGCATTTGTCTCCTTTCCGTCTCATCTCCGTTTTCTCTAGTTGTTTTTCTGTCTGTTAGTGACGTGACTTGATTGAGTGAATGACAGCCGAGGGACCTCGGCCTCCACTGTGTTGTGATTGGCCAGGCCCGCCCAGAACCAATCATGATGAATGGGCAATATTTAAATGTCCTTTCAGGTTAAGTTGACTGTCTGCGCGCGAGAGGGAAGGGACCTCGGCCCTTGGCTGTGTGACTTGGCCGGGCGGGCGGGTCCATTAGAAAAAAAAAAAATTATAGGGGAGAACGGGGGAATCTGAGGCATCGGGTAATGTGAGCCACCCCCTGTATCTAGGCAACGGAAAACATTTGTGGTCATGTGAGATATATGTTTTCAAGCCCCTCTCATTTCCCTATGGCCCTGAAAGAGAGGACCTCATGGTGCTGTGGTAAGCATGTTTTTTTCACCAAAATAGGTATTTTGCATGTCAAAGTAAATTTTCGTGCTTTCAACTTAATCAACTGTTGTGCCGAAGCAAATGTATTCTCGTAGAAAAACTTCTATCATACGTATTAATGAACTACCAACATATAAAAACCATGTGATGATATTAGTTAAAGATTAGCCTGAAATGCTAAGAGAGGTAGTTTTTTCTCAAATTGTGGTGGTGGGGGAAAGTGAGCCAAATGTTTTGGGGGAAAGTGAGCCACTGTCTCACTTTCCCCCACCATGAGGCACAAGTTAAGTTTAGTCTTAAACATATTTTAATGTAATATTACATAACATATGTTTTATTTTAATGTCATACATATTGTAGAAAAGCCATCATGCCAAGGAAATACACCAGGAAGACGACCTGGGGCAACCACACGGACAGAGCACCTTCTCATCTTTCCCTGTAACCGTCAGGGCTGGAATGTAGATTAGGCCTAGTTGTAGAGTATGACAGGCTGATGTTATAATCCAGTTTGGTCTTCTCCTGTGTTCTGAGTCCCAGGCTGTTCTCGCTGGTTCTGATTTTCCTATGCTTTGACCCCCAGACACAAGCTGGCTCTAAGGGTCCTGTGTTCTGACCCCCAGACTGTGTTCTAATCTAACTGGTTCTATCTTTCATTTGAATCTTATTAAAACCTTTTGAATTATAATATGTTGTATTTGATTTTGTTCAGAGTTACTTTCAAGTGTTTAGAAAATTTGCTTTGCTTAATTGACCAAACCCCATCATTCTTTCACTAGTCCGACATTAGTCGTTAGTCATTAGTTACAATATGTGTTGTTATGGTAGTTTCAGAGTGGAAAAAGTAAGTGGTTCACTTTACCCCTTGATTTTTCTGGTCCGTCTCAGTTTACCCCACAGCTGGGGTAAAGTGAGCCACATGACAACTTTTTTTTAAACAATCATATTTTCACTGCCCTTTGTCTTGAAAAAATTCTGCTAATGCCCATTTCTAGGAAACACCCTGAATGAATGGGAAATGTGTAAATTTGAGTGATAAATCATGTTAGCTCGCTTAGAGGGGAGCAAATGTAAAAAGTGGCTCAGATTACCCCGTTCTCCCCTATTTAATTTTTTTTTTTTTTTTTTTTTTTTTTATGGACCCGGCCCGGCCCAAAATGCCTGCCGGCCCACCGGGCATTGCCCGGTACGCCCGATGGCCAGTCCAGCCCTGACCTTAGCCTCTTTCCAGGTTTGTGGGCACATATTGCTGTCTAGAGACTCTAGACTGATATTGAAGATGTGGCATATGGGAGTGGCAATCTGATCCGCTACCATCCTCAACAGCTTTCCATCCAGGTTGTCAATACCAGGTGGTTTTTCATTATTGATAGATAATAGTAGTTTTTCTACTTCCTCTATAGCCACTTTACAAAATTCAAAAGAACAGTTCTTATCTTTCATTATTGTGTCTTTTATTCATGAATACGAATACAATGGTTCAGAGTGTGGTGTTGGCATTTCCTGCCAGAGTTTGCAAACTTTGTCCATAAAATCATTGTTAAAGTAATTTGCAATATCTGTAGGTTTAGTTATGAAGGACCCTTCAACTTCTATGAAAGATGGAGTGGAGTTACCCTTTCTTTCTTTTTTTTAAATATATTCTTTGCGCATTTTTATGCTTTATTAATAGTGCAGAGAGACAGAGGTGAAATGGGGCAGAGAGGGGAGTGACATGTAGAGAACGACCGGGAATCGAACCCGGGTCTGCTGCTGGGCCCGGCCCTGGAGTTACCCTTTCTGCCCATGATATTATTTAAGGTGCTCCATAGCTTTTTTTGTCATATTTTATATCATTAATCCTTTTCAAAATACAATTTATTTTTATTTTTGTTCAGTTTAGTGACATAGTTCCTCAGTTTACAGTATATTTGCCAATCAGATGTGCAGCCAGACCCATTTGCCACTGCCTTTGCCTCACCTCTTTGAACCATGCATTCTTTTAATTCATCATCAACCCAAGGAGCCCTATTGGCTCTCACAGTCTCCTGAGTGCATACACTCCAGCATACACCTCTATGGTGGACTGCATGCAGTGCCACTCATCTCACTAACTTTAAAAAAGAGTCAGCGTAGCTTAATTCAGTTGATGTGTGCTATGTAAATAATAAATACAAGCTATGTGATGCAAGTAGCTCTTAGCAACTTTAATTTTTTTAAACTCTCAGTTGAATAAAGGATGGAGACCCCTGCCCTAATCTAAAGTGTAAACCATTCATCAGGTACTAATGTGTTGTAGGGCTGTCATCGGCTAAAAATTTACATAGTTGAATGTGATTGGTCGAATCTTGCCTAGAGTGAACTAATCGTAGTAGTGACTTTTTATTAATTTAACAATGATTTGTTAAAGGTTCAGTAAGCAGAATTGTCAGTTTAGCTAACTTCCTGCCACTGACTGCAGTTAGCAGTCCCCTCCCTCGTCCCCAAGTTATCTAGCATCATCTGAGATAAGTAAGTGTGATAAAACATGATAAAAACCATCAAAACAGACATTGGGAAGGATTTTTACCTGCTCCACCATTGTAGGCGCATAAACATTCACCGATCTGTCGTGCACCGGCAGTGAGACGGGGGACGGTTTGTAGTTCTCCCTTCTGATTGGATATCCGTTTCGGGATCCCCGAAAAGTTTATTTGCCGATTACATGCAGAGCGGGTGACTGAGAGATCGGCTTTATGAAACGCGCACACTATATAAGTGATCACTGTATGAATAAAGAGCGATTTAACACTTATATTAACATAAATAAATCGCTTACTTCACCTTTAATGAGAATTTCATGATTTACTAAAAGCTTTATTGATGACTTACAACACATTTGTGATATGTGATATGATAGCACTTATTAATCATCTACAAATATATATTACTGTTATAAATGATTGGTTCATCAATATCTAATGACTTATATGTGGCTTTTAAATGACTTGTAAATCACCTATAAATGAACATTATTATAACGTATTACCCTTGTTCCTAACCCTAAGCCTATTTTGTCTTGTTGATGTGCTGCAGGGAGCCTGTGGCAGCCTAACATTAGTCTGGTTCACATCACTGCATTCAGTGGAAAAGCTGCACTGGTGGTCAGCTTCAGTCCGGACACACTCTGTGAGCAGTACACAGTCATTGTAAAATGCTTCCCTACCCAACATGTAGAGCATATATTCAAGGTAAGAGCATTTCTGTGAGGGATCAAAGTATCAATTAAAGTTGGGCTTTTCTTTATCTCAGTACAGAAAACTGTGGCCTGTGTGTATGTGCAGTATGTTTCTGCTGATAGTAGAAAAGGCTTCTCTAGCAGAGAGCAGAGCTGCAGTTGATTGGTAGTGAGATGTCAGCATATCCAATTCCAGGACTAGCATTGACCTCCTGCATAGAGCACTGCTCTTCAACCTGTCCCAGCCCAGGGACCCCTTGGTCTATAGAGAAACAGAACAGGGTTCCCCAGATAAAAACGAAAGAAAAAGTGTTGCATTTGAACCCTAGCCATACAATTACATTTTTTTTGTTGATAGTTGATAAAACATCTATACATAATTATTATTGGTCTTTATTATTTATTTTAACAACCTTACATTATAGTCAAGTCAATGATTTGCTTTTGAGCTTTGTATTTAAGTGCAGCTAACGTTTCCACCGAGCGGGGCGGCTCGGGTCAGTGCGGCTCTGATCGGGACAGCTAGGTAATGCTAAATCTGGAGTGCGTGTCCATCGCCGACACTATCCTTTAGATAGGCGGGTTTATGACCCTTAGGTAGGCGGGTTTATGACCCTATCCTTAGTAGGCGGGGTTTAACCCTATCCTTTAGGTAGGCGGGGTTTATGACTCTATCCTTTAGGTAGGCGGGGTTTATGACCTCTATTTAGGTAGGCGGGGTTTATGACCCTATCCTTTAGGTAGGCGGGGTTTATGCCGGAGGCGACAGTCACAGCCAGAGTATGGGTCAAAGTATTGGGCTAACAGAGTGGACTTTGTATTACAGCCTTTAGTATGCGGGTTTATGACCCTATCCTTTAGGTAGCGGGGTTTATGACCCTATCCTTTAGGTAGGCGGGGTTTATGACCCTATCCTTTAGGTAAAGGGGTTTATGACCCATCTAGGTAGGGTTTATGACCCTATCCTTAGGTAGGAGGGGTTTATGACCCTATCCTTTAGGTAGGCGGGGTTTATGATCCTATCCTTTAGGTAGGTGGGGTGTATGACCCTATCCTTTAGGTAGGCGGGGTTTATGACCCTATCCTTTAGGTAGGCGGGGTTTATGACCCTATCCTTTAGGTGAAAGGGGTTTATGACCCTATCCTTTAGGTAGGGGGGTTATGACCCTATCCTTTAGGTAGGCGGGGTTTATGATCCTATCCTTTAGGTAGGTGGGGTGTATGACCCTATCCTTTAGGTAGCGGGGTTTATGACCCTATCCTTTAGGTAGGCGGGGTTTATGACCCTATCCTTTAGGTGAAAGGGGTTTATGACCCTATCCTTTAGGTAGGCGGGGTTTATGACCCTATCCTTTAGGTAGGCGGGGTTTATGCCGGACGGCGACAGTCACAGCCAGAGTATGGGTCAAAGTATTGGGCTAACAGAGTGGACTTTGTATTACAGCCTTTAGGTATGCGGGGTTTATGACCCTATCCTTTAGGTAGGCGGGGTTTATGACCCTATCCTTTAGGTAGGCGGGGTTTATGACCCTATCCTTTAGGTGAAAGGGGTTTATGACCCTATCCCTTAGGTAGGTGGGGTTTATGACCCTACCCTTTAGGTAGGAGGGGTTTATGACCCTATCCTTTAGGTAGGCGGGGTTTATGATCCTATCCTTTAGGTAGGTGGGGTGTATGACCCTATCCTTTAGGTAGGCGGGTTTATGACCCTATCCTTTAGGTAGGCGGGTTTATGACCCTATCCTTTAGGTGAAAGGGGTTTATGACCCTATCCTTTAGGTAGGCGGGGTTTATGACCCTATCCTTTAGGTAGGCGGGGTTTATGATCCTATCCTTTAGGTAGGCGGGGTTTATGACCCTATCCTTTAGGTAGGCGGGGTTTATGCTGGACGGCGACAGTCACAGCCAGAGTATGGGTCAAAGTATTGAGCTAACAGAGTGGACTTTGTATTACAGCACTCATCCACTGAGTTTGGCACATCCATATGTTCTGTTAGAGTCACAAAGTCTTGGAACGCAGTACCGAGCGAGACAAGAGAGTGGAACACCTTTGCTGGTTTTAATTTTGGATGAAATCATGGCTGAAATCTGGGTGTCCTAATGTTGTGATTTTATTGTTGTTGTGGTGGTGTCCCAATGTTGTGATTTTATTGTTGGTGGTTGTGTTTTACTGTTGTAAAATCGTGTGTTATTGTTTTTATATTTCAGTGTTTGACTTTGACAGAGATGTTATCCTCTGTTTCCTGCCCAGAGACTCCAGATGAAAATTAGCTTATAGCTAACTCTGGTACTGCTAATGAGCTGTTCATTGTCCCTGTCAAATAAACAAATAAATAAATCAACAGACGGCAGTGTGTAGTGCCACCCTTTCAGCAGACTTTCAGATGGCTTGTGCACAACGGCACATTTTTTACATTATTTAAAGAAATACAGTATATATTCGTGTGTATTGTCCCTATTGTCCCCCCCCCCCCCCTGTTTGAAGACCACTGGCATAGGGTATATTCATTAGGTGTGTAACAATACATGTACTGTAGGGTGGTAAGATGGCCTAGAGCAGTGATTTTCAACCTTTTTTGAGCCGCGGCACATTTTTTACATTTACAAAATCCTGGGGCACACCACCAACCAAAATGACACTCTGGTTGGTGGTTGGTTGGTACACAGCATATATACATATACCGTATTGGTCCAAATATAAGACGACCCTGATTATAAGACGACCCCCCGTTTTTCAAAACTCATATTTGGAAAAAAGATTTGAAGACCAGATCTTGTTTTTAAAGGAAATTAATTTTATTTATTAAAATAATATACGAAAATAAAAACGCATTGAATAAAACACTTTTCTTCTTTGCAAATGAACAGTAGTGCAAATAGACCGAACTCTGATGTGTTTACCACAGACTTTATTCCTCTGCCCCGCTGTGATCGCTCTCGCTGTCATCTCTCTATGCTCTGGTTCGGTTCTGGCATAGCGGGTCATCCTCACTGCTGTCCTCGGCATCTGAGACGCAACATTTATTTAATGCTCATAGTTAATCACATAGCCTAGCGCTGAAACGAAAGCTATCAACGCCGTGGTTTAAGGCTGAAATGATAACCGGGGCACGTTACCGTTGTCGATTGGAAGGCTTCCGCGATCTCTGTTAGATTCAGTTTACAGCCGATTAAAGTTACAATCACAACGGCCGCATGGACAGCGTTTAAATAAAGCCTCTTATTCTTATTATCATTAGGGCTTTGATGCAAATGATGAAATCTAAACATTACGGCGGCTGTGGTGTGCATAAAAGGAAAGCGCAGTTGGCAATATCTCCTTAGCACTGCAACTGCCGCAGCTAAAAAGCCACAGTAAAAGTCGATTGCACAGCCGATTCCTGCCTCTGACACGTTGACTCGCAAAATAATGAGTCGAGGCTTTGAATTGGCTTTGGCAATTTCCCGTGCCTCTTTTTTTCTCTCCACACAAAGCGTTCTCTCTCCCATTGAACACACGCATGCCCGACCGCTTCCGTGAGCACAGACAGCAGAGCCGGCCCGAGGCATAAGCGAACTAAGCGGTCGCTTAGGGCCCCCGACCGCCAGGGGGGCCCCCCTCAATTTTTTTTTTTTTTTTTTTTTTTTTTTTTTTTTTTTTTTAGTTTGTGTGTTTGATATTAACATCATATTATGCAAATGTGAGTTATCATACAAAAAATGGAATAAAATGTTTTGGTCTAGATAATTAATAGCCTAAAAATCTGTGAGGTAATCCGAAATTATCTGATCATGTCACGTTCACATTCATGCACAGTGTGTATTGAGTTTATTTAAAAACAATTGGAAATGGGGCTGCCCTCAGTTTCCCATGCACTGTGTATAGTCTATAGCCTATTTCAGCCTCGTCTGTGGAAAAAAAGATAGCTGGACAAGAGTTCTTCTGCTTCGTTCCTCTCACTGCATTTAAATGCATTCATTATATTACAGCGAAATATGTCCCATAAAAGAAAAAGAGCTCCAAGCCCAACCCAAAGGACCCTCCATAATATTTTATTTTATATTAATATTTTTATGGAAAATCCATGTGTCCTTCTTCAATAGCTTCTAATTCATCTGACCCAGTGTCTCCAAATTATTTGTTCACACTAAATTTCTCAGATTTAGCCTCTTAATTTTCCTCTCAAAGTGCAACAGATTCATGCATTTCACTTTAAAAAGGTTAAAAAAAATCTCCCGGGGGGGCATACCCCCGGACCCCCCTAGGAGGGTCTGAATCTCTGCTGTCTAATATTTTCGCACAGCTGCACAGTGGAAGCACTAGCGGAAAACACTGGGTGTGTGAATGATATTTAACAAAGATCTATAATTTCAGCAGCGCTAACATTGGAGAGGGGCCCCCTAATCATATTTCGCTTAGGGCCCCCTGAAGGCTTGGGCCGGCTCTGACAGACAGTGTTGGTTCCAACCGATAAAAAAATAAAATAAACACAACTTGGACACAGGCCCTGAAGCTATGTAAAGCGCTTTGAGTGCAAGAAATGCACTGTATATATTAAATATATTATTATTATTATTATTATTATTATTATTAAGCTGAATGGTTGCTCTGGTAACGGGCAGTCCATTACTGGATGACGAATAGACCCCGAATATAAGACGACCCGACTTTTTACGACCTATTTCCAGGGGGAAAAACCCTGTCTTATATTCGGATACGGTAGAAGAGTATTACATTATCTGCCACACTTTATTACAGCACAGACACCCGACAATAGTTAATTAGGTGATATTAGATAATTTCCCAAGGCACACCTGACGATCTCTCACGGCACACTAGTGGCACCACCATCTCTACCATTGTGTCCTTGAGCAAAGCATTTAACCCCAAACTGCTCCAGGGGCGCTATACTGCTTACGAAGTTTGGTAAATTAAGAGGGGATATGAGAAAAGACGAATTTCAACGGCCTTGTGTCAATTGACTAATAAAGATAACTTAACCTAACTTAACTTCATACCAAACCGTCACACTGCGATACGTCATTATGACGTAAATAGCGTCAATATGGCGTAAATATGCCGAATGTACAGGCCTGTTTTGATTGCTGTGCAGAACTTTTATTTAAGTATCGTTTTATTGGAAAACTTGGTTGTGTGCAGCACTATTTCATTTTTTATACTGAAAAATACCTATAAGCTGGAATTTTATTTAATGCTATACTTTTATTTGAGAAGAATTATATTTATTGGATTACTTGCAGCAGTATTCTCTTTATATTTTATAAATGTTTATTTTAATAATTTTTTTATAGGGTTGTTTTATTACATGGTAAAATATGTATGATAGGGAAAGTGCAACAAATTAGCAAGAAACGGGTGTTTTTGGAAGAATGTAATTTTTAGCAACATTCCTCAACATGGTTGCCAGCAATCAAACATTTGAATTGTTAATTGTTTTGATAGGTGATAGAATCTATTTTCTATTCATTACTCTTCAATGCTGTGCCTCAATGATACAATTATGGCCATGAAAAAACTCTCATCTCCAGGCTAACCAGGCGTCCCTGAATGTAACATTCAGCCTTGATAAATGGCCGAGATCCTGCTGCCAGTTTGAAGCTGAGGTTAGTATTCCATAATCTATCCTGCTTAGTGATGTTAGTGTATAACCAAACTCTTTCCTTCAGCTGGAAGAACCTCTGCATTATCAATGTTTACCTTTGACCTTCATGTTGAAGTTACAATGATGCTATTCTTCACTGCAGATCAAACCTCTTTTTCCACAATGTGGCCAGGACTGTGTCCGTCGCAAGAGGACTCGGGATATTTGTCCTGGTACGTTGACAGATATGGAATTTCAATATGAAGGCAGAGCAGGACAATGACTTACCTAGACCCCCTAGTCTAATATTTTGATCAAGTTGGGCCCTAGCTAATATATCAGTGATTCTTGAGAACCGGGACAAAAGGCTGGGACAAAATGTAACTGCTGTTATCTTTAAAAATAAAAATATTTAAAATTGTAGATGTTATTAGGGATTAAGAATAGAAGCACAATTCTGGAGCACAATTATCCCCTTAAATTTAATTTCATTATTATTATGTCAAATTCATGACACTTCTCATGACGTCAAAAACAGTGTGTCCACAGAGAAGGTTTCAATTTTTCATATGCAATAAAACCTATTAAAAATTTACTTTAATGATTAAAAAGAGCTTTTTCCATCAAAGGCAACACTAAATAATCTCTCATATAAATAAATAAAAAAAATCTACAACACATTCATGTTTTATAAGGTTTGTAAGTGGGGGGACACTTTTTGTCACCACTGAATAAAATCAGGCAATATGAAGGACTTCATGTCTCCGTGAAGGACCTATTGTCACAAGCTATCTGTGCAGAGTACATTAGAGTCAGACAGGCTCTGATTAGTGTTGTAGTTTTAGAATATTTTACATTACAAATCTTGAAAGTCCTGCGTCACAACCATGATACATCAACACCGACTTACAATTTCTGAAGAAGTTATATGAAATGTTTTGATAATTTTATTTTCCTGAAGTAGTTCATACTAGCACCTAACATCAACAGAAAAACCAAATGGCTACTAGATAAATTCCATTTATTATGTTTAAGAAACGTTAAATATGTCTACACTGTCAGACAGGAAATCTGACAGAGTTGACATCTGACGGTGATGATAGGCCAATGACGGTAAAAAAAACAAAAGCTGGGAGGTTGTTTCAAAGCTTAGCTCAGTAGCTTAGTATATGTTGGATATAAACATGTAATTTCATGCACCTATCATCAACAGAAAAACCAAACTGCTACTAGAAAAACTCTATTTGTTCTGTGTAAGAAACGTTAATATGTCAACACCGTCAGAAACATGTATATTCATATACATTTTGAAAATATTTTTGTGGCTTTATCAGTTTTGGTGAATATTTGTGATCACTATACATCTCATGGGTCTAGCATACAATGAGGGAACATTTATTTGTGTTTTTTGGTGTCTGACGGAGTTGACACAAAATAAGGAATGGCAAGCTAAAAAGCCCACGTTAAAAAGGAGAAGCAAGGTAAAAAGTCCATTTTGATAAAAAGGACAAAAGCTGGGAGGTTGTGTCAAACCTTAGCTCAGTAGCTTAGTATATGTTGGATACATACAGTGCTGTTTGAAAGTTTGTGAACCCCTTGAGCATTTTGGAATTTTATTTAGTTTAACCATTAATCATTCATTTTTATCAATACCAGTATTTTTTATATGAAATAACAGATGTTTGTTTATCAATTCAACATTTTTCTTTTCCAGAAATCAATTGTTAAAAGAGATAGAACAAATTATTTACCAACTGTTAAACCCTTAGCTGCATTGCTTAAATCGAGCAGGTAAACACAATCAGGTGGGTCAAACTGATTGATGAAATAGACCACGGACGTAATTTGGGGGGGGGGGGGGACACAGGGGACATGTCCCCTGCACTTTTTCAAAAGGCCGTTTTGGTCCCCTGCACTTTTTACCGTCCAAAAATAATGTTGCGCTATAGTAAACAGAGACAAGCACTAGGACCAAGCGGAAAACCGCCGCTCAAGCTGAAGCCTGTTTCCCTGAGTTTAGACCGCACACAAGCTCCTCGATTGGCTCTGCCGTTTCTTGTGTGATTGGCCGTCCCCGCTGTCACTCCATCTTGCGTGCACACTCAGTACACCCAATACATCCATGATGAGTACACCAGTCTGCTAGTTGTCCGGAGGGGTATACTACGAAGCGAGATTAAGGGCTGAGAGAGGTCTGTTGAGTCTAAAGCCAGCATTTTCAGTATCACGAAAGGTTTATCAGTATTTTCCGCTGCTCTCAGTGTATAGCTCTTACCCCATGATATGAATATCAGAGGTTTCATTTACATTAATGTTTGAATCGTGTCCATGTGCGTGCGTGTGTGCGCGTGCGTGCGTGTGTGTGCGCTAGAGCTGCAACGATTAATCGACGAATCGATTATTAATCGATTATTAAAATAATCGCCAACTATTTTGATAATCGATTAATCGTTTCGAGTAATTTTTTAATAAAAAATTTCCAAATTCTCTGATTTCAGCTTCTCAAATGTGAATATTTTCTGGTTTCTTTAATCCTATTATGACAGTAAACTGAAATATCTTTGTGTTTTGGACATAACAATACATTTGAGGACGTCAACATGGGCCTTGGAAAATTTATCAACATTTTTCACCATTTTCTGACATTTTACGGACCAAAACACTAATCGATTAATAATCGATTAATCGAGAAAATAATCGACAGATTAATCGATTATCAAAATAATCGTTAGTTGCAGCCCTAGTGTGCGCGTGCGTGCGTGTGTGTGTATGTGTGTTTGGTAATTAGGCGCCGACATGTCTAAAAGAAGAAAAGTGGATATAAGAGACTTCTTTAGAAGTCAAAGTGTAAGTTACTCAAATAAATGCATTACACCCATAGATAGTAATTACACCCATCCTGCAACACATTCACTGGCTCCCAATAAAGCAGCATATCCACTTCAAGATCCTCCTCATCAATTAGCTACAAAGATCTCAATAACCTTGTCAAGTGTCTTTGAGTTTTATTGAAAGTGCTGATAAATAAAATGCATTATTATCATCATTATTATTATTATTATTTTAACTGTAGAGCCCCAACAATGCAAAATTTTAAAAAGCTTATATTTAATGCCAAAGAGATACACTTATGTTCATGTATTATTTTTATGTTGAAAGGCAGCAAAAATGAAAAAACACCAACAATGAAAGATTAGGGAAATTACAATGAAATAGATTACAAATGTGATTTTATACATCAAAACTCATGATAATTGTGAAATTAGAAGTTTTTTCCTCTATAACCATATCATCAAAATTGATTATTGTTGCACCCCAAATTGTCGCACTGTTCATGTTATGCATCAACATATTTTTGAATAAAAATGTGTGTCCCCCCCAGTTCTGAAATCAAAATTTCATCCTTGAAATAGACCAATGTAATGAGAGATCTTTAGGGAAGAAATTGGGTGGCACAAGGTAAAACAAAGAAAAAACAAAGTCAGTTTAGGTTCACCAAAGTGAACCCATACAGGTCAGACATGCTAAAAGGGGAAGAAAATCTCAGAGGATTTCAAGAATAGAGTTATGATGTTGCACATTTGTCTGGGGACAGCTATAAATTCATATAAAAAAGTTTGAGCTCCATCGGTCCACCGTGAGGCAAATCATCTACAAATGGAGAGCTTTAAGAATGACTTAACATCTGCTAGAAGTGGACTTCCTTCAAAAATATCCTCAAGCGCCACAAGAAAAGTGATTTTTCTGGTAAAAGCCAACCCAAACATTACATCTGGAGATTTGCAGACCATTTGCCACCGCCGTTCTTCACTTGGGAGAAGGTTTTCTTGGTGGTAGGCAGAGTTGCGTTTTTGCCCAAACATGGCGGTTTTGGTTATGACCAAACAGTTCAATTTTGGACTACTCTGTCCACAGAATAATACTTCAGGTATCTCCAGGTGATCTCTGGCAAAGTTGTGACAAGCAGTTTCGTTCTTTTTGGAGAGCAGAGGCTTCTTCAGCAACTCTCCCATGAAAGCCATGTTGTCTGTGTGTTCCCCTTATTGTGGAACCATGCACATCTGTCCCAGATGCTGCAAGAGAGGTCTGCAAATCACTAGATGTAATGTTTGGGTTGGCTTTTAACTGAAAAATCACTGTTTTTGTGGTGCTTGTGGATATTTTTGAAGGAAGTCCACTTCTAGGCAGATGTTTAGTCACTCTTAAAGCTCTCCATTTGTAAATGATCTGCCTCACGGTGGACCGATGAAAAAGCTCAAACTTTTTTTAAATTAATTTATAGCTGTCCCCAGACAAATGTGCAGCATCACAACTCTATTCCTGAGATCCTCTGAGATTGTTTTCCCTTTTGGCATGTCTGAACTGTATGGGTTCACTTTGGTGAGCCTAAACTGACTTGGTTTTTTCTTTGTTACCTTGTGCCACCCAATTTCTTCCCTAAAGATCTCTCATTACATTGGTCTATTTCATCAATCAGTTTGGCCCACCTGATTGTTTTTACCTGCTCGATTTAAGCAATGCAGCTCAGGGTTCACAAACTTTTGCAGATACAACAGTTGGCAAATAATTTGTTTTATCTCTTTTAACAATTAATTTCTGGAAAAGAAACATGTTGAATTGATAAACAAAGATCTGTTATTTCATATAAAAAATACTGGTATTGATAAAAATGAATTAATAATGGTTAAACACAATAAAATTCCAAAATGCTCAAGGGGTTCACACACTTTCAAACAGCATTTTACATGTAATTTAATTTGCCTAAACATAGGGTTTGTATTTTTTCAACATTACACCCTGTTTTGTCCCACTTCTCAAGAATCACTAATATATGGTCAGCCATCATTTATTTTACAAATACATTTTGAGTGTTTGTATTAGCTAAAACCTATTGACAACACAACATACAGACAACACTTCCGAATGGTGGACTTAAACAGACGTCCATTATGGACTTAAATGACAGCCATGACAGGCTGACCTAATTTTGCCCCAAAAAATAAATGTGCAAGGAAGTCGGATGCTGCATGAAACTATTTCAGTAGATAATTGAAAACAACAAACTGTGTTCTGATTTTCACAGCAAAGCCAACAGATGTTCCCGAAGGCCCATCCTACGCAATTATTGCCCTGGCAGTGGTGTTTCTGTGTGTAGTGATGGCGTTAATCATGTATGTCCTCTGCAGGAAGCAAGGTTGGTCACAATATACTCAGTTCTAACTATTGAATTCTAATTTCAAAATGCATCTGGTTTTAATAAGACATCAGTTAGACATTACTCTTAGTTTACTGATAGAATCTTGTGCACTTTCAGGCATACCTGGTGTGGATGTGGCACCTGTGGGAAGTTTGACGAGATCGCAGCTTAAAGAACCTTCCAAAGTGCTGCTCATCTACTCCCAGGACCACCATCTCCACAGAGACATAGTTCTGAAGCTCTGCGCCTTCCTCCAGGACAAGTGTGGCACAAAGGTGCTGGTGGACCTGCTAGACTCCACAACGGTAGGCATGGTTGGTCGCCTTCGCTGGCTGGAGTGGCAACGTCAACAGCTTAAAAATCCTTCTGACAAAATTCTGGTGCTATGCTCACGAGGCGTACAGGCAAAGTGGAGGGCCATGTGTGGTCAAGGTCGAGTGACCCTGAAGGAAGATGTACTCTCCCCTACTGACGACATGCTCACTCCCTTTCTAAACCTCTTCCTACCAGACATGTACCAGGCAGGAATGCTGGGCAAGTACATGGTAGCTTACTTTGATGACATCAGCAGTGAAGAAGACATACCATCAGTTTTTGACATTGCAGTCAAATACAAGCTCATGAAGCATTTCGAAGAGCTGTACTTCCGCATCCTAGACATTGAGAAGTATCAGCCGGGACAGGTTAACCACATTGAGGGCATTGGTGCGGATGAATATTTCAACTGTTCCTCAGGTAGAGCCCTGAAGAATGCCATCGAAACCTTCCAGGCATACCAGTTGGACAATCCGGATTGGTTTGAGAAGGAGTGTGTGGACAGTGAGGAGGAGCTCATACCTGAGCCTTACCCTGCTATTGAGCAGCTGCAGATCCCAGCAGTCCTAGAGTGTGTTCCTCTAATCAGATATGGGCTTCCTGTCTACACACAGAAGGTAGAAATCAATAATCACAACAGTGTTCATGTCTATACACCTGAACTTAACACAGGCAGCGAGCTGTCATTCGTCGCAGAGCTTACACCATTTGTGAACCCTAAGTTTGAAGAGCATTCATTACACCCAGACCAAGTGTTGACAAATCAGCAGTATCCTAACAGCCCCAGTCCAGACTCTGTCTACATAGTGGAGCCTGTATTGCACCATCCACCACCACAAAGACAGAACTGGCTGGAAGAACCCTTTGGCCAAATTCCAACGGAGGATGAGGAAGACCATTGCCTATTACCTATGAGCCAACTCTCTGCTCATTGGGACCAGATAAATTCAGTCCTACACAACTCCCTGGCCTTCAAACCCTCAACAATCCTCATGTGTCACCATGCAGAGTGACTATTCCTCTTCATCTGAACTCCAGCCTTGTGAGCCTATGGAGATGGAGCCCAGTGGGAAGGCTCAGAACAGTGGATCAGATCAAGGCTACATCTCCCAACATGAAGCCCCTTTCAATGAGCATCCACTGCTGGCTCTGAGGAGACTGCAGGACCAGCTGTTAGAAGAATCTGACATTAGCCCAGAAGAAAACTGATGTTAATGGACCAAAGTCCAACTCAAGAAATAAGTTCTGAACCTGCACTGACCTTCACCACAACCCTTCATTATCACAATAATGTCTGAGGTTCAAACACTCTAGAGGGATTAAACAGCACTCGTTTGAATGTACATTAGTTAACAGAGGTATTTGTGTGTGGGGCTTATACAGTATGTTGCATATCCAATGTCTGGTGATGTCTTTCTGAAGAACATAATATATTATTAATAAATGATTTGATGACAAATCAACATGACCCTACCTTCATAAAAAAAGAAGAACATTTTTATGTCTTATATATTCTTGACAATGAAGGTCATATAACTTGTCTTTTTTCACGTTCAATCATTTTCCTTTCCTATAAATGAATCCAGAATCACTTTGTACAGTTTTTTCCTCCAATTTATTTCATCTTTCAACCACATAATACTGTCTTACATCTACAGTACATACATTGGATAATATCAGTACAGATATACACCACTTAACAGTACAGGTAGAATTCCATCTGCATACAACACAAATGTTCTTTACAAGTTTGAAGAAATGTAAAGCACATAATATATGACAGTAGAGTTTTCAAATTGCACACATTGTGTTTATCTTTGTACGCGGGCAAAAGAAGAACACACATTTGAATGGGTGTTGCATAATTGGCTTATTTCAATATCCTTGTCGATGGAAGCCTTTGGTAGTTTCAGTGTAGTTCTGTACTGTGCAGGTAAATGGGCACACTACTACCGTTTAAAGATTAGTGTGAACAATTGGTCCTGCTTATGAGTCCACATGTGCTAAGCTTCATGTTAAAATCCAAATTAAAGATAGTAAGAGAGCCTCTCCAATAGCATTGGATATATATGTAAAACGGTTACTGGCACAAGGTAATAATACAAAATATTATAAAATATAACATAATAAATACTTTGGCAAGATATGACCAGCAATTAACAATTAGAAGCCATTCTGAGTGCAATCTGAGAAACAAAGCAGAGAGAACCAGTGAAGCATTCAACATTTCACATTGTGTGTATGGCAGTAGCTCTGTCCCACACCAGTGTCTGAAGGGTCAATAAACAATTCCAACAAACAACAGCAACATTTTACATTTTGAATATTTATTGATCCAATAATCTATTTAATTTTGGAGAATAAATTAGACCTCCGGAATAATAGTATTTGTACAAAAATAATCATATGATCCTTATCCTTGTTGTTTGTGCATGACACTATGTTCACTAACACACAGAACAGTTAGGGTAGGCTTGGCTGCAATCAGGCTAACCTACACTCACAAATAACAGGTGACTTGTTTGACAGGGCAAACAAGGTTTTGTCATGTTCTTTTTAACTCTTTACCTACAAATGTTATATAATTTGCATGAATGATGGCCATCTTTCTAGAAAAAAACTACATGTTTTGAGGTTGCTTTGCTCCAGTTGGTCACTAGTATCAGTTAATTTCAATACATCATGACATTCTCCTGCAGAGAGCTTATAGGACGTCACATTTTGTCCATTAAAATATAAGTTTCAAAAAAACAAAGTCAGTTGCTTTATTCTTGTTTTGTGATTATCAGATTGTTCAGTTCAGTCAGTATTAGTGTTTGTAGACACCCAACCATTCCAGCCACATGTCAAGTTGATAAGGCCTGGCTAATGCTGGATGGCTCACCAAACTGGAAAATCCAATTCCTTATGGAGCCGGCTTTGTGCATGGCAGTATTGTTGTGTTGAAACCAGAGGACTCTCCCCAAATTTAAAACACTTTTCAAATGGAACTGTGTGCTGAAGCAAAAACAGACACCTACAATAACAGCCTAAAATTGGCCATATAGTGTATAGTGCAGACTTTTCAAATCAATTTGCACTTAATTGGTGCATTCTAAACAAGCATGGTTTTAAGAAAAAAAATTACATTATGTTACTGAAGGTGGCAAGACTGCAGGTTTAATTCCAATGTTGTATTGACCTGATAAGAAACTACTGGCTGCCTGTAAGCTTGATAAATATATGAAACATTATAGTATACTTTGAAAATGTCAATAATAGGGTTCGTTTTTTTTCATCTAGTAAAGTGTAACTTGTGCTCATCAGTCTTACATTGCTCACACTGAAATTGCACAGCTCCCTTCACAGTTACAGTGCAGTAACATCCATATGTCAGAGGTTATGAGATGGCCGGTTAAATGTTAGACACATAATAAATCCCTAATATACTTTGATCAGTTATCAGTTTGATTTGTTAGATACAACTTTACTACAAGCTAATGGTAGAGCTTGTCATAGAGGGCAGTGATCATTCTACTGTACCTACCTGTATTCAACAGGTAAATGTCAGTCAGGTAAATGTACTGCTGTAAATAATTCACTGATCCACTAAGATGGAGTCTAGAATTGTCTCCCATTTCAACTGGCCTAAACTACAAAATTAAAAAAATTATTTTCAACTAAATCATTTGTTTATATGTTATGGTTCATTTTAATGGAACAGCACAACTTTTATAGTCAGATTGTTTGACTGTCTTACCCAAAGAAGAATGAAAGGCTGATGTTTGTCCATCATCCAGTACAAACAGGCTGTTTAACCTAGCTTTGCATAAAGGCTGGTAGCAGGAGCTGGTAGCAGGTATTATCTTTTTATAAGGTAAAAACCTAGCATCTAGGTAACAATTTTTTTTAGATGCTACAAACATTAACTGAACCAAGCACTTAACTTTACTTGTCCAAACGTCTTACAGCTTGGTGCCAAATAAAATGACCCAAATGAGCACTGGCCCTAATCAGATTTGTTAAACAGGCAACATGTAAATTGTCCCGAAGTGTATTTGTCAGATTGTTTCTTTAAAGCCTGTTACACGATAATATTATTGACTGTGTGCCATTGGATCAGATTTGGTAGAAAGTTAGAGTATGATTATGACTACTTAAACCATTATTTTGTGTTTCTCCCACTTGGGCCAGGGATAGTGGCCCTGTGAGCTCACAGCACTGCAACTTAAGAAAATACATGCAAGAAGACAAAACACAAGCAAATTAAAAAACATCTTCATCAATTTGACAACACATGCGCAGCATTTAGAAAAAGCGCAGCAAAGTTCACAACAAAACACATAGAAAAAACGCTGCAAATAAAACACAACGGAAGTGCTTCCGTAAGTGTTTCCAGAGAACACTTAAAAGTGATGCACACGTCCAGACAGGCTTGTTGTTGACAAGCACCGGACTTTGGATTTTGACCATAGGTAGTAGATTTTGACTCACTGAACTCTTTCCATCAGTGGTGTTGGAAAATGACATAAAACGTAAGTGTTTTTGATTTATTTTAACATTGTGATCGCATGATTCAGCTATAAGCCGATTGTAGTGATCTGCTGTTACACAATCTATGGTTTCACAATGAATTAACCGTGTGTATTTATTTCATCAGGTTATTAGAATTGGCAGGCTAATTACAAGCTAAAGGCTAACGGAAGTTTAACAGCAGATCACTACAATCGGCTAATATCTGAATCATGCGATCACAATGTTAAAATAAATCAAAAACACTTACTTTTTATGTCATTTTCCAACACCACTGGCGGAAAGAGTTCAGCGAGTCAAAATCTACTATCTATGGTCAAAATCCGAAATCCGGTGCTTGTCAACAACAAGCCTGTCTAGACGTGTGCATCACACTTAAGTGTCCTCTGGAAACACTTACGGAAGCACTTCCGTTGTGTTTCGGCCTAGTTGCAGCGTTTTTTGTAATGTGTTTTGTTGTGAACTTTGCTGCGCGTTTTCTAAATGCTGCGCATGTGTTGTCAAATTGATGAAGATGTTTTCTTAATTTGCTTGTGTTTTGTCTTCTTGCATGTGTTTTCGTAAGTTGCAGTGCTGTGAGCTCTCAGGGCCACCGTAGATAACACAAGTTTTTAGCCCACAACTCCTGAGACAAATTTCTGTCTCTTTACCTGCTAATGGCTGCTCTATGTTCACTACTGACTGTGTGCTGCCAGCAGGCGGTGCACAGTGGGTCAAATGTGCTTCCATTTTCTTTCTGTAGGCACATAACTAAAAACCTAACAGTCACATTCAGTCCACTGACCAGCATTTTGATCCAATGCTGGTCAGCTGCGCGTCATCAGCTTTCCCACAATGCTTTGAGAGGCACTTACTTCCCATTGAAATACATGGGGCTAAGGTTTGGATGGTGCGGTAGTCAGTGGGCCCTTATCCTGATCAACAGCTGTTGCAGGGAAACAGGTTGATAAGAGGGGGAATGCTGGCCCTGTATAACTGAGATCAACTGCAACATTACATTAGACATCTAATTCATTGTTAATGTAAACATATTTCAGTGATTCTTGAGAAGTGGGACAAAACAGGGTGTAATGTTGAAAAAATACAAACCCTATGTTTCGGCAAATTAAATTACATGTTTGTATCCAACATACTAAGCTACTGAGCTAAGCTTTGACACAACCTCCCAGCTTTTGTTTTTTATACCGTCATTGGCCTATCACCACCGTCAGATGTCAACTCCGTCAGATTTCCTGTCTGACGGTGTTGACATAACGTTTCTTAAACATAACAAATGGAATTTATCTAGTAGCCATTTGGTATTTCTGTTGATGATAGGTGCTAGTATGAACTACTTCAGGAAAATAAAATTATCAAAAAATTTCAAATAACTTCTTCAGAAATTGTAAATCGGTGTTGACATATCATGGTTGTGACACAGGACTTTAAAGATTCGGAATGTAAAATATTCTAAAACTACAAACTTTTCAGAGCCTGTCTGACTCTAATGTACTCTGCAGAGGTAGAATTTGACAAGAGGTCCTTCAAAGTGACAGCTGCCCCTTATTTCGCCTGATTTTATTACATTTTACATAATGAAATGTCTGACAGTGTTGACTTACTGTAAAGTGGTCCCACCACTTAGAATCCTTCTAAAACATGAATGTGTTGTAGAAAAACTGTTTTTATTGATATGAGAGATTATTTAGTGTTGCTTTTGATGAAAAAAGCAAATTTTAATTATTAAAGTACATTTTTAATAGGTTTTATTGCATAGGAAAGATTGAAACCTTCTCGGAGGACACACTGTTTTGGACGTTGTGAGAAGATAACAAGTTTCATATATTTGACATAATAATGATAAATTTAATTTTAGGGGATAATTGTGCTCCGGACATTCTATCCTTAATCCCTAATAACATCTACAATTTTGAATATTTTTAGTTTTAAACATAACAGCAGTTACATATAAGACGGCCTTTTGTCCCGGTTCTCAAGAATCACTGATTTATCAGTTCAGCTTTACGTGGTAGTTACAACTCATTTCCTTTTTTCTTTTCAATACAATTCATTGAGATAATTTGGATTCCATATATTATGAAGTTCTAAGAAAGATCTATCCCAGACTTGGCACACAGGTGTGTTGAAAATGACTTAAAAGTTTTGAGAGCTGCCAGCATTTTGTATAGTTGGTAACCTTAACCCTATCCCTTGTTAGCTTATGGAAAATACTGTAGCTTATGAGAACATGTTTTTGGATAAATTGGCACCCGGCACCAAAGTGACCCAGAGAACTATGGCGCATAAAATGAGAGATGTAAAAGTGAAAAGTAGCCAGCGATCTTTTAGGACTCCTAATCCAAAAACTGACATTAGTAGTAAAATAGTAGTACACAAGCAATATCCATTGTTGGCTAGGGGTGGATTTGAAAAGGGCTGTAGGTAACATATTTGTCATTGCACTGTTGAGTGGATTGCATTAATTTACACACATATGTTTCTGCTCTACTGTCAGCACCAGACACTAAGGTAGTATCAGCAGAAACACTGTCCTCCATAGTAAACACTGTGGGCGGAGCAGAGCCCTGCTGATTTATTCAAATTGGACTTTGTCCTAACGCTACACACAGTCCAGCTGCTTTGTGTCCCAATTCCATTCAAGTGTAGCGGTGAAAAGTGATTGCAGCTGTTGGGCTTGACTCTAGCACCTGTAGACTGCTGTGAAGAGGTGGCATTGTAAGGCTAGTACCGATGATGCCCTCCATGTCCACAAATGAGAGAATCCATTCGCCTGCTATGTAACATGTCATCAGCCACCAAACATTAGTTTCCAGGTAAAATACTCTGAAAGATTCATTAGTTGTAAGGTTTCAGAGAGACACTTCTGAGCTTAATGCCAACATAGCAACATACACTGCAAACACCTACACTGAATCAAACTTTGCTTTGAAAGGTTTTAGCCTACAATAATCTATACACTTTTTTGGACTGATGTGATGTTATATCAACTGTGAACCTAATGTTGTTATCCATTAAACACAGCTGGTCAGCCTAAGCCCCCTTTGAATGCCTCACTTTGTATTATTATTGTATTATTACAAGGTGTTTTAAAATATGCACCACTATACTTTAAACGTGCATTTTGATTTAGTCATGGGACCCTTTCTTATAAATAGGCCTTTTAACATTACGTTATAAGGGCCCCTGTAACAGTGAACTGGACCCTGCAGATGGTGCTTGGCATCTTTTAAAACGCTGTGTGTAGGATACCATTGTAAAAATACACATTTGTACATCTACACAACATTTAACATGGAGCTGACAGGCTGTGTAGAAAATAATCATATGTTATACAAGACTGAAAAAACAAAGTAATTGGATATATTTATATAGCGTTTTTATCCAAAACACTCCTCAAGGTTTTTGCTTCCACCAGGGTTTCTGGCTCTACTGGGAGCAGTTACTGTATTGTGGTCAAGAGGAGATGGGGATCAAAACGCACAATCTTGTAACAAGTGGAGGTTGGTCTTTTTTTTCTTTTTTTTTTAAAGCTATGTTAGCGATGGCTCTGCAACTTAACAAAAAATAAATAAATAAAAGATTGAAAAGTACAGATGTTAATTGGTGAAGGAGTTTGCTCTGGCAGTGAATCACAGTCAGTCCTTTATTTACCCAAAGCACTCAGTGTCTGCGTTGGACCCGGCAGACACAATGCAGCGCGTTCATGTCTCTGGGTTCCTGACTGTCTTCATTACATTAGTTGACTATTGTATTGAATTAATGCGGTTTATTTGTATTGTGTTATAGCCTATTTGCACTTGATACAAAAGGAATATAAATTGTGCAAATGATCATTTCAGCCAAATTACAAATTGTGTGTTGCATTTATTTTTGCAAAGGATAAAGTGACCCTCTCAGTTAAGCTTGCTTGGTAATTAGTTAAAGTTTTTATTTTCAAGGTTTAAAGTAGGCTTACTAGATTACTTTTCCCTACACTGCTTCGTGGGAGAATTATCTTAGTTGATACATTGCTGTCTGTGCTTTTTTCTTATCCAAAGCCACTATCTGGAAGCAGAAGTTGGGTTAGAATTTGGGCGTAATTGAATTTTCCCGATGTCCAGCTGTGTCTGTCAAGCTGCAGACTTAGTCCCTTTGGCCCCTTTTACCCCTTTGGGAGGCGGGGCTCTAGGACGCGGTGACAGCCAGCGTGTTGACGTATCCGTGCGGACACATGTCGTTCTCGGACACGCAGTGGGAGAACTGCGCCGGGGGCAGCCGCCGGACCCCGCGCACCTCCACACACTGCTCCACTAGCTCCAGGAAGTTACACAGCAGGAAGAAGATGTTTTTAAACATAAAAACCGACACAGGCATATGGAACACAAACACCTGGAAACACCTGACCACCAGTAGCGGTGCGTTGACTAGCAGGCCGGAGCAGAAGCGCGCCCACAGCCAGCGGCAGCGCAGCTCCGACGCCGTCAGCTCGTAGAGCCAGATGACTGGCACGGCCAAGGCCACGAAGTACACTGACACTACGGTGTACTTTAGGTAGACGGTGGGGATTTCGTTCCTCAGCAGCAGGTCCAGCAGTGTGAAGCTGTCCAGCAGGTCTAGGCACGTGTTCAGGAAGCGGCTGTGGGAGTGGTGACGCGTCGCCCCGTTCAAATCCTCGATGATGGAGTTGATGAGGCAGTAGAGCAGCGGCGCGGACAGCAGCAAGATAATCTTGAAGCCGGTCACTCCGCACGGGACCTTGAGCGCGATCAGGTCCAGGATGGAAGTCTCCAGGATGAGCACTACCTTCGGGGTGCAGGCGATGACATAGATAAGCCAGGCTAGGTAGGCGTAGGTGAACTCCCCGAGGTTGCAGCCGAAGATGGAGCCCTTCTGGTGGAAGCCGCAGGCCCGCTCCCTCTTGCTCCGCGCGTTCTTCATGAAGAAAATCCCCCACCCTGAGATCACCACTAGGTCTGTGGCGATCCAGGAGCACCAGTACAGGTCTGTGAAGACTATGAGGTAGAAGTCCAGTACGCCGCCCTGGAAGATGAGCAGGAGGAAGCATAGCGCCTTGTACAGCAGGCTCCTCTTGGATCTGTGCGCCAGCAGCGGAGCGCTCTGTATGAACTCCCCCGATGTCATGATGCAGGCCGCGGCCACCAGGCGCTGGATGCTGCCGCTCTCCTCCGGGATGATGCTGCTGCCGCTGCTGGGCGTGCCGCTGTCCTGCCTCGCGCTAGGCGGATAAGAAGAGAAAGAGGAATCAGAGCAATAGGTCGCTTTGGATCGGAGATAGTCGGCCTTTAGATTGTCGTTCCCAGTTTCTGAGATCATTGTATTTAGCCTATGCAGTCGCCTCCCTTTCTTCCTTCCAGACGCTTTCAAAGGTGGAGAGAAGGAGGCATGCGCAAAGAAAGGCATGGATTCTGATGGAATGGACTACAGGCTGCTTCAATAAATAGGAGCAACATGTTTCACATTCTCCACAGTGCAGCTCTAATGCATTGATAGGACCTACAAGTATTCACTGCTCATTCGGTTAACTTCTCATTTTAAAAGACATGTTTTACAACATATTTCTGACAGACAACACAACCAAAAAGATTTGAACTCCACACAGTACAGAGATTGATAATAAACTTTAATTTCAAGTTAGGATGGATGGCTGTAGAACATAGAAAACACACATTTCAGTATAAACATATGAATTCCAATGACATTTAAAAGTTTGAGATCAGCTATCAGGAGTCTGAGCAGCTAAGCTTAATACACATTCCTCAGAGAATCTTTGCTTCACACAGGTGTTGTGGGAAATGAAGTCTCTCAAATTCATTGTTCTGTACACTGCAGGTCTGCTGACATGTTTGGAATATCAGGTGTTATCTCTTGAACCTGCTTTAGAGGAAGGACTGACCCTTAAGTCAGATTCAGGATGGTGCAAGTGAAAACATGTCAAATGAAAACTCTTTTAGATTGGACTGAAGAAGCTGATGACACAGGAAGGTAGCGACATACAGACTGAAGGATCTGGAAAGCCAGACATAACGTTTTACTGTAGGTGCACTGCAATATTTTGAATATTATTTCACAAACGAGCCACTCAGTGTCTGAAATGTCTGATTTACAAAGATGGCTAATGCAGGATCAGGGCTATTGGTCACCCTGCTTTAAACACCCACAAACAACTTGGATCGTTTGGGTTTGATGGACTGCTTGTCTTCCATTATACCTTATTAAATGTGTTTTTATTCTTGGAAAAGGCAAGTATACACTAGGTTTCTAGGAAACATAGTTAGTACTTTACAGCACAACATGAAGATTATTATGGTAAATGTTCTAAACATCAGCAGAATATATCAGCAGCTTTAATAGAGGGGGAAAGGCTTCAGCATTCAAAAAACAGGTCAAAATCTTACAACATGCCCATCAGAGTAAATGCTTGAGGGGAAGTTTAAATGCATCCTGTCTCAGAAGTAAGCAGATGATAAACAGGTCAAACCCACAGCCACAAATAAACTTGACAATGTTTATTAGCATTATTAGAATAAGTTGTTAAATCTTATAGTGTTTTTTGTCATTTTATTATTTAACCTTTAAACATGAACCGCACAAGATAGACTCACAAGGATAGATGTCTAGAAAATGTTTAGCACGAGCGCACCGACTTATTTGATTTTTTTTCTTTCTCTTTTATAAGTTCATTTATTAATGGCCTGCTTAAAGGCACTGCCACAATACATGGGGTGGGGAAAGCTACTGTCCATCACTTGCACAAGACAGTCCATTCTAGTGTCTAGTACACACAGGGGCGGGGGGAGGTGAGCAGGCAGGGCTGCTATAGGTAAATCTCATAGAAATCATCCAGCTCCTCGTGAAACAAGTCCCACTCATCCTCTGAGTCAGTGTTGTCGTCTGTGTCTGTGCCTGCAGCCAGCAACATCAGCAGCATCTCACTCAGCTCAAAGCGCACCATGTCCTCGTCCTCTGTGTCCAGCCAATCAGAGCTCTCCCTCTCATCTAACATGTCCCACAGCGGGGCACGCCGCGAGCTCTGCAGGGGAAAGGGGGAGAGCTTTATTCACAAACAGCAATGTATGCTGGGGGAAATATGTCAGCCATTAAGCCTGCTCACATGAAAGGCCAAGAGAAGATATACATGGTCAGCTGAAATGATGTTGCTATTCTGAACTGTGATTTCATTTTAGACAGTAATGCATATTTTTGGGCAAATTGATGCCTCAGCATCTCATTTTCATACGTAAAAACTTTAAAATATTTTAAACCTTTGACATGGTATCATATTTTGATTTGATATAAGGTATCTCACAAAGTAGACCAAGTAACTACATTTTAGGGCCCGACCGATTATCGCATATTTCGGAATTATCGGCATCGGACGTTTTTTTGCTGATTATTTTTCTTTTTTCTTCAAGCAATCATGTGTGAAATGTATTGCTGGCCTGGAGGTAGCCTAAACGAATAGCATTAATGCTATAGCCTATTTACAGCAGCAGCAGGTGTGTTGTAATACATTGGATTAATTTACACTTGAAAGTTCCCCCTGCAACCAATAGCAGAGGCATTGGTCATCGCTTGACTGTTAATAATAATAATTTATAGAATTTATATGGTGCTTTTTTTGAGGTCATTCAAAGACACTTTACATCATAGAGAATCATATATAATTTTCATGTAGAAAAAGAAAACAAAATACAGAAAAAATTAAAATAAGGTTTGGAGTGGAGTCAGGTGTCATTATGCTTCCTTAAAGAGGTGAGTTTTGAGTTGACTTTTGAATGAGTTTATTGAGTCTGAGATGCTGATGTTTGGGGGGGAGGGAGTTCCAGAGGGTTGGGTGCAGTAAGATAAAATGCATAATATCTGAATTTCGACATATATGTTACACTTTATTTTTTTTAGACAATGCGTATTGCAATAAAGAAAAAGTACATATTTTCAACAGTAAAAGGTATATATATATATAAGGGTTCAAAAAAGTACATTTTCTCGATATAGGGGAAAGTGGGGTGAGTTGTGCATTTTGGAAGTTGCAAAACCCCTTGTTTCTAGAAAACCGTGGAAGAAATTGGAAATGTGACCACATATTTAAGAAGAGCCATCCATTTGACTCATCCTGTAAAGAAGGGAGACACAAGGAATAAGATATAAGCACATTTAAGCTAAAAAAACTGTGTTTTGCCTTTCAAAGTAAAATTTCCATGATCAAGGTTTTTTGATTATTGTGTCTGAACAATTATAGACACGTTTGAAAACATTTGACACATGTTTTAGTGCTTTGGTATGCTACACTTTGAGTCTATATAGTTAGCACAATGTCAACCCTAAATTGCTGCATCATGCCTATTATCCAAAATTCTGGGGATGGGGTGATTTGTGCCAAAGTGCCTAGGTGAGTTATAAGTAAGTAAGTAAGTAAAATGTATTTATAAAAGCACATTTATGACAGTTTGCACTGTCCAAAGTGCTGTACATAGTGCATTCAGTAGGTAAACAATGAAGGTAAAATAACAATAACCAAAATAAAAGACGTAAAGCCCATACATCCACATAAACACAGATAGTAGTGCAGAGGTAAGTAAGTAGTGCAGAGGTTAATGGGGAGGAAACACCAGGGTGTACATATGGGTTTTGAGCCTTGATTTAAAGGCAGAAATGTAGGGGGAATCACATTTGTCAGGTGGCAGTTGGTTCCACAAGCACTGAGCAACTAGTGCAAAGTACATTTCTGAGAGTTGTGCCAGTGGCATGGCTGTATACGCTGGTCACCAAAAGAAAGTGATTGTATACAGTAGCTCAGAAGAGAGTGACATCTCAATTCCACTTAACGACACCACTGATGAGAGTTCAGATGGCCAGAAAGATGATGATGGTGACTTTGTCATTGTGAGCTTTGCAGGCAAAACCACCTAGATCTGCTAGGCCTTGTTTAAGAAAATGTACCTTCAATCTTTGTCAACTATTTACTTTATTTACATTAAATACACCTTCAATAAGTGATTGTCTAATGGATTTGTCTTGCATTACAGTTTTTGAGATATATATAAATTGGCACAATTCACCCCATCTGATTTTCTCCAAATGCACAAATCACCCCACGTAGTGGGGTGATTTGTGCGACAAGACAACTTTTTTTCCGAAAGCTATATTTCTTAAACAGTTTATTCCAGATCCAAAGTTTTTATTGCCAGGGATGCACAACATCCTGAAATATATGTACATATTTGAGTTGGAGACATAACTGTCAAGGCCTCACTTTAAAATCACTTTGAGTAAAAAGTTGCACAACTCACCCCACTTTCCCCTATATTTTGGGGATTTTGATTTTGATTTTTTTTTTTTTTTTTTTTTTTTAAATCGGCCGATTTAAATCGTAATTTTTCTCTGAAAATAATCGGCATCGGCACTCCAAAATCAATATCGGTCGGGCCCTACATTTCGTAATTTTTTTATTTAATTCCGTTTGTCAGAAACAGTCCCTGCGTTCCAAACCACATAGTTTTTTTTTTTACTAAACTACATACTAAAGTACAGAAGAGGTTTAGGGCCACAGGAGAGAATAAAAAAAATCAGATAAGGAATTTGTTTTCATTATGTCGAGGAATGTCAAGAATAAAGACGAATACTCCAAAATGCTATTGGAGTTTGAGGGGCATGAATGCATTTTCAGCATACTACAATTGACGAGCACGTATTGGGACATCCTAAATCTTTTTCTGGCATACTAAATAGTATGGAAGTATGGGTATTGGAACACGGGGATAATCTAAGGGTGCATCTCATACCATTAGAATATCATGGAAAAGCGCATTATTTGTTCTGTAATTTAATTCAAAAAGTGAAAGTTCCTGATTTTGGGCATTTTTTTCTGGCAATTTTGCTCATAACAATCAAAAATCCAGCATCTCAAAATATTAGAATATTCCAAATGGCAGATCAAACAAAGGATGAAGTTGAAGTAGATAAACATAAATAGACATGAATGTTTCAAACAGCTGGAATTTATTAGAGAAGACGATATTGAATAAAACAGGTCTGATGTGATAAAACTTCTATCGTGCATCACACATCTTTACACTATTTACCGCTAAAGATAACACAGGTTTTTTCTTAATTTCATTTATTAATTCGGTTTAAGAAATGGAATCAACACTTAAATGACCATGACCAAATGTCATATAAAACATTTTATTTGATTATACTCAGGACAGATCAGATTAAACTGATTATGTGGTTGTTGCTCCAACAGGGCATCGTTAACCAAACTTAAATAATAACCTGCTTGCACCAAAATGTGAAAAAATTTAATACAATTTTCCTTATAAATGTAATGATTACGATTGTTTTATTAAAAATTTAAATGTTTTTCCATACAACAGTCCTAAAGCACGACCATCTTTATATATTTGTATTGTTAGTGCATTACATAAGAAGCTGTTCCTAGAAATGGGGTGGTAGGATGTCCTAAAGTGAAGAGGGGTGAACCAGTAACCATGAGGTCTCTGGTTGGATCCCCGGCACTGGACAGTAGTAGTAAACCTAGTGTTGGCTGCTATTACATCTACTGTGCCCACCATCTCTACCATTGTGTCGCTGAGCAAGATACTTAACCCCATACTGCACCAGGGGCGCTGTTCTATTGCTGACTCTGTGAGGACACCCTCTGTAGGTGTGGTGATTTGAGAGGGGATATGAGAAGAATGAATTCCGAAGAAAGAAAGAAACTTAATTGAGTCAACAAATGAACCATTTGCTCTGCATACGCTAAAAATACTTTATGGTATGGAAGGAGAGTAGAGAGAGGGGAAAGGACCCAACAGGAGGAGAGCCAGGGACTCAGCCTTAATGTTACTCTCTGCACAGTGAGCCAATGGGCTGCCCACAAATACTATACCTTTAAGAACCTTCATCACTGTCATGCTTTACACCTAAGCGTGTCACCCTGCTTGTTATTACACTTTCTACTCCACATCCAGCAGAGGGGGCTACAGTAGAGGACGTGGCATTACTGTAATAAGGAGAGTAGTTTCTTTTGACAAAGTTCCCCTTTTTCAGAAAAATAATTACAAGTCATGATGTTGGACTGAAGTATTATGCTATCATCACAACACAAGCTGTTCTAATCTTGGTAGAACTAATGTATTTTTGCTTGGTGAAATGAATAGTTTTTAGGAGCGAATGTTACCCGGTTTCTGCTGTTGGATCCCGTCTGTCTTCGTTGGGGTTGACTTTCCTCCAGCCGGCCGTCAGGAAAGGCATGTTTGTAGAAGCAGTTTGAGCCAAAAGGACATGTTCCACGGCCCTCATCAAAGTATCGACATGGTTTAGTCCTGAACAAGACCAAAGGAAGAGAATAGAAACTGTTAAGTTAAGTTAAGCACGCACGTGTACATGTAGTGTATGTGTGCAGGTCAAGACAAACATCCACAGCAGGCTGCTGGGAGACCTTCTTGCAGCCTGCTAGAAAATAGAGGAATGGGTCAAATGTGTTTGACTTCCCATACCAGGAGGCACCGGAAATGTTATTCCAAAAACCCAGGAAGATCCACTGTAGAGTTTAGATTACTGGTAGACTGCTCATAACAGCCTGTCCCAGGCCAAATAGGTGATGTTTAAAATGGGCAAAAAGAAGAAGAAATGGTCTATTGTAAAATAATGGTGTAAAAATCATTTGTAAAACAGATTGTTGTAAAAAATAAAATAATAATAATAAGCATTTGTTTTACAAAATTGCTGTTTTTTTGTTGCTATAAAATAGGGTAACCCCGATCCCAAGCAGAAAACAAAGGGAAAAGTGGAAATGGTCTGTGTACCCCATGCCATCCTTGTATTTTTGAATAAGTTTCTGTTTGTCGTCCTTATCTTCCACCCAGTACTCGCTTGGGATGACGAAGTTGGATGTTATTCTGCACTCTGGGCAAGATCTGCAAAGAAAAACAAGGAGGTGGAAAGAGTCCTGGAACATTGTCATAAAAATTATGCTCTGCACTCTATTGGCCCCTTTTCCATAACATGGAGCCAGCTCACTCTACTCTCCTTTGGTATCAGGCATTTTTCCATTAAAGATAGTAGCCTGGTGCCTCTGTGTAGCTGCTCGTCATAGTGACGTTAGCTGCTTCTTAAGTGCGATAATTGTCACATTTAGTTTTTGGATGAAGTACCGTTCGGTCGTTTACAACTCAGAAAATATTATTGTTTTATACATCTTTTTAACATGTCACATCAAAGGTTGACTATGCGGTATAGAATCACACAAAAATATCCCTCTCAAGGATCACTATTGCCTCACTAGAGGTGGTGGTGTGTTCATATTCGTAATTCTTCCCATATAGATTTAATGATTTCCCCCGCCATGTTTGTTAAATCGTATCCATCTTTTTCAACTTATTGTAATTCACTGTACAGCGGTCTTCTAAGTTAAGTTAATTAGGTCTTTATTTTGTCAATTACACACACATGCAAGGTGAGTCACACACATGGCATTCGAACTAGGGCTGGCCCGAATGCCATTTTTCAGGCTTCGAATATTCGTTGGTTTTTCCGAGCGAATATTCGAATATTCGTTCCAGAAAAACACACCATCAAAAACAACATACATTTTTTTCTTTTTTTTTTACCCTTTCACGCATAGTGGTCACTACAGTGGACAGCTATTCAAATGCTGTTTTCTTGAATATGCATGGGTGTAAATCGCCTAGTTGCATATCAGCCACTACAGTGGACTCTTGTGTGTCATCCAATGCATTGCCAACCAGTGGCCAACCATTGTAAGAGCAGCCACAATTAGTCAAAACCAAGATGGCCGACAGGGAGCAGAAAAGTTGTGTAGCTCAGGAATATCCTGTAAATACTTCAAAAATAGCAGACTCTGGCAGGTAAAAAAAATATGGCAACATCAAGTAACATCTTAGGAGTCATATAGTTGTTCAAATTTCCAATTATTGATTTTACATTGGGAGGAAATCATGTTTAATCACATGTCCATTAAATTGGACATCATGCATCACGGACTTCAATAAATACTATGACTGCAGATGTGTTGTGCTTGAAAAGCTTACTTTGCTGTAACTTTTTGGTTTTAAATCTATTGATGTTATTAGAATGCAACTTGAAGTATTTGTGTAAAAAAAAATGTTTTTCCAGACCATTCCATTATGTGTAAAACAGTTGGTGTCACTATGATGCCAATTTTCATATTAAAATAGCTTTGATGAAGTGATGTACAAGTCAGTAGGCTATACTGCTAAATGACATCTGAAAAAGAGAAATTGGAAAACCATGGAAAAAGTTATGTTATTTTTATAGAGATTTTGATTGAAAAAATTATTCCACGCTTTTGCATTAGATTGAGGGATTGGAATATGTTAATATATATGAACAGGCATTGAAAATATATATTATTTTATAGTTTTCAGATAATATATACTTTTTTTCACTGTTTTGTTAAATAAATCAAGTGCAAAGTTGAGAAGTCAAAACGCATGGAGTCCACCCGAGTGGACATGTGTAAAACTCACTTAAGTTATATTTTTTCTTTTCATGCCTAAAGAAGTATAAAATCACTTGAGAAAAAAATCCAGACTAAGGATATCATAATTCATGCATGAAAGGGTTATTTTTTTTTTTTTTTTAAACGTTAATAATCCCTATATACTCCCTGGAAACGATTTTGACAGTATCTGCATATTTTGTTGAAGATTTACGCGCTCGGAGGTGAAGTAATGGATGCGCTATGACACTTAGTGATGTAATATCCTCCTAAATGAGCAATAGGGGAGAGTGGCCTAAGTTGTGCAACTTTTCACTCAAAGTGACTTTAAAGTAAGGCCTTGACAGTAAAGTCTCCAACTCAAATATGTACATATATTTCAGGGTGTTGTGCATCCCTGGCAATAAAAACTTTGGATCTGGAATAAACTGTTGAAGAAATATAGCTTTCGGAAAAAAAGTTGTCTTGATGCACAACTTGCCCCCGGTGTGGTGTAAGTTGTGCGGTTGGAGAGAATACCATGGGGTGAATTGTGCCATTGATATATATCTCATAAACTGTAATGCAAGACAAATCCATTAGACAATCACTTATTTAAGGTTTATTTAAAGTAAATAAAGTAAATAGTTGACAAAGATTGAAGGACAATTTTCTTAAACAAGGCCTAGCAGATCTAATGGTTTTACCTGCAAAGCTCACAATGACAAAGTCACCATCATCATCTTTCTGGCCATCTGAACTCTCATCAGTGGTGTCGTTAAGTGGAATTGAGATGTCACTCTCTTCTGAGCTACTGTAGACAATCACTTTCTTTTGGTGACCAGCGTATACAGCTATGCCACTGGCACAACTCTCAGAAATGTACTTTGCACTAGTTGCTCTGTGCTTGTGGAACCAACTGCCACCTGACAAATGTGATTCCCCTACATTTCTGCCTTTAAATCAAGGCTCAAAACCCATATGTACACCCTGGTGTTTCCTCCCCATTAACTATCTTACCTCTGCACTACTATCTGTGTTTATGTGGATGTATGGGCTTTACAACTTTTATTTTGGTTATTGTTATTTTACCTTCATTGTTTACCTACTGAATGCACTATGTACAGCACTTTGGACAGTGCAAACTGTCATAAATGTGCTTTTATAAATACATTTTACTTACTTACTTACTTATAACTCACCCAGGCCCTTTGGCACAAATCACCCCAATCCCAGAAATTTGGATAATAGGCATGATGCAGCAGTTTAGGGCTGACATTGTGCTAACTGTATAGACTCAAAATGTAGCATACCAAAGCACTAAAACATGTGTCAAATGTTTTCAAACTTGTCTATAATTGTTCAGACACAATAATCAAAAAACTTTGATCATGGAAATTTTACTTTGAAAGGCAAAACACAGTTTTTTGAGCTTAAATGTGCCTATATCTTATTCCTTGTCTCCCTTCTTTACAGGATGAGTCAAATGGATGGCTCTTCTTAAATATGTGGTCACATTTCCAATTTCTTCCACGGTTTTCTAGAAACAAGGGGTGGCACAACTTCCAAAATGCACAACTTAGGCCACTCTCCCCTACTACTACTACTACATTACTAACTTTTATATCCAAATATAAAATTATTTGATGACATTATATTGCAGTAGGGGAGAACGGGGTAAGTAGGCACACTTTTTACTCTAGTGAGAATTGCTTATCACCTAAACATCTTTCAATAGTCATTCCTACATTAAATTGAAGCTTAAGGTGTTGGCTTGAAATATGTACCCCTCACTTTTTCTATCTTATTGTAATAAAGAAGAAATTAATCATCAAAGACACCCTTACACATTGTGACAACCAACCCCATCAAGGGGTCGGTTGTCAAACACTATGGGGTTGTTTGTCACAATGTTATCTTAATGGGAATAATCTTAAAAAGAAGGCAAGAAGGTAGAACTAAATTTAAAAGTTTAATTGCATTGTCAAGTTGACAAATAGGCCTACATAACTTACTGTAGCCTTGGCAGCTGGTCTAGTTTGGGATGCACTGGGTTGTTTTGATTTTGTTGCCCTTTTTTCTTTTGCGTGCTAGCTGCCTTTTCCTGCTCTATTCTTTCCTTCTCTGGGGTGTCAGTGAGGATACAGCTTGACAATTTATTTCGTTATTGGGTTCCTTTTCTGGCTGCAGCCTTGAGATAACATGTGACAACCAACCCCCCAAAAAATATGACGACCAACCCCAACTTGAATTTCTTGCTAGCATCAAGGCCAACAACCATTTGACAACTAATTAGCTTGCTAACCACAATCTAAAATATAGTTTACCCTTCACACTTTGTATGGGTAACAAGTGTTTTGTTATAAACCCATTGTGTAAAAGCCTAGAAGAAAAATACTGAGGAGCTAAATATTTTCAATTTGACATGAAAAACACAAACAGTCGTCTCACCTCAAATTCAGCAGTCTAACTCCAAGGAAGACTATGTAGGTGACCTCTGATCCCAATTCTGGATATTTACATATCAAAATTTCACAGACAGCGCCTTCTGGTTCCGAGATATAACGATTGTGACAACCAACCCGTGTGGACAAATTACCCCGTTCTCCCCTACTAGCTTCTTGCAAAAAAAAAATGTGTTGGGAAAAAATAAAATAAAAAAAAACAATAAAAAAAAACAAAAAAAACAAAAAACAAAGCTCCGAATACTAATTTGAGCTCCGGATACTAATTTTCCGAACGAGTATTCGAATATTCGAATAATTCGGGCCAGCCCTAATTCGAACTCACATTTTAGCTCACCCCTCCTACATTTTTAACACACATAGGGGATCATCTCACAGGGACTTAAGACGAGGTTCTGCAGCAGGGTTGCGCCCTAGTGTTACAAATATACCCCCCCCCCCCAGCAGCTGTCTCATGTTATAAACAATAAAACAAACTTGCATAAATTCCGACTGGTCTTGATGAATAATATTTGTTAGCACACTCTTCAGTCTATGAGCAGTACATTTTTGCAAGTATCTTAGTTTCATAGCATTGTAATCCCATTCGTAAGGTTCACACGATCCTTGAACTGTCCACTGTGTTCCTGTTTGAGCAACAGAGAGATAAGACCTTCTTTTTGACAAATACCCAGCACTATATGAAAAATTAAACCAAGAAAGTATTGGCTTTTTAAGCAAATCAAAAAGTGTTTGATACACCTCAATGGGTATTCCATCCATCCCAGGTGTTTCCCCGGTTTAAAGGACATAACTGCAGAAAACAGTTCATCATTTGGGGCGACTGTGGCTCAGTTGGTAGAGCGGGTCGGCTGATGATCAAAGGGTTGGAGGTTCGATCCCCGCCCTGCCACCTGTGTCATAGTTGTTGTGTCCTTGGGCAAGACACTTCACCCACCTTGCCTCGTGTGAATGTCGATAGTTAGCCTGCTATCGGTGTATGAATGTGTGTGTGAATGGTAACGTGGGAAAGGAAAACAGGTCTCCCTTGTAAAAGAGTCTTCGGTCTCAATGGGATTTACCTGTATAAATAAAGGTTAAAAAAAAAAAAAAATCATCTGTAATCTAATCTTCACATAACCCTTTCTGCAAATTGGATACTTTTTTGTTTAATTCTGTGGAAAGAATGTTTGATAGTTGAGCAGAGTGGATGACTGTAGTGAAAATAGTTTTGCAATATAATTAACTGTCTCATTTAAAATCTGAGGGATTTCTATGTTTAGGGCTCAAGAATAGTTTTTAAATGTTTCCATCCACTCTGCCCTTTAATAGTCATAATTAATTAACAGCCAATATTCCACTGGATTGTAAGGTCCTGTTCCGTGTTCATTTCCCAGTTTTGAAGATTTTAATCCAATAAAATGATGATTGATACACCAAAAGAAATCAATTCTACTCACTTGAGTTTGTCTTTTCCAAGTATATTTGATCAGACTGGGATTTTTAAATCTCCAAATATCAACAAAATCCAATGCGTCTAGAATATTTACAATCTTCTTTAGGGCATGTGGCTGAGAGTTAATATGAGAACTTCCTTTTTGATCTAATATAAAGTTTAAAGCAATATTATAATCTCCCACCATTAGAACTTGACCCTTTATATCCTTCAATTTATTGAATGTCTTCAAAAAAATAAAAGGATCATCTAATCTTGGTCTTTACAGGTTAAAATGCAGTTTTTCTCTTTGAACTATTACATTGAATAGTAACCATTTTCTGAGTCTGTGCATGCTGAAAACTGGAATTTAAATTGCTTCTTTAACAGAATTATAACAAATTGGATGTATCTGGCCATGTGAAAAGTTAAGTCTCCTTTTAAAAAGACCATTACAAGTATATACCATCAATTCATATTTCATCATTTATCCTGCTGGTATTATGCTCTGAATTATAATTATTCAGCACCTCAGAAAAATAAAGAACAAAACAAAATTCACTTCTTCGTGCTCTCCGTCCCAATATGATCAAAAGCTCCAATGATTTACAGCAGTCTGAATCTTCTGTTTAAAAACCAAATAAACACAGATCAACACAACACATTCTAGTGGGGCAGAAGTGATCATTGAGAGGGACTGTTTTTATGTGACTATACTTTGTTTCTTAAGGAATAAACAACATCAGAATCAGAATCTCTTTATTGTCATAAATGTTATAAATGTCAGCCAATTGTAGAGGTCAGATTGGTATGATAATGCAATCATTTATAATTCTGCGTTATTTAGGACAATAACAGCTCTGGGGTAGAAAGAGTTTTTTAGCCTGTTTGTTTTTGCTCTGATTGCCCTGTAGCGCCTCCCAGAGGGCAACAGTTCAAACAGGTCATGGCCTGGGTGGGATGAGTCTTTGAGGATGCGATGAGCTCTCATAAGCCCCTTTTACACAGAGATTGCGGCATATTGACGGAATAACATCACTCCAAAATGCCGGCTTTGCTTGCTTCTGTGTTATTTACACAGAACCAAGCAACGCCGGCTTGCTGGCACATCAGTAGCCCCTTTTACACAGCGTCCGGAATGAAAGAGGTGCTTGTAAACAGCGTCAGGTGTGACGTAAACATTTAGCGCCGCGCCGGTCAGCTGCTTTACAACAACAACACTGGCAGGTGAATTGAGAGCAGAAGTGCTGGAGCTTGCAGTAAGAGGGCCATATTTTACTGTCCCCACGATGTGCCAGAGTCCAACATCACTGGGACTGTTAACCAAACTGACAAAATCAATCCGCTTCACCTCTTCACGTCTTGAGTTGTGTTAGCAAAACAGTAGCTCTGTGGCTAACAGCTGAGCCGGAGCCTTCAGTCAGCTGAAGCAGACAGTCTAGCGGGGCGAGCAGACTATTCCCCCGTTACTAGGTCGTATCCTTGGTCGTTCCTATTTACTGGCGTACTACTGGCCGCAGCTTGACATAGTAACCGTTGCTACTGAGTGAGTTCCGACCGTGTAGCGGACTGTTTTTGGCTGTTAAAACAACATGTTGCTTCAATGAATTGCTTTATTTTTTGTAGTAGCCATGTAATAAGCGGGATAATGTATAGCGAACGGGTCACTTGCTAGAAATAAAGACCGACAAGCTGAAGCAGGAGCCCGACGCGCAGCGGAGGGCTCTTGTTCAGCTTGACCCGTTCGCTATACCCGTTCGCTATACTTTATCCCTTACTTAGCCTAGCTTTCCCATTGTACAACTTCTCCTGGGCAGAAATAGACTCATACACTCTGCAAAATGAAGCGCGGGGGTTTGGATTGAGCAGCGGACCTCATGATCAGATAGATTATACGCTGTTCCTTTTATTTGGTGATTTTTACGGGACATCAGGCCATCGTGATTAATGTTAACACGCGTCCTTCAACTGCTAACATGGTCGCATGTTTAGAACGTAGGCTATGGAACGTCAAACGCCCCCCTGTTCCGCAACAACAAGCTGGAGCATTTAAACAGAGAGGCGGAACTGATTGTGTCGGGAATCTTACTACCCCCCGAGGTAGTAAAATTCCCGGAACAATCTCTCACACCTTTCTTCCCTCGTTCCGCAACTGTCGCATTTAAACAGCAGGGCGGAGGGCCGAAAGGCCGGCATATTCCCGGCTTTCACTGGCTGTGTAAAAGGGGCTATAGTCAACCTTTATCCAAAATGCTTCTGTACATACACCGCCATCCAGAGAGTTGCTGGTACACTCTCTCATTCTGTGTGAGCCTGTACAGCTCGCGCTTTATTGTCTAAATCTGCCACAAAGGTGAACAACGGCTGTACCTGGTCCAGCCAACACAGCTTGGTTGTCCACGCCAGTTTTGAAAGAAACTAAAACAAAGAGTAGAACAAAGACTGGAGAGACAGCCAGCTCTAACACTGCAACATAGTGGAAAACTAAAAAAAAGCAGAGTACTGGCAGAACCGTGTAATGGAAAATAGATATGTTAAACTAATCATCACTGGATCAACATCTCTAAACAAAAAATCCTATTGCTCTCTGACCTCAAACAACCATAGAGTTGCCATTTCCACCGAGGCTACAGTTCAGTTCATCTTAATAATACATGCCTCTAAATCTTTTTTGCAACATACACAGTGCTGCTTGAAAGTATGTGAACCCCTTGAGCATTTTGGACCAGTGGACCGATGGAGCTCAAACTTTTTTTTAAATGTATTTATAGCTGCCTCCAGACAAATTTGCAACATCACAACTCTATTCCTGAGATCCGCTGAGATTTCCTTTCCTCTTGTCGGCATGTCTGACCTGTATGGGTTCACTTTGGTGAGCCTAAACTGACCTGGTTTTATCTCCGTTTTATCTAGTGCAGTCCAATTTCTTCCCTAAAAGATTTCTCATTACATTGGTCCATTTCATCACTCAATTTGGCCCACGTGATTGTGTTTACCTGCTCGATTTAAGCAATGCAGCTAAGTGTTCAGAAACTTTTGCACATGCAAAATTTGGCAAATAATTTGTTTTATTTGTTTTAACAATTGATTTCCGGAAAAGAAAAATGTGGAATTGATAAACAGACATCTGTTATTTCATATACAAAATACTGGTATTGATAAAAATGAATTAACAATGGTTAAACTCAATACAATTCCAAAATGCTCAAGGGGTTCACATACTTTCAAGCAGCACTGTATGTTGGGCTGATTTTAAGGTGGACATTTTTCCATGTTGGAAGTTATGTTAATTCAAAGGTGCACTATGCAGTTTAATTGGAGGGGATTTGTTCACATTTGCAGAGCCTGCAGCTAGTTTACTTAAAGGGGTAGTTCGGAATTTTGGACATATGGCCTGATTCCCAAGTTAGCCTTGGTGTTCTTTATCATTGGAGACAGTTTCAACACATTTCATTCAGTCCTTCTAGTTGCAGCGTTTGCTCGTGCTAGGCTAGCGCACGGCATTGGGGAAAGACTAGCTTGCTACTAAAACACTCCACAGTACACCAGAGGCAAATCAATTATAACGCCAGACTATAGATGTAAATGTCTGTGTTGATAGAATAATGTTAGAAATAAAACCAACCTTGCATATTGCATTTTGAGGGGCTTGCTGTGTCTCAGCAGCAGCGTTATATTCCTGGTAGTAGGCTGCCATAGCGGCCTGTAACCTGATTACCTAGGTTACAGGCTCTATAATAGTTTGTTTACCTGCCGCTGTCATTACTACAGACGCAGAGTAAAGTACACAAGGGATTTTATTAGCCTATTCAATAAACAAGATATGGCCACGTTTGGAGGACTTAGCGATGCGTCTGCTTTTGAAGACGATTATGAGGAATTTGTTGTATCCAACACTAATCTCCACTAACGTTGTCATCAATCTGTCAGTAGGCTAACATTATGAAAGGGGCCCGCTTTATTAGCTAGTGTAGCCTACCAAAAGTTATTACCTGTTCATCAGTGGCTGTTGGTGCATCTGAAAAGACGGATGGCACCGCTTTCGTTTTCAGTGATTTATTGCTCTTTAGATTGTGGGGGTTTCTCGAAGTCGTCCGGTCTGAAATTATCGCTACAAATACTCCGTTTGCGAACAGTTTCCACCGGTGTTTTTATGTCCAAATCAGCAGCAACAAGCCACTGGAAATTGGTGAAAACTTTGTAGGATTTATTTGTACTGTTCCTAGTCCTTCGTTTCCGCTTCTGTCCCACGCTGCTCTGTTTACTTTCTGCTGTAGTGATTCGCACAACTAGCCGGAGCAAAGTAAAAATCCGCTGCTGCTGAGAAAGTAGTCCCTCAAAATGCAATGATTCATGCAATGCGAGGTTGGTTTTATTTCTAACATTATTCTATCAACACAGACATTTACATCGATAGTCTGGCGTTATAATTGATTTGCCTCGGGTGTACTGTGGAGTGGGTAAGACTGTTTTAGTAGCAGGCTAGTTTTTTCCCAATGCCGTGCGCTAGCCTAGCACGAGCAAACTCTGCAACTAGAAGGACTGAATGAAATGTGTTGAAAACTGTCTCCAATGATAAAGAACACTAAGGCTAACTTGGGAAAAAGGCCGTATGTCCAAAATTCTGAACTACCCCTTTAAGATATTTTCTCTACATGTAATTCTTAGTATTGAATAATTCTATCATCATAAATCAAAACAAGGTTATTTTGAGGATCGTGGAACCAAACGTAAGTCTAGAATATGTTTGTAAACCAAACTGTGGCCTGTGCTGTAAACAACAACAGTGACACAGTAACTTTTCAGGAAGCTTTCTAACTTCAAACAGTTATGAGAATATACAAAATACAACATAAAATATACAGAATATATAACATTTTCACTTCTGACACACCCAAAGTTACATAGTTCATCTTAAAATTTTGTTGAAATATTAATGGAAGTTATGGTTATTAGTTATTGGTATGTTCAGTAAGTAATCAACAGATCAGTAAGTAATCAACTTACCAGAAAATAAACATTAGGTTACCAAAAAAAAGATTGGATTAATCGCCTAAATCGAAAAATAATTGATAGATGAATCGCCAAAACTTTTTTAAATTTTAGGGACAGGTATGG
Source organism: Ammodytes dubius (assembly GCA_026122265.1). NCBI lineage: Eukaryota > Metazoa > Chordata > Actinopteri > Uranoscopiformes > Ammodytidae > Ammodytes > Ammodytes dubius. The sequence continues at coordinate 3,005,817 of CM047526.1, forward strand.
GCTCAATAAAAGGCCAATAACATACTGAGCTGGTGAAATGATTTCAGAGCCAGTGGTCTGCCAAAACTCTGGTTGTGCATGTATAGAAAATATATGTTTTGGGTGCCTATAGAGCATCCCTTCCTGAGAGAGAAGTTGACAGAGATGAGAGTGGACCCACACCTGGTGAGGTGGCTAACAGACTAGCTCACAGAGAGAGAGACCACAGTATGTCAGGCTGAAGGGCTGCACTGTGCTCTGTCCCATTCTGTTTACCCTGTACAGATCTGACTTCCAGTATAACACCCAAGCTCTGTCACATTCAGAAATAGTGGGATGACACAGTGATAGTCAGCTGTATAAGGGATGGAGTACAGAAGCCTGTTTGAGGACTTCAATAGGTTGTGCAGGTCAAATCACCGGCTGTTGAACACCTCCAAGACCAAGGAGATGATGGTGGACTTCAGGAGGAATCAACCTGTGTCCATGGAGGGGGTCCATGTGGAGGTGGTCCGGACATACAAATATCTGGGGCTGCAGCTGGACAACAGGCTGGACTGGTCGGCCAACACTCACTACATTTACATGACGTTAGAGAAAATCGGTTTATTGTGTTAGTCCGACTGAGCCCGAACCAGACTTTTAAAATGCATGTAAACATGTTAGTCTGACAGAAAGTGTACTTAATCTAATTTCTCAAAACCAAAAAACACCAGATAATGCTGGGGGGAGCCGGCTTCTCCTGCATGTATACAGTCAATCAGACTCTGACAGGCCTAGGCGCCCTGAGCATGCTCCACAGTGTCCAACCCCGAGCTTTGACCCTGAAGTCGAAAAGCATTCAATGCTAACAGAACAACAACAACAACAACAACAACAACAACAACAAACAACAAAGGCTGGACTAGAAACCTGTGCACGGGTACAGCGCGTACGCAATGTACAGAGCTATAAAGTTATCCATATCACCGCTCGACATGGTACTAGTTTGACGCTCGCTCATCGTTAGAGTCGCACTAACAGCCGTTAGCGTCTCTGTAAACATTAGCAGCCAGCTAGCAAGTTAGGTCAACCTGAAAAGTGTCCAATACTTACAAGCTGAAAGGAGGTTATCGCCATCTATCGTAGCGGAACTGGACATACATCAGTCAATTAATAGATCCCCTTCCTGTTCTTGTACATTGGGACAAGGACAGCAGTCCAACTCAATTATTTGTCCAGCTATAGCCATAGCTGGACTAAACTGTGCATATAAACGTACTGACTGACATTATGTACAGGAAGGGTCAGAGCTGCTGTACTTCATGAGAAGTACAGAAGTGGGGTCTTTTCACATCTGTTTCAGATGTTTTACCAGTCTGTGGTGGCCAGTGTCCTAGTTTATACTGTGGTGTGCTGAGGATCAAGTAGCAAAAAGAGGGACAGAATGGTGAGGAAGGCTAGCTCTGTGGCGGGCACAGATCTGCTCTCAGTTGTGACAGTGGCAGAGAGAAGAACCCTGGACAGAATGCTCTCCACAAAGCCCACCGCCCTCTGCACAGCAGAGGAGCATGTTCAGTGGAATGCTGCAGTCCAAGTCCTGCTCCACTGACACACTCACAAAGTCTTTGGTCCCCCTGGCCAGGGGAAACCAGCTAACATGCTGACACACTGAGGAGGGATTATAATTAGTAAACATAGTGTTCTAATAGGGGTCAATGACATTTCTTATTTCTTGTTCTGCAAGGTTAAATTGAATTATTTTACATAGTTTCTATCTACATTTTTTTGCAAGGTTACATTTAAACTAGTGCTGTCGACGATTAAAATATTTAATTGCGATTAATCGCATTAATGACATAGTTAACTTGCGATTAATTGCATTCTTATCTATTTTAGCCTTAATATCCCTTGATTTCTTTTTGTCCCATTATTTTTTTCTCATTTTAATGCTCATATCACAACCATTCTCTACACCCTTGTAATTCAGTGTATTTCTTCTAAAATAAAAATATCATTTCCAATTCAGTGCAAATAGCCCACAATGTAGGCTACCCCCCCACCCGCATACACAAATATAATTGGAACTTCCTTTTTTATTTAAAAATCAAACCATAAAACAACATAGGCTATATAAAACAAATAAGTATTAAGGCTAAATTAAACTGGTTGTTGTAGGCCTAAATGTTTTGAGAGTCTTTCATCCACGGCTTATTTCAGACTGTGTGGAGTGGACACCTATAAGCCTTTTCACAGGCCTGGTTGCTATGGCGCTGCTGCGTAGAGAAAATTAAAGTGAAAATGAATGACTGGCGGCTGCCACTAACATTCATGGAGGTTTTGGTGTGCGCGCAGAGTTATAAGTAGGACTTTTGCAAATGACAGGCTTTCCTTTTTTTTTTTTTTTAAGATCTTTTTTTGGCATTTTTATGCTTTATTGACAGTGTAGAGACAGAGTTGAAATGGGGCAGAGAGGGGAGTGACATGCAGAGAACGACCGCGGGCTGGAATCGAACCTGGGTCCGCTGCTGGCCGAGGTCCATGGGGGGGACGCCCTACAAACTGAGCTAAGGGCACCCCCTATGACAGGCATTCTTTTCTGTTCTTTTTCCGCATAGTCCCAGAGTCACACCACGGAAGACGCTACTAGTGAAGGTCGCGCAGCTGAGCTAGGAAGTGCTAGGTTCCGGATTTGGCTTCAAAATAATCGTCAAAATTGACTTGACGTTTAACCGTTTTGCCAGTTAAATGATTTTAATGTGAAATTACGCTGTAGGACATGTTCCGTTTGAATTAACAGTAACTTAACTGAGAGCCATATGTATAGTTTGTGTGTTTCAGTTGTTCTAAAATGACTAGTTGTTGCAACAGCATGAGAAAAACCACAACGTTGGCTAGGGCATAAGTTAATCGCGCGATAAAAAAACTTAACGCCGTTAAAATGGGTTTGCGTTAACGCCGTTAATAACGCGTTAAACTGACAGCACTAATTTGAACATATATTTATTAACTCAAGGATCAATAAAATATCTACAGTGCTGTTTGAAAGTATGTGATACCCCTTGAGCGTTTTGGACTGATGTTTAGTTTAACCATTATTCATTCATTTTTATCAATGCCAGTATTCTTTATATGAAATAAGATACGTGTTTATCAATTCCACATTTTTCCTTTCCAGAAATCAATTGTTAAAACAAACAATGCAAATTATTTTCCAACTTTTATGTGTGCAAATGTAAATGAACCCTGAGCTGCATTGCTTAAATCGAGAAGGGAATATCCATACAAAAGTTGGCAAATAATTTGTTTTATTTGAGTCTTTTGACTACACAATTGATTTCCGGATTTTTTTTTTTTTAATTGACAAACACACTACTGGTATTGATAAATAGGAATTAATACATACTTTCAAGCAGCACTGTATATCTATCTAAGGGCTTGGAACTTTTTGAGCCGTTAGTTTAGATGTTCTGCAGACAAAAACTTAACTTAATATATTATTATTATTATTATATAAATATGTATAACGGTATTATAGGGAAAAACCTCATTCACTTTCAAACCTTAATTTGCCATGTACAAGTGACTCACTTGATGATTTTGCTCTCAAACTGCTTGGCACTCCTCCACTTTCGAATGCACTTCAGACAGTAGCAGTGGCTGCAGTTGGAGAGGATGCCAAAACGCCTCTCATTTGGGTTGGCTTTCTCAAACACCACTTCCATACACACCCCACACATCATGTCCTTGCTGCGCTGGATGGCAAAGGAGATCTCCATGTCTTTCTCATGGGCCTCGATGCATGCCTAGGAGAGGGAAGAGTTCAACCATCACTCCACAACCTTTTCTCTATTCACCAAGGTTCCATTTAACTCTGTTCCAAACAACACAACACAACACATGAAGAATCTACCAACAGCTGAGAGAATACAAAAAGTCTTATGTCAAATTCCAAAAGTTTTGCATTAACAAACTTCTTACACGTGGTTACATAGATAATATTGTGTCCAGACATCAGGGAACAGCAGTGCTTGTGTTATGCTCTGTAACATCATCCAGCAATACACTGCATTGGACAAATTAATATGCACAAGCTCACTGTCCCAGTTGAGTTATATTAAATGAATGTAGCATCCGGGCTAACCTCAGTTAATTCATCTGCATCCAATCGGGCTATGTGCGTCGCCATCTTGTCAGATTTTTTTTTTGGCCTCATTTCCTCTTACAGTGGCATTGATATGACTTCGGGGGGAGGGAGATACGCCATTTTTTGTCACTTCCGCATTGGATCCGACAACAGTAAGCATTCAGTTGTTGAAGTACAGAAGGTCCTTTTAAGTTTTGCAAGACCTTCCTAAAATTCACTGTGTTCCATTGTTCTGTTGTCCTATCAGTAAACTAGGCCATGTTCCTTTTGGTCTTTCAGAAAAAATGGAGTGGTGTTGAACAGATAATCAAAGCACCAAAAGAACACGCATAAACTAGACTAGAGTTGATCTTTTACTAGTATTGCCACGCTGCTTAAGCACTTCCACACAATTAAAACAAAATTGGGGGTTCTGAGACACTGATAAATAAAACATTTACACATTTACTTGATTTCAACTCTAATAAATATGTTATGGAATCTTTAATTTCTTGTCATTCCTTGTCATAAGCAAAGACCAGCATACAAAACATGTAGGTCTTATTCTTAGTCATTGCCAACCACTGCTGTCACCACTTAAATTTACAAATATGACTAGCAGCAGGTCACATAAGCTGTCACTCATAAATATTAATTAAAGTGAGGTACTTTGTGGTGGGCATCTGTGCTCAGCTGAAGATTGTTTGTGAGGGAAGAACCTCTTCTGTTTCACACAACTGTACAAACATGCTTTGACTGTTTCTTTATTTCCAACAACCTTAACAGAGTAGGGGTCTCTAGCTTATTACTTCCTTTCAATTTTAGGTGTTGCCCACTCCATTTGCTCTCTAAAATGCAGCTGCTTGAGAAAAACAACAACTCTGAAGTTACCCAGTAGGTCACTGAGGCCAGAGGGGCACTGAAAACAATATTTCTGCTATAAGGGTGTGAATATTTTGATTATAGGGTCAAGATTCGATTCAAAATAGATTCTGGATTCGAAAAGTTTCCCAATTCAAAATAAATGTCTCAATTTAGTAAAAAGGAGGATTCCTGGATCTAGTCCAATGTGTGCTATGAATGGCGTTGTGGCAAATCATGGCATGAAAGCAGAGTAAAGTTATGCAAATGATGGCAAGAAAGCAGAATAAAGTTGTGCAGTTTTCATTCATTAGATTTTTCTGACTTAATTTCATGGACCCTGAAGTATACACATTGACAGGCCTCTCCCAGAGCATCATGGGAAAGCTCATATGCCATTTAGCGCCAAAGCTAACAACAAGTTAGTTAATTTTTCGATAAATATTAGGGATGCAGCGGTTCACACAGGATCACCAAAATTGGACAATAAGAAGATTGGAAAAATCATGCCTGGTCTGATGAGTCTCGATTTCAGTTGCGACATTCAGATGGCAGGTTCAGAATTTGGCATTTAAACAACATGAAAGCATGGATCCATCCTGCCATGCACCATCAACCATGCCTCGTTCAAAGTCACTTAGCCCATTGATGACGGCTGCTGCGCGACGCTACATTGTATATCCTGCCGGCTGCTGCGAAGCGCAGCATTGTTACTTTATCTAATGTTCATGGCGTGCGCAGCATAGAATGCACCGTCATTGGTTCAAATACACATCTATTTAATAACAATATTTAAGAATTTAGGCTATATTTTGCTGCTCCAACTCAAATTCAGCCCAGCCAGGCGATAATTAAGTTTCAGTTTCGTTTTCATCTCTGTGGTATACAGCCGTTTGGACCAGCTGATCGGCTCCTGACAGCGGGAGTCATTCTGCGTTCCAGTTGTACTGGGAAGTCGGATTTATGGTGCCAGTGATAATTGAACTAAATAATAAAATAAAGCTATCTCCTCCTTCCTATATCACTCCACTGCACACTCAGTCACTACTATCCATGCTAAAAGGAAGCAGGATTATAACCTCATTTAGCACATTATTTTTAAATATTTTATATTATTTATTATTATTTTTTCTCCCCCAACTAATTGACGATTTTTAGAAAAATGTGTTGGTTTGTAAGCGCTAAGGGAGAATGTTTAAATAAAACCTGTGAACCTTACCTTTTAAATGTATTTTATTTCATGTTTCTATGTGCTACACAGGCTTAGATATTAAGGTTTTGGTAGATGTTGACAATTCGTACTATTTTTTCAGAAAACCCTCAGGCATTAAGGACATGCATCCTAGATTGCCATAGTCATCAATGGGTTAAACCCCCTTTCTTCCACATTCTGATGCTCGGTTTGACTTCAGCGCGTTATCTTGACCATGTCTACATGCCTAAATGCATTGATTTTCTGCCATGTGATTGTCTTAGCAGCTATTTGTTTTTATAAGCCATTGAACAGGTGTACTTAATAAAGTGGTCGGTGAGTGTATATATATATATAATTTAAAAAACTAAATTTTTGGAAATTTTTCCAAATTAGGAATCGATTACAAATCGTATATGATAGGAATACAAAAACAAGTGCAAAATAACAGCATTAGTAGCTCTGTATAAGGGGCTTCATAAGGGGCCCCCACCACCCCTATCCTGCAACATATATTACGATCAGGCTCCATGAGTTCAGATTTATTCCACCAAGATAAACATTGGTTCTTTTTGTGTATTAGGAATTGTTGAAAAAATTACCCCTCTAGAAACTGAAGCAATGCCCCTACATCTGCCAAACACACATGTAAAAAAGGATGATGTATTTATGAAAAATAAGTGGACATAAATACCAATTCAGTGAGACAGTAGCTATGAAATCCAATTATTCTACAGATCCTGAAGGCCTCTCGCTTCAGGATCTGTAGAATAATTGGCTGAGTACACTGAAAATACAATTGGTTGGTGTGAATGCTCGGATGAAAACATTAAGCAACCCCCTATTATTCTCAGAATTTCAATAAATGGGGGCGCCCTGTAGCAATCAATAACGTAATAACGGCTCATAATGTAACAATTTAAATGTAATAAAAGTTCATAATGTAATAATCGGCTCATAATGTAATAAAATCATGGACGCATTACGTAATAAGGGTTTTGCGCATAATGTAATAACTTATTACGTTAAGAGACTTATTGACAGCGCTCATAATGTAATAATGGTTCATAACGTAATAATAGCTCATATAGTGAGAAAAGTGTTACATTATCATAAGTGTTGCATTATCATACTTTTACCTCTCAAATAAAGCTCGAGTAAAGCAAAGGGCATGGGCTTCAGTGCATTAGTAAACTAAATTAGTGAAACCAAGTATTTAACAGTAATTTAATTATCACATTTTATTGATTGTTAAAGTTGGAAAAACAAATAAGTTAATAATAGCACACCAGTACAGGCCCTCCGGTATTGACCACCAGCCCAGCAATAGCGAAGCGCTCAAAACGCTTTGCCCAACCGCCGCTGTGCTCTTTCCGAAGACGGGTCCCAAGTTGGGGCCGATCGGACAGATTCCGTCTTGGCAAATTAGCAAAGACGTTTTTTGTCAACGGCGGTCATGTTTCTTGAGCTATCTCACTAAAACTGTATACACATGTGTACGTCGTTCCCCTTAAGGCCAGGACACACCAGCCCGAAAATCGCCGTCGTAGAGTCGATAGGGGGTCGGGAGACGAATCTGTTTGGTGTGTGCCGTAACGTCGGCCGACGTAGAGGTCGTCGGGCTTGTTTTGAGCCTGTCGCCGCCGGCGGCGACAGGCTGGCCGACCGTCTTTCATTTGGAGCAATTTGATTGGTGGAGGGCTAGCGAATCAGTGAAGCCCGGAAGTGAGGCGGGTAGCACGAACAGCTAACAACAGCTAGCCATCGTTTTAATGTGTTTGTTCGTTTCGTTTTGAGAGTACTCACATGCATCAACCCTTGTTGACTGCTCGACACCATGCTCGACACTCTCTGCTAAAAATTGTGCTCTTATGGTCCATAAATATAAATACGTATTTCTATCTATGTTTATGCTCTAGAGAGCTGTCCCATCATTTCCGGCTTTCATTTTTTCGGGCCACAATACAGATTAGCGCCGCCTGCTGTTATGGAGACATTACGTCCCGCGCAAGCAACAGAGCATACGAAAGTCAGCAGTCAGTTTGGTGTGTTCTCTGGCCGCGACGGGAAGCCTGGAGCTTCCTGAAACGGCCGACCCATTTTTTGCGTAGTCGGAACAAGTAGAAACAAGTCGGACTGGTGTGTCCTGGCCTTTAGGCTGTGTACAAAATTTGGTGAGGATAGGTTGGAAATCCATAAAGTAGGTCAAGTGACTGTATTTCTGTTTATGCAAATAGGAAAAAAATAAAAAAAATCATGGCTGACCCCTTTGATCCATGAGGCTTTATTGTGGAGCACAATGAGCTGTACATGTGTAAGAAAATCAAGTCAATCAGAGTCAGAGGGTGAGGGGTGTGGCCTGTCAAACATTGCATTTCTGAGCTATGGTTTTGGCATTTGTGGCGCCCCCTATGGATTCATCTCGAAAAGCTTTGGGGGACATGCCCAAAGCAAGCCCACAAGTCTTCTGCACATATCCAGCAAGTTTTATGATGATAGGACCCCGCCGCTTTGTAAACGTTTTGGTCAATGACGGCAATGTTTCTAAAGCTATCCTTCTAATCTTTCACGGACATCTGTATCTCATTCCCTCGGTGCTTCATGATCGATTTGGGTTGATTGCATAGCATTTGAGAAAGTTGTGGTTAAAAACCTGTTTTTCATTTAAAAAAAAATATTTCCAGGCAGACTTATAGGGGAGAGTGGGGTAATGCGAGAAAATTTACACATTTCCCATTAATTCAGGATGTTTCCTAGCAATCAAAATTATGAGAGTTTATTCAGGACGAACGGCAGTGAAAATATGATTGTTTAAAAAAAAGTTGTCTTGTGTCTCACTTTACCCCAGCTTAGGGGTAAACTGAGACAGACCAGAGAAATCAAGGGGGTACACTGATCCACTTACTTTTTCCACTCTGAAACTACCATAACAACAAATGTTGTAAGAAGGAATCCTGACAGCTAGCTTGTAAACCACATATTCCAGTCTGGGGGTCAGAACACAGGACCCTTTGAGCCAGAAAGTGTTTGGGGATCAGAGCAAAGGACAATCAGAACCAGCTAGAACAGCCTGGGACTCAGAACACAGGACTAGACCCACCTGTCATTTTCCATCCTTTGAGTCTTATTTTTTTTTTGCATTTGTTTTATTGGGATCATCCATTGAATAAAAACATATTACTTTACTTAGAGTCCATTGATGTTAAAGGTATATACATACACATACATACCTGCCAAACCATGCCCTTGCTGACACCCCTTCAACCATTTAACCCCGACCCCCAGCCCACATTGTCTTTTGTCTTATTCAAACTAGTCTCCTTGCTACCTTAAATATAATGGATTCATTCAAAAAGACCACAGACACTGTCTCACTTTACCCAATAGCATTTTTCTCACTTTAACCACCGCCACAGTTTGAGAAAAAACTACCTATTTTAGCAATAGGCTCTGTGCACTAGAACCCGGAAGTCAACTGACGGTGTCGGCATTCTAGTTTCCGGTCTACGTACTGACTCTGTCCATACAGTTGAATTTCATAATATTTTGCTCCAACCAGCAAGCGGGAAAGGGATTTAAGTTTGATATTTAAGTTATTTGTATAAGTAAGAGGTTAAGTAAGTGGTGTACCTGATTTTTAATTAACAGAGTATTTTTTTTTTGTATTTGAAACACCAACTGTCTCTATATTGTGCTTACTTTAGGCCTACTAACGTTACGCCCACCTCTTAGTGTCTAGTAAAGATCAGGGAACATTTGAAGTTATTATCAGAGCAGTGTCCATGAAGAACATAGAGAAGCCTCACAATTTGAGTGTATGATTAAGCTATGACGATAAGCCAAACGTTAAACTAACCATTATACGCCCGTTCCCACTGCGTTCATGGGGATAGCTGCGGTCATATGTTTGATGCAATACTAAAATATATAGGTGCTAGCTTATTACACAACGGCACCGACAAAATAGGCACGCGAGCCGCACACACAGACACATACGCACAATCATCACCAGCAGCGCATTGCCTCAAACAACTAAAATAAAATAAAAATCATAGGATATCACAGCATAAATTAACTTTTCTATAAAATACTCTGCCACCCACAAAAGTTTTTAAACTCACCGTAGCTTGCAGGTGTGCAGCATAATCCGCATACGATAGGCGGACGTGTAGCCTACCTATAAATCCCATGGTAAATCCATAGATAGTACCTAATATTCCACTTTTACCACGATTAGTCCGATGAAAGCAGCCTGCAGTCATTATTCCACGGGTAGCGTTGCATTTTTAAATCGTGAGGACAACTTGATAGGGACTTCAGAAAGAGCCTGACAACAGCAATTATGTCTTATTCATTATTCAATTACAAATCTATTTTAATTCTCATTTTATCCTGATTTCCTATGAAGTTCGCTTTAGAAATGACAGTGTGGGTGTCCGAAATGCTTGAAAATAAAGTTATCCAATAAAATGTAGAATATTGTTGTCTCTAGGCAAAACAAAGAATAAAAGGTTACAGCTCGCTCACTCATTGGTTAGTACTTATGATCATTTAGTAAGTGACGGGTGAATCAGCCAACCACAAGTTGCTATTTACGATTACAGTGGACAGAGGGCCACTGATGGGTCAGTGAGCGCGAAGTGTGAAATTAATGTGATTCACGGCTGCAGAAGAATACACTATATTGCTGCAAGCTTGATATCATTGCCATTTCCAAGACACGATTTCGAAGATGATCAATACGAATGGAAAATTAACGCCAGCATTAGGATTAACGCAAAAGAGGAACATTGATGGAAGGCATTTTACCAACAAGTAGAAACAACATGGGATAGACTGACTGCATGAAAAGTAACTGGTTGCAGGCTGCTTTTTTCATCGGACAAATCGTGGAATAGCCTATTATAGTGAAATATTTGTGGATTCACCATGGGATTTAGCCTGCTAGCCTAACACCATCGTGTTTGAGGATGCTGCCGCACACCTGCAAGCTACGGTGAGTTTAAAATATTTTGAGGGTGGCAGAGTAGCTGCATAGGAAAGTTCATTCATGCTGTGATATCCAATGACTTTTATTCTATTTTAGTCGTTTGAGGTAATGCGCTGCTGGTGATGATGATGGTGCGTGTCTGTGTGTGCGGCTGGCGTGTCTTCACTGTGTCGGTGCCGTTGTGTGCGCTGTGTAGGTTGTAGCTTTTGCCTGCTGTGATGATGAAAGTGTGCTTGTGTGTACATAGCAGCTGTTTGTCGGAGCTTGTTGTGATGTTTTTTTGAACTATTCAAGTATTTAAACAACGTCGTGCTCAAGATCCTCTAGGCCGGGGTCCGAGCCAGGTTCTGGGCTTGATGCTCGTGTTCTGCGCTCCCAAACACAGGCCCTTATCTTTGATAACAACATAGTTGTTCCACTCAAACAACGATAGGACTTAGCTTGTAACTAGTACCCGTCTACTCTTATCAGTACTGATGATTAGATGGTCCTCAAAATGTCGGCTGCATACCTTTACTTTGTATGTGTTGTCCGAAACCTCAATCCTTTTAATCCAATGTATCCACTGCAGTGGAAGCTCGAACCGCTATTATATCTACTCTAAACTAAGCAAAGTGTTTCACAAAAGTGTTAATTCAACCCACCGGCACTTCATTGTTGTTTAAACAATCTCATAGGCTACATTTAATCCCCTTTTTCCAATGAAATACTCATATATTAGTTTATGGTTACCGTGGTAACTGAGCCACCGGAAACTAGCATGCCGACACCAGGCGAACCGGAAGTTCGCTTCTAGACTTGTGCACAGAGCCTATTGAGGCTTATCTTCAGTTAGCATCATCACATGGTTTCATATGTTGGTAGTTCATCAACATTTTTCATAGAAGTTTTTCTACCTGAATCAATGTGCTTTGCTACAACAGTTAATCTATCTATAAAGCAAGAAACGTCTGTCTGTGTGTCTGTGGCTCGCATATCTCTCTGAGTTTTGGTCAGATCGGCATGAGCTTCCGGATATTGCTTAAACACAGCACGAAGGTGTGCATCCTTCATCCTTCATCCTTCATTTTGAAGTTGTAGAAGTTATCATATTTATATCATGCTGGCGAATAGTAGCTTACGTGCGCACAGAGCCGACTAAACCCCGCCTCCCTCTGACGAGCGGGACACACACACACACGCACACAGCAGACCGACACAGCCTTACTTCCTCAACAACTCCTCATTAACTCCTCATCTGCTCCACCTGTCCGCTTTAGTGGTAAAGACTGCACTTCACGCTATTTTCACTGTAATAATACAGCACGGTCTCGGATGCTTCCACAAAATGTTTTATATCCGTTTAAAATCTAAACTGAAAGCCCGAGCGCGCGCACACGATTAAGTCCACTCCCACACACACGAGTCCCCCCCCCCCCCCCCACAAACACACACACACTGCTGCCTGCTACTGACACGTTAACGTTAATTGACAGCACGGTCTCGGATGCGGACGCCCGCGCGCGGACACAAGTCCCCCCCTGCCCCCCCCACCCCCCCCCCCACACACACACACACACACACACACACACACACACACACACAGCTGACTGCTACTGACACAGTAACGTTAATTGCATCTATGCTGTAAACGGTTCTTTGATCGAAAAAGTCTCTGAATATAAGTACCTTGGTATCTGGCTAGATGAAAAACTCTCTTTTACATTTCACATAAAAAATCTTGTCTGTCGTCTGCGACAAAAGATTGGATATTTTTATAGGAATAAAGCCACCTTCCCGTTGTTTAGTAGGAAAAGGATTATTGAGGCAGTTTTTATGTCTGTCCTTGATTACGGTGATGTGGTTTATCGGCATGCATCTCGTTCATGCCTTAAACTCCTAGACTCTGTATCTCACTCTGCTTTGAGATTCATTACAGGAGATGCTTATGATACACACCATTGTGTTTTTATATGAAAAGGTTGGGTGGTCCTCCCTTAAGGAGAGACGTGATGCACATTGGCATATTTTTATATATAAAGCTCTGACTGGAAAGCTACCACTCTATCTGACAGAAATGCTGCTTATTTCAGATGGGCTTTATCAAACCCGCTCAACTGACATGATCATGTTATATGTCCCCTATGCCCGGTCTGAGCTTGGTAAAACCGCTTTTAGCCATAGTGCCCCTGACTCCTGGAACAGCCTACAACATACAATTAAAATAAATACACTCATATCTGTTAACCAATTTAAAAGTATTATTTTGAATCAACCCCTCCACACTTGTAACTGTTTTAATTAGGCTATTATTTCTTTCATTCAATTGATCTGAATGTTTTAAATTGTTGTTGTCTGTGTGTGTGTGTGTGTGTGTGTGTGTGTGTGTGTGTGTGTGTGTGTGTGTGTGTGTGTGTGTAAACTTGTTATGTATTCTCATTGTATATTGTGTATCTGTACAAACTCGACGTCATTGTAAAAGAGGGTCACCCCTCAATTGATCTTTCGAGGTTAAATAAAGGAAATGAAATGAATTGACAGTTATCCAAACTGTCGGCGTGCAGCATAGCCTCCTTTTATACACAGTGCAGCCATTTACTATATAGGCAACTGATTGTAAGTTTGACTGCATTGTGCAGTATGGATGGCAGTTTGCAAGGTACCATAATATCAGATTGTATAGGTAACACCTGTAGAGCTCGATTCTTCTTTAGGATTCAACACTTAATTAATTAATACATTTTCTGTTTAATTTCACTTAACAAAACACATGGAATTAGTTTGTGGTTATCTTTACACAATACACTAAGGAATGTTGCCCTACTCTATAGCCAACTTCTACAAAGTAACTTACTGATAATAACCTTTAACAGTGTAAAATTAGCCATCACTGATAGCAGCCAAATGTACTGTCTAATATGTTTCTTTGTTTACCTGCTTCCTACGGGCACTGCACTAGTTAAGTTAACAGCAAGAAAATTTACTTTTACCAGCAAAAAATAAATGTTTGTGAAAAAAAATGCTTATAACAGCACCATGAGGCTGTGTAAAAAATGGTGATGATAGCAGGAAATATGTCCTATCATGCTGAATATGTGCCTAACACGTGTGGTAGCATGTCCCCCAAGACGTTTTGAGCCAAACCCATAGGGGAAAACCATAGCTCAGAAATGCAATGTTCGACAGGCCACGCCCCTCACCCTCTGACTCTGAGTGACTTGAAATGTCTTACACATGTACAGCTCATGGTGCACCATAAAGCTCTGCTTTTCACTTTTTTGATTTTCCAACTTTATACATCAATTAAATGTGAGAATTAAATTTCTATTAAATAAAACTTGGTTTCACTAATTTAGTTTACTAATGCACTGAAGCCCATGCCCTTTGCTTTACTTGCAGCTTTATTTGAGAGGTAAAATTATGATAATGCAACACTTTTCTGACTATATGAGCTATTATTACGTTATGAACCATTATTACATTATGAGCGCTCTCAATAAGTCTCTTAATGTAATAAGTTATTACATTATTACATTATGCGCAAAACCCTTATTACGTTAAGCGTCCATGATTTTATTACATTATGAGCCGATTATTACATTATGAACTTTTATCACATTTAAATTATTACGTTATGAGCCGTTATTACGTTATTGGTTGCTACACGCCCTTAGGTCGTTCTCTGCATGTCACTCCCCTCTCTGCCCCATTTCACCTGTCTCTTCACACTGTCAATAAAGCACGAAAAATGCCACAAAAAAAAAAAAATGCATCTGATCTTTGATTCTTGTTCAACTTCTAATAATTGTAGACTTTTCCAGTAGAGAGTCGACAGTGGAACATGTTAGATGTTATATCTCAGATGGTTACCTTAGTGTGATCAGAGCGCTGGGTGTTATCCGTGGGATGGAGCACCTGAAGGCCACACATGTCACACACGTCACCGTGGAGATAGGCACAGTTGATTCCATAGCGACATTCCCCAAGAGCAGCATATGGACAGAGCTGCTTCCTCAAGTCTTTGCTATCCACCGCAGGATCACGGTCTAACTCCTCAATGACCGGGAGCACCACCTCCACATCCACTGGTTCAGCTGAAAACACAAGTTACCACAACACAGAGAAACATTCTCACACATGTATTTTGACAGCATTTTCAGACCACATGACAGTGTGAATCATAAGCCCCTTTCACACATGTAGCCTTATCCAGCCATTTGCCAGCATTTGGCCTAGAAGGGGTCATGTGTGACTGGAAGCCTGAATTGATTGTACGGCATCTCTGCAGCAGCAATTTGCCTGCTTATTTGGACAATTTACCTATTTACATTTTACAGTGACATGCAGGGAAGGCTGTAGGGTGAATGGATGGAATAGAGGACACATTTAAACAGCTATGGAACTGTGGGGCAGCCTGCTTATCAATGCCCAAGGAAAACCGTTTAAAAATGCTGCTAGTGTGGATTGCCCCTTAGGCCCGGGCCACACATCCTGCGTCTACCTCTGGAGCGCGTCTGCATCTGTTACTGCTGCATCTAGCAATGCACCGTCCCACTATTTTTAGTTCCAATCCGATTCCGATACTGTCGGATACGATATCATAATTATTATACATTTCTTTTTCGGTAGTGATGTTATGTGTAAGGCTAGGAAGGCTTAAGCTATTCTAATTTAAAAGAGCAAGAAATATACACAAATGCATATAGGTTTATCTTAAAAGGCAGACTATGCAATATTTTAATGAAAATATAAATGGTAAAGTCACATAAAAATAATCCCTCTCAATGATAACTTCTGCCCCACTAGAATATGTGGTGGTGTGTTTATCTGTGTGTAGTCTTCCCCTCTGTATTTTACCTTGTAGAATTTGTGGCACACTGCAGAAGCATCTTCACTTCCTTGACTAGGGTTAGCTTTGCTTAGCTCAGTGGCTAACAAACTGATATGCACAATGGCCCTCATTTATCAACCATGCGTAGACCAGAAAAGTGGGTGTACGCACATTTCCACGCAAACCTCTGCATTTATCAATTTGGACATGAGTGTAGGGTACGCTCAAATCCCACGCCAGATCTCACCTCGTGTACGCAAGTTTGTAAACAGCATGGACTTGCAGTGCAGGCTGAGTCGGGTAGTCGATGACTTTGTTGGACAATTGTTAGTAGGTAATACAATGCAGTGTTTGCTCAGACCGAGATAAACATATTAATCACTTAAAATTGTGCAGCATGGTGTGCAACTGAGTAGGAGCGCTGTTTCAATAGAGCGCGCACACAGGCCACTTTGGAGCGCTGCATGGGACTGCGTAAGGGCAGTTGTCTCCGACTTGGAGCAGCTGGGGGGACTCTGCAGCACGGGGCTGCATTCATTCATCGCTTCTATAATGTTAGGCTAAGTATTATATATGTAGGCTATGCAAGTAGTACGCTGCTCTTTATGATATAAATACACAGCACACCATTTAGCTTAACATTTTCTTTATTTGACGCACTTTTGAGATTTTAGTGAGATATTTTTTTCCACCATTAACCGGCTCATTTTGGCTTGTTTTTCCGATCCCGGTAATGGTCCAGTATCGGTGGTGGAGCAGGACGGTGGGCGCTCTCACAGCTGGTTGTTGCCTGGCTCTGTGGAGGTTAATAGGGGCCGTTTTGTGCAGCTGGCGACTGACCACTCGTGCCAAGCGCATCTGTCATAGGCTACAGTAAAACACAAAATGTGTTTGATAAATCCCACGCGATACCTGGCGTAGGGTGATATTTGCGCCAGGATCTGCACCAGTTTCCACGCAAGTTTGATAAATGAGGCCCATTATGTCTAACTAGAAAGTGGTGTCCTCTCTCCCTCCACCAAACGTCGGCGCCTGCTCTGTCATAATTTAACTAATACCTTTTTTTAATGATATATATATATTTTTTTTTATACGTAATCCTTTACGTAGATTGCGGCCATATCGGACGGGATACCGATACGGGATCGGCCCCATCTCTCTCCTCTCTCCTCCTCTCTCTCTCTCTCTCTCTCTCTCTCTCTCTCTCTCTCTCTCTCTCTCTCTCTCTCTCTCTCTCTCTCTCTCTCTCTCTCTCTCTCTCTCTCTCTCTCTCTCTCTCTCTCTCTCTCTCTCTCTCTCTCTCTCTCTCTCTCTCTCTCTCTCTCTCTCTCTCTCTCTCTCTCTCTCTCTCTCTCTCTCTCTCTCTCTCTCCTCTCTCCTCTCTCTCCTCTTCTCTCTCTCTCTCTCTCTCTCTCTTCTCTCTCTCTCTCTCTCTCTCTCTCTCTCTCTCTCTCTCTCTCTCTCATCGCGCGATTAACGCTCGTCATGGCCTAACAAACGTTGTGGTTTTTTCAAATGCTGTTGCATCAACTAGTAATGTTAAAACAACTGAAACACCACAAACTATTCATATGGCACGCCATTAAGTTACTGTTAAGTCAACCGGAACATGTCCTACAGCGTAACTTCACATTAAAATCATTTAACTGGCAAAACGGCTAAACGTCAAGTCAATTTTTACTTTTATTTTGAAGCAGAAACCCGGAAGCTAGCACTTCCTAGCTCAGCTGCGCGACCTTCACTTCTCTTCCGCGTGTGACTCGGGACTACGCGGAAAAAGAACAACAGAAAAGAAAGCTTTTCATTAGCAAAAGTCCTACTTATAACCCTGCACCCCCACCAAAACCTCCATGAACGTTAGTGGCAGCCGCCAGTCATTCATTTTCACTTCCATTTTCGCTATCAAGGGTCACTTAAAGGTGCAGTGTGTAATATGACATCATCAAGAAAGTTCTACAAAGTTCTAGAATGCAACACTCCCTGGGTAACCCCAACCCTTTCGAATAATAACAGAAGCTACAATGGCCTTCAAGGACAAGAACAATTCTAAATTTTAAACAATGCACCTGATGACATTCCAACTATGACACTTTCAAGATGGTGGCACTAGGCCTTGGTCCAAAATGTGCAGAAATATGGACATATATGAGACCCTTTCTAAGGGAAAAAATAATAATTCAAAAAATGTTTTTCAGCTATTATGCACTAAATTAAATGTACTTATGGATATTATAATTACTTTCTACAAAATCTGCTAGGAAATAAAACCCAAAATTCTACACACTGCAGGTTTAAGCCTCGGCTGCAGCAGCGGCATACCAACCAACCACCAGCACACAAGTGTATGGTGTGTCCACTCCACAAACAGTCTGAAATAAGTCGTGGATGAACGACTCCCAAAACATTTAGGCAGCAACCACCTTAATACTAATTTGTTTTATATATTGTTTTATGGTTTGGTTTTTAAATAAAAAAGGAAGTTCCAATTATGTTTGTGTATGCTGTGCTAGGGGTGGGGGGGGGGGGGGGATCTACATTGTTGTCTATTTGCACTGAATTGGAAATTAGGATATTTTAGAAGAAATACACTGAATTACAAGGGTGAAGAGAATGGGTGTGAAAAGAGCATTACAATGAGAAAAAATAATGGGACAAAAAGAAATCAATGGACAAAAATGTGCGATTAATCGCGAGTTAACATTAATGCGATTAATTAAAAAAATATATATATATGTCGGACCAAACAATTTACAAGTGTAAGTAACAACAATATATTTATAATCTGAGTAATCATGTGGAAATTCAATGTTTGTCATGCTGGAAATGGCTTTATGCAATATACTTTAGCAGAATGTTATAATTCTCTATTATTTGCATTCAGAACTACCTATGTAACTGACGGTCCATTGTGAATACAAGGGCAAGTGTGTTCCATTTGGAGCATCCCTGCCAACGCACTGCCGACCCTTGAGTGGTTTCCTAATCTGTTAAAAAGGTCGCACAAAAGAAACGGCAGACGCGCAGTATACCAAGGATGTGTGGCCTGGGCCCACCACTCACCCCGTCCACAGTACGGCTGTCCTGGTACGAACTCAGCAGCATTGACCCAGTCTGGGGCCCCTGGGCCAGGTGTTGGCTCACTGGGCGATGGGTCTGATGGAGCAGGCAGGGGCAGCATCTCAGGGGTTGGTAGCTCCTCGTTCTCTTGACAGTGGTCAAACCTGAGAAAGCACATATCGGACCAGGATTGTTACAATCAAAATGACCAACTGTATTAGGGGCACTTTACACGGTGAAAACGCAACCGTTTTCCCCTTTACGGTTTCAAAAGTTAACACATTCAGACGCAATGTGTCTGATATTGCTGTAGTAGGGGAGAACGGGGTAAGAACTGTAGTCACGTTTGTATTTTGACAGACTGATCGCTCTTAATGTCATGACTGATGAAGCATTTCCGCTCGCGGATCCTGTTCTGTGTACACCGCGAGGAACATTTCTAACCGGGCTGTGAGTGACGAGAACGAGCCCGACCGTCTTGAGGTGCGCATGCATGAGTGCTCAACACTCGCTCCCGTTCGCAGTGTCACTGACTCTGATCGTGTTATGTCAAACTATTTCTGAAATGCAATGCAATGCATTTCTTTTTGCGAAGGACACGCGATCCAGCAGTATTGTCACGGATGTATTAGGCACGTGTAGGCTGACAATGAGGCAGCGGCCGCCTGCACGCTTCCTCTCGTCAGCTGTTCTAGTGCTGCCTTTATGCTCAGCGGTGGAGACGAACCCAAAAAAACACACAGCAGGACACGGCGGTCCGGTGATATGGAAACGTTTAACCAGAAACTTTATAAAGACACACTTAAAATAACGATCTCTGCCCAAACAAAAAGCTCTGACTTGGATAAATTTATGGATCGATGTCCATCGACACACCATACGGTAGCCTACATGTGTCTGATGACGCGCCCTTAATAAACAGCGCGCTGCACATTAGAACAGCATGTTGGGGAGACCTAGCCTGGTGCTACCAGACCATCGTACTTCATTTCGTTTGTACAGAAGGTCTGGAACTGCTGTATTTGGCAAACGTTCACTCACTTGTAGGCGGGTGTCTGTTGAAGTTTAAAACTATTGGATCTGCCCAGTGCCACTCTGGATCAGCCAACCAATCGCATAACGTTTGGTCGTAACGTATGTCATGAGACGGCTTCCGACGGTGCGTTCCAGTTGTACTGGGAACTCGGAAATTTCCGACTTCACTACATATTGTAGTCTATGGATCTACCGGTACCTGGCAACGGTAACTTGCTAGAGCCTAACGTTTAGTTATTTGGATGAGAAAGGTTGTAGGCGTCCATAGGTTCCCGAGCAGATGCACTGGAACACAGACAGGTCGGAACTCGGAACTACAAAGTCGGACATTTCCGAGTTCCGAGTATAAAGGAACCCAGCATTCAATTGAAACTGTAGCGCAACGTCATCATTCTCAGCCACTCGCTCTGTTCGCTGATTGGACGGAAAAAAAATTTCCTGAGCTAAAGCTGAGAAATTCACCGCAATTCACCGCTACACCGGCTAGGGGAGACCGGGGATAGAAGGCACACTTTTTACTCTAGTGAGAATTGCTCATCACCTAAACATCTTTCAATAGTCATCCCTACATTAAATTGAAGCTTAAGGTGTTGCTGAAATGTGTAGCCCTCACTTTTTCTAACTTATTGTAATAAAGAAGAAATTAATCATCAAAGACACCCTTACACATTGTGACAACCAGCCCCATCAAGGGGTCTGTTGTCACACACTATGGGGTTGTTTGTCACAATGTTACTACATAATGTTACTAGCCTTGTAACTGGTCTAGTTTGGGATCCACTGGGTTGTTTTGATTTTGTTGTACAAAATTCACTTACATTTTTTAAATTATTATATTTAGAGAGAGCGAGAGAGAGACAATGGACAGTCTGTGAGTGATCAGTGACGCGATTAACTGTGCCAATCACGTGACCTACTTTCATCTCTGTGTTTCCGTTGTCGTCAAGTCTTTAACGTGTTGCCAACTGGCGACTTTTTCCGCTATATTTGCCAACTTTCCACCAAAGCGATAAGGCTAGTTAAAGACCAGAGACAAATCTTACAGAGGAGTCAGCTGAGATAGAGGAAAAATCAGAGGGCTCAGATGTTGAACGGGTTGTGGTGAAAATGGGCAAAAAAATCCCTTTTCCTTAAGGAATGTCTGAAGGATTTCACATGGTTATACAAAATCAAAAACACAATTAATTATATCATCTGTTGTCAGTGTGGTCCAAAACATGCTAGCAAAACAATATCAGTAGGCCAAAGATTGTAACTAGTGCTGTCAAACGATTAAAATATTTAATCGCAATGAATCGCATTAATCGTAGTTAACACGATTAATCGCACATTTTTATCTATTCTAAATGTTCCCTGATTTCTATTTGCCCCGTAATTTTTTCTTATTTCAATGCCTTTATCACACATTCTCTACATCTAGTGTAGATTTTTTTTTTAAATATCATAATTTCCAATTCAATGCAAATAGCCCACAATGTAGATCCCACCCCACCGGAGACAAACATGATTGGATTTATTTTTTTTGAAAACCAAACTATAAAACAACATAGGCTTTATAAAACAATTAATGATGATTTAATATTATATTATTAATGTTTTGGGAGTCGTTCCTCCAATACTTATTTCAGACTGTGTGGACTATACGCCTGTGTTCGCTATGGTGCTGTTGCAGCCGAGGCGCTCATGTCGCCGTTCGTAGTGAAAATGATAGTGAAAATGAATGACTGCCAGCTGCCACTAACTTAAATTAAGCTGTTGGTGTGCGCGCAGTGTTACAAGTAGTCCTATTGCAAATGACAGGCTTTCTTTTCTGTTCTTTCCCTGCGTAGTCCCAGTGTTCTGGCACCTGAGCGCGTAGCGATGCACACATCACCAGACAGCTAAACACTTTTCCCACGAAACTTGAAGACAGGATCAATAATGAAGGACCGTTAAGGATGTTGTCGACATGCACTTGTATGTCCATTTATTGAAGGTTGTTGAACAAGTTGTTTGTAGCAGGTTTAGAAGTGTGAAACTGAAAATGAACCAATATGCAAATTGGTTATAAAATGTACTTATAAAGTTGAGAAATACAATGAAATATGACCATAAATAATTACATAAGACATGTATGAATCAAGTTACTCACAAACAAAGCTTCTCCAAGGCTTACACGGATGGATGACGTGAGATAAAATAAGAGATGTTACAACGTGTGGATCTCTGGCTCAAATGACAGATCAAAATGGCTGCCGTAATAATGACCAATCACGTGACTAACCGAATGTGACTCTTATCAGCCAATGAGAATGAACACATATGAATTAACTACAAAAGACTGCATTCTAGTTATGGCCTACAGGGGGCTCTAAAATGCCTGAATAGAAAACTCAAAACGTGTAACGTAACACTCCCCGCCTGGTATTGAACACAATAACACCTTAAATGACTAAATATGTGTGGGTCAAGAAAGAGTCTATGTGGACTTAAGGGGTCATCAGCACCACCACTTAAGTGATAGGGCAACGGAAGGTCTTGGAAGCGCCTCCTCTAGTTATCTTGAGCTCCAACTTCCTGATCTTACCGTCACTTCCATGGAAGGTTTTAGTCACCAATGCCATGGGCCACTGGTTTCTCTTCAGCTAAGTATCGCGAAGAAGCACTAAGTCTCTCTTCTTGATGTTGGGGTGGCTCTTCTGCCACTTAGAACGACTCTGGAGGGTTGAGACATACTTACGCCGCCACCTTTCCCAAAAGGTGTTGGCCAAGTGCTGGACTCTTCTCCATTGCTGGCAGTGTAAGTCTGCGTCAACGAAGCAGCCTGGAGGAGGATAAGGACAGCAAACCTTCTGGGTAAGAATCGTGTTGGGAGTCAGAAGTAATGGAGCATCTGCATCGGTAGAGATGGTTGTCAGAGGTCTGGCGTTGATAATGGCGGACACCTCTGCCATCGTAGTAGACAGAACATTGTGGATGAGTGTGGCTATGGCTTTGATGAGAGACTGCCATGTTGAAAACCGTTCAAACCCCTGAGAGCCCAGGTTTGAGCTGGTGCATGTGGTGAGGTGAGATCGCACTTCTGCGTCAGAGTCTGGGTCCACAAGGCTGAAAGGTGTTTCCATTGGAATGTCTTCTTTAGGAGGAAGCAGCAGAAAGTCAGGCCTGGTGAGCCATCTGGTGTTGCTGAGAAGTGCTGCATGATCTTGATCGAAGATTCGTTGCATGAAGGTGACACAATGCTGCTTCATCTCCGGCTTTCTTCCAAGTGTGCGACAAAGAGAGTTGAAGCGATTCAGAGGTTGCTCTATATTGTTAGGCAGACGTGGCATTGACGCGTGGAATGGAAGTGGGACAACCCAGCTGTTACCATCGTCGATGCAGCTCTCTTTATCGATTAACTCGGTTAAAGGCTGGTCTACAATAGAGGGAGCAACCTTGCCGTCATCTTCGGTGCGTTGGAACATCTTGCTTCCCAAGGAGTCATCGTAAGTGCATCTCTCTGATAAGCAAGACAGTGGTGAGCTTAGCGGTTCACGGAGACTGTTCGAGCTTTGGGTCTCCACAGTGAGCTTCTCTTTAACTGTGAGATCGTTCGGACAGGGTGAGAAGTGTGGATGGCTGCTGTTCTCCAGAACGTGAGTGTGAAACACACTTGCATCTTTGGATTTGTGAGCAGTGCCTAGGCAGACTTCACCGATGATGACCCAACCAAGATCCAAGCGTTGGGCATATGGTGCGTTATTAGGTCCGTTGTGCTGGTCTCGTACCTTGTGAACCTGTAGGACATCACGCCCAAGGAGAAGAAGGACCTGAGCCTCAGGGTCAAGCGGAGGAATGTGCTCACCAATGGACTTGAGGTGAGTGTGATATTTTGCTACTTCTGGAGTAGGTATCTCGGACCTGTCTTCAGGGATGTAGTTGCATTCAATGAGTGTCGGAAGATCTATACTGAGACTTCCATCCAAAGGTTGTGCAACAAAGCCTCTGCCTCTCCTACCTGACATCTCAGTGAGACCGGCACACGTACGTAGTGTGTAGAGAGCCTCTGAGCTTTCAAGGTTAAAGAGGTTGAAGAACTCTGACCTGGCGAGTGACCGGTTGCTTTGGTCATCAAGAATGGCGTAGAGCAGGGGTGGCCACTAGGTCGATCGCGATCGACCGGTCGATCGCGAGGGTAGTGTGGGTCGATCGCGTGGCATTCTTAAAAAAAAAAAAAAAAAAAAAAAAAATATATATATATATTTAATTTTTTTTTTTTTTTTTTTTTTTTTTTTTACTTTGAAAGAACAAACGAGCCGTGCGAGCATGCGCCGACGTTCGGTGGAGGGAGAGAGGACACCACTTTCTAATTTGACATACAGTACATATCAGTTTGTTAGCCAGTGAGCTAACCACAGCTAATCCAAGTCAAGGAAGTGGAGAGGCTTCTACACTGTGACAAATTCTACTATGTAAAATACAGCCAGAGAGAGAAAGACTGTTCAGACAAACAGACCACCACATATTCTAGTGGGGCAGAAGTGATCATTGAGAAGGATTTTTTTTGTATGACTCTATAAGTCTGCCTTTAAGATAAACCTATGCATTTGTGTATATTTCTTGCTCTTTTAAATTAGAATTGCTTAAGCCAGTGATTTTCAAACGCGGGGTTATGGCAGGGGGGGCGCGGATGAATATGTGAGTTTGTGTTTTTTATATTAAGATCACGGCATAGCTGGACAAGAGTTCTTCTGCTTCATTCCTCTCACTGCATTTAAATGCATTCATTATATTACAGAGAAATAGGTCTCGTTAAAGAAAAAGAGCACCAAGCCCAACCCAGAGGACCCTGCATGCATTTTTTTTTTTTTTTATTAATATTTTTATGGAAAATCCATGTGTCTTTCTTCAATTGCTTCTAATTCATCAGACCCAGTGTCTCCAAATTATTTGTTCACACAAAATTCCTCATATTTAGCCTCTTAATTTTCCTCTCAAAGTGCACCAGATTCATGCATTTCACTTTAAAAAGGTGAAAGAAAATCTCCCGGGGGGGCATGCCCCCGGACCCCCCTAGGAGGGTCTGGTTCTCTGCTGGCTACTATTTTCCTCCAGCAGGATATTGGAGGTACTAGCGTGGCACTGGATGTGTGAATGACATTTAACTAGGCAATAATTTGGGCAAGTCTGTCTGCCTATCTTTCTCACTCCGCTTATATTTATTGGAGACTTTGGTTGTATGCAGCAGTTTTTTCTTTTCTATACTGGAAAATACTTGTAGGCTGCAATTCTGCAGACATGTTTCCTCTTAACTGAGAACCGTACCGTACAGAACAGAACCGTGACTTAAAAACCGAGGTACGTACCGAACCGTGACTTTTGACCCCTAATAGTAGGTGGTAGCTCACTTTGACTTGGTCATTTTAAAAGTAGCTCACAAGCTGAAAAACAGTGGCCACCCCTGGCGTAGAGTCTCACTGACCGGTTTGGTTCTCCCTTAGGATGCACTGTGATGAGGCAGATTTTAGAGCAGGAGCTTAGTCCGTTGTTTCCTCCACAGATCTCGGTGCGCTTGGAGTTCACAGTAGGAGGAGGGTCCGACTCCCCGCCGTTCTCTGCCTGAGGGGACTGGTTAGCCCAAGGAGCTGGCCCAGCGTGAAGAGCCGATATATGCCTGTCGCTGTTGCACTCCTTACAGTGCACTTCTGTTTTGCAATCTTTGGCAACGTGTTTGCTTGAAGAACAACATTGAAAACATATACCAGCTTCTTTGAGAAATGCCTTGCGTTCTTCGATATGTTTGGATCGAAAGCCTCTACAATGTTTGAGGGGGTGAGGCTTTTGGTGGATGGGGCATTGTTTACTGACATCGGACCTAGCACTGGAAGTCTCTGTTGTGTCGGAGTCAGAAACCGGAGAGACATCCGTTCTATGAGTGGATACGAAGTTTCTTATCTTCTTATCTGCAGCGTCTGGCTTGGTTGTTGTAGCAGCTGTACTGGCAAAAGAGAAACTTGGGTCGTTGCGGATGTAGGCCTCTCTGGAGACGAAGTCAGCAAAGTAGGTGAAAGGTGGGAAGAGCACGTTGTGCTCTAACTTGTAGTTACTCCCCTTAGAAATCCATTTTTCTTGGAGGTTCCATGGTAATTTTTCCACTATGGGGTTCAGACCTCTAGCTGTGTCCAAGCAAGCAAGTCCAGGTAAATAGCCCTCGCGCTTAGCAGATGCTAGCTCCTGTAGCAGGTCTCCAAGCTCTCTGAGTTTAGGATAATCCCTGTTGTTCAGGAAACTTCTCCACTCTGTCGAAGAGAGCCTTTTCGATCATCTCTGGTGAGCCGTAACACTCCTGAAGACGAGACCATGCCATTTTCAGGCCTTGAGTTGAGTCGTTGACGTGGACAGCTCTTATCCTCTTGATGTGCGCTGAAGACTGCGGGCCTAACCATTTAGTGAGCAGATCGAGCTCTTCGCTGCAGGTGAGATCTGTTCTTCTAATGGAGTTTAGGAAGCTCGACCTCCATGCCCAGTAGCTCTCAGGTTGATCATCGAATTTGGTAAGACTGGAGCTCAATAGTTCACGTCGAACAAGGAATTGAGCTACATCACCGAACCCTGTACGGTCACCATCGTGAGTATGAGGAGCCTGTTTTGGGTGAGTGGACGAGGGTGGCTGATGTGTCCCCATTGGGTAGGGGGTGTGAGGCTTATAATCAGGAGCAGGCCTTGGTGCCTGGTTGGTTAAATAAGGTTGCCTAGACTTGTTGAGGTCTCCATCGAAGGAGTCTTGATTGTATTGCCTTGAGCTATTAATGTTAGTAGAGTTGCGTTGTTGAGGCTGACATATTGGGTCAGTGGGTGTAGGCTCTGAGACTGCTTTGGAATGACACTCAACGTAGTTAAACGTTCTTTCACGTGGAGATTGAGATGGAAGAGATATTATCTTTCTGGAGCCTCTCTCCAATTCTGCTGCAGTTGACTCAAGAGCTTTGGCTTCTGCTTCTGCTGATGCAATCTCTTTGTCTAGCTTTAAGGTAGCAAGAGCAGCATCCAAACGAGCTTTTTCCATTAGTAGGTCATTTTCTTTTTGAACAAACGTGGTGCGGGCACGTGCAGCTAATACTTTAGCCCTTGCTTTAGCTGCAGCTAGGCTAGCAGAAGACGACATTGAGCTTGAGATGGAGCCACCAGATACAGACTTTGTAGCATCTGCTAACGTAGCTTCCATCTTAATGTGTAGCGAGATCACACTGATGCACTGGAACGGCTAACGAAGAATATCTCTCTTGATCACGGTTGGTATCCGTTGTGTAGAGCCCGCTGTGATGCTGTTTTTTCACTGTTCTGGCACCTGAGCGCGTAGCGATGCACACATCACCAGACAGCTAAACACTTTTCCCACGAAACTTGAAGACAGGATCAATAATGAAGGACCGTTAAGGATGTTGTCGACATGCACTTGTATGTCCATTTATTGAAGGTTGTTGAACAAGTTGTTTGTAGCAGGTTTAGAAGTGTGAAACTGAAAATGAACCAATATGCAAATTGGTTATAAAATGTACTTATAAAGTTGAGAAATACAATGAAATATGACCATAAATAATTACATAAGACATGTATGAATCAAGTTACTCACAAACAAAGCTTCTCCAAGGCTTACACGGATGGATGACGTGAGATAAAATAAGAGATGTTACACCGTGTGGATCTCTGGCTCAAATGACAGATCAAAATGGCTGCCGTAATAATGACCAATCACGTGACTAACCGAATGTGACTCTTATCAGCCAATGAGAATGAACACATATGAATTACCTACAAAAGACTGCATTCTAGTTATGGCCTACAGGGGGCTCTAAAATGCCTGAATAGAAAACTCAAAACGTGTAACGTAACACCCAGAGTCACACAGAAGACTATGGCTGTGTCTTGATTCAGGGGTTGCGGTCTTGGAACCGGCCTCGTAGGCTGCATTTGAAGACCGATTGCGTCATAGCGGCGCGCAAAGGCTGTCCCATTTGCAAGGCTCCTCGCAAGACTCCTCATATGCGGTCGTGAAATGCAGCCTTCGTTTCACGGTTTTGAAGCAGTTTTGAAGGCTGCATCAGATGTATCCTTCGCAGCCTAACATATCCCATGATTCATTGCGTTTTTTTCAGAGATGGCATACAATACAATAAAAAATAACAAAACAGCAACGTGTTGCTCCATCTTCTTAACTTTTATCTTCCTTTCTTTTTTTCTTGTACTTTTTTTTCTTTTCGTCTGGTAGGCAACTTCTTTTTCTTTTTTCCTCCGTTGACAGGGCTGTCTCCGTTGGCAGCAATCAGGGTTGCTAGGCAGCACAGGAGCGGGAGTCGTCACGCAAGGTAACGGCTTGTTACGTAAACCGGAAATGCTCGTAAACGGAGACCTGCGGAGACCGTCCCATTTAACAAGGCTCGTTGGCCTTAAAACTGGCCTTAAAATCGGCCTTCATAGGCTATAGCCTTCATAGACCGCGAGACCGCGTCCTACCAAGTGCGTGGTCTCTGTATTGAGACACAGCTAACAACCAGTGAAGGCAGCACAGCAGGACTAGGAAGCGCTAGGTTCCGGTTTCTGCTTCAAAATAAAAGTCAAAATTGACTTGACGTTTTGCCAGTTAAATTATTTTAATGAGAAGTTACGGACAGAGAGTTAGGAAATGTTCAGTTTGAATTAACAGTAACTTAGCTGCGAACTACATGTATTAGGGGTGTGCATGTGTACACGTGTACACGTTTAAACCGTTTGTAAATCATAACCGTTTAGGGAAAATCAATAAACGAAAACCGAAAAAAAAATCTTAAAAATTTTAAATGTTCTTTTTTTTCCTCAAAGTTTTTAAATATGTTCTGGAGACACGCATTTACTGATTTTACATCACTAATAAACTACTTGGGGATGATAAAAGCTAGTCGGCCCAATCTGTCTGTCTGTCCCTCGGCGTGTGTGTGTGACTGTGTGTATAATCGCAAACACACACACACACGGGGAGTCGCCGTGCCGGTGCTCGACTCACAGCCACGGACGAGTGATGAAAGATAACCTAAAGACTAAAGTTACCCGGTTGAAGTGAATTACGCGCGTAAGTAGCCCGAACTTTATAACACCTGTTCACCCTCATAAATGTGGACATGTAGAAAGCGATAGGCTATATTTATCAGGAAATTAATGAAGGGCGATAATGACGGCCAACACATGTAAGGCGAACGCGTATGTGTGTGTGCCCGCGCGGCTACAAGACGGTGGGCGCACGAGGACAATGACGTCACGGTTAACCGTGTACACGAAAAAAATTCCGTCGTGTACACGGTTAGAAATTTTTGTAAACGTTCACACCCCTAACATGTATAGTTGTATAGTCGTTTGTCTTTGTGTTTACTAATTGTGTTTGTGTCTGAGTTTTTGCTCCTTGTCTGTATGCCCTTGTTTGTGCTTATGTGTTTTTGTCTGTATTCATGCCACTTGTATGCTCCTTGTCTGTGCTTTTTGTCTTTCTTTAAATACTTATGTGTTTTAATCGTGCTATATGTTCATGCACTTTTATCTGTTTCTGTATGCTTCATATTTTTCACACATCACCAACCTGTTATGTGCTGGAACAATTATTGTGTCATTTTACTTGTCTGTGCCATTTTGTTTTTGTGCTTATGTGTTGTATTTTTCTTTTTTTAATGTTTCTTTTTTTCTTTCTACCTGCCAGGGACTACAAGTGAAAATTAGCTTATGCATGGCTAAATCTGGCACATTTACATGTTGAACTTTGGTGCTCATGTTTATTAATGTGCGCTGTCCCTTTTTAAAAAAGAAAAAAAAAAAGTTTGTGTTGTTGTAGTGTTTCTAACATTGTTGTTGTTGTTGCAACAGCATGTGAAAAAACTACAAAATTGTGCAGTTTGTCATGTAGGGTTTTTCACAGACTTATCACATCTGCCTATCCATGACAGCATAGGAGAACTTAAAATGCAACTGATCTGCCGAGATAACAGTCGTGTAGGAATCAAAATCACAGTTCAAATCTAATTGAGGATGCAGCCCTGGCCCCTGATGATAAAAGATCCTCAGCTGGGAGTGCTACACAGAGGTCTGACTAACAGGCCACGACAGCCATTAAGGAAGACAAGCCTCCTGCACGATGGCCAGCTCTAATCACAACACATTGTTAACCAGTCTGTTCCCAGGAAGACACTGGAGGGGAGGAGGAGAAGTGGAGCTATGCATGAAGAAATGAGAGGATGAACCAGGGAACCCAGAGAAGGAGGGGGAGCCAGAGGAAAAGAGAGCAGGAGGGATACCCAGAGGTTATGCAATTGCCATGCAAGCTACAGTGCATTCAGTCTGGGGCAGGGGTTGACACTAAGGTTTCAAAGCACTTGCCCATAGGGCAAGTACAGGTAATGTTTTACTTGCCCGAATGTCGTTTCACTTGCCCAAAAAAACTGTTAAACAATGATATATATATAGGCTAATTAAATTATACATTTTAGCGAACGTATCTCTTAAATGCAAACACAGCTTACTAGTCTCATCCTGACCACATACAACCAACAACAATTCATATAAGGTAAGCCTAGATATCATGACATCACACTACACCAAGCGCTTGGTCTGCTGCAGCATCGTGAAAGGGCCTCTTTTTGCCATGCACCTGGCCTGGTTTTGGGGGTCTCAGAAAACTCAGTCTAGCTCAGAGTCAAGCTGAAGGTAAGCTTCCACACAAAAGTGTTCAGAAAAATTTAACTTATTTTACTTATTTAAAACGGTCACATTGTGCGAAAAAGTGATAGTCTGCCATAAAATGATTAAGTCCACCATGTTAAAGCTATTGCCCAGTTATACTGTAAGTAGGGAGGGGATCATTCATTTCTATTCATATTGATACCGTTATAAAGACTCCACAATCCAAATCTTATTGATACTTTTCTATTATTTTGTTAAGAGAACTGGTATTATTGCTTTAATTGCTTATAAGATTAGAAGAGCTATGATAGACTTTAAACAGGTCATAATTCCATATTTAGGCCTACTACTAATGTTAATTGCTGGGAAACAAGTTTTTCACCCAAACTGTATTATTCAAGCAAGCTTCTCACGAAAAACTTACATTTCTTTTTTTCTTGATGTTACATTTGAACACATCATGATGTCATTTTATTGACCTGTGCCTAATAATCATTTACTGAGCCGACCTGAACAACATCACATTTGAACCGTTTGCGATTTTTTTTGTAAAGCCAACTAGTTCTTATCCTGCAGATTTTAATATGGATTTAAAAAACTATCACATTTTTTAACTGCGGGACTTGCTACACAGTCTCTCTTTGCGTTTGTTGATCACCGCTGCATTGAATGAATGATGAGACGGTGCCGAGCCGTCTGCAGCATGGTCTGCAGCGGCAGCGACTCAGCCTCTTTATATGTCCATGGACTCAGCGGACGATTTTTTTTTTTTTTTTGAGACAGAGTTGAAGCGGGTTGAAGGATTTCTTCAACACAGTCGAAGGTACAACACTTTTACAGTCTATATGCAGACCAGTGATGGAATAATTCGCCAAAGTAGGCCTCATTAGTTGAAGATGACCCGACTCTACTCGATATTTAAAATTACATCATGTGACCTACTGGACTCCATAGCGTATCGATAAGCTCAAACGTTATTGATTTCTGGGGTTTGAATATAGCGGAACCAGGTCCGTAGCCTAATAGAGCCGGCTTTCGGAACGTAGACAGCGAAACTGCGCGACACAGGCTGTTGTGTGTGTGTGTGTAGTGAGAGAGAGAGAGAGAGCAGAGAGAGAGAGAGAGAGAGAGAGAAGAGAGAGAGAGAGAGAGAGATGAGAGAGAGAGAGAGGAGAGAGAGAGAGACGAGAGAGAGAAGAGTAGAGAGAGAGAGAGAGAGAGAGAGAGAGAGCGAGAGAGCGTGATGCTGCTGGCTGCCGCCCGCAGCTGCTCAATAGTAAATATAGCCGATCTATTGTGTGTGAGTTAGCGGGAAAACATTGTTTTGCGGACTCTAAAACACATGAATAAATAGCTTAGACTACTGACAACTCATCTAATATCCACTTGCCCGGTCGGGCAACCAAAAAGCAATATCAACTTGCCCCAACATTATTTTCACTTGCCCCGGGCAAGCGGGCAAGCGTTAGTGTCAACCACTGTGGGGGCTGCAGAGGAGGGGGGGTGGGGGCGGGGGGGGAGTCACAATAGACAGAGCCGAGGGAATTCTACCACAGTAAACCCCCACAGTGAGAGCCTTTCTCTGGACTCTAAATCCAGGGGGGACAGAGCCCAGAGGTAAAAGAAATAATGAGGACACTCTCCGTACTGCACTTCCATCGTAAGGACAAAGGAATGGGACTAACCAACACCACAACAACAACAACCAAAGCTCAGTGCTATACACTTTCTTCAATCACCAGCCTTTATGCTGCTTTTCAAGAAAACAGATCAAGTATGTAAGTAGCTAGCGGGTTGCTGTTGGGGAGGTCCTCAGAGTTCTTTGGTAACTATGGGATCATCCTGGAGCCAGACATGGAGCAGACACTGTCTGAGGCAGCTGCTGTCTGGGTACACTCAAGCTTGACAACACACTGGGAGCCTATTCTGCTTTTCAAAGAATCGTACAACCGCATGTTTTGACACATTTACGTCAAATCAATTTTGCTCAACATATGGAAACCATGCTGTAGTTTGTTATTTAATGAAGCCACTGGTTGACACTGCTGATGTCAAAGTTACTTCTGTTAGCCAACTCAATGTTTTTCTTTTGCTTCATGATGATGCGGTTATACTTTACAGTCTACACACATGATAAAAGAACTGACTATTGAAAACCTGTATCTATTTGAGAGTAATGTGCAATATTTTGCCAATTATGTATAGATTTTTTGGAATGGGAATTCACATGGCTTATTTCCTAATTGTATTTAAAAAGAAATGCAGCCAACCTTAAGTCCCTGATCATAGAACATATGGATGGAAGAAGTGTGTGCCGTGATTTTTATTTAGACCTATTTAAATGGGACTAACAAATACTCAGGTCTATAGCCTTGTTTCCACCTAGCGGTGGGGCGAAATATGTTGGCCCACAGTAGGAATGGAACAATTACCGGTTTCAAGGTATACCATGTAAAAAGTCTCAATACCGCCATTATCTCTGTCCAGGGCTGTAAACTAACTTTTTGGCTCACCTGCCAAGGGGACCGGTAGATGATAGAATCTACCGGCCAAGTACATTTTTTACTGGCCAAATAATAAATTGCCTCTTTTTGTTGCATATATACATCTGTTTCAGTACTTTTCATTGAGATAACAGTATTATATAGCAGTGTATGCTTAGAAAAGAGGCCAAAGTAATATTTAGAAATACATTTTAATATTATATTGATTTAGTTTCATTCATTTCATTTCAAACATTGCACTAGGGCTGCAACTAACGATTATTTTAATAATCGATTAATCGGTCGATTATTTTTTCGATTAATCGATGAATCGGATAAAAAAAAAAACAGTGCAGACTGCAGTGTCAAAACCCCAGGTTTTTGCTCCAATGTCCCGGAACAATTAAAAGTAATATTAAATGATAAAAAATGAATAATAAACCTAACTGGGATAACACAAAAAAAAAACATATTTGATATACATACAGTATAATAAGGGATGTCCATGGTAAACCAGTCGACCGATAAGATTTTTAACCGGTAAATACTATCGGTTAAAAAATTAAATCATCTTAATTTCTCTCAGATGACAGGAGATCATTAATTTTTATGGATAGTGATACCATTTGAGACTCCTTAACGATCCAAGTCTTTATTGATATCACTATTGATACTTTTCTATTATTTTGTTGAAATAGAACTTTTGCTTTAATTGCTGATATGATCATAGCTCAAGATAGGACATTAAACAGGTCATAATTCCATCTTTACTATCTATTTTATATTGGTAGGAAAAATCGCCAAAATCTCAAAAAAAAAATTTTTTGTGTTACATTTGAACACATCAATCATATTACTGAGCCGGCCTGAACACATCACAGTTGACATGTTTGCTACTTTTTTTAAGCTAACTAGCTCTATATCCTTCCGATTTTAACATGGATTTAAAAACTGGATTACTATTTTTAACTGACGGGACTTTCTACACCGTTCGGTTGTGTGATTACTGCCGCTGCTTTGAATGTCTGTTGATGCGCCGATGCCGACTCTCCGAGCACGTCTGCACACCGTCTGCAGCAGCAGCAGCTGACAGAGTTTTTTTTGACTACTAGACGGATACTGAGTTGAAGGAGTTTTTTTAACCCAAAGACAGCAAAGGTACAACACTTTTATATAGGCCTACAGTCCAGTGTTCGATATGACCAAAATACAAGCTGTGGCCGCTCACACTATAGCTTTCCCGCACCGCTTCACGTGCGGAAGGCTCGCTGTGGGTGTGCATGAACCTGTCGGCGGCTGGATGTAAACAGTGCCGCGCCTACAAGTGACTTATTAATCGCGCGACTCAACGAATCGATGACCAAATTCGTTGCCAACACTTTTACTAATCGATTTTATCGATTCGTTGTTGCAGCCCTACATTGCACATTTAAAGCGCTCAAACTGCTTTTGCTGCACCAAAACTTTTAAAGAGCGGCGTTCTTATACATTCTATGGCGGTGACGCGCACGCTACGTTTCTTCGGGGAACTTATTTTCTACAGCGGTGACGTCGGGGGAGCTACTTCAGTGTGACACACAACAAATCACCAGTTTAGCTTGACGTTTGCTACCGTCATAATTTATCAGTTTACAGCTACTACAATGTTTTGTTCTATCATGCATAATTTATCGCAAGAGCACGACCATCGGGACAAACTTTTACCCGCCCCAGTGGCATGTATCCCTCCAAAATTAAGTCGCCAGGGGAATATTTTGGTCGCATTTGGCGAGTGGCGACCGCTAGTTTACAGCCCTGTCTCTGTCATAGCGTTCTAAGGTACAGAAGACACAGGATGATGTTAACACACAAGTTTATTAATGTTCAGAATATTCCTGCATCATAAGCACTTTTTCCAGAAGAGAAGTGAGCATGTCTCTTAAAACCCTGTTGAGCTGCTCTTTTAAAAAGGATTGATTTTATTTCATATAAGTTCAGAGTATTCTATATGTTGTTTAAAAAATAAAAAGATTTGTGTTCAGGCGGATTTTTTTTTTGTTTTTTTTAGCCAGACTTTTCAAAATAACACTTTTGAGGGATCGAGCTGTAATCGCAGTACCGTGATATCTTTGTTGAAGGTTATCATACCGGCCCATGCCTACGCACAGCTCTCTGTTTATTAGGGCTGTCGTGATAACCGCAAAAATGAAATACTGCAATATTTACAAGCCAACCGCAGTGCATGGTCGTACACCCGCACGTGACGTCCATAGACCTATAATTAAATGTGTTTTACCATCTAAACCAGGTGAAAGGGAGAACCAGCCAATTTAGACAGTCATATAAGATGTGCCAAAAAGATTGCTGCCAAAAGAGGAAATAAGACGAATTTGCGGTCTCACCTAATGTGTGACCATCCAGATACGGCACAGAGTCGCAGAGCAGCTCAAGCTGACAGCTCGGAGTCGGTGAAGCCTTTGCCCCAGTTGCCAAATACAAAACCGAAAGTGAGATACATAAACGCCTTACAGGCACTGTAACACTCTGATTGAGGAGATGGTAATGGTAAATGGTATGGTAAATGGACTTATATAGCACTTTATCTCCGTTGTTCACAGACCCAAAGCGCTTTACATTGTTTTTGTACACATTCACCCAGTCACACACACATTCATACACCGATAGCTGCAGCTACCACGCAGGGTAGGCTTAGCACTAGGGTGCTAAGTTAACCATCGGGAGCAATTCGGGGTTCAGTGTCTTGCCCAGGGACACTTCGACATGTGGCGGGGAGACGGGGGATCGAACCTCCGACCCTTTACACCAGAGGCGAACTCCCTACCACTTCGCCACTGCCGCGCCAAGTTTGGGGCAGTTTTCCACAGCGGAAAAACCAGCATTCAAGGGTTTGCTTAAAAAAAACTTCTCCGCTCCTCTCTAAAACCACATAAGGTCAATATAATGGTTTTACTAGTGCGCAACAAGGACATAAACAAGTATACGTGTTACAGAATGTATTTATCCAGCGCCTGTTATTTTATTTCGCTAGAAAAATATAAGGGTTATTTTTAATTTAATGTTTTATTATTTGCATATTAAGCCTGAACGATCTGCTTCTTTTTTCTCTCAAACAAATGACAATTTATATAGTGTCAGCTTAAGTTTCATTTTGATGAAGCAGAAATACTATGTATTCTGTCAGTTCATATTGCGCACCATTGCCGCCTTGTGTGTTGTGTTCCATATTTAATAAATGTTTCTTTCTTTCTCTCCTTTTTTAGGATGCATACAAGACAAGTTTGATAGGAAACACTGTAATGAGGTTAAACATTCTAACTGTACGATACCATTTAGAAACTAATTGGCTAAATAAATATATAATTAGGCCTAAAAAAGGGGTGGAGCAATAATATCGCGTACCGCACTGTTGACCAACCCCGAGTCACCCCAGGGGTATTCCTTCACCGCGACAGCCCTACTGTTTATTGTGATGTGTTTTTCCTCTTCATTGAGATAATCAGCGGGCTACAATGTGTCCCGCTGCTATGATGTCACCCATTGGTACGTAGCTGCGAGAAAGCGCCACTTAACTGCTTAATACTCTGACCCAAATTTGGGCAGTGGCTATCGCCGTCTGGCATAAATCCGTGGCTCGGTCCGCTTATTTTGGTGTTTCCATTGACAAAAGCTGGGAAGGGGAGCAAAATAACTGAGCTTAACCACTCTGAGCCACTCCTTTTTTCAAGAAATTTTCGTGCAGACGGACAATAAAGTATTATCTTATCTTATAAACCCCGCCTACATAAAGGATAGGGTCATAAACCCCATCTATTAGGTGTGTACGGTATAAACGGTACAGAAGGTACACCGGTATGAAGTTTCGCTACGATATGGATTTTGACTCTACCGTGTCACCGGTATAGCAGTTATAAAGCAGTGAGGAGAGGAGCACTACCACACAATGAATGCAGGTGGACACTGCGTCATCGTCAGCCTGCACGTGCCCAATACATCCATGACAATGCTGATAGATTCCGTGTCATTCGCAAAAAGAAATTGCAGTAGAGGAAACTGGTAGATACCATAACCGTGCTGATCTGCTAATATCACTGGTCTGAAGTCAGAGGTGTCGGCCAAAACACCACTTAAGGCCCAAAATGCCAGAATATGAAGCATGAGACGATGAGGAGGAGTAAGGATTTTTCCGCTGTTTATTTATTTCTTTAACATGCACAGCAGCATACAGATCCCGGGAAAAGAACAATAGCAATACTTCGCTCGTGATGACACGTTAAACAGCTGTTGCAACCGGAGAATCGTGGCTGTTTAATAACGTGCATAAATTATAGCCTAACTTATTACAGCGATCGGGAAACTCCATGTAGCCTACTTACTCACACAGGCGATGCAAAACAAACTCAGGGAAAGCACTTCGAATGATAGTTTACTGCGGCAACTTGCACGCTCACACAACTGATGGAGAAAGAAAAGGAAACTTTACAAAATAGACATGAGAAATGCTCCTCGCGGTGAAGCTTGTCCGCTCGTGGAAGCTTTTCAGTGCGCACGTGGTTTTCATGTCCGCAAGTTTTTATAAAAACATAAACACCACACAAGGAGCTTAAACTTAAATGAAAATTAAGAGATGATAGCACCAGAAATTGATTGTAAAAGAAAAGGCAGCCACCAGAGCATCATAAGCATTCCCAGTGAGTCATAATCAATTCTCCCCTACCCATCCACAAAGCAGAGCATTGCAGATTGCACAATAAATCCATCTGTAGGGGAGACCGGGGGCAAGTGTAACACTTTTTGGTTTTTGATTAGTCAAAAACATCTTGAACAATTTGGATAATGTATTCTATGTTGTGTTACTGTGCTCTACTTTTTAATATTGTATTTATTTTACAAGCAGTAGATCCAATTAATACAAGAGTAATAGGCCTACAGAAATAGCAAGTATTTTATTGCTTCACAAGCATTAATTTAAAGATAAATGAATATACCGTGATATAATACCGTTACCGTCTATACTTCAAATAATACCGTGATACATTTTAAACCATACCGTACAGCCCTACCGCCTACCTAAAGGATAGAGTCATAAACCCAGCCTACCTAAAGGATAGGGTCGGCGGTGGAAACACTCGCACTAGGAAGCTGAGCCGCGCCGCTCTGCTCGGTGAAAACAAGGCATAAAATTGTAGTGTCTGCAGTGGAAACACAATCCTGATCTAGTGAAACTGAGCTGACCTATTACGACCCAAGACATGCCGATTTATGTAGGTCTTATTAGGCAGGATAATGACAAAACAGCAAATTTGTCCAAAAGAATATTCCCATGTCAAATCAGCCAA
This sequence comes from Ammodytes dubius, assembly GCA_026122265.1. Taxonomy (NCBI): domain Eukaryota; kingdom Metazoa; phylum Chordata; class Actinopteri; order Uranoscopiformes; family Ammodytidae; genus Ammodytes; species Ammodytes dubius. The sequence continues at coordinate 3,044,327 of CM047526.1, forward strand.
GTACAGTAACTATGCATAAAGCCTATGCTGGCAGAGTTAAGGCGACTTGAACAAACTATCCGCAAGCACTACGAATGGATATTTAATCAAACATTTTCATATCATCCGGAGAGCAACAGTGTAATGCCACAGAGACAGACATGTGATCCTAGTTCCTTGGACTTACATGGAGCTACCTCAGACACAGACCAATGTGTGGAAGCGGCAGTCTCAAATGTCACATCCACTTGAGAAGCAAATGTTTTAAAAAGGATGTTAGAATACAGCTCAGATGAGAACTCTTTTTATGCTGTGGCGGTTGAATTTGAATATGCCAGGTGAGTTATAAAATTGTTGCCTTTAAATTACGTTCATATTTGACTTGTTCAAAATAAGTAGACTTTAGCGGTGACTTTACCTGCAACGGTCCCCAAACACACAGTTTCCCTTCTGAAAGAACTTGCAACTCATGGCTGCAGGTTGGCTGTTGGTCAGATCATGGGAATATCGACAGTTGTCTCCTTCTTTGCAAAGACCATGCATGAAATATCTGAAAATACAACAGAAAATGATAGTAAAAGTTTCAAATTCGGCATGTCAATCCGAAATGTGCTGCTTGCCAATATCTGTGTGAATGTGGTCTTTCACTTTAATACCGGTAACGCAATCAAGCTAATCTTAGCTCGGTCACAACACAACCTTAGCCAGAATGAGGCACCGAGCAAGTGAAACGACTGTATTGACATTTTAAACTCACCAACCAGCTCGTTGGTTTTAACCATAGATAGTATAATAAACGTGGGTTGCTTTTAAAGTGCCTATAACAACTAACGTGACGGGTTTCAAAAATGTCCAACATTATAGTCCAGCGTTAATACTAACCGAGTTAATTGTGGTATACGTAGCTAGCAAACTGGCTGTTATCCTGACGTTACCACAGCAGCCTGCTTTGTGATCATAACACAGTAGTCTTTCACGGCTAGCTAGCAAACAGCTGACCCGAGCCTCGGAAGACGCTGTTGTGAGTAGCTCACCAGCCACCGAATCGCCGCTATTTTTGTGTCAAACGAGAAATGATAAAATCCTCTTGAATATTTGAACACTCGTTTGTTGTTGTCTTACCTGCAGGTTACGTGTTTGGTCCAACCTCCTGATACTGTTGAAGTGGTCGAAGAAGCCACGGCTGCCTCCGCCATTGCTGTTTATGTTGAAAACGAGAAGCTCCAGCCGGATGTTCCGGACAGCTTCGGTTCAGCTCGGTTTATTTCGCATATGTACGTTTCACCTCACGCCGTGTAGGCCTACAGTCTATCTTGGGACTCCATCGTCACTCCCCGGTAAATGTTATTATTCCAAAGCGCTCTTTAAATCAGTGCTGTCAGGTTTTGTCTATGACCCGTTTTATTAGGCACACTTGTACCGCTAAGGTCCGTAAAATGGACATTTCATATAGGTAGAAACAATATTATACATTAGCCTTTATTTTATTTTTTTAGACAATTATCTTCCCCTACATCTGACCTAACTATTGATATAAACTATTCATGAATTTTTAAAGGGGCACTGTGTAATATGACATCATCAAGAAAGTTCTAGAATGCAACGCTCCCTGGGTAACCCACCCCTTTTGAATAATAACAGAAGCTACAGTGGCCTTCAAGGACAAGAACAATTCTAAATTCTGAACAATGCACCTGATGACATTCCAAAAACATGGATGCCTCCATAAGACTGGCCTGCTCAATGTACAAAATGTAATATTAATATTTGTAATTCTCCGCTTAGGAGGATAATTCAGATTATTGGCAGAGGTGAGGACATATTTATGAATGAGGATATTGATTTTAGCTAATCAATTACTTAAAATGTTACACAGTGCCCCTTTAAAGATTGTAACCCTTTAACTGCCAGGTTTTGGTCATGATGCCATCCTATTTTAGATGAAAAAAACTGAAAAAATTAATTATTTTCAATATACAACATGCAAACTTTTTTTTTTTTTTTAATCTTGACACCCACATAAACACATAATCCTCAGGGTTAAAGCTAAAGGGAGAGTAAGGGGGGATTGTGACAGTGTCATCTAGTGGAAATAGCATGATTTTTCGCCATAGAGTGCGGAACGTGTCATAATCTGAGGTCACGCCCATCGTGGGGGAAAACAATTCACAGCGCTCCATTCACTTTGTATTGAATGACACCTGTATTCTGCAAACAAACTTAATAAAAACTTAATAAGACATGCCTTTCACAAATACACGTTACTTTCTTTAAAGCCACAACTCTTGTCTGTCTATACGAGCTGTTTGTGTTAAAAATGATTGAGTAATTTTCAATATCGAGACAAAATACTTTTAAAATCTCTGGGGGATTTTCTAGTTTACATTTGCTCCCCTCTAAGCAAGGCAAGTTTATATGATATATCAGTCAAATATGTCCCATTCATTCAGGATGTGTCAAAGCAATGGAAATGATCACAATGTATTCAGGACAAAGGGCAATGGAAATCTGATTGTTTTACAAAAAAGTGGTCTTGTGTCTAACTTTACCCCAGTTTAGGGGTAAACTGAGACCCTCCAATCCCCCCCTGGGCGCGTGTGGAGAACCTGCGCTGAGCAACTATCCGGAGTCTTCACCGACATATTTAACCTGTCACTGGCCCAGGCTGTTGTTCCCGTGTGCCTCAAGACCACCACCATCGTCCCTGTGCCCAAGCAATCTAACCCAGCGTGTCTGAATGACTATCGACCGGTAGCATTGACCCCCATCATCACCAAGTGCCTTGAGAAGCTAATCTTAGCCCACCTCAAGCCTAGCCTTCCTCCTGCACTAGACCCCCACCAATATGCATACCGTGCCAACAGATCGACTGAGGATGCCATATCCACAGCCCTTCACTCTGCCCTCACTCATCTGGACAATAGCAATTCCTATGCTAGGTTGCTATTCATCGATTTCAGCTCAGCTTTCAACACAATCACACCATCTGATCTGATCATGAAACTACACAAGCTTGGCATCAGCATATTCACCTGCAACTGGATCTTGGACTTTCTGATCAACAGACCACAGACGGTGAGGTTAAACAACCTCTCCTCCACTACACTTCCTCTTCACACTGGTGTGCCACAAGGGTGTGTGCTCAGCCCTTTACTGTACACCCTCTTCACCCATGACTGCTCCCCCATTCACAGCACCAACTCCATCATCAAATTCGCGGACGACACAACAGTGGTCGGCCTGATTAGGAATAATGATGAATCAGCCTACAGGGAGGAAGTACAGCACTTGGCAGCTTGGTGCGCTAATAACAACCTTGCGCTCAACACCACCAAAACCAAAGAACTCATTGTTGACTTCCGGAAATCAAAGGCAAGCATCCACACACCCATTCACATCAACGGGCTGAAGTGGAACGGGTCACCAACTTCAAGTTCCTGGGTGTCCATATTTCACAAGACCTCTCCTGGTCACTCAACACCTCCACTCTGATCAAGAAAGCTCAACAACGCCTCTTCTTCCTCAGAAAACTGAAAAAAGCCGGACCTCTCCCCCAGATCCTCCGGAACTTCTACCGCTGCACCGTTGAGAGCATCCTCACCAACTGCTTCACGGTGTGGTATGGTAACTGCACAATGGCTGATAGGAAAGCCCTACAGCGAGTCGTAAAAACTGCTCAAAAAATAATTGTCACATCACTCCCTGCCCTCACTGACCTTCATCACTCACGGTGTCTGCAACGTGCAAACAAAATCATCAAGGACCACACACACCCCAGTCATGCACTGTTCTCTCTCCTCCCGTCCGGGAGACGTTACAGGAGCCTCGGGAGTCGCACCAGCAGGCTCAGAAACAGCTTTTTCCATAACACTGTAACATTGCTCAACTCCAAGCCCCTACACTAGCCCTCCCTCCCCCCCTTGGACCATGGTCTGTCTGACTACCTCTACCACTATGCACTTTACTTATGCACTTCAATAATGCACTTTATATTCATACTGTATTCTATGGACCCTTCAGAACTATATGCACTTTAAAATGGTCTGAATTTTTAACTATGATCAACTGCAATCTGAGACTTATGTATGTATGCACTTGCACTTTATATTCATACTGCATTCTATGGACCCTCAGAACTATATGCACTTTAATATTGATATTGACTGGATATTCTTTTTAACTTTGTTGACCAGCTGCAATCTGTGTATTATGTACTATTATTATTATAGCGCTGCTATAACAAAAAAACGTTTTTATTGATTGCACTACTGGTTAGATGCTAAACTGCATTTCGTTGTACTGGTTGTCTTTACTTGTGCAATGACAATAAAGTTGAATCTAATCTAATCTAATCTGTTTCCACCTGGGATTACGATGTGGTTAAAGTGATCCGATCACAAGTGGACAGCTTTCAGTCTGTGTGTTCACACCTGGCAGTGGCAGTAGGCCTACACCTATGCGCCTTCTTTCTACTTGTGATCTGATTCCATTTCCCTGCTCTGTATTTAAATCAACACGTACATAATTTCTGTTTGCATTGGTGTTTTTAACCATTGGGGTTCAAGCAAGTTAACATACAGGGCTGTACAGTGCCACAGTTTTAATCGCATTTGCGAGTGAGTGAGTAAAGGCTGCTACATACTCTGCGAGAAGAAAATTACATAATTTTCTTCTTGCAACTTTTGTTTATATGTTCTCGCAGCTTGTTCTCGACACATCGCCCAGGCCGAACTTTCTACTTGCAGCTTGTCCGAGAACTATTGTGTGATTTGTCAATCTTAAATCAATGAGGAAAATCAGCTGGCAATACAGCGCGACGTGTGCCCAGTTCGGCACTTGAGTTCTCGTGAAGTATGAAATCTCCAGACCAGAAAGAAGTTAGTTCTTGTTCTCGCAGCTCTGTCAGCGAGAAGTTTGTTCTTTGCGGAGTATGTAGCAGCCTTAAAGAGGACCTATGATACTTTTCGACTTGTATGACCTATAAACGTTGTTATAATGATGTATAGTCATGTTTAACCATACTAGAGTATCAAATAATTACGTACATGCATTTCGACGTATTCCCTGCTGACCGTCTGGGGTGGCTATGCAGAGCACTAAACACTATGGCAGCCGGTCGAGCCGAACTCGTTCAAATTTCCGGATAGTTTCTGTCACGCTCGGGTCGTTTCTGTCATGTTTCCATGTATGGTAATGCTGCCGCTCAGGCAAGCTCCGGCTGCATGCCCCCACCTTCCTGAAAATTTCCCGCTGCTGGAAGGAAGGTAACCAATCACAACGGAGTGGGGTTTGCAGCAGGGGGCGGGGAAGCTCAAAGCAGTGTGTAGAGAGAGACTGCTGTGCTCGCTAGGGTAAGAGGAAGAGTGTCCCGAAAATCTACATAGTTTTTTGTGATGTGATTCGTGTCAGGTTGCTCTATAGCAGTTTTTAACAAGAAATGAAGACCAGAAAAGTAGTATAATAGGATCTTTTTAAGTTATTACGCCACTTTGGGTGGTGAAAGATCTGTGCTCGCCGGGAGGCTATTCTAACGTCTGCTTCTGATAAACTCGTCACCACCACCGGCACATGGCTTTCTAAATGTAATCCCCTATATCCATACAAAATTTTATGGAAGTGGTCCGAAGCTGTTATCCATTGTTATATTCATGGACCTAAAGGCTATATTGCTATGTAGTCTATGTGGATTAGAACGTCCGTCTACCAGATGCTACTTCACGTTCGAAAACTCGTTTTGAGATGTGGAAGTAAAATTGTATCACAAAAACGGCTCAAGAGGCCACTTGTAGTGTAGATTTATTTTTAAAAAAATCAAAATGGTGTATTAGATTTTTTTTCCTATATGATTCTTCACTGCAGTATTGGTGAAATAAAAATGAAAAGTGGAGGAAAAGCTGTCTGTTTGGAGAAAATGACCTACACAGACTACCAAGAAAGAAAAACAAAGGCCTTTGTCATCAGATGTTATGTTTTTATTACTTCAACTTCCCATAGTCAGGTCATTGCAGCAGAGTACAGAGTTGAACGTGGTGTCCCCTTTAGACTGCCTCCTTATTTTTCTGCCACATCCGCTTGGAATCTCCAGAAATTATTAAGGCAGCAGTTAGTTGGGTTAAATAGAATACTACATCTCTCCATCAGGTATTTCTGTTCATGAAAGTTTTTGTCTTTATCCAAAAGGCAGGGCTGCACTCTATGATAATACACCTTTTTTCGTTAGTGAATGTAAGGGCTCACTCACGCTAGGTAATCTGTACTGTGCACAAGTACGTTTGCCTCCTACAATCTAGTACATCTGGCCAGTGAGAGTGTGCCATCCGCACTGTACACTTCCTAGGCCACAGCACACTTGGGAGAGGTGTACTCAGGCAATCCTGACGTCAATTTATTGGGGATGCACATCGTCGGTTAAACGTTTAAACGTCCGCTGCCTTACTTGTCTGCACCATAAATATAGTCGGTCGGTACTTTATTGCCCATCGCTTGGACTTGAACATAAAGTGTGTGAGAATGAACGTGTAGCCTATAGCCCTAATAGGTGTGGGCTTATGAAAGAAGGAGAGAACGAGAGATAAAAAAAAGTAGTATGAAGCAAAAAAGTTTTCTTGTCCGCTGCCTAAAGCCCTGCTGTGTTTACTCTCGTTCGTCGGACGTCAGCTGTTAATGTATAATGCTGCCTATAATTCTGCCTTTACGCGCTGCGGTGGAGACAAACCCAAAACAACAAACAGCTGGACTCGGCTGTCCGGCGATAAGAAACAGTAGCCTACACTAATGTTGAACAAGAAACTTTACAAAAGCACACTTAAAATACGATCTCTGCCCATTGTAAAAGCTCTGACATGATGTGTGTAAATCCATCCGGTACCTGTGTCTGATGGCGGGCCGTTATATTAATAATAAACAGCGCAGAGTTTTACATTAAAGGCTTGGTAATTGTCTAGAAGAATGTTAAGGCTGAAAGGCTCCATAAGCTTTAACACTGTGTTTGGTTTTCTTTCTCACAATTTTTTTAATAAACTATTCATCCCTACAGGTTATATGAGACCGTGACCCGATACGTCAACACACTACATTTGAAAAAAATTGCAGAAGGATTCTCGTTGGTCTAATGTGGAATTGGAATGTTTGCTGCAAATTTGGCAGGATGAAAATATTCAAAAACAATCGTCGGCTATAGCCTACATGTAGCCTATGCGCAGAGGGGGCGCAACTGTGCTTGGGTACAGTACAGGGAAACTTTGCCTAGTGTGAGTGCGCCCTCAAACAACCTCCCCACAAACTCTCACACTCTCTCACACACACACACACACACACACACACACACACACACACACACACACACACACACACACACACACACACACACACACACACACACACACACACACACACACACACACACACACACACACACACACACACACACACACACACACACACACACACACACACACACACACACACCTCTATGACTAGAATGGAAAAAACAGCAGGATAGGTTCAATAAAGAAAAAAATACACTTTGAAGGAGAGAGGCCTGCATGTAAAACATACTAAATGGCAGATGGGATCATCAGACAGAAGGGAATGCACCTACATGTTACACGAAAGTGGTCAAACATGTAAGTTCCTCTTGTCTGGAACATGCTGTACAATCATGTACAACATCGGAGGTCCTGGATCTACATGCTACCCTCTGTGTAAAGTAAAGTACACTGAGAGTGGACAGATAGCCACTAAGGATGATCCCAACAGGCAAGTCTCATGGCTTAATGTCTAGTCCATTCCCTTGTGAAATAGAGAAATACTTTATTCATCCAGGAAGGGAATGATCTCACAGGAAGCTCCAAGAGGCCCAGTCCTTTAACATCTTCAACAAATATTCACTTGAACTTGACTGAGTACTGTCTGTCTATTTGCTCTGTGCTTTTTCAGACTCCTCACTCTCAGTTCATTCATACTCTCTTCAAAGTCCTGGGGCCTCTACGAATAGTCAAATCTCCTATCCTTTAAGCCTCCTTTACCATACCTTAACGTCATCGGGGTTAAGGAGAGATGAAAGGTGCTTCCTTTCAAACATAGGAAAAGACAGCACTGTTTAAAATGAATTTGACTCCACCTTTCCTAACCGACATCATGGGGGGGGGGGAGTATTTTGTTTCAGTCGAGTTAAATCTTCCTCTCTTCTCTTCTCTCCGCATCTCTCGTTCGTATTTGTGTAGAGTCGGTAAACTCCGTCGTGGCCTGTTGCTTTAAATATTGCCGCCGTAAAGGAGTATGGGATATTACCCCTTTCCTTTCGTAAAGGTTGGTCAGGAGTAACCTATGCTAAAGGATTGTTAAAGGATGCATCGAGGCACCTTTCCTAAGCATTTTTAGAATTCGAACCACCTTTCCGCCAAGTACTTCCGGGTTATCTCGTTAGGAAAAGAAATTCCCTATATGCAAAAAAAGAGAATCCGTAGAGGCCCCAGCTTTCAATTAAATCAGCTGATTTTAGGCTTTTCTCTCTATTAGCTTTAACCTATCATATTAATCCCCACCTCTGGGAGCCAATCACCTTGCTCCTGGCAAAAGTTAAAAACCGTCCAGTCAGACACTTCTGACTTTTTGAGCACATTCAATAAAATGATTGTTCAGTCTTTAAACCTCTGTTTCATTAAGTCTCTCCAGATGGAAATACTGCTGACCACGTGACTTACCTGCAATCACTATAGACCAAGCAGTTCCCATGTTACACTCCTCTCTTTTTTTCAACCAGAAAAAAAACACACATTCCTTTGCAACATTTCTTCTTTGTAGTCCATTCAGTGTCTCCTCCCCAAAAACAATTCAACAACAACCTAATTTTCTTTTCTTTACATTTCTTAAGTTATTCAGTTTTTTTCATTTTTATTTTTCAAAATAAAAGACACCAATCAAGACACCCATTTCTTTCTATTTCTTTTTACACGCACACACATTGAAAAAAAATATGTAACTAGGAGAGACTAGATACATTGTTGGATGAAGACATGGCACAGTGTTTCTGTTTTCAATTTGCGGTCTTCTCATGGCTGCCAGTTTTAGCAGACAGTGCCGTTTTCCTGTCGGGGCTTGGGGCAGGTGGAGCGGGGTATGGGCTGGACTGAGGGAGCCAGGGTGCAGAAGAAGCCTGAGATGAGGGTGAGGCCCAATCCGCCCCAGGCACAGAACATGGACCAGCCGTAACCATGGCCAATGTCGTCAGGCAGGCCGTACAGGTAGCGCGGGTAACGGGAAAGCTCAAAGTTGATGCCAGCAACGCAGGTACAGAGGGAAATTATGCAGAAGGTTCCTGAAACAACAGAGCAAGAAACAGAAGAAATGTACATTAAACATCTTTATGTAACAGAGCAATCAAAATCCAAATCCGTGTGACAACTCTGCTTTGTCACATCTTGTCAACATCCACACGTCTCTTTCAAAATATGTTTATGTCCTGTACATTTTTATTTTTCCAAACATTTATCATTTTTATGGCTGTTTCAAGTAGCCAGACTTGCCACACACTTTCAGACAGTCTCTCGTTAAAGGTTTAGATGGTGTTGATGTGTGTTTCATTCTGTAGTTGTGATTGGATTTCAGCCGCAAAAAAACTTTCAAGCTGATCTACTAACATTTGCTCACTTTGCTAACATGTGCTGTCCATTTAATATGTTTGCCTTAATGCATTATGGAAATCAGGCGTTACTTCCAGATTGTGCAAAATATGGGAGGAGCAGATGCAAAAAGGTTTAGGGGAGAGTGGCCTAAGTTGTGCAACTTTTCACTCAAAGTGAATTTAAAGTAAGGCCTTGACAGTAAAGTCTCCAACTCAAATATGTGCATATATTTCAGGGTGTTGTGCATCCCTGGCAATAAAAACTTTGGATCTGGAATAAACTGTTGAAGAAATATAGCTTTCGGAAAAAAAGTTGTCTTGATGCACAACTTGCCCCCGGTGTGGTGTAAGTTGTGCGGTTGGAGAGAATACCATGGGGTGAATTGTGCCATTGATATATATCTTATAAACTGTAATGCAAGACAAATCCATTAGACAATCACTTATTTAAGGTGTATTTAAAGTAAATAAAGTACCGTACTTTTCGGACTATAAGCCGCGACTTTTTCCCCATTTTTCGACCCTGTTATTACACAGCACAGTAGGCCTATATGTTCTGTAGGGTTACATGCCCCCATTCCGACATGCCGCCATTCCGACACCTTTTAGTAGCCTATACCGCCATCCAGAATTTTTTGTGTGGGGGGGGGGGGGGGGGTGGGGGTTATGTCTATTGTTTTAACCTTACATGAATATTGCATAGAAGAGAGACAAATAAAAGGTTAGCCTATACATACATCCATTCCGACACACTTGTTTCGTGTTCTCCCGCATATTTGTGCCTGCATGCGAATCACTGATAGATTATAATTCCAAAGAGTTGGATTTTTATACAAATTTGCCATTTGAATAAACGTTACACATAATGTAGGCTACACAAGTAGCTCTCTCCCTCATTTGTATTCTTTAAAGTAGCTCTCAGAGGGGGGAAGGACACACGTAATGTGCAGTCAAATAAGATAATGCGACATTGCGGCAAACCTTTATTTGAAACAATTAAGAAGCACTAAAATATCGCTCTAGGAGCCCAAATTTTGGACTTTTTCGTTAGAAAACAATTTTATTTGAATTATGGACTACCTTTGATTATAGTTTGATTGGACTACAAGTTGATAGACTCCGAAGAGACGGATGATGCCATGCCGAAAAGGAGGGAGAGCGAGCGAGAGAGACTGTTATCAGTGCATTAGGGCCTGCTTTTTTCTTTTTTCTATGAGTTTTTATTTGATATGAGAAAAGACCTAAACTTTAGTTAAGTAGGCTTTTAAGTCGCGGCAGGCAGCAGGCTGTTTAGCTTAGGCCTACTGTCGTTTTCATTTTTTTATTAGGCTATGGCTTTCTGACTTGCAAACGTACATAATTATGTCGGCACTTGATAATATGAGCCCGTTTGTTTTATGCACGGCTCATTGTTTTGCGTGTGCCTACGTGTCAGAGGCATAAATCGACAAATCGGTCTATTCACTGTGACTATTTGTCTGTGAATGTTATAACTTCTAAATGTTAGGCTATGTGCTTTGATTGAATTGTGTTGTCGTCACTGCGTGTTGCAAGTAGCCCACATTTAAATCTAAATAGTAGGCTAAAAAAAGGGTCCAAAATTAAATATTTTGATGCAAGTGCAATAAACTGAGCGTTGTGTCAAACATCAACTGGAAATAACTGCCACCTCCGTTCCACCGCGGCACAGCCTGTGTTCTCCACAGCACCGCGGAGCTGAACACGGTCTCTCCTTTCTTCTCCAGAACATTTTCAGGAATATAACTGTCCAATTATTTCAAAGCAGATGATAAAGTTACGTTTATAAAAAGGGGAGACAACACTTGTTACTCTCAGTTAGAAATGAGTAGACTCCAGGTGAGCATGCAAGGTGCTCTCCGCTTGGAAAGAAAAGAAGAAGCAAGGCTTACTTAATAAATGGGAGCTTCCTCAAGCAGCCATCTCTTTCCCGACAATCCCCTCTGTACACAAACTCTTACATATGGTAATTAAACATTATAACACCTGCGGCTTATACTCCAGTGCGCCTTATAGTACGGAAAGTACGGTAAATAGTTGACAAAGATTGAAGGACAATTTTCTTAAACAAGGCCTAGCAGATCTAATGGTTTTACCTGCAAAGCTCACAATGACAAAGTCACCATCATCATCTTTCTGGCCATCTGAACTCTCATCAGTGGTGTCGTTAAGTGGAATGAGATGTCACTCTCTTCTGAGCTACTGTAGACAATCACTTTCTTTTGGTGACCAGCGTATATACAGCCATGCCACTGGAACAACTCTCAGAAATGTACTTTGCACTAGTTGCTCCGTGCTTGTGGAACCAACTGCCACCTGACAAATGTGATTCCCCTACATTTCTGCCTTTAAATCAAGGCTCAAAACCCATATGTACACACTGGTGTTTCCTCCCCATTAACTATCTTACAGCACTACTATCTGTGTTTATGTGGATGTATGGGCTTTACGTCTTTTATTTTGGTTATTGTTATTTTACCTTCATTGTTTACCTACTGAATGCACTATGTACAGCACTTTGGACAGTGCAAACTGTCATAAATGTGCTTTGATAAATACATTTTATTTACTTACTTACTTATAACTCACCCAGGCCCTTTGGCACAAATCACCCCAATCCCAGAAATTTGGATAATAAGCATGATGCAGCAATTTAGGGTTGACATCGTGCTAACTGTATAGACTCAAAATGTAGCATACCAAAGCACTAAAACATGTGTCAAATGTTTTCAAACTGGTCTATAATTGTTCAGACACAATAATCAAAAAACCTTGATCATGGAAATTTTACTTTGAAAGGCAAAACACAGTTTTTTGAGCTTAAATGTGCTTATATCTTATTCCTTGTGTCTCCCTTCTTTACAGGATGAGTCAAATGGATGGCTCTTCTTAAATATGTGGTCACATTTCCAATTTCTTCCACGGTTTTCTAGAAACAAGGGGTGGCACAACTTCCAAAATGCACAATTTAGGCCACTCTCCCCTATTTAGCACACACTGTGATTTGCTGTTTTGATTGCGTCTTTATTTAATACGTTTGAAAAGCAGTTGTTAAACTGTTGCGCACTGACGGCTGGTGAGGAGGACACATGGAAGCAGCGGATAAAGGCTTCTTTTGGTTCGTGTTATGTTTGGATTGACAAACACAAATAATCCAGACATATCGCCCATCCAGCAATGACATTCTGGAGCTTTTGGATGAGTTAAGGGCTTATGTGTAGCCACTACTTTCACAAGAAACAGTCACAATACCTGCTGGGACAAAGGGCATTTCCTCGCGTCTGGGTCGTTCCAGCCCAGTGAGCGCACTGTAACTATTTCTGTTGACGTCTCCAACAGTTTGTCTACTGTCCCGACTCCCGAGTCCACGCATGAGCAGGTGCGCAGTCGGGTCCCACATAACGAAGCCAAACGGCGCTTTGACGCAGTTGCTGTTTCAAACAGGAGCAACTTGTGCAACCTGTTTTATTTGCAGAGGCTTTTTTTTATAAGATATTTGATTTTTGTTCTTCTAATGTCCTGCCATATTCTCTTCATTTCATCAGTCCTTATTGTTTTACCCATAGCATCTATTTTCTCACAGATACTCTCCTTATGCGTTTCTTCAAGTAATACTATTACTATATGCACTCACCAGCATGTGCACACCACTGCCGCTGCAGTCTCTTATCTCCTAACTCACGGTAGGCCTCATGACATACAGTAATCTCATAACATTTTTTATGTATTGCTATGCTCAGAGCTGAGTGATTGTTGAACATAGCTAACGATTTTGGAGATGTCTCATGCTCAAAGATAGCTACCCCGCTTTCAAAACTTTGACCTCGGCTGTTTGTGTTGCTTTTGGGGACTTTAGAGATGTCATTTGCAAGTTCCCATCCCGTAGGAGGAACTCTGTCGATGAATATAATAATGATATGCCAAAGCTGCTATACTGATTTGAAGGGTGAACCAGACCGGTCGTTGAAATAGCTTTTCAGGGCATCAAGTCCTCGCTTAATATGCGGCTCATTGCCTGAATCTGTGCTAAACCCCTAGCTGTAGGTCACGCTGCATAGTCTATTACGCATTGTGTTTAAATTTCAACGAGTAAATGCAAATAATGTGCAAATACTAGCTGGAAATCTAGACCCAGATCTTGGAACGATGTAGGGGGTTGGCAATGAGCATAGAACTTCCAACCAAGGGAAGGCACCAATGCATGCATTTCAAATACCACTGCATGCAATGAACAAGTGATAAGAGGGTTACTGGTTAATTTAACTTTGCCGTATACAATATATATAAATACATATTCTTGCTAATTAAATATTTGAATGCCATCTTCTTAAAATTTTTGAAGGAAAGCTAAATCCAATCGATAAGTGTCGAGGCCAAAGCCGTTTCAAACTACACATCAGCAGTCATCTTTGTTGTTGGTAACTATCACGATTTCGACGACGCAGCACTGTCGTCAGCTGCTCGATCAAATCGGATAGTACCATTTTGAGCCAATAGCCTAATGCTGGGCTTACACTACACGGCTTTTCACGCGATTTGACAGTCGCAGACAACCTTCCAATGTCGGACTGAAATCACTGGAGTCGTGCTGGAGTTGTGGCGCGCGCACGTAATCTCAGTCGTTTGGTGTATGGTGGTCTTCCGACCCCATTTCAGCCAGTCTTCTTCCCGTCTTGACGTTCCGACATTATCAAACATGTTTGATATTATCGCTAGTCTTAGGGGGTTGGCTCAAGCGAAATGACGTAAACACTGTCACACTCTCGCATGCACCAAGCACGACACAGGAGGAGCGGCATTAGTCGCGACCTGTGTCCGCCTGGTGAGGCACTTATTTCGGATACTTTTTCATAGAAGCCTCGGTGGAGAACCAGGCTGACAGCCGCGCAACCTGAACACTCTACCGTCAAATACAGGGTTAGGAGTTACAGTTATTGGGGTATGAGATCAGCAAATAAAGCTGGTCAAATAACTAAAGGAAGTCCCCCGCTCGGAATATTGAATTAACTTGTTTTTAATTAAATACTCACAATCGCGTTTGCGGAAATTATATTAATCTCAAAAGGAATCTAGTTGTAGTCTTGCAATATGAGACCCCTGTCTTTTCAAAATATCACTCTGTGACTGAAAACTAATGACTAGTTGTCTTCAGGTGTGAGTTGATTGTCTTTTGATGTATGAGGGTTTCAGTCTTCAGTCTTTTCAAAGTATTTTAAAAGTCCTCTAGTGTAAACCCAGCATAAGCTGCGGAACAAGTATAATTTTCATAAAGGCTGGGTAATGACCGAAAAGAACGAGATACGAGTGCCCAAAATGGGTTTCTTCAGAAGTGTGGCTGGTTGCTCCCTTAGAGATGGGGGAAATGCTCAGTCACCCTGAGAGATTTGGAGTAGAGATGCTGCTCCTTTTGCTGAGAAAGTACTAGTTGAGATGGTTGGGGCATCTGGTAAGGATGTCCCCTGGGCGCCTCCCTAGGGAGATGTTCCAGGCACGACCAAGACCCAGGACTAGATTGCGAGATTACATCTCTAAGCTTGCCTGTGAACACCTCAGGATCCCCCAGTTAGAACTGGTTAATGTGGCTAAGGAAAGGGAAATTTGAGGTCCGATGGAGCCGTTGGCCCACCGACCCAACCCTGGATAAGTGGATGGGCAACATATAAATGGCTGAATTTTGAAAAAATCTCAGAAAGTGACAAAAACGACGTAAATAAGAAATTATTTTAGCATATTTATGATGAAATAGCATTACATGTTTCATATTTACAGCAATGAATGATCAGAAGTATTGATTTGTATTGCACATATTAAATTATAATGGCATTAGATGCACTTTGCTACATTAACCATAAAGTGCTAAATCAACCGTTTGGTTGAGGTAGTTTTCAAAAAATTATTACACGTTTATTTAAGTCTTTTTTGTGGTTTCAATTTACATAATTCTGTTCATTAGGGCGTTGGACAATATGACTTGTTGAAAAAATATACTTACCTTTAAAAATTTCACCCAAAAACTGTCAACATGTTGGGAGTGATTTTCCTGTTTACGATTTTCAGGTTTTAGGGGACCAAAGAGGCATACCATTTAAAGACACAGTGACATGTAGTGGTTTTTTTTAGGATAACATACGTTAGCCGAATGGTAGAGATGGCCCAATCAGGTTTAGTTAAATTGAGCACCCCCCTCAATAAAATATAGTGACTCAAAATGTGCTCTACCAAATGGTTGAGCAGGGAGTTAAAGGGTTGGAGGGCAATTCTTGACATCTATCACACTCTTCTAATCCCACTCAAAAAAATCCAATTCAGACTAATTATTATTTAGCTTTTTATTTTTTGTGTTTTTTCTTTAAAAAAAACGAGTGACTTTTTCTAAAACAACTGGAATTTAAAGGGTTAAAATCCTTAAAATAAAGATGAATATGGTTTGTATGGTGAGGACTCGAGTTGAAAAAGAAAGTTATAAAAAAAAATAGTGGAAAAATACATTCATGTTATTTTTATCTACATATCAATTTAAAGTGACATCTTAAGTGCCGAAGGAGGCAGAGTGTGAGTCTTTTTTTAAATCTTAGATATAAAAAATATAAAAAATGCATTCAAATCAATATCATTACAAATTTTTTACATCTATCACACTCTTATAATCCCCCTCCAAAAAATCCAATTCAGACTAATAATTTTGCTTTTAATTGATTTTTTGTGTTTTTTCACAAAAAAAAACGACTGACTTTTTCTAAAACAACTGGAATTTAAAGGGTTAAAATCCTTAAAATAAAGATGAATATGGTTTGTATGGTGAGGACTCGAGTTGAAAAAGAAAGTTATAAAAAAAAATAGTGGAAAAATACATTCATGTTATTTTTATCTACATATCAATTCAAAGTGACATCTTAAGTGCCGAAGGAGGCAGAGTGTGAGTCTTTTTTTAAATCTTAGATATAAAAAAATATAAAAATGCATTCAAATCAATATCATTGCAAATTTTTTACATCTATCACACTCTTATAATCCCCCTCCAAAAAATCCAATTCAGACTAATAATTTTGCTTTTAATTGATTTTTTGTGTTTTTTCACAAAAAAAACGACTGACTTTTTCTAAAACAACTGGAATTTAAAAGGGTTAAAATCCTTAAAATAAAGATGAATATGCTTTGTATGGTGAGGACTGTTAGAAAAATAAACTCTGATTTTAATGATATTATGCCCCCCCCCCCTCTTTAATTGGCATTTACCAATATATAATCATTTAAACAATTTGTATATTCTTTACATTTGACTTTAATAAATGTTCTCACTCAACTTTTCTCTGTGCTATGGAAACAAAGAGGTGAAACAGCTATAAAACCTAACTTGATTCTCCCATTGATCCTTAAGGCCTGCTAAGACCAAGGTCTTGCTGGTCAAACAAGTTGTAAACACTCTATCAGGCTGGGAAGCTTAAGCCAGTCAGTAAAGTCCAGCAGAGGACGTCCGGAGATGTGCAAGAGGATAATCCCCGAAACCAGACGACAGCAATAAAAACCAATCATTGTCTTTTGTTTAGGGATGTTAAAAAGCCTTGATGTAGAGAAGAGACTTCACTTTTTTGACTTTTCCTGTCCGAGGAGGATGCATAAAACTGTTCTGTGATATCACTTCATTAAACCTCCTCTGAGAACTTGGAAACTTTTCTCCATTTAATTCTTTATTTTTTGCCTTCCATATTTCCGAAAAACGAACACGTATTAACAATCCTGTTAGGACTCGAGTTGAAAAAGAAAGTTATAAAAAAAAATTGTGGAAAAATACATTCGTGTTATATTTTATCTACATATCAATTCAAAGTGACATCTTAAGTGCCGAAGGAGGCAGAGTGTGAGTCTTTTTTTAAATCTTAGATATAAAAAAATATAAAAATGCATTCAAATCAATATCATTGCGCATTTTTTACATCTATCACACTCTTATAATCCCCCTCCAAAAAATCCAATTCAGACTAATAATTTTGCTTTTAATTGATTTTTTGTGTTTTTTCACAAAAAAAAACGACTGACTTTTTCTAAAACAACTGGAATTTAAAGGGTTAAAATCCTTAAAATAAAGATGAATATGGTTTGTATGGTGAGGACTCGAGTTGAAAAAGAAAGTTATAAAAAAAAATTGTGGAAAAATACATTCATGTTATTTTTTATCTACATATCAATTCAAAGTGACATCTTAAGTGCCGAAGGAGGCAGAGTGTGAGTCTTTTTAAGGATGCACTGAAGGTTAACATAGCGCTAGCATTAGCCTTCTTAAGGTGGATGCTGTCCTACATCTATCACCGTCTCAGTGAGTGTGAGGGAGTGACAGACAGCCAGGCAGTGAGTGCCCCTGCACAGACACAGGTCTGCCGTGATTGTGTGCCAGGATCAATAGCGAAAATCCATCATAAAGAAAAGCGTTAAGTATCATTATGCAGTACTGATAACATCGGAGCTTAACAATATTACGGTCTTTCAAAATGTTGCCCCGTGCTCAGCACCAAGGGCGTAGGAACCGGGGGGGACGTGTCCCCTCCAATATTGGAGACAGGAGCATTTGTCCCCCCCAAAAATGATACCGCGAGGAGAAAAATATTTGATTTTGAAAATGCTTTTATTTTGAAAGCGCAACACGGCTTCTTGTCACCGGTCTCCTAAATGTGTTTGTTTTGCCCGGAACCGAGCCTTTAAGGTAGCGCGCAGGGTTGGGAGTTTAGGCATTCAGGCGGGAGTGCCCATTGGAGTGCTTTAACGCAGCGCTGCCTAGAAGGCTGCGTTGAGGGCACACAACACCATCGAGCCACCGGCTCTGAGGCTCAGACTGTTCGGGAAGTCTTTCCTTTGCAAAGGCAGTTAGAACGCTACTCGGTGACTTTTTTCACACGTTAACCTGTTCTTTCTGTTAGTAAATGCTCTGCGCAAAAGCTCATTCACTTCCTACTTCATCCAAACCGACTTAAACAGCTCTCTGTGTATCGTATCGCTAATTTAAGCCTGTAAACAAACCTAGTGCTGAGTCCGCCTCTCTCATGCTGCTGCTGCTGGCGCATCAGAGGTTCACTGCTTCTGAACGTTACCCAGCATGCGCTCTCTAAAAGCCTTCTGTTCTATGGGCTCGGCTGCCTACTGTAAATATGGGTTTTCAGGTCGATGCAAGGTGCGATTTTTAAAAAAGAAAAGAAAAAAGGGTGATGTTTTTATTCATGAAACATTTGGAAACTAAACTTGCAAGAATTAAATCTCCCACACAGTAACATTCAAAGTATATCAGTGTTTCCCCCACGTTCACACAGCAGCGGGCGCGCCACCGCTGCTGTATTTTCTCCGCCGCTGCTATTAAAATCCTCCTCCTCATTATTCTACTTTTTTTTTTCTTTCTTTTTTTTTTTTGGTACGTAGCTCATTTTAGAAACGGGGCAATGCCTAACATAAACGCTGACCATGCGTCGGAGGTGAATGTAATTAACTTACTCGGCGTAAAACAGAAACTAAGGGAGGGGAGCGGCTCACTGTAGAGTCCCTTTAGTCGCGCTGTCAGTTTTCCGTCAGGGCTCTGTGTATCCGGGCTCGAGACATACAAACAGATCGCGGAACATTCACTAACGAAACAGTTAGTGGCTGAGTGAAGAATGTGGACTACTGTAGGCTACTGGTGCAAATTCCACAACTCATTACTTGTGTTACAGTTTAGTACAATATGTAGGCCTATTCATTTATATTTGGCTGCTCAACCAGTCCAGGCAGGACAGGATAGTTAAGTTTCAGTTTCGTTTTTCAACTCCGTGTCGGACAGCTGTTCGCTCAGCTGATGGGCTCGAGCCTCACGGAGCAGACAGCGGGAGTCAGTCTAAAGTCAGCAATAATCACTTTCACAAATCAAAAAGCTAAATTATAAAATAAAGCTATCTCTTCTTCCCTCTATCTGTCTGTATAGGGCCTATATTTCTCTCTCCACTGCACACTTCGTCACTACCACTAGTTTTAAGGAAGCAGAAGGAGGATTATACCCTCATTTTGCACTTTATTATTTTTAAATATTAGAAGATTGCAGGCAAGTAAAATACCACCAGCCACTACATTCTCAATAGCCGGGCTTCAACCTCAAGACACTGCAATGACTACAGTTCGAAACAGAGCTTTTATGAAGCATCGCAAGTATAAACTCTTCCAGACACTAAATCACTCTCGTGTACTCTGGGATCCAAAAGCAAAACCGAAGGGTCTGCTTGGTGGACATATAAATATCCGAAGCATTATGCCTAAATGCGACCAAATTCAACATTTACTGAATGACTCAAACCTAGACTTTCTTTGCATAACAGAATCATGGTTGCATGCAAATAGTGCTATGGCAGGTTTAACTGTACCGGGATACAACATTTTCAGAAAAGATAGGCTTGTAGGTAGGGGAGGGGGTGTGATGTTTTACTTCAAAGAATGTCTCACATGTAAACAAATAGAATGGTCATCCGCCAATAATCTGGAATGTATTGGTCTCAATGTAATACTATCACCACACATGGAAATTACGCTGATTGGAATCTATAGGCCCCCATCTGCCTCTAACAATTTTTATGATGAACTACAAGCTGTTCTCAAAGAGTGTAATTGGAAGAAGGAGATCATTCTATTTGGGGATTTTAATGTAAATTGGTTGGACAAGTCAAATTGTAAAAAGCTGAAATCATTAACAAGTCGTCATGACCTTACTCAGCTAATCAAAGGGCCTACTAGAATAAGCAACACTACAGAGACATGCATTGACCTGATTTTTAGCAACAAATGTGAACGGATTGGGAAAACATATAATATGATCACAGGGCTGTCCGACCATAATTGTATTCTTTTTTCCAGAAAATTGACAAAGAAAAGGTTTGGTCTCCCCTCTAGTAAAGCCCCGGAACAATTAAAGGTACCAAAGAGTGAGATGAGTAATTTGGAAGCAGTCTTAGCTAAAATAAATTGGTCAAATTATTTGTGTCATGAAAAAGTAACTGAAAACTCCCAAACCTTCATGACAACCATTCAAGAAACAATAGGTCAATTCCAAAAAAAGGTACATGTAAAATCACAGAAAAAACACTTGCCCTGGCTGAATAGCACCATCTGGACACTAATGAAACAGCGTGATTTTGCACTTAAGACTGCATACAAAACTAAAACAACACATGATCGGCAGATCTTTACATCACTTAGAAATAGAGTAACAAAAGAAATTAGAAACGCAAAAGCAGGCTTCTTCATTAACATAATAAGTAACGCAAAGGGTAATACCAAAGAAATCTGGACTAGTATAAAGAAACTGATGGGAAACACAGTATCACATAGAGTCATCAGAGAGTTAAAACATAATGATGAGGTAATCAGTGATCCACAGCAAATGGCTGAAGCTTTTAATACTTATTTTATAAATTCTGTAACAAATTTAACAAAGGACGGAAAAGGACAAGCTTTTACCACATCTCCAGTAAACACATGTGCTCCTGTTTTTGAAATACGTGCAGCATCACAGGGGGATGTTGATAAGATCATTTGTAGACTGAAAAACTCTAGAGCCAAAGATGCATTTGGTATGGATACGGTATTTTACAAGGAACATAAACAGTCACTCATTGAACCAATCACCAACATTATAAATCAATCCATAACAGAAGGTGTCTTTCCAAACTCTTGGAAATGCTCTGTAATCACACCGATCTATAAAGCTGGGGAACCCACAGAAACAAGTAACTATAGGCCAATTAGTATTCTTCCAGTTGTCTCCAAAATAATAGAGAAACATATAATAGAGCAACTTGTGGCACATCTTGACAATAGCCCATTTTATCTCCACCCAATGCAGTTTGGCTTTAGAAAACACCACTCAACTGAAACCGCCATTTGTTATTTTGTGGAGAACATAAAATTAAGCATAGATAAAGGGGGGGTCATTGGAGCAGTGTTTCTTGACTTGAGAAAAGCGTTTGACACTGTCAACCATGAGATACTAATGGCAAAATTGTCTGCTTTTAATATTTCTTCACATACTGCACAATGGATGAGATCATATCTTGAGGAGCGAAAGCAGTGTGTCAGATTGCAAAATACAATATCTGATACCTGTGAGAACAACTTAGGTGTGCCTCAAGGATCAATATTAGGGCCACTGTTATTTAGTATTTATATAAATGATATGCCAAACATCTGTCCATCTAATGTGCAATGCCAACTGTATGCTGATGACGCAGTTATCTATGTTCATGCAAAAAATACAGAGCAAGCCGCTCACAAACTGACAGCTGCAATGGACAGTGTTTCAGAATATCTAGAGCGCTCCCAATTGGTTCTTAACCTAACTAAAACAGTCTGCATGTTTTTCTCAAAGAAGGCCTGTGATAAAAATACAGATTCCATGGTATCAATACAGGGCCAAAAACTTACAGTGGTCCAGGAATTCAAGTATTTAGGTGTTGTTATCGATTCACAATTAAATTTTAAGCAACAAGTAAAAAAAAACAGTAAACAGAATGAAATTTAATTTATCCAACTTCAGATACATTAGAGAAAATATGCCATTTGATTCAGCAAAACTATATTTTTATTCAATGATTATACCTCATATGACATACTGCATGACAAGCTGGGCATTGGCATGCAAGACCACGTTAACATCTGTGGAAACAGTATACAAACAAGCCATTAAGATTTTAGATAAAAAACCGAAAACCTATCACCACTGCAATATCTTAAAGAAGCACGATTTACTGAGTTGGCAAAACATGATCAAGTATGCAGACTGCACCCTGGTTTTTAAAATTCTCAACAGACTCGCCCCAGCGCCATTGCAAATGTTTATACAAAAAAATGAAAGTAGATCCACCAGGGCAACTTCTCGAGGTGACTGTATTGTTCCTTTTAGAAAAAGTGCCTATGGACAGGCTGTATTTTCATACCGTGCAACTCATACCTGGAACACACTACCCGCTGCTCTACGTGAGCTTCCCACTCTTGGCTCTTTTAAAAAACGTCTTAAAGTATGGCTGCTGGAATCTCAAAACTGTTCACACAATCTATCATAGATTTTTATTTTATTTTTTTATTTTTTTTTAATATTTTTTAACATTATTTGAATAATTGTTTTTATTCACTTGTTCTGTCGGTTGCATGTTTTTTTTTTTTTTTTTTTTTCTTTTTTTTTTCTCTTTTAGATTGTCTGTTTTTATTATTATTTTATTGTCTGAGTACACGCGTATGTTTGTTTTATGTGATTGGTGTCGACCAATCAAGGGACAAAGGATGTAAATTAGCACTTGCTACAATCCTGTATATTTACATGTAAATGTCTATTAATATGCAATGTCCCTTTAAATAAATAAACTTAAACTTAATGATAGAGACGAATAATTACCTTTTTTTCTTACAGTTTAAATCAAATATTTGAACAATACAGGAGAATAAATATTTGAAAGCAATACAGAATGCATAATATTACTGCATTGTATTGTATTCTATTTTTGTCACCAGGAACTTAAATGTTGTCAATTAGCCTACTTTACATATATTTGGTGCATACAAATTCACCAGAATGCAGGAAATTAAGTGTTGAATGCTCAAAAATGTATGGGGGGACACCCCCAGACCTCCACATTAAAATGTGTCCCAAACCAAGGTTTAATCACAACCTACACCCTTGAAATTCATGAATAGTTTTGTTTTATTTGTATCTAGGCCTTTGTTTAAGGATACTTTGTAATTTTTATCACATTATTTTAAATTAAAGTCTTAGGTCCTGCTTATCAATTGCTCATAATAACCAGTAGGCCTACTTCTGTGTTGGACATTACTGAACCTCTTCCCATTTATAGCACCCAATGTGCTATATTGGGTGCTATATCTATCTGAATAGTAATTAGTGCATATTCTCCTCTCAAAGTGCACTAGATCAATGCATTCAAATGTAAAGGGACCCCCCTAGGACGTTCAGGGACCACGCCACCGCTGCTGAAAAAAATCCTGCGGGAAACACTGCTGATTGCATATCATATATACTGATTGTTGTTTGTTTTTTTACATTGGATTTTTTTTCTTGTTATTTTACTACTTTTGTCTGGAAAATTCCTTAATATCAGTGTTTCTGCATAAGTGGATTTTCAATTCATAGGTATGGTGATATTTCATCAAGTTCTGAGGTGTCTTTGTGAAGGGATTCAACAGGTGTTATGCAAATTATTCTGTATATTTGATCTATTTATTATTTTCAAAGCAAATTTGAAAATGTCATATTTTTGCTTTCCATGGAAGGTGGCAGATGGTTGTTATACTGATGTGGAAAGCTTCTGGTAGTAGTGCTATCATGGTAACCCCCCCCCCCCCCCCCTAGCTGTGCCAAAAAGCAGGCGCAGAGATCTTGCAAGGGCAAAAAAATTCCGCTCGCCGCGCGCTCGCTTCTGTCCCCCCCAATGTTAAACTCGTTCCTACGCCCCTGCTCAGCACAACTTAGCACCGCGTGTGTGTGTTAATGTCCCTCTTCAGTCACTTATTGCACTTTCTGCTCCTACATTCGCATACTAGACCTCTTCTCACAACAGACAAAGGTTGCCGTGTGAATGTCAAAATGTAGGCATTTAAATTGGCTACTGGTCCCTGAATTGTTTTTAAATTAATATGCAGGTCAGTGGAACAAAAAAAGGTTGGGAACCCTGCTATAATGCTTCATGTATTTCATTATAAATAGGCTACATTAAATCTTAACGGTTAACCGGTTAATAACCGTTAATTCTGGTGGTTAACCGGTTAAAGAAAAAAATCTAAATGGCCATCCCTACTTCCTTTGTTTTTCACAATAAAACCCACATCACTTCAAATCACCCGGAAACCAAATTCACACAATCCAAAATTCAAAATAAAACAATGTACGACTTTGTTTAAATCTACGAATGTAACAGTTTCATCACATATTCGTCCATAATACTCAACAGACTCATATTCCCATTCCAGAACACACATTTTTCACAACATTACACACAATTTTCTATATATTGCACAATCTTCCTGAATTCTCTCTCTTGGTGATCACACAGAACACACTGCCAATCAAATTTCTAAACTCAAAAGGCTTTTGTGCAGTTAGCTATAGAAGGGTCAGAGATGAGCTCCTGTTTGCTGTGATTTACAGTAGACTGCACATTTTGGTACAAATACAGTTTTTCTTTTTTTTTCAGAATACTGTAAACACTAAAAGTGACTGCTATGACCACAGCATCACAACCTCAAACTTTTGTAACCATGCCCTAAACCAAAGCACCAACCCTACAAACACGATATATGCTTTGCAATGTGTTTAAAATTCTCCAACCTACTTCTTGAAAAAAAAAAAATAATAATTGAAAACCAATCAGTCTAAACCTTGGTACTTCAAATAGACCCCAGGTGAGCTCAGCTCCTTTCTGAGACAGTAGAGTCAGGGGAAGAGGAGGAGAGAGAGCGACAGGAATACGAGGACAAAGAAGGCAACAGACGGAGACACATACAACAGGGACACTATAGTAGACTGCTATAGATCATGGCCTATCAATGAGGGAGCCTAGACAGAGAGTGCAGCCCAACCTGAGTCGCTCCATAATTAGGAGATTTAGTCTGGATATCAGGTGATCATTTCCCTGTTGCTTCTCAAAGGAAGACATTGAGTGTGATGTTGATGAGGCGATGTGGCCAGATGCAAACAGGAGGCGGTATCCATAAAATTATTCATAATCCAACCACCCAATTCCTTACAACGCTGTTTTTTTTATTCTACTGTAATTGTTTCTTAGTTTATGATGACACACTGAATTGCTTGAACTGCAGTCCTACCTATTCATTGTGTCTGTTTGAAATGGCAAAAAAAACTATTCTGCAACATGTGTGTTAGCATTTGGCAAAAACTGTATAGTATTTGTTGTTACTGTAGGTGAAAGTGTATGAACATGCAAAGGCATAATTCTACTGATAAAGCATTCATATAGTGTTTTGCATTTATACTATAGTGTTTTCCATTATGCACACCAGTGCTCAATGAGTGCTAGAAATGTCTAGTCATATGATGTATGTGTTTGTCATTTGAAAAGAAAACACCATTTAGTGAAGAGTTAACACTGTTTTGAGAGTAGAGTGTGCTTTTGCAAGAGAAATGAAGGATTTTGCATTTTGTGTTTGAGTTTTGAAATTTGTGTTTAGGGTTTTGAAAAAGTGAGGTAGTCTATCAGGAAATGTGTTTAAGCAATTGTGAAAAACTGTAAGATCCTAATTTGTTTTGTTTTTTGCTGGGATCACTCCATGGAAAAATCTGTGGAGGCATTTCTTTATTAGTTGTAAGAATGGCTTCATCCGTTTTGCAAAGGAACTCCCTATACGATAGACCTACATGGCTTATAATTAGGCCTGTATCTGGATTAATTTTATATCATACAAAGGATCTCTAGAATTACACTCACATTATGTATTTGTTGTATAGCTTATCTTTTTTTTAATATGTATTGCATGGGCCGGGAGAGAAACTTATTTTCCTCTGTTTGTATGGCGCATATTGCAGAAATTGACAATAGAGTTGACTTGACATGACTTTGATACTGAAGTAACTTCTTGATAGAGTGTGTATGACTCACCTCCCATGAGGAAGAGGAGACCCGCCACATACTGCATGAGGCCTCTGTCCCAGCAGCAGCCCAGCACACCAATGATCCAACCAAACAGGATGATGGCCACAGCCATGCCCATGAAACCTGCCGTCATTCTGCGCAAATCTATGGAAACAAAAAGAGAGAAGGTAAACATCACTGAAATAACAAGTTAACAGCATCGGAGGAGTGAAGAGAGAAGTCAGAGAAAATCTTAAATACAGGTGCATCTGATAATGGAAAAGCACTTTTTTTTCCTGTAATTTAATTAAAATAATAAATAAAGTTCCATATATTCTAGATTTATTAGACATAAATCGAAATATTCAGGGATGTTTTGTTTAATTTTGTGGATTACAGTTTACATCTCAAATTCTTAGAATATCGGATAAAGCCAATCAAAAACAGTATCTATAATACAGAAATGTCGACCTTCTAAAAAGAATGGCCATTCATCCACCCAATACTTGGTCTAGGATCTTATTTTGCATGAATTATTGCATTAATGAGGCACGGCATGGAGGTGATCAGCCTGTGGCACTGCTGAGGTGTTATGAAGTCCAGGTTGCTTTGACAGAGGCCTTCAGCTCGTCTGTATTGTTGGTCTGGTGTGTCTCATCTGCCTTTAGACCATAGCCCATAGTTTCTCTATGGGTTTCAGGTCAGGAGAGTTTTCTGGACAATTAAACACAGTAATACCATGGCCAGCAAACCCGTTACTGGTGGTTTTGGCATTGTGAATCTAGAATATATGGAATTTTCACTTTTTGAATTAAATTACAGAAAAATAATTAGCTTTTCCTTGATATTCTAATAATATGAGATGCACCTGTAGTACCTGAGGACTTGATGAATGCCGTCACTGATGACTGCCATGTATCGAACTGCAATTCAACTTTGTTTCTTTATTATTTTATTTTAATATTGACTTCATTTTCATTTATTGCTTTGAGGCAGTATGCAAACTCTGTCATACACATTGTTGGAACTCAAAGGGGCAGATTTGGTTAACGTTATGAACATTATTACAGTTTTTGCCGAATGCTTACACACACATGTTGCAGACTTTGGCCCACTGTGTCAAAACTTAACACACAGGCCGAATAGGACAAAGCACATGGAGATAAACCTCTAATTTATACGGCAAAATTGAACTCTTGAAACAAAACCTAACAATCCCATTTCAAAACTGTTTTTAGCATCAAAACAATACACACATGCACCTTTGAATTACTCTTTCCTAGCAGCAACAACACGCAGATGTGCTTTATGCAAAACACAGCTGTATTCAGTACTTTGGATGGTTTTTGACTTTAAAAGTCTCATAAAGATTTTTTTTGTGAAAGATCGATCCACTACAGTTGATCTAGACACATGAAAACAAAATATAAACGCTTCAGAATTTTTATTTTATTTTGCAAAAGTAAAAAAAAAAAAAACACAAAGACACACAAGAAATAGTACAACTACAGTGTTCTACAAAACATAGGTTGCGTTCCGAATCGCATACTCTTTCTTTTTTCTATTCTACATACTACATCCGATGATAAAAATAATCTAGTTAGGATGCAGTAGGTATACTATTGGGACATACTTTACTCTCTTATTTCATCATAACATTGCCTCTTGATCTTGCCTCTTGCTTTTATATCTGTCGCATCCACGTTTGTTTTCATATGGAGGCTTCGTCGATGTGACGTCACTTCACGTGCGCACTGGATTGTGGGTCAGAATCACCCAAATAGGATGCAGTTTTCAACACTAACAATCTTGGCTGCATGAAGTAGGACATCTGGGTACTCCTAACCATCCTAAATCTGGCCACAAGAATCGGGACATCCTAAATCTTTTTTCTACATACTATATAGTAGAAAGTATGCGATTCGGAACGCAACCATAGTGTTGTAGGGGAATGATTGGAAGACATTTAGGCTATGGATCCTGTCTCGTGTTGGCATCTGGCCACATCACCTCATCCACGTCACCGGCAATGTCCTCCCTTGCCAAGCAACGGGGGAAATATCGCCTTGCATGCCGTATCCAACCTCTTGCTGAATTTTTTGGAAAGATTGATCCAATATATTTTCAATTAGACACATGAAAAAAATATAGAAAAGCTTCTGAAAAAAAGTTTATATTGCAATTTCATGGTTTTGGCCAACAAAAGAAAAAAACACAACAAATAGGTAGGATCGCAGTTCAACAAGCAATTCAGTGTGTCACTATGAACTCTGAAACAATTACAGTTAAAAAAAAAAGTGTTGTAAGGAATGGGGCGAGTGGATTATGAATCCTTTGTATACCGCCTTCCGTTTGCGTCTGGCCACATCGCCTCATCGACATCACATGCAATGTCATCCTTTGAGAAGCAACAGCGAAAATATTCCTGATATCCAGTCTAAATGTCCTAATTATGGAGCTATTGTGTTGTTGGGCTGGACTCTCTGCCCAGGCTCCTATATTGTTAGGCCATGATCTATAACATGGTCCACTATAGTGACCCTGTCTCCGTCTGTTGCCTTCTTTGTCCTTGTCCTCCTGCCGCTCTCTCTTGTCCTCTTCCCCTAAAGGCTGCTACATACTCCGCGAGAAGAAAGAACAAAGTTCTCGGTGACAGAGCTGCGAGAAGAAAATGACGTCATTTTCTTCTCTCAGCTCTTGTTTAGCTGTTCTCGCAGCTTGTTCTCGACACATCACCCGGGCCGAACTTTCTTCTTGCAGCTTGTCCGAGAACTATTGTGTGATTGGTCAGTCTGAAGTCAATGAGGAAAGCGAAGTGAAATCAGCTGGCGCTACTGGGTCAATTACCATGGTAACAATGCGCCGCGGTGAGGAGTTCGGCAGTTGAGTTCTCGTGAAGTATGTAATGTCAGACCAGAAAGAACTTCTCGCAGCTCTGTCACTGAGAACTTTGTTCTTTCTTCTCGCGGAGTATGTAGCAGCCTTAAATCATACTGTACTGTCTCACAAAGAAGCTGAGCTCACCTGAAGCAGGGCTGCACGTTTATTTTTTTAGGTGGTAGCACTGGTGCTAGCAAGCAAAAAAATTCAGTAGCACAAAAATAAATTTGGTAGCACACAAAGTATGATCAAAAACTTGCATAACCTTAACCCTTGCATTTCACTGTAATTACCTTTGAGTCATCTTGGTCTCCTTTGAGATTCTCAATTAATATTATATCCTAGTGTGCAGTAATAATTGCAGAAGAATGAATAGGGGTGCACTGATTGCAATTTAGACAAAATAATCTAACCTGCAATTTTTTGCTGATTCAGAATTATTTTTCCCCATAAAAATATAAAAATAATATCTATATCTATAGGGGAAAGTGGGGTGATTTGTGCAACTTTTTACTCAAAGTGATTTTAAAGTGAGGCCTTGACAGTTATGTCTCCAACTCAAATATGTACATATATTTCAGGATGTTGTGCATCCCTGGCAATAAAAACTTTGGATCTGGAATAAACTGTTTAAGAAATATAGCTTTCGGAAAAAAAGTTGTCTTGTCGCACAAATCACCCCACGTAGTGGGGTGATTTGTGCGTCATTGTGTCACAATGACAAAGTCACCATCATCATCTTTCTGGCCATCTGAACTCTCATCAGTGGTGTCGTTAAGTGGAATTGAGATGTCACTCTCTTCTGAGCTACTGTAGACTATCACTTTCTTTTGGTGACCAGTGTATACAGCCATGCCACTGGCACAACTCTCAGAAATGTACTTTGCACTAGTTGCTCCGTTCTTGTGGAACCAACTGCCACCTGACAAATGTGATTCCCCCTACATTTCTGCCTTTAAATCAAGGCTCAAAACCCATATGTACACCCTGGTGTTTCCTCCCCATTAACTATCTTACCTCTGCACTACTATCTGTGTTTATGTGGATGTATGGGCTTTACGTCTTTTATTTTGGTTATTGTTATTGTACCTTCATTGTTTACCTACTGAATGCACTATGTACAGCACTTTGGACAGTGCAAACTGTCATAAATGTGCTTTTATAAATACATTTTACTTACTTACTTACTTATAACTCACCCAGGCCCTTGCGCACAAATCACCCCATCCCCAAAATTTTGGATAATAGGCATGATGCAGCAAGTTAGGGTTGACATTGTGCTAACTATATAGACTCAAAGTGTAGCATACCAAAGCACTAAAACATGTGTCAAATGTTTTCAAACGTGTCTATAATTGTTCAGACACAATAATCAAAAAACCTTGATCATGGACATTTTACTTTGAAAGGCAAAACACAGTTTTTTGAGCTTAAATGTGCTTATATCTTATTCCTTGTGTCTCCCTTCTTTACAGGATGAGTCAAATGGATGGCTCTTCTTAAATAGGTGGTCACATTTCCAATTTCTTCCACGGTTTTCTAGAAACAAGGGGTTTTGCAACTTCCAAAATGCACAAATCACCCCACCTTCCCCTATATGTTTTGTATATACATATAATTATTATATTAATAATAATAATTTTTTTAGAAAATGTCCTTCTGTTAATTAAAACCAAACTTTAAAACATGAAACATAGGCTATTAAATAAATAAGTATACATATTGGTACAATTTAGGATAAATTAAATAGGTTGTTGTGAATGTGTTGGAAGTTGTTCTTCAGTGGCTTATTTCAAACTTTGTTTTTAGACTACTGTTGACTTTTATCTGCAGCTGAAGGAGTTGCCTTTCTAGCTAGAGCACTGCAGGGCTGTGAAGTGCTAACTTCCTGTTCTTACCGGCTTCAAAATAAAAGTCAACTCGCGTTTGGCTAGTAACAGGCTTTTAACGTGAAGGCGCACAGGAAATGTTCTGTTTGCACACGCGCTAACTTAACTGCGGTAATCTCCTTCCGGTTATTACCGTTGGTGAAGTTTTTATATGGTAGAATCGCTCCACGAGCACAGATCCCGAGGACACATATCTTTCACCAGCCAAAGTGAAGGGTGGACTCAATAACTTACTTGCCTAAGACTACATTTACCCCCATTTGGAGTGTTAACCCTCACGCATAGTGGTCACTACAGTGGACAGCTATTCAAATGCTGTTTTCTTGAATATGCATGGGTGTAGATCGCCTAGTTGCTTATCAACCACTACAGTGGACCCTTGTGTGTCATCCAATGCATTGCCAACCAGTGGCCAACCATTGTAAGAGCAGCCACAATTAGTCAAAACCAAGATGGCCGACAGGGAGCAGAAAAGTTGTGTAGCTCAGGAATATCCTGTAAATACTTCTAAAATAGGAGAGCCTGGCAGGTAAAAAAAAATATGGCAACATCAAGTAACATCTTAGGAGTCATATAGTTGTTAAAATGTCCAATTATTGATTTTACATTGGGAGGAAATCATGTTTAATCACCTGTCCACTAAATTGGACATCATGCATCACCGACTTCTCTAAATACTATGACTGCAGATGTGTTGTGCTTGAAAAAGCTTACTTTGCTGTAACTTTTTGGTTTTAAATCAATTGATTTATGTTATTAGAATGCAAGTTGAAATATTTGTGTAAAAAAAACTATTTTTTCCAGATTATTCCATTATGTGTAAAACAGTTGGTGTCACTATGATGCCAATTTTCATATAAAAATAGCTTTGATGATGTGATGTACAAGTCCGTAGGCTGTACTACTGAATTACACATGAAAAAGAGAAATTGGAGAATCAAGGAAAAAGTTGTCTGTTATTTTCATTATTATTATTATTATTAAAAATTATTCCACGCTTTTGTATTAGATTGAAGTATGTTAATATATGTGAGCAGGTATTGAAAATATATATTATTTAATAGTTTTCAGATAATATATAATTTTTTTCACTGTTTTGTTAAATAAATAAGGGCAAAGTTGAGAACTCAAAACGCATGGAGTCCACCCGAGTGGACATGTGTAAAACTCTCTGAAAAATGTGTGTTTAAAAAAAATTAAGTTATACTTTTTCTTTTCGTGCCTAAAGAAGTATAAAATCACTTGAGAAAAAAATCCAGACTAAGGATATCATAATTCATGCAAAGCAGTGTTGTGCATCTCTCCTCTGTGTTTCAAAGACAGCCTCTCCTCATTATCAACTAGCACTAGTGCGAATGGACTTGTATTCATCATCGCACGTGATCAATTTCAGTAGCAAATAGGATCAAAACTGTCGCACTGTACAGCCCTGACCTGAAGTCTATTTGTAATGCTAAGGCTCACACTTATTTGTATTCAATTAGTTTTATTTTGTATATTTCATGTGTGTGAGTCTGTGTGATTTTCCAAATTTGGTTGTGTTTTGTATTTTACATAGTCGTGTTTTCCCGATGATTGCAGGAGATTTCATTTTTGAACAATGTTATGTAAAAAACCGTGTGCAGTGTTTTGCAAGAAGTGTTTTGGAGAATTTCAAACACAGTGCAAAGCATATTTTGTGTTTGTGGGGATGGTGCTTGTGTTTAGGGCATGGTCACCAAAGTTAGAGGTTGTGATGCTTTGGGCCTAGCAACCACTATTAGTGTGTAAGCATTAGGCAAAAACTGTAAATTCATGAAATGATACATTTTAGAAAAGTATTCATTAATTATTAAATTACTCTAAATAAATTAATTACAGTTTTTTTCGATTGCTAAACCACAGTGTAGCTCAATGTGCAAAACTCTAACTACAGTCTGCACTACCAACAGTCATTGGAGCTGAACAGTTCACTTCACCTGCAAAACAGGTTCAGTGCAGCAAACACTATGAACCAGCCTCATTGAGATAACACACACTGTCACTCAGAACCTGCTCTGAGTACAAACACTAGCATCAAACCCCAATACACAAATTACAAACTTTTAATCTTTACAGTTTGAATAATTTGAGTTATTTCACACGAATTGCATAATATTTTCTTTGATGAAAGGGTGAAATTCTTTCACATGAAATTGTTTATTTTATAACATAAATTTTTTTTAGGAAAACAAAAATAAATGAAAATCAGAAGTTTGCTTCAATAGATACACATTTTGTATATTTTATTGAAAACATTTTCAAATGTAGTATTTATCTGTGTAAATATTCTATAATAGTAATACAGAAATCAATTCCTGTAATGTTGTCATTTACTGTAAGGATGCAACTCTTAGCTGTTTGTTTGCTGGAAAATTTGTAGTACAGATGCAACTTTAGATTTTTGCAGATTGGGTTGCACTCTCAACCAGTGGCGGCTCCTGACAATAATCTCAGGGGGGGCAATTGTTGCCATGATGGGTAAAATGACCCAAAATGAACCTAAATCAGATAGCAATGTCATATTGCATTTAACAGTTTGTTTTTTTCCTGTTCATCTGGCATAACCACTCTGGCAACATTAGACAAGCATTGTACTTACAGTATTTTTGGACATTAGTTAGTTCATTTCTTGAATAAAATTATTTTAGCTCTAAAATTATTTAATTATCCGGCTGTGGCCATCACAGATAACTTGTCATTTACCAGTGTACTCCTCAGATAGGCTTCCTTTAAAAGTTAAGAGACCTGCTCTACAATTAATCACAATAATCTGATTGACTTGACAGTTGTGTTCTGATTAAACAAAAATGGATGCTGGCATAACATATGTGCAATCATCACATTGGTTTGCGTTACTACTGTCTACCTTTCTTTATATGTCCATGCTGTCTACAGCACCGTTACTTGGTAGGCGGGTTTATGCCGCGGACGGACAGCAGCTGTCAGAGTAAACAGTCTATGGATCAGCTGTTGAACGGCGCAGGCTCGTCCATATGCAGATTGATGTTTAATCAATCAGCGGCAGCAGAACAGAGTGTTAGCTCCTTAGCATCCTGCTAGCCTCGTTAGCCGTTGAAACGAGCCCCGTGAAAATCCGCGTTTATACGATCCCCCAATCCATCTTGGTAGATACTTGCTTGATGGTTACATTTTGTCTGGAAAGGACCTAGTCCTTTTAATGAGATGATCAAGTAGCTTGCCAGTCTAGCCTGAGTTGATATTAGTTATGTTGGTCTTGAAAATGACCGCTTTGGGTAGCATACCGGACATGTGACTGTATCAGTCACTGTAATTGGTTCATTGTTTACTGTACGTATGACGACAACACGTTAGGGCGAGCACCCCCGGAACCCATAGAGATTGCATTGTGAAGCCTGCAGTTTGAAAAAAAAAAGTTTTACATTGAAGTCTATGAGAGCGCTCAGGGCGATTTTCAACCAGCCCGAAATCACCCAGAGTGACGGTACAGAGCACAGACGCTGATTGTACAATGATATTCAGACTTAGATGCAGGTAAAAACTGTATTGAAATAATAAATTATGATTATAAATGCAAAAAAAAAATTTCATCATTATTATTATCATTATTATATTGTTGTTTTTTGCTGGTTTGGCTCAAGGAGGGCGTCGCCCTATCGCCCTCTATGGGCGAGCCGCCGCTGCTCTCAACCCTGCCTCTCTCTATGCGAGACCATGATTCACAACAGGGTCTATCAGTGTTGCCCTTACTGTATTTCATCAGACATTACAGCTCTATGTCTTCTAGTTCTTCCTCCACACATCCACACTCTCACTGCCACTCTTCTCCCTCCAACAACCTGTCTTCATTGGTCCATTTCCAAAAAACTATATATTTTTGAGCTTTCCCTTTATACTGTATATGTTCACTAACACGACTAAAACAAGACATCTTAGTGTTTCAGTTGAAATTGCGATCCGCAGTGTTTGAAAGGCATTCATTCTGTTTTGAATGTGTGGTTTACAGTTGTGGCAGCAGTGTGTTAGCATTTGAAAAAAGTGCTGGAAATCCACATTGTTGTGCAGGTTGTGGTTAAGCCATGAGATAGGTGTGTAGAGTTTTGAAAATTGTGTTTAATCAATGAAAAACGAGCTACAGTTTGGTCCGAATGAACCGCTGCTCTGCATACTGTTGTTAGAGTTTTGCACTTGTCGTTCCAGTTGTGCCCACTGTGGTTTAGCAATCGTAAAAAACTGTAATTACAAAATAAATAATTTTCTAATATTAATAATTTAATTGAAATTAATATTCATAAACAAATCTGAGCCTCGAATACCCAAACTGTGGGGCCCCGAGTGAGGACATCTTATACCAGCTCTAGTGCAATATTAATGCACAATAATCCGGATAGATTTTTTTCTCTTTTTGATTTGCCACTTATATACGTACACAATTGAGGTTTGAGAATAGCCTCAGTGGATGCTGGTGGTTAGCAATAATTGTTAAAGATCTCCTATTATACTACTTTTCTGGTCTTAATTTCTCATTAATGACTCCCAAAGAGCAGGGGTATCCAAACTATTTTCACTGAGGGCCACATACAGAAAAATCTACGAAGGGCCGGGCCACTTTGCAAAAATAACACATTTATCATCCTTTTCCTGCAGTTGCTTTGGGTTTACGATCACTGAAAGTTACTGTTGGTGTCACGTTTGGATTTACTTTCCTACTAGAGTAGGCCTATATGTGGCGCTTCACAGCATCTCCTCCGTTCCACAGGTCCGCTACTTTATAGTTGCGCGTAGGGCTGGGCGATATGGACCAAATCTTATATCACGATATAGGTCATTTTATATCACGATATGGATATATATCACGATATAGTATTTTTCCTTAAAATTCAATGGATTACAATAACCGTACTGAACTTTAATCACATTAGATTATTTAAATTTTTGCTTGGAACTTAAATTTCCATACAAAAGAAAAACTGGTGCAAAATACCACACCAGTCTGGCTTTAGTCAGTCAGCGCAAAATAAAAATGACAGCATCAACCAAAGAGCCTACATTTTCCAATTGATAGTAGCCTATTCAAAATAATGAAAGACTTGAATTTTCCTGCAGTATTTGCTCATCTTCATTTAAAAAAGCTGTCAAAATCAACTAATGAGCAGGGGTGTAAAGTAGCGAATTACATTTACTCGCGTTCCTGTAATTGAGTAGTTTTTTCGTGTACTTGTAATTTTTTAAGTGATTTTTAAAACCTATACTTTTACTTTTACTTTGAGTATGTTTATTTTGAAGTATTGTACTTCGCTACATTTTATATCACCTGCGTTACGAGTAAAAAAATAGATAGGGAAAGGAGAGAAAAGAAAATAAATATCGCGGGGGGCTTTTATTTTTACGGGACAATACCGGAAACTAACACAGAGAATGATCGACAGGATCATTGCGACTAAATAATAACAACAAACATTGCTTCCCTCTATCATTAAAACAAAATAATCCTAGTTAAACTGCCATTGTACCGCACATGAAGACGTGATCTTTTAAATGCAGCAAACCTTTCATCCAGCCGTGTGATCGGCCCCTCCCTCACCTGATAGTTTAGCTTTCAGCTTAACAGTGCAGAGTAGGATGGAGACGGTGCGTGTTGCCGGGAGCTTTGAAAAACTTCCAGAAGACGGCAGAAAGTCAGCCTTTGGTCGAGAAGAAAGGTAAAAGTAATAGACTAAAACAATGTGCAAGATATGTTATTCGCGGACACGCGAGTCAGATGACATGCGCGACCGTGAGAGAGAGAGAGAAAAAGTCATATGCGACCCAGCTGCACCTCAAAACATCACGACCAATTAGTTTACTCACTTTAAGTTGAATCCTAGTGGTCTATGACAAGCAATAAAGGAATAAAAAACACAGGAAGTTTAAAGCTCCTTGACTCTTGCCACCACAACAGTGATCAATTAAGAACACTGTAGCCTACAATGCAACTTGCTTATCCAGCCAGCTCCATGAGATATACATTAAAATATGCCCTCACATTCCTGCTAACAAAAGAAGTGCCCTATCAACAACATTAGCAACGGTTTATTTTGATTTTGACACTTATTTAATTTAATTAGAAAAAATATGTTTTACTTAGGCTATTTGCATTTTCCTTGTTTTCAGTTCAATTAGGATATGTTTAAAGTCAAAAGTCATGGTTTCAAATGTTAAATAAGTGCATGTTGCAGTTTTTAAATCAATGAATAATTGTCTAATAATTGTGATTACACAATGTCAATCAAAATAATCATGATTATGATTTTTGTCAAAATCGAGCAGCCTAATCTTGCAATGTCCATGGTTTAGATCAATTGTACACAATTACATTATTAGAACTGCAGCTGCAGTCTGTTTAGGTCTGTAGACCGTTACATTCCCATTCCCCCATTAACAGACTATTTGCTCCATATTTGCTTATCTAAAGTATAATGACACAGTATACATCCATACATGTGTGGTGACATGATTTGTTTAATTTGTGCACTTTAATTTGTAAAAGTGTTGCATTAATTAAACAAAACTAGTTTTAGATTTATATCCCCTTGTCTAAATATAGAATGCCCAACACAGAAGAGACCCCTACCCCCTCCCGCTGTTAAAAAGTAACTAGTAACTTGTACTTTAAGTACATTTTAAATCAGCTACTTTTTCACTTTTACTTCAGTAGATTTTTAGACTAGTACTTTTACTTTTACTTAAGTAAAATTTCATCCAAGTAATCATACTTTTACTTGAGTAGAATATTTTTGTACTCTTTCCACCTCTGCTAATGAGCAAATGTCTGGTAATATTTTAACTCCAGCTTCAACACAAATAATATTTTCAAGTTTGACATGTTTTAAAGTTACATAAAACCAGCCTTGCTGGCTGGCTCCAACAATAACAGCACGGGGGTGAAGCCCCGAGTAGGCTAAAGATGTCATTATTAGCCAGCTAGCTCACGAGAGCTAACCCATGAAGTTTGCGGCTTAAAACAAGCCAACTCTGCTCACGGCAACAGCACGCTGAAGCAGCAAGCAAGTTTCCTTTGCCCGATGACATTTTTGACCGTTAAAAGCTGCTCTGCCACCGTGACACGGAGTTGGTTTGTTAACTTTAGTGACGGCGCACCGAAGCTAGACCATGAGCTAGACAGCTAGAGCAACAGATGAGGCTTCTTCTGTTGTGGGTAGAGAAGCTGTATTGCAGCCCAGAACTCTGCTGCAGAGCCCCCGTGTGGCGCGGTGGTGTAACTGCAGTGTAACAGTAGGGACTCGGAGGGACAGCTGCCTCCCGCTCCATATATGCTCCCGCCACATGAACTTTTTTTCTCTGCGATATAAACGGTATGGCCAAATCTCTCCCGGTAGACACTTTCATATCGTCCACGATATGATATCGTCATATCGCCCAGCCCTAGTTGCGCGTCTTGCCTTTTTCCTTTCGCATGCACTTTAAGATTTTGCCGGCTGTTGTTTCTAAATTGTGAATTTCCTGGTTTGTCGCTGTCTGACTATTGCTGCATAGTCGCTGTTGAGAGAAATACAGTGAGAGTGCATGGCGTGCAGCTGTTCAATGAGGATATTTTTTCCAATTCAAATCATTGTAAAATTTAAAATTAATAGGCCTATGTGGCGCTATTGTAGGCTAATTGGGAACGAAGATGTGGGAAACCCTAAGTATCTTGGTTTCATGTTAAATCAATGTCACTTAAATTAATTCTATTATAAAAACTCTTTACTTTGATACAGTGACACAATATGGATATCTCCCACAGTGTTTCTATCATAAATTCACTCTTAGGGACTCATTCAGACAGTAGATCAGTATTCGCTAACCACCTGAATCATCTCTGTAGAGATAATAATCTAATACTGTCCAGCAGGGAGCTGTTGCCATCTAAAAGCTACACATACATAAGTGAGGCATGGCACACCACATCCTGGTTAGATCATTGTCTCTCAACAGCTGATGCTCACACTTCTTTGGCACATATGGAAGTTTTATATAACACATCTACCTCAGATCACATTCCTGTGAAGATGGTTATTAGATGGGACTAATATACCTGACACTGTAAAATGTGCAAACAGTTTTATTCCAGATCATGTGGACTGGCCCTCTCTTTCAGAGGAAGACATTGCTTCCTATTTTACTCACACTGATCAACTGTTGAGCAACATATATCTGCCAAGAGCGGCACTCATCTGTAAAGATACTAACTGTTCTAACATTAATCATAAAACAGATATCTCTGCAATGTACATTGAGATTGTAACAGCTCTACTTAAAGCCAGTGTGCCTCTTCTTAAAACAAAAAAGAAAGGGGGTAGCTAGACCTGGCTGGAACACGTATGTGGCTGAATTCTATACAGAAGCTTGTGAAGCTACTAAATCATGGGCAATGGCTGGTAAACCAAGACAGGGACCTATTTTTGAATACAAGAAGCATACAAACGCAAAATATAAATATATGCTATACGTTTCATCAGTAAAAACGAGCAGACTCTGAGAGCTGACTCCATGGCCAAGAAACTTTTAGATAAAAACAGCAAAGCTTTCTGGAAAGAGGTAAAGCGTGTTAATAATTGTAAACCATCCTTACCATCGACAGTAGATGGAGTCTCTGGTGCAAATGCAATTGCTGCACTCTGGCAACAGCATTATGCTAAATTATTTAATTGTGTCCCGACAGAATGCTATCAAGTAGATAATGTTGAAGGTGTGAGTACAATCAAGACCCATGAGGTGTATGAAGTGGTCAGAAACCTATCAGTTAATAAATCGACAGGTATGGATTCTATCTCTGCTGAACATCTGAAATTTGCCAGCTCTAGGTTAGCTCCTCTGCTTGCCCTATGCTTCACTGCCTTCATGGTCCATGGCTATCTTCCACACTCTATGATGACGGTACTGCTGGTCCCTGTTGTC
Source organism: Ammodytes dubius (assembly GCA_026122265.1). Classification (NCBI taxonomy): domain Eukaryota; kingdom Metazoa; phylum Chordata; class Actinopteri; order Uranoscopiformes; family Ammodytidae; genus Ammodytes; species Ammodytes dubius. The sequence goes on from CM047526.1 coordinate 3,084,259, forward strand.
AAGGATAAATCAGGAAAGGTATGCAGCTCAGACAATTATAGACCCATTGCTCTGGCTAGTATTTTAATCTAAAGTTGTTGAAAAAATTCTTCTTGAAAGAGTCCAAGCATTAATTATTTCTGCAGAAAATCAATTTGGCTTTAAACCTAAGCTAGTACGGATATGTGTATCTATGTTTTAAAAGAATTGTTGAGTGACTACAAAAGAAAAAACTCTTCCATGTTCATGTGTTTTTTAGACGCTTCCAAGGCATTTGACCGCGTGAACCATGGGAAGTTATTTAAAAAATTGAGCGAAGCGGGCGTCCCAAAATACATAGTGAGAATCCTGTCTTATTGGTATGCTCACCAAACTATGCAGGTGAAATGGGATAATTGTGTATCTGCTCCCTTTCAGGTCAGTAATGGAGTCAGACAGGGGAGCATTTTATCTCCTATTTTATTTAATTTTTATATGAATAGTCTGTCAAAAGAGTTAAAAATGTGTAAAACCGGCTGTATGTTTGGTAGTACAGTGGTGAACCATCTCATGTACGCGGATGACTGTGTGCTACTTAGTCCAAGTTCAGCTGGTCTGCAGCAGCTCCTTGATGTATGTTCCTTGTATGGAGAGCAACATGACATCAAATATAATGATGTAAAGAGTGTTATTATGATCTCCAGAACAAATGAGGATAAACATATGGTTTTCCCTGACTTTAAGCTGTCGGGTCATGTTTTAAAAACCTGCAGTCAGGTGAAATATCTTGGTCATGTGATCACTGACACACTGAGTGACGATGAGGACATTCTGCGTCAGTCTCGCATGTTATATGTGCAAGCAAATGTACTGATACGGAAGTTTGGCTGCTGCTCTGATGATGTGAAGCTGACTCTATTTAAAGCTTATTGCACACCATTATACACTGCACATCTGTGGTCAAATTATAAAAAAGCGAGCTTTCGGAGGTTGCAAGTGGCATACAATGACTCTCTGAGAATTTGTTAAAACGGCCCAGATGGACCAGCGCCACCGAAATGTTTGTGACTGCTCGAGTTAACACTCTTCAATCTGTTTTAAGAAAAATCATGTTTAAGTTCATCTGCCGTTTGAATAACTCAGAAAATCTGATTGTTTTGGAACTGACGAACATTGCATTTAGTGCCACACGTTACACATCACTGCTCTGGAAACACTGGTATAAGTGTCTTTTAATAGGGGGTTGCTAGACAACCTTGTATATTGTTGTTGTTGTTGTTGTTGTTGTTGTCGTCGTCCACTGTTTGTATTGTTTTATGTTCTTTTGTATTATCTGGACTTAGAGTCTGTAATAAAGATTATCTATCTATCTATCTATCCCTCTCAGCCAATCACTTTGGGCATAGAAGGTATGAACATGACATCATCCATAGCAACAGGGTCAACAGCTTTGTGAATAGGTTTTAAGAAATTACTCCTTACTAAGAACTTTTAGTGCTCCTTAGGAGTACTCTTAAGATAAAATGTTTTGTGAATACGGCCCCTCATGTTTAGTTTCATAGTGTCTTCGTAAATTGTAATTTATCTTCACGGCAACACTTTCCTATGCAAACCCCTCAGAGCCGGCCGAAGCCTTCATGGGGCCCTAAGCAGAATTTGATTAGGGGGGCCCTTCTCCAATGTTAGCGCTGCCCAAATCATTGACTATTGTTAAATGCCATTCAGACACCTAGTGTTTCTGCTATTGCCCCCAATGTCCAGCTGGGTGAAAATAGTAGCCAGCTGAGATCCCGACCCTCCTAGGGGGATCCGGGGGTATGCCCCCCATGAGATTTTTAAGCTTTTTAAAGTGAAATGCATGAATCTGGTGCACTTTGAGAGGAAAATGAAGATGCTTAATCTGAAGAATTTTGTATGAAAAAAATAATTTGGAGACACTGTTTCAGATGAATTAAAAGCTATTGAAGAAGGACGCATGGATTTTCCATAATAATATTAATTTAAAATAAAATATTATGCAGGGTCCTCTGGGATTCTTTTATGGGACATACTTCTCTGTAATATAATGAATGCATTTAAATTATTTAAAAATGAAAAGGGCCATATTACATTATATTGTTTAAATGTGCCGCGGGCCAATCAATCAGTGTTGACACCCCTGCACTAGTGGGTTAACTATGAAATGCAAAAAAAAGAAAAAAAAAATTCTAAAATCTAAAGGGCCATATTACATTATATTTTTTAAATCGGCCGCGGGCCAAGAAAAAGCGGGGCCGTAGTTTGGACACCCCTGCTATAGAGCAACCTGACATGAATCACAGCACAAAAAACTATGTAGATTTTCGGGAAATTCTTCCCCTCATCTGGGCACTCTCAGCATTCTCTGTCAACACTCGGCTTCGTCCTTCTCCGCCCCCTCGCCCCCCTCCTGCCAACCCCACTCCATTGTGATTGGTTACCTTCCGGAAGACTTTCAGCGGCACGCAGGCAGGTGGGGGCATGGCAGGAGCGTGCCTGAGCATGTTGCAGCATTACCATACATGGAAAATCCGGATTGATCTACGTGGATAAATCCCGGAAATTTTAACAAGTGAAACGCGACCGGCGTTCCTAGTGTTTAGCGCTCTGCACAGCCACCCCAGACGGTCAGCAGGGAATACGTCTAAATGCATGTAAGTCATTATTTGACACTTTAGTATGATTAAACATTACTATAAATCATTATAACCAGTGTTGCCATAGTTACTTTGAAAAAGTAATCCGATTACTGATTACTAGTTACTCCTTAAAATAGTAACTTAGTTACTTTACTGATTACTTGATGTTAAAAGTAACTAAGTTAGATTACTAGTTACTTTAACGTTACTTTAAGGTTTTGAAACCAATATATCTCAATTTAAAACATGCAGAATCTTAGAAAATATATAAAATAAAGCTTGTAGGCTAGTAGCTATAGGCTACTGTTTTCAAAATAATAAAAATTATGGTTTGAAAAATGTAATAAAAAAAAACCTTTTTCCCCCCATGAAAATAAATGCATTCCTCCAAAGTGCAAAGACAGTAGCAGTGTCTTTAAACTTAACGTGCTTGGCCCTTCACTCTATTGCATTCATTTGACTTTTCTATGCGATGTCTCATGTTGATAGACTGGGTGTGTGCGGCCACCGGTCGCCACGTGACTATAAGTTTCCAAGTTTTAAACACATCTATCTCTTCAACGTCACCGTACCCGAATCCTAAATATCCTCATAGCAGACGCTATATTTCATGGGGGGGAAAACGTTTGTTTTGCGCCACAGTTCAGCTTAGACTCGGCCGTAATGCTGCTGCACATACAGACACACACACAGGCACACACACACGCTGCATGTCAGAGACGAGGGGCGCTACCAAAAACACGAGAGGAGCGGTTGGAGCAGTTGGAGCGTTTATACTGATTATAACAACGTTTATAGGCCATAAAAGTTGAAAAAGCATAATAGGTGGTCTTTAAACTGAGACCACCTCCAATTTTTTGTCGAGCGAGCTAGCTAGCAGCCTACCAGGCTCAGTTAGCGCTAGTGGTGACTCATCCGAGTTCCCAGTACACCTGGAACGCACCGTCAGAAGCCAGCTCATGACATACGTCACGACCAAACGTTATGCGGTTGGTTGGCTGATTCAGAGTGGCACTGGGCAGATCCAATAGTTTTAAACTTCAACAGACACACGCCTCCAAATGAGTGAGCATTTGCGAAATAGAGCAGTTCCAGACCTTCTGTACAAATGAAATGAAGTACGATGGTCTGGTAGCACCAGGCTACCACTGATGGAGGATGACTTCCCTATGCTATCATACAAGCCATGTTACTTGATCCTCCTTCCTGCTCTTTCCTCCTGTTCCCTTCTCTCTCTCATGTGTCCTGATTTGGGAGGTGGGGGGTGCTACTGCCGGTACTTAGGCATGGCCTGTGTCCCGTGGCGCTCTCTCTCTCACAGTGCACAGTTCCAGTGTGCAGTCTCTCATCTCTAACCAAACTGTGTCCTCTTTTACGTTATTATGGATCAAAGAACCGGTAAGGTATAAAACTGCATGCTATACTATTATTGTGTTACTGATGTATGTTCTAAGTTGGACTAATGTTATATTTTGAATGGAGTTATGGTCCAGCTCCTTTCATTATGATTCATACGGTTTTTCTTTTTTTTGTGCCAACAAAAGCTAAAGCTAACCCACATGGGTCCAACATGACCACTGTCTGTACTGTATTTGAACCTGGTGCATATGCCCATATAAGCTGTTAGTGTCAGGGATTTTAATAATGTAATTGTAAATTGTTGTAATCAGAGCGATGTAATACTTAGCTCACTATGTGAGGGTGGTGTGGAACTGTAGTTTAGTGTCTAGGTTTAGTAGTTGATGTGCAAAGCCCAGCGGTTCCACTAAAATGGGTTTTTGGTTATTCTCCTTTAATTGGGAAAGGGGAAAATGGAAGGGTAGGGGATAGTTCTTTCTTTTTACTTTTGTGTGTGTTACTCACAACATTCTGTCAGTGTATAATGGTTTCCAGCATTTTTACAATGTGGCGGTGTCATGAGTGGTCCTACTAACAGTAATAATGGAAATAGCATCATCAATCTAACGTTTTGTAAGGCCCCGTGTCCACCTAGCGCCTTTTTCCACGCTGGCTGTGCGCACGGGAGTGTATGGCAGCGTGGCCATACTAATTAAGAAGAATTTTCCTTTTCAACATTTGTCACCATAACTGACCCAAATGTCGATTTATTATTGTGATGGCACTATTTTGACACTTCATGTCACCCTGTTAAATATACAGTTACTAATGGATAACGACCGAAATCATTTGAATAATCCAGGCTAGGTCTTGATTAGTGATTTCATGTTACCTCTCCCTGATTTAATCAAACGAACCAGCTTGAGTAGCAGGACGGACGAGCTATTTAAATGGGATATTATATAATAAATTCATCATTTTAATGGACTGCATTCATATAGCGCTTTTCTACTAGGCACTCAAAGTCATCTACTGTTGGTCCGGAGTTCATCTCATTCAACTACACACGTCTCTACCGTGTGGTGGATAAAAACTATCACTTATGCGCCTTTTTACACATTCGGAATTGATGATTAATGACCGCTATCACTTCATACGCGACTCAGTATTAACTTGGTTTGGTAGCCCCAGCGAGGTGTTGTTCCGCATCTGAAAGAATATTACCATCACTGATACATGGCGTTGTGGTGAACCGGGCTGTAAAGCCAACTCCAGGAGTCCAACGTCGCGAAGAATGAATTTACGAGCAGTTGCTGCACATATAACCGAATCCAACCGCACCAAGATAACACGGCATAAAGACTGTTTAAGTAATTACCCCACTTTTGTATACCCCGTTTGCTAAAAGAAATGTAACGAAAATCATGTCACGTGGCCGTTTAAACGAGGGGCAAGGTGGTGTTGTGTGTCCTTGACGTGTGACAGCTCAGGACCAGTCAGCTGTAGATGACTGTCACTGATAGCAACCCTCTAGCACTAAAACACGGAGAGGGCCATATAAAGTATGACTGTTAATGCTTGTTTCAGAGGATACGTGGTTATTCAATTCAAACGTGTCCTCAGCCTAGAAATATTAATAATGTAGGTTAATTCTATGTAGCAAAGTACCCAGTGACTTTAATGTATAATCGCTCGCTATGATGTCTGTCCAGTTGCTCTATTAGCATTATTATGCCTAGCTGCTATTGATCTCCTCATCGGTAGTTCAAAGTAACATTCCCCAACAATCACCTCGTCACAAACTGGGCTTATCGAATGATATGAGAGAAAAAAAAGGTTGTCTGGTGAGCAAGTAAATGCAGAGAGCCAAGAGAGGCTTGGCACGGCGGCGAGACAAAATAGCCGCGAGAGTTGTATGAGAATCTCGGGGAGAATAATCCCAAAATAATGAAGCCGGCATGATCGGTATCTTCTGGGCCATCAGCAACCCGGCGGAACGTGACTGGAGAAGGTTCAGCTGTATTGGCTCGATCTCAGCATCGCTTCGGTCCCTCAGAGCGGTGTTTCTAGTGCTGACTAAAAAGGGGGTCGCGCTAAGCAGTTAACAGTTATTCCCAAAATATGTATGAGTATGTATGCATGGCGTGGGAAACCCAAGTAATCGCCCAATGTGTAGTCGAGTCGCTATTCGAGCTGCATACCATGACGGTGGATGAAAGCGCCATTAGTAGGCCAGCATGCTGTTTCACTGGGGCAGACTTTTATGCGAGTAGCGTGGCTGCACTAGATTAGCGTACTTACGGCCCCACCCAGAACCACGTTGCTTGAAGCTTCCAACGAGGGCGTGTCCAGGCACATATTCGTGGTTTCCCTTCCCTTGACCCCTTATCTTTTTCCCCTCTGTTGCTTGCTCTAATCTCTGTGAGCAGTCTTAATGTCTAAATCTAACTGAAGCTATCCATGTGTCATTTTATTTCCTCCGAAACCTTAACTAAATCATGACACTAAACTAACTAGGTTCGGTCATCTCAACACAGTCAACTGTGGACAAGTCGCTGTGGACTGCGGAACGTGGATATGAGGTCTACCCCCAAGTTTTGAACTCAACGACGTCAATGATATTTAGCGTTTGTGGCTCTGTCTAATTACTCTGTGTATTCGATATAGGTATCACTGTCTTTCCTGCCACAGAAGTGGCAGAAACCCTCTTTGCGGCTGGAAAAATTGGGACGCGTGGGGGAGTTGGAACCCGTGTGTCTAGCCCTCCTGACAGTTGAGGACGTGGAAGATATTTACGTTATTGGGATTATGGTAACAGGCTTCCTGCTGTTTGGAGTTGGTGGGTTCCTGTTTTACCGCACTGTTAAGAAGGCGATGGCAGCACATTCGGATACTGTCAAGCTGCCCGTCATAGAGGGCTTGGGCCGGGCTACCAACGCACAGACTCAAGTGATATGCGAGGTGATTCGCAAGCTGGCTCCCACAACAGAGCGTAGTCTGAGAATGGCCTTTTTTCCCCCTGTCTTTCCCCTATGTTTATCCTTTCCTACTTATAAGGGGCGCAGCGCACGCTTGACGACTCTTCAGTTTATCCCTCCTGTCACCCATATTTGGTTACTGTCACTCTATGTCTCTTGGCGGGGTATAACTGTAAACAGATTATCGTTGTTCTGTAACATGTACAATAACAAAATAAAGCTGAATCTTGAATCTTAAACATACAGCAGTCCTAGACTTTCATAGGAAGCAAAGTGGGTAAAGTGTCTTGCCAAAGGACACAACAACCATGACACAGGTGGCAGGGCGGGGATTGTACCGCCAACTCTTGGATCACAGGCCGACCCACTCTACCACCTGAGCCACCGTCGCCCCAATTTTAGATACATTTATGGATAGATCTTCCTCTCGCCCATTTAATCGTTCGGACTCCACAGTTGTATTGAATAATCTGATTAAATCGCTAAACCTTGTTGATATTTGGAGAATTCAGCATCTCACAGAGAAAGAATACTCATTCTTTTCACAAGTTCATGGCACCTATACAAGAATAGACTACTTTTTAGTTGACTCTAAATTGGCATCAGCAATCCCTGCATCAAAACACCATAATATATACACCTCAGATCATAGTCCTTTCACCATTGGCCTTGATGTTGGATGGAAAAAGGCCCATTACAACTGGCAATTTAATTCTAACTTGATGATGAAGTATTCTGCGAAAAATGTTTTGGATTTCAATGACACAGGTAACGTTTCAGATTCAACTCTGTGGGCAGCTTCCAAAGTAGTACTAAGAGGATTTGTGATGAAGCCGCACAAAAAAAGCAAAGTAGACGGGCTGTCAGAATTAGATCAACAGCTCACTTTGTTTTTTTAGTTTTTTGTGTACGTATAGGGGAGAACGGGGTAAGTAGGCACACTTTTTACTCTAGTGAGAATTGCTTATCACCTAAACATCTTTCAATAGTCATTCCTACATTAAATTGAAGCTTAAGATGTTGGATTGAAATATGTACCACTCACTTTTTCTATGTTATTGTAATAAAGAAGAAATTAATCATCAAAGACACCCTTACACATTGTGACAACCAACCCCATCAAGGGGTCGGTTGTCAAACACTATGGGGTTGTTTGTCACAATGTTATCTTAATGGGAATACTCTTAAAAAGAAGGCAAGAAGGTAGAACTAAATTCGAAAATGCAATTGCATTGTCAAGTTGACAAATAGGCTTACATAACTTACTGTAGCCTTGGCAGCTGGTCTAGTTTGGGATGCACTGGGTTGTTTTGATTTTGTTGCCCTTTTTTATTTTGCATGCTAGCTGCCTTTTCCTGCTCTATTCTTTCCTTCTCTGGGGTGTCAGTGAGGATACAGCTTGACAATTTCTTTCGTTATTGGGTTCCTTTTCTGGCTGCAGCCTTGCGATAACATGTGACAACCAACCCCCAAAAAAATGTGACGACCAACCCCAACTTGAATTTCTTGCTAGCATCAAGGCCAACAACCATTTGACAACTAATTAGCTTGCTAACCACAATCTAAAATATAGTTTACCCTTCACACTTTGTATGGGTAACAAGTGTTTTGTTATAAACCCATTGTGTAAAAGCTTAGAAGAAAAATATTGAGGAGCTAAATAGTTTCAATTTGACAATTTGAAAAACACAAACAGCCGTCTCTCCTCAAATTCAGCAGTCTAACTCCAAGGAAGACTATGTAGGTGACCTCTGATCCCAATTCTGGATATTTACATACCAAAATTTCATAGACAGCGCCTTCTGGTTCCGAGATATAACAATTGTGACAACCAACCAGTGTGGACAAATTACCCCGTTCTCCCCTACTATTGAACTTTGTATACAGCAAACAGAACGAGTCAAAATCTGTATTCCTTGAACTTGATGCACACAAAGCGTTTGATCAGATGGAGTGGAGGTAAATGCTGTTAACCATAGAAGTAATTTCACTGCATGGGTAGAGATGCTCTGTTGCTATGCGGATCCAACTGCATCCGTTCTACCAACCCAGGATTTTTTTCAGCAGCGGTGGTCCCCGAACGTCCTAGGGGGGTCTGGGGGCATGGTAATTATTCATGTTTATCATTGAGAATGTAGTGGCTGGTGTTATTTTACTTGCCTGCAATCTTCAAATATTTAAAAATAATAAAGTGCAAAATTAGGTTATAATCCACATTTTGCTTCCTTTACACTTGTGACTTAGTGTGCAGTGGAGAGAGAAATAAATGCAGACAGATATAGAGGAGGGAGGAAGAGATAGCTTTATTAAATAATTTAGCTTTTTGATTTGTGAGTGATCATCGATGACTTTAGACTGAGTTGTGCTCTCTGCTCCGTGAGGCTCGAGCCCATCAGCTGAGCGAACAGCTGTCCGACACTGAGATGAAAAACGAAACTGAAACTTAGCTATCCAGACCTGCCTGGACTGGTGGAGGGGCCAAATATAAATTAATAAATATTGTACTAAACTGTTAGACAAGTAATGAGTTGTGGAATTTGCATCAGTGATCGTGATTCATGTAGGGCGAAACGACACTTCCCGCCGGGAGTCTGAGGAAACTAAAAGGGATTTTAAACTCCTTTTCACTGTCCTAAAACCCCGTTTTGAGTCCATTTTTATTTCTAGCCCAATTTCCTCTTCTCGCGGCACTGAATCATTCGGCAGAATCTTTCAGCTAAACGCATGGCTTCAGTCCAGCTGTAGATCACATGACATGTTTTTTATCGACAATTTCGATTTATTCTGGAACCAGGCAGATCTATTTAAAAGGGATGGGATTCACCCAACCCACCATGGAAGCCACATTCTGGCGTGCAATATCCAGCATGTAGTACAATCCTCCACACGTGCGTGACTGTTTACTCGGCACACGCCCACTCCACAGATCGCCCACACCTCTCTTCCTCTGCACTCATCTCAGGTTACCATTCAAGTCTCCAGCACCCACTACTGTCCACCTCCGGCATCACCATGTAAAATAATGGTTACTTCACCTCCCCATACTGTTGCTGTTTATGTAACTAACCCGACAATATGTTCAAGAAACGCACATTTCTCAAACCTGGTAACCATTTCCCTTCAGCCACAGTCTCCTGTAGAAAATAGGGCTGACAATGCTTCGCATTTAAACACTCTAAGTTTGGCCTTGTTAAACATCAGATCTTTGTCAGGTAAAGCATTTTTAATTAATGATTTTATTACCATGCACAATCTTGATTTTATGTTTTTAACTAAAACTTGGTTGGACCAAGACAACAGCTCAGCTGCTCTTATTGAGTCAACCCCCCCAAACTTCACTTTCATGAGTGAGGCCAGAGTTCATAGGAAAGGTGGTGGAGTTGCTATTTAATGAATCTCTACAATGCAAAAAGATGTCTTATGGAAATTTTGTTTCATTTGAATATGTGGCTCTCAAGTTAAATTCAGCCTCTCGAGCCATTTTTATTAATATCTACAGGCCACCAAAATACAGTGCAAGCTTTTTTGATGACTTTGCTGAACTGCTGTCTGTAATCTGTATAGAGTTTGACTGTGTATTCATCGTTGGTGATTTTAATATACATGTTGACAAGCCTGAGGACAGAAGTGCTAAAGAACTGTGCTATGTCCTGGAAAATGTTGGACTTTCCCAGCATGTGAACCGGCCTACACATAACAAAGGTCACACCCTGGATTTAATCATTTCCAAAGGCCTGGACATTGCAAAGGTTTGATTTTATTTTATTTTATTTGTGTATGGACATGACAATGACATTGGACGAACCAGATGCAATGTTTTCAGTGTATTAGCATAAATGCTAGTTTACAACACCTGTCCACCTGTTTCTGTGACTGATGTGGGTCTCTCCGACCATTCATGTTAGTTTTTTGAAAGTACAGTCGCTGTACACAAAGGTGACCAAACAAAAGTAATCAAGAAGCGGTGTATTACTGAAAACACCAGTGAGGAATTTGTTCAAGCATTTTCTCTGACTCCACTCCTCCCCTGTATCTCAGTTAATGTGTTTGTGCATAACTTCAACTCAAAAATTACAAATATTATTGATGCCATTGCATCATTGCCAAAAGATCCCCATGGAGAAATGCCCCGCAGGTCAGACTAGAAAAAAGAGAGTGCCGTAAAGCAGAACGTAGGTGGCGAAAATCAAATCTCAATGTTCATTATGACATCTTCAAAGGAAAACTTTGCACTTTTAACTCGGAACTGAGAAATGCAAGGCAGTCTTTTTTCTCTGACATCATCACCAAAAACAGCAACAATGCACGTGCCCTGTTTGCTACTGTTGACAGGCTCACAAACCCTCCTGTGTCAGTAGCATCTGAACATCTCTCCACGAGGACCTGCAATGAATTTGCCTCCTTCTTTACTGACAAAATTCATAAAATTAGACAAGCTGTTACCACATCAATACCGGGTTCAAGATATGTTTTATCCCTGTGCCCACTTAAAATCAATCCAGATGCCATGACAGAATTTTGTCTGATTAACCAGAAAAACGTGGAGGACATTTTACAACACCTGAACTCCTCCTCCTGTTGCCTTGACATTCTACCCACAGGTTTCTTTAAAACGGTTTTTAACTGCATGGCCTCAGATGTCCTAGAAATTGTCAAAATGTCCCTTCAGACAGGTGTATTCCCACAGGCCCTGAAAACAGCAGTCATCAAGCCACTCCTAAAATAAAAAACCTAGATAGATACATCAGTCATGAACAATTATAGGCCCATATCTAACATGCCATTTTTAAGCAAGATCATTGAAAAAGCTGTTTATCAGCAGCTAAAAACTACATGGCAATGAACAACTGCTTTTTATGTCTTTCAGTCAGGTTTTCGTCAACACCACAGCACTGAGACCGCTCTGGTTAAGGTCCTCAATGACATCCACTTAAACACAGACAGTGGCAAAAGCTCTGTATTAGTTTTATTGGATCTCAGTGCTGCGTTCGACACAGTTGACCACAGCATATTACTAGATCGACTAGCAAACTGGGTTGGACTTTCTGGAACTGTACTAAACTGGTTTGAATCCTACTTAGAAGGACAGAGACTACTATGTATCAATAGGCAATTTCACATCCGAGAGAACAAATATTACATGCGGGGTCCGCCAAGGTTCCATTCTTGGGCCTCTTCTGTTTAACATCTACATGCTCCCACTAGTTCAGATTATGAACAAGAACAAATTATGTTACCATAATTATGCAGACAACACACAAATTTACATAACCATATCACCAGGAGACTATAGTCCGATTCAAGCACTAAGTAAGTGCATTCAACAAATCAGTGACTGGATGTGCCAAAACTTTCTTCAATTAAACAACGACAAAACTGAAGTCATTGTCTTTGGTACCAGGGATGAACAATTAAAAGTCAGCGCACAGCTTAAATCTGTTATGTTAGAAAGCACACACCAAGCTAGAAATCTTGGAGTAGTCATAGAGTCAGACTTGAATTTCAAAAAACACATTAAATCAATTACTAAGTCAGCCTACTACCACCTTAAAAATATATCAAGAATTAAAGGGCTAATGTCTCAGCAGGACTTAGGAAAACTTGTCCATGCATTTATTTTTAGTAGACTTGACTACTGTAATAGTGTCTTTGCAGGCCTTCCTAAAAAAATCAATCAGACAGCTTCAGCTAATTCAAAACGCTGCTGCTCGAGTCCCCACTAGGACCAAAAAAGTGGATCACATTACCCCAGTTCTTAGGTATTTACACTGGCTTCCTGTCACTCAAATAATTGATTTTAAAATATTGATGTTGGTCTATAAAACCCTAAATGGTTTAGGGCCTAAATACATCGCTGACCTGCTGATGAACCAGTCAGAGCTCTCAGATCGTCTGGGACTGGGCTATTGACAGTCCCCAGAGTAAGGACTAGACAGGGAGAGGCAGCCTTCAGTTTTAATGCACCCAAGCTCTGGAATAAACTTCCAGGGGACTTGAGGTCTGCTTCAACACTCGGCTCTTTTAAATCAGGTCTGAAGACTTTACTGTTTCAGTTTTAACGCCTCGCCTCGCCTCGCCTGCCGCTCAGCCACTAACTGTTTCGTTAGTGACTGTCCCGCGATCTGTTTGTATGTCTCAAGCCCCCTACAAAAGTATTGGAATGGTGAGGCCAATTTCTTTATTTTTGCTGTAGACTGGAAACATTTGGGTTTGACACCAAAATGTGAATATGAGACAATAGATCAACATTTCAGCTTTCATTTCCAGGTATTTACATCTGGATCTGATACACAACTGAGAAGATAGCTTTTTTTGTAAAGGAACACCACATTTTTAGGTGAGCAAAAGTATTGGAACAGATAGACTTAAAATAAATTAAAATTAATAAAACTTAATATTTTGTCACAAATCCTTTGCTTGCAATAACTGCATCAAGCCTGTGACCCATTGACATCACAAAACTTTTTGCATTCTTCTTTTGGATTCTTTTACAGGCTTTCACCATAGCCTCATTCAGTTGCTGTTTGTTTTGGGGGGTTACTCCCTTCGGCCTCCTCTTTAGCAGGTAAAATGCATGCTCTATAGCGTTTAAGTCTGGAGATTGACTTGGCCAGTCTAAAACCTTCCATTTCTTGCCCCTGATGAACTCCTTTGTTGTTTTTGCAGATTTTTTGGATCATTATCTTGCTGCATGATGGAGGATCTTCCAATCAGTTTGGTTGCATCTTTCTTTAAATTGGCAGACCACATGTTTCTGTAGACTTCTGAGTTCATTTTGCTGTTGCAATCATGTGTTACTCTGTTGTTGTCAAGATGAACCTTGATGGAAAGGCTAAAGTTTAGAGAAAGAAAGGATCTGCTCATGATCCCAAACATACAAGCTCATCTGTGAAACACGGTGGAGGCAATGTCATGGCTTGGGATTGCATGGCTTCTTCTGGGACAGGCTCATTAATCTTCATTGATGATGTAACACATGATGGCAACAGCAAACGGAACTCAGAAGTTTACACAAACATTTTGTCTGCCAATTTAAAGAAATATGCAACCAAACTGATTGGAAGATCCTTCACGATGCAGCAAGATAATGACCCAGAACACACTGCAAAAACAACAAAGGAGTTAATCAGGGGCAAGAAATGGAAGGTTTTAGACTGGCCAGGTCAATCTCTAGACTTAAATCCTATAGAGCAGGCATTTTACCTGCTAAAGAGGAATAACCCCCCAAAACAAACAGCAACTGAAAAAGGCTGCGGTGAAAGCCTGGAAAAGCATCACAAAAGAAGAATTCAAAAGTTTGGTGATGTCAATGCAGTTATTGCAAGAGAAGAATTTGCAACAAAATATTAAGTTTTATTCACTTTTATTTATTTCATGTCTATCTGTTCCAATACTTTTGCTCACCTAAAAATGGGGTGTTCCTTTAAAAATAATGCTATCTTATGTGTTGTGTATCAGATCCAGATGTAAATACCTGGAAATGAAAGCTGAAATGTTGATCTCTTGTCTCATATTCATCTTTTGGTGTCAAACCCAAATGTTTCCTGTCTACAGCAAAAATAAAGGAATTGGCCTCACTGTTCCAATACTTTTGTAGGGGACTGTGTCATGTCGGCAAACTGACAGCACGATTAAAGGGACTGTACAGTGAGCCGCTCCCCTCCGTTAGTTTCATAGATAGTTAGTTTCTGTTTTCAGCCGAGTAAGTTACATTCACCTCCGACGCATGGACAACGTTTACGTTAAGCATTACCCCGTTTCTCAAAGGAGCTACGTATCAACAAAAAAATAGAAAAGCGTAGAATAATGAGGAGAAGGATTTTAATAGCAGCGGCCCGCTGCGGAGAGATCTCCTCCTTTTAGTGTACATTGTGGTGTCCGGCAAGGCAGCCCCCTGAGCCCATTGCTGTTCGCCCTATGCATAGAACCCCTGGCTATTGGCATCAGAAACAACCCCAAAATGACCCCTGTACACCTTGGTAGGATGGATCACCACATAGCCCTGTACGCTGATGATATTATCTTGTTTTTTCTCAGTGTAAAGAATCTGTTCCGCCTCTACTGGTACATATAGTTAAAAACAAGTTTGCAAACCTAAAGATTTACCCATCTTCCAGCACTATTATTGGGCAGCCAATGCCCGTGCCCTTAAGCTGGGAACACACCGCACTGGCCGCGCGGCGAGATTACATACAAAGTCAATGTACTAGCGCGTGGCCGCGCGTCCACCCAAGAATCGGCGGCCGGCGGCTTGCGCGGCGCGTGGCCGCGCCTCATCGAAGCGTGTGAGTCGAAGGCGCTGCCATTTGCGGCGTAGCCAACATGTGCGGCGAACGCAGAAGATGAAATTATTTATCTTTTTGGCGTCGCCGCGATAGCCAATCAGCGATTGAGATTGCCCGGTGGTCTGCAAGACGAGGTGGGCGTGTGGAGTGAGGACATTGGGCTTCCAATACATTCTGGAAATATGTGTATTTTGCATCTGTTTAGCTGTTGGTTGTACTTTAGCCAAGGTAACGCCGGTTAGCATAGTGAAACTCACCCAGCTGTGTGCTGTTCCTGAGGATAATATGAACCCAAAGTTGACGGCAGTGTCCGTGAGGAATCACTATCACTATTGTGACTAAACACTAGTTTAACCTGGCCCTATCACTGTTATTTCAATGAGCACACATGTATTTAATTTAACCTTTATACTTGAAAGATAGTTAAAGGTTTACAATAAGGGTCACAAAGAGCATTAATAAATGGTTAATTATGCTTAAGTAATATTACAAAAATAAATTTGTTAAAAGTTAATTAATGCTTATTATATTAATCAACATTTGGTTCATGCTTAATTAATGTATTAACTAAGGTTAATATAGGATATTTATAAACATTAAATAATGTATTAATTAATATCTTAGTTAACATGAACACCATTAGTAAATACTTATCACACACATTAGTTAACAGTTAACTAATGGTTAGTTAACCCTTATTAAGCATTAACTAACAATTAATTAATGTACCCTTATTGTAAAGTGTTACCAAAAACTCTTACTGCAAATAAGGAGATTGGAATGCTGTCAGAAAATTAGGCTACTGAATTTATTCATTTATTTTACAGATCGTTCTCGCAGTGCGTAACGTGACGTTATAAAGCAATTAAAGGTTGAACTCGGATTTAAACAGTACACCATTTAGCCTAATTGATAGTCCTACACATAAGAATGTGATTTAAGTCTGACACTGTCCCCTAATGAATAGCCTATGTGGAAACTCACTTTGATTTAGGCTAAGTAGCCCTTTAATTGCATCTTATAAATACCAATCAAATAAATAGCCTAGGCCTAGATGCAAACCTGTAGTCTGTATTTTCCGGACAAATATGAATCTACTGTGAGAAGCTTAACCTGCGAGTCTGCAGGGATGTCCCAACTGTAATCGCTACTGATGAAAAGAAAGAAGCCTACAGTGAAATAATGTTGCAACCTGTGATTTTATAGAACGCTTCATTAAGAGCCAGTGTGTATAGATCGCCAGGTAAAATCATTTGAGGTGAGAGCATAGAGTGGCGCTGAATACAGTAGGTCTAGGCTATTTTACATTTTCTGCATCAATAACTGTATGTGGCAAAAAGCTGCAGCGCGATGTTACAGTTCACTCTGCTGTAAGCCTAATGTCACGGCTTCGTTCAGTTCATTAACTTACTGATCAATAAGTTTACTGATTTAACTAGTTTAATCAGTGAGATTGTATTGCTCAGACAGGTCAGCAGGATTTCAAAATGTGTAGTTTCCTTAAAAGGGCAGCGCTCTAAGAGCCAAATTTAAGCTGGTGGTGATATAACCCTGCAAACAGCCGATATTGATTAAGTTTGCAGCACAGGATTCTGACTCTTCATCTAACCTAGGGTTTTGGGGGAAACGTGAGATGGTCAACAAGACTCTGATGGCAGCAGTTTGGCCTCCTCTGTGATGAAGGAGAGACCAGGGGCCTCATTTATAAAGCTTGCTGCGCACAAAAACCTTGCGTAGACAGGCAGAAATGGCGGTAAAATGTGCGGTGGCAAAACGTTGGTATTTATAAAGAAATTATTTGCGGAGAAGTGTGCGTATTCCCACGCCAACTTTCGACCATGCGTAGAGCTCACGCAAGGTTTTCACAACTCGGGGAATCAGCGACACTCAATGGCAACGCCATGAAATAAAGCTCAGTCATCAGAAAAACACACACATATTACTGTGAAATGCTTGGCACCCAATATATTTAATCAATTATATGATGAGCGTACCTATAGTTGTGAATATAGGCCACTGTAGTATATTGAATGCAGTTATGATGTTGGTTGATTTACTTATCAAGTAGGTCTTTACATGTTTTGGTTATATCTTTTAATTGAATCTTATAGCGCTACTCTATAATAATATACTTCAGGAGGTGTTTCCGTGAGTGGCCAGCGGGAGAGCAAGTCTATATTTTAGGCGGTGTGTTAAATAAGTTTTTTACAAAGTTAAAGCCAACAAATGTATTTAAAACTGTATATTTCATAAGATAAAATCATGTTATGAATTTAGCAAATCATTACATGCATCTCTTTCCTATAGCAACTCACCCTGGAAGTTTTACCTACAAGATGACGTTGTTTGAAATGTATAGTTCTCACGTGAGGGAAACAATGCTCTGGAATAAACTACAATGCATTATTTTCACACAACACATTTTATATAGGCCTACATACAGTAGGCTACTAGGTATGCTAATACGTGATATTTCATACAGTACAAAGTTGGGCGAAACGGCTTTACAAAGACTGTAAAGAATGTGCCAATCATGATATGTGATAAGTGCGTGTGCGCGTGAATGTGTGTTTGTGTGCCAGTAACTGCAGCACATGCACGTCACGGGCTTTCTTCCTTCCCAGTCGCTTTCTTTGCAGCCGGTTGCCTCCCTTTTCTCCTGTGTCAGTCAAAATGCCGTGCTTATTAAGAGCGTCACCATATTCAGGAGCTGTCAAGCATTGACCAAGTATGGTAGATTGTGGGTTAAAACTGGGAGGTGAAGTGGGAGACACGGGAGGAGATCGTCCGCGCACAATTCACTGCAGGTGTGTATTTATAAAGGGGAGATTGCATGCAACTGTGCGCCGCACAGTTTTATAAATCCGATTTTATTTTTGCGCAGCACATTTTTGGCTTTGTGCGGACGCAATGTTTTAGGATGGTTTCTACGCACACCGTTATAAATGAGGCCCCAGATCTACTGACAGTATATTTGGTATAAACTAATATGAAATATTTGATGACAACACTTGTGTTGCCTGCATTGCCAAGCCCTACAGTGTACTGTAAGATCTATGTACAGTATGTTAGTGAGCCTGAATAGAAACTGTCTGTTGATACAGCTGAAGAAAAGAATGCTTGACATGATGGAGTGTCAGAGAGGAAAACATCTCACTGTTGAATCTAGAATGCTTCTAATATTTAAAGTCTGACAAGTTCAATTGCGGATTGATTTTCATTGTTGAGAAAAGTCATCCATCCACCACCACAGCCAGCATCCATTTGTCACCTTTCTTTTAACTTGTGTTGGATCATGGTCTTCATTGAATTTCAAGTCATTGGTGTCTTCTTGTATATAATATTCACCATTAAATGTAATACATCAAGATGTGTTTGTCCTTGTAAAGGTGCTAGTTTACTCTCTGCAGCAAAATACTCTTTCTGTTTCCATCTCTCTCTATCTGTCTTCAAATATTGCCCTCTCTCTTTCTCCATCTCCATCTCACTCTCTCTCCCTCTCACTCTCTTTTCTCTCCATGTCTCTCTTGTTATCTGTCTTCCTATCACTCTCTATTAGATAATAGAGTTTATTACTATCTGTCTCTGTAGTTTTCTCTCCATCTCTCTCTCAAACACTCTCTTTCTCTCTCTCTCTCCCCTCACCTAGCTTGACTCATTGGTTGTCTGTCTCTGGATCAGGTCCCCTCTCTGTCATTTTTCTGTCTGTCTGTTCCGTACACCGGAAATCTATTTTATGTCTGCCCGTCCTTCCTCTCTCTTTAACTTTTTTTCATTTTTGTTAATTAAAGTCAAACTCACTGGGGCAAATGTCTATTGTGATATTGGGCTTTATAAATAAAACTGATTTGTTTTGATAAAGTTACAATCTGAATTTTTCTCTGTTCTTTGAAAATGTTTAATTACAATATAAACACAAAATTGATTCAGGCATTTTACACAAGTAGAATAATATGTTGTCTTGAAATAAAGAGGAGAGTGTAGCAGACTTACGGAGGGAGTGCCATTCGTCCTGCCGTATTGTCTTGGTGATGTTGTAGGAGAGGTTTTTGGGTATTGTAGCCGAGGAGTAGTGGTACTTTATGTACAAACACCTTACAATGGAACCTAGAGAAACCGAAAAAACAAAGGATTATTTTTTATTTTCTTAATACAGAAAAAGCACTGACCCATGGGTATTTACATATAACTACAATGATAAGTGTAAGATAAGTATAAGTGATAAGTGTAGACTTTTTATGAAAAAAAATAAGGTAATAAGTTTTCTTTACTTAAAAACAATTAATTGACTATTTTTCGACTACATTTGACAAAGGGAATATTGTATAGAAAATTCTTTCAAAGCGCATTTTCAGGGAGTGTGGATAAAACCAGGAAGTTGATCAAATAAAAAATGAGAATTGACTAAATGTTTGACAAAAATATAAATGCGGACATAAACGCGTAGGAGTGAGTTTTTTTTTATTTTTATAAATCAATATTTTTTCGTTCAAGGCTTATCATGAATTGATTTTATCAAAGTAGCCTGGTGTTATGAAATGTAATAATAAAGAAGAAAGGAGATGAGAATTAGTTTTTCACATTTCGTTATGTTACCGCCTAGAATAACGCTGGATTAAATTATTTTTTCCCTATAAATTCTACACATAAAACCCCATAATGAAAACTTTAAAAAAGTTTGTTTGAGATATTGGCCAAATTATTATAAATAAAAAAACAAAAATATAATATATGTACATAAGTATTAACAGCCTTTGGTCAATACTTTGTTGTGGCATGTTTGGCAGCAATATGAAGCCACAAGCTTGCCACACCTATCTTTGGCCAGTTTTGCCCATTCCTCTTTACAGAACCTCTCAAGCTCCATCAGGTTGGATTGGGAGCGTCGGTGCACAGCCATTTTTAGATCCCTCCTGAGACGTTCAATGGGATTCAAGTCTTGGCTCTGGCTGGGCCACTCTAGCACATTCACAATCACAAAGTTGTCTTGAAGCCACTCCTTCAATACCTTGGCTGTCCGATTAGGGTTGTTTTCCTGTTGAAAGATGAGCCGTCGCCCCAGTCTGTGTTCAAGAGCGCTCTGAAGCAGGTTTTCTTCCATGTTTCTGTACATTGCTGCATTCATCTTTCCCTCAATCCTGACAAGTGTCCCAGTTCCTGCCGCTGAAAAACATCCCACAGCATGATGCTGCCACCACCATGCTTCACTGTAGGGATGGTATTGTCCAGGTGATGAACGATGCCTGGTTTTGAAGTGGATTTAAATGGCCTGTATACACCAGAGTTTGCTGAGCAAAGGCCTTTAAATGTTAGAGGTCACTGTGAGAGACGAAAACAACCTTTTAATAGATATACGTCATCCGTTGCTGGGACCTGTGATATGAAACCATATGCCTATTTTAGGAGTACCAGCATGCCAAGGTTTTGATATAAGACTGCGCACAGGCGTGTACTAGTAGCTTTTGGGGGACAGCCCTCCTTGCTCATGCTACCACCAAATCCTCTGTATGTCTTCTGGAAACTCCTGCAATAAACTTGGAACACTGATTCAAAAAGTCCAGTCTACAGTCCTTTGTCTTTTGTCAGCCTGGGGAATGAGTCGGCTACTACAGTTTCCTCCAAACATAACACTTGGCATTCACACCAAAGACTTCGATCTTTGTCTCATCAGACCAGAACATTTGGTTTCTCGTGGTCTGAGAGTCTTTCAGGTGCCTTTTGGCAAACTCCAGGCGGGCTGTGGTTTCCGTCTGGCCACTCTACCATACAGGCCTGATTGGTGGAGTGCTGCAGCGATGATCGTCCTTCTGGAAGGTTCTCCTCTCTCCACAGAGGAACCCTGGAGCTCTGTCAGAGTGACCATCGGGTTATTGGCCACCTCCCTAACTAAAGCTCTTCTCCCCCGATCACTCAGTTTAGAGGGACGGCCAGCTCTAGGAAGAGTCCTGGTGGTTCCAAACTTCTTCCATTTACGGATGATGGAGGCCACTGTGCTAATTAGGACCAAAAGGCCCATTCACACCCTACGGTAAATACGGATAGGGACCCTTTCGTCTGTTCCTGGAGGTCGTTTCGTCCGTCAGTGGGTCTGTCGCCAGAGAGCTTACGAATCCGGAGCGCTCCGGACAAACCGGAGCAATACCAACGGAAATCAAGGGGGCAGTACAGAGTATAGAGACAGAAGTTCAACCATTCGCAGAAATCGACGAAGAAAAGAGTAGTAACTCCCGAAAATAGACGAAAAAGAGAATAATAACGTCAGAAAATCGAGGAATCATCATCTAGCGCTCTCGTCGTCAAAACAAAAAAAAAAAAAAAATCGCCATTGTTGTATCAGTTCTAATTGAGTGGTCTCACATGAAACCGCCATGTACACTTTTTGTGCCTTTTTTTGCCGATTTCAGATGACACAAAGCAAAATCATCTCCACATACAATACAAATAGGTTTATTAATCTGAATGTAGAGCATGTTCACGATGTGTAAGGTGGCCGCCTATATGAACGGACCGAGGGCTGAGAACAAGGCTACTGATCAGATAAATTATCGATCAAACATAAAATCATCAGTACATGATAAAAACAACCCGATGGAGATTTCTATGGAGTGATTTTGCTTCAAACTGTACAGGGACGCGTTGTGACAGTGACTCTTTCTTCAGTCGGCGCTGCAGCGTAAAGTGAAAACAAACTCAGGGTAGGTCTAGCCACCTCCCGAGCAGGTTAGACCCACGGCGTATGTTGCCGCAGTAACTGACTCTCTGTTGCGCTGAACCTGCTTCCTGAAACTGAAAACCCAGAGTTTCCACTAACTCAGAGCGACTCTGGGTTGCCTCAAAACCAGCTACCTGAAACAGGCCTCAGTTCACTTCACCTGCAAAACAGGTTCAGTGCAGCAAACACTATGAACCAGCCTCATTGAGATAACACACACTGTCACTCAGAACATACTCAGAGTACAAACACTAGCATCAAAACCCAATACACAAATTACAAACTTTTAATCTTTACAGTTGAAATAATTTGAGTTATTTCACACAAATTACGTAATATTTTTCTTTGATGAAAGGGTTCGATTCTTTCCCATGAAATTGTTTATTTTATAGCATACCAATTTTTTTAGGAAAACAAAAAGAAATTAAAATCAGAATTTTGCTTCAATAGATACACATTTTGTATATTTTATTGAAAACATTTCCAAATGTAGTATTTATCTGTGTAAATATTCTATAATACAGAAATCAATTCCTGTAATGTTGTCATTTACTGTAAGGATGCAACTCTAAGCTGTTTGTTTGCTGGAAACTTCGTATTACAGATGCAACTTTAGATTTTTGCAGATTGGGTTGCACTCTCAACCCTGCCTCTCTCAATGAGAGACCATGATTCACAACAGGGTCTATCAGTGTAGCCCTTACTGCAGGGGTCTCCAACACGTCGATCGCGAGCTACCGGTAGCTATACGATATATCACGATATATTGCGTATCTTGATATATCACGAAATATTGCGATATTCCATAAACAAGTTGCCTTGTCAAACATAACAGCACAATATATTGATAATTGCACAGACAAATTAAGTCAAAACTATTTAATTCACAACTTCCTTTACTATTTTTCTTCCTTGTTTTGGGTTTTGGCAAATGATCAAACACTGCTGCAGCTGCCATAACATCAAAATAACAAATCCAATTCACTCTTGTACTAACTGTACAGGACACACTGAAAATGAAAACAGTGTGCTTTTGTGACACAGTGAATCTTAAGTGTTTTAAACAAAACATATTTAACTTCAATAGTCAGTATCCTAGAGGCTCAGGCCTGACAGCAGACATGGGTTTGAAGCTGACCCGTGGTTGTTCTCTGCATTTCTTTGCCTCTCTGCCCCATTTCATATCTGTGTCTCTGCATTGTCAATAAAGCCTTGAAAAGCAAAAAATAAATAAATAAAAAAATCATAAAATTAATTCAAAAAATATCAATTTTTAGTTGTAAAAATCGATACTGATATTGCGAAACTAAGAATCACGATATATCGATATTTCGATTTTCTGACACAGCCCTAGCTTGCGGGCAGGTTCAGTAGCTCGCCTGATAGGTTGACCGACTGTGTTGTAAAAAAAATAAAAATCTGACTAAGGGAAATGCACCTCTTTCCCATGGTCAAAACTTCTCAAAGGGCCGCGATTTGCGGTAAATAAATGTTCACATGGGTCTCAAAGGGTTTCTCTATCAGCTGGTGTTTGTGTCTGTGTGTGTGCTGCTCTGCAGCTCTGCATGCGGCCATGCGTGACTACGGCATGCATGCGGGAGAGTAAACGAGCAGAAGCAAGCCGTTACTGACTGGTGGTGAAAATAAACCTTTATTATACTATCTATGAAATCAATGCAGTGCGGTTCTATGGGGATATTTAGCTGAACAGAATGAAGTGCTCTGCAAAGCTAGAACAGTTTAAGACTCCACATCACCGTGGCAACACAACCTATCAGCTCAGACAGCGCAGAGAAAAGTTTGATGAATGCATGAGAGTGATGGCCCAGGCACCTTTCAGTAAGTTTACAGAAGTGCAAAACTGTTACTGTCTTTGACCTTTGGATAAATGTATTTGATAATTTTAAGGAGAAAACACATTGTATTTATTATTTAAACTATTGAGTTATTTGTAAAACAGCATGCTAGTGTAGCCATACAAGATTTATTTTAATTATTATTAATTTTCTAAATTTTGAAATACATGTTCCAAAACGACCAATAACCTCTGTATTTAAAAAGAAATCGAGCAAGTAGGCTAATAATAATAACCATTAATGAATTATAGGTTATCGCATCACAGTAGGCCTATTGTCCACAATTATCTCACAACAGCCCCCCATCCAAAAAGGAACTTTAAAAAGTTACAACTGTAAGGTCAGTTGTCTGTTTTATTCAAATAAGCAGTTGTTTATTTCTGTAGTGCGTATTGGCATCTTTGAGCAAAATACCCCCAAAATTTTCGGGCGCACAGACTCCTCACTCCGCTCCGTCCACAACACAACAAGCATGGAAGAAAGCTAGGCAAAGTGACACAGCGCCGGTAGAATTAAACCAAACGGGAATATAACAACGGCTCATTTACTTGGAATCGGCTTGGATTTAGAATAACAGCCGAGCAGCAGAAGCGGGGCGTTTGTAGAGAATGCCAGAAACAAGTTGCAAATGTTGCAAAGCACTACAAATCTCTTGTAGCATTTACAACAGCAGTATGAAGTAGCGCGGGTAGGTTGGACAATCGGCGTTCTGACATTCATCGGCAGCATTTCTAAGGACTGCCAACACATTACTTTACATTGAAAAAGCTGACACTTTTATCCAAAGCAACTTCCAATTAGTTAATTCAACCATGAGGGAACAAACCCAGAACAGCAAGACGCATGTAGCCTATTAGCTTCAAGCTATTTTATTCAAATGTTTTTAGACCATCATATTCTTCTTGCATTTGGAAGAGAATGTGTTTTTAACAGTGTTGGGAATAACGCCGTTTAAAAGAACGGCGTTACGTAACGCCGGTCTTTTTTCAGTACGGGGTAATCTAACTAATTACTTTTTCCATCGTTACAACGCCGTTATCGTTACTGAACGTTAAATGCGGTGCGTTACTATGAATTGATTGAATAAACTGTGTACTCCGAACGCACCCCTGGCTCCATACTACACAAACTGCTAGTGAGGAGACCGGTGTGTGGATGACATTATAACTGTCAGTTAGCGCCGTCACGTCAGTCAGCCGGAGCGCCTGTTTAGTGAAGTTTCTTTTTCTTTCTCTCTCTGTTGTGTGAGCGACGAGCGTGCACGTTGGCGCAGTAACCACCTATCAATCCACGGTTGAAACGTGCTCTCCCTGAATTTGTTTGCATCGCCCTTGTGAGTAAATGCATTGAGTTTCCCGATCTCTATAAATTATAATTTATGCACGCTATTAAACGGCCGCGATTCGCCGGTTGCAACAGCTGTTTAGCGTGTCATCACTAGCCGAATATTGCTATCGTTCTTTTCCTGGGATCTGTATGCTGCTGTGCATGTTAAAGGAAATAAACAGCGAATAAATCCTTACTCCTCCTCTCATCGTCTCATGCTTCATAGTCTGACGTTTTTGGCCTGAAGTGGTGTTTTAGCCGACACCCCTGAAGTGAATCCAGTGATATAGCAGATCACGGTACATTCAGCAGTTTCCTCTACTACTTTTGTTGAGAACAAAATACTGCAGGTGCAGGATAAACCTCTTGCAGTCTGTTGATGTGCAATACATATTGAAGGTTATGTAGCCTACACGTAGGCCTACCTGTCTGTTCTACTCATTTCAACTGACTTGTGAAAACTGCTCAGAAAAATCCAAATTTTGACATATAGCAACTTTTTTTTTTACAGTAGGCTAACGCAAATAGTTACTTTCCCTGGTAACTAGTTATTTCTATTATAAAGTAATTCAGTTAGTAACTCAGTTACTTTTTGGAACAAGTAGTGAGTAACTATAACTAATTACTTTTTTAAAGTAACGTTCCCAACACTGGTTTTTAACCTGCAGATGTGTAGACTTTCTGCTGTCCTGATGTCAATAAAATACTGTGTAGTAGGGCTGGGCGATATGGACCAAATCTTATATCACGATATAGGTAATTTTATATCACGATATGGATATATATCACGATATAGTATTTTTCCTTAAAATTCAATGGATAATACTGGACTGTACTGAACCGTACTGAACTTTAATCACATTAGATTATTTTCATCTTTTGCTTGGAACTTAAATTTCCATACAAAAGAAAAACTGGTGCAAAATACCACACCAGTCTGGCTTTAGTCAGTCAGCGCAAAATAAAAATGACATCAACCAAAGAGCCTACATTTTCAATTGATAGTAGCCTATATCAAAATAATGAAAGGAAATTTTCCTGCAGTATTTGCTCATTCATTCCTTCATTTAAAAAAGCTGTCAAAATTAACTAGTGAGCAAATGTCTGGTAATACTTTAACTCCAGCTTCAACACAAATAATATTTTAGAGTTTGACATGTGTTAAAGTTACATAAAACCAGCCTTGCTGGCTGTCTCCAACAATAACAGCACGGGGGTGGAGCCCCGAGTAGGCTAAAGATGTCATTATTAGCCAGCTAGCTCACGAGAGCTAACCCATGTAGTTTGCGGCTTAAAACAAGCCAACTCTGCGTCACGGCAACAGCACGCTGAAGCAGCAAGCAAGTTTCCTTTGCCCAATGACATTTTTGACCGTTAAAAGCTGCTCTGCCACCGTGACACGGAGTTGGTTTGTTAACTTTAGTGACGGCGCACCGAAGCTAGACCATGAGCTAGACAGCTAGAGCAACAGATGAGGGTTCTTCTGTTGCGGGTAGAGAAGCTGTATTGCAGCCCAGAACTGCAGAGCCCCCGTGTGGCGCGGCGGTGTAACTGCAGTGTAACTGCAGGGACAACTGCCTCCTGCTCCATATATGCTCCCGCCACATGAACTTTTTTTCTCCGCGGTATAGACGGTATGGCCAAATCTCTCCCGGTAGACACTTTCATATCGTCCACGATATGATATCGTCATATCGCCCAGCCCTACTGTGTAGTTTACACAAAACTGATGTTTTTGCAATACCCTCATGTATACTTTTTATCATTGCATTTGTGATACTAAACTAAATGTCATGGCTCATGTATCAGACTCATTTTGATGTGCAATGTGTTGGCCTAATTCATTTATATTTAACTAATTAATAAATATGAGCTTCCACATCATGAGACCAGTGTCTCCAGAAAATACAGGACACAGCTCTTGAAATTTTATACTAATGCTTAAGCTATTTTATATGAAAATATCTATTGAGAATCTATATGTTTTTCCTCAATAGCTTTATATCGAGATATACACTCACCGGCCACTTTATTAAGTACACCTGTTCAATGGCTTATAAAAACAAAAAGCTAATCAGCCAATCACATGGCAGCAATGTAATGCATTTAGGCATTTAGACGTGGTCAAGACAATGTACTGAAGTCAAACCGACCATCAGAATGGGGAAGAAAGGGGGTTTAAGTGACTTTGAACGTGGCATGGTTGATGGTGCACGGCAGGATTGATCCATACTTTCATGTTGTTTACGCCAAATTCTGAACATGCCATCTGAATGTCGCAACTGAAATCGAGACTCATCAGATCAGGCATGATTTTTCAATCGTCTATTGTCCAATATTGGTGATCCTGTGAGAATTGTAGCCTCATTTTCCTGTTTTTAGCTGACAGGAGTGGCACCCGGTGGGGTCTTCTGTAGTGTAGCCCATTTGCTTAAAAGTTGGTCATGTTTTGCGTTCAGAGATGGTATTCTGCATACGCATTTGAGTTACTGTTGCCTTTCTATAATCTCGAACCAGTATGCCCATCCTCCACTGACCTCTGACTTCAACAAGGCATTTTATGTCCACACAAATGCCGCTCACTGGATATTCTTTCTTTTTCGGGCCATTCTCTGTAAACCCAGATGGTTTGGAGTGAAAATCCCAGTATATCAGCAGTTTCTGAAATACTCATAACAGCCCTCCTGGCACCCTCAACATTGCCATGTTCAAAGTCACTTAAAACCCCTTTCTTCCCCATTCTGTTGCTCAGTTTTAACTTCAATAAGTTGTCCCGTCCAGGTCTACATGCCTAAATGCATTGAGTTGCTGACATGTGATTGGCTGATTAGTTATATTTGTTACAGTTTTTTATGATTGCTAAACCACAGTGGGCACAACTGGAGCGTCATGTGCAAAACTCTAACAACAGTATGCAGAGCAGCGGTTCATTCGGACCAAACTGTAGCTCGTTTTTCATTGCTTAAACACAATTTTCAAAACTCTACACACCTATCTCATGGCATAACCACAGCCTGCACAACATTGTGGATTTCCAGCACTTTTTCAAATGCTAATGTAGCCGGCCTGCTGCTGCTTCGGCTAATTCTGCGAACGTGAGTCGGGACAACTGCTTTCTTGCCGAGGGAGTCTTTATTTTTCTGGGTTCTGGGATCAGAAAACAATAAACCAGCACGGCCATTAATGATGTGCTCGGCACGTGAACTCCTCTCTTCATCATGGCAAATTGCCGACTCGAGAACATATTACAAATATGCTTATTAAACAAATTAAACGAATTAAAAGTACATTAAAATAAATGAACAGAGAGCTCACATACCTGGGATCAGAAAACAATAAACCAGCACGGCCATTAATGATGTGCTCGACACGTGAACTCCTTTAAAACACAAGGAGACACGAGCACATGAGACTCACTACAACAAAAACTGCCATACTGGATACATACCAACATTCCTACACTAAAACGAGCGTCTTACATCACTAAACAGCAACTGCAACTTCCTCAAAACATTATTTACAAATCGGTTACAGGTTTTACCGTGTTTAATCATTTTTATACACTCATTTAGAGGAGCACTGTACATTCTTACCTCTCTTCATCATGGCAAATTGCCGACTGAAGAGGCGAAATAACAGGAAGTGACCTCACGGTAACAACAGAATCACACATCCCAGGGTTTCAAAATAAAAGCTCTCAAAACAAACATTCATTAATACAGAAGTGTATTAAGGAAAAATAATAAATTAAAGGCATAAAAGGATTATTGGTGAAATATAATTATACACCCGTTACACTAACACACTGCTTCCACAACTGTAAACCACACATTCAAAACAGAATGAATGCCTAGTGCATTTCAAACACTGCGGATTGCAATTTCAACTGAAACACTAAGATGTCTCGTTTTAGACTTGTTAGTAGGGATGGGAATCGAGACCCGGTTCCTCTTCAGAACCGGTGCCGAGTCAACCAATTCCCTGGAATCGTTAACATGCCTGCTTAACGATTCCGCTTATCGGTTCCGCTTGTTGCAAATGTGTCATGACTTGACACTCGCGCTGCTTTGTTTTGGTTCAGAACGCAGCAAACATGGCGCTGAGACAGAATCTCTCTAAATGTTGGTTGTTTTTCACTTGAAAAGACGACAATACGGCCACTTGCAACAATTGTAAAGTTTCCATTTCGTCAAATGACACGCGCACAAGCACGAGCGCAAGCGAGCAGACGGCGATCCTGACGGTTAAACGTTTAAATGTCCGCTCCCTGTCTAGTTGACACCAGAATTGCCCATTGGACTTGTACATACAATGTGTGAGAATTAACGTGTGTAGGCATATGTGTGGGCTAATAAAAGAGGGAGAGATATAAAAAGGTGAGAGCAGCATAAAGCAAAAAGGTTTTCTTGACCGCTGCCTTAAGCCTCGCAGTGTTCGTCAGCTGGTTTGTTTCTTTTTCCTCCCGTCAGCTGTTCTGCTGCCTTTACGCACGGCGGGTCGAGACGAACCCAAAACAACAAACAGCGGAACTCGGCGGTGATAAGGAAACAATAGTCTACACTTAAGTTTAACAATAAACTTCATAAAGACACACTTAAAATAACGATCTCTGCCCATACAAAAAGCACTGACTTGGATAACTTGAGGAGCGACCGATGTGCAAATGTGTCTGATGACGGGCCGTTAATTAATAATAAACAGCGCGCTTCACATTAGAACAGCATGTACATAAAATATCTCGTATCCTTACATGATATTTTTTCTGCAAACAAATGGTTAATTTGCCAAAGTTGATAGTTGGTCTTATCTTTACAGAAGATTTATTTGTATTTTTTATGTCAGTTGAATTTTGTTTCAAGTTGAATGCAAATGAGCACAGTTAATATTCCAAAAGGCACAAGCTCTTCCTTAAAGGCCTACTTCACCAGTTTGAATATGAAGGTGTATTGAATTCTGAGATCCTATGAAAACACTCTTTCTGCCTTTTCTCAGGCTAGGATGAACCGATTTCAATTTTTTTCACACATTTATACTACATAGGATCTCAGAATTCAATACACCTTCATATTCAAACCTGTGAAGTGGGCCTTTAACTGTTTTCAGTCTGTGTTTTTAGGGAACATAATGGCATTTGGGCTTAAAAAGGCAAACCTTTTTTTTTTGTCCGGACCAATTAATGTGAAAATTTACAATTTCCTAATCCTAAAGTACTCTTGATAATTTTTGCACACACTAGACACACTTCTGATCAGATATTTAAGCAGGTTAATACAAATTAAAACACATTTGTACTTATTTTCTCACACAATGAGAATCGATAAGGAATAGGATCGATAAGCAGAATCGGAATCAGAATGATTAAATTCTTATCAATTCCCATCCCTACTTGTTAGTGAACATATACAGTATAAAGGGAAAGCTCAAAAATATATATTTTTTGGAAATGGACCAATGAAGACAGGTTGTTGGAGGGAGAAGAGTGGCAGTGAGAGTGTGGTGTGTGGAGGAAGACCTAGAAGACATAGAGCTGTAATGTCTGATGAAATACAGTAAGGGCTACACTGATAGACCCTGTTGTGAATCATGGTCTCTCATTGAGAGAGGCAGGGTTGAGAGTGCAACCCAATCTGCAAAAATCTAAAGTTGCATCTGTAATACGAAGTTTCCAGCAAACAAACAGCTTAGAGTTGCATCCTTACAGTAAATGACAACATTACAGGAATTGATTTCTGTATTATAGAATATTTACACAGATAAATACTACATTTGGAAATGTTTTCAATAAAATATACAAAATGTGTATCTATTGAAGCAAAATTCTGATTTTCATTTGTTTTTGTTTTCCTAAAAAAACTGGTATGTTATAAAATAAACAATTTCATGTGAAAGAATTGAACCCTTTCAAAGAAAAATATTACGTAATGTGTGTGAAATAACTCAAATTATTTCAACTGTAAAATTAAAAGTTTGTAATTTGTGTATTGGGGTTTGATGCTCGTGTTTGTACTCTGAGCATGTTCTGAGTGACAGTGTGTGTTTATCTCAATGAGGCTGGTTTATAGTGTTTGCTGCACTGAACCTGTTTTGCAGGTGAAGTGAACTGTTCAGCTCCAGTGAATGTTGGTAGTGCAGACTGTAGTTTGAGTTTTGCACATTGAGCTACAGTTGTGCCCACTGTGGACTAGCAATCGAAAAAAAATGTCCACAACTTCCTTCAGCACAGTGCCACCAGTTGATGGTTGATGCTCCGGTGAGATGTTGTAGGTGATGACCTCTGTTTTCTTGGCATTTAGCCTAAGGCCAACCTTGGCGCACTCCAGCGCCACTCTGTTCAGGAGTTCCTGTGCTTGCTCCACGTTGTTGGAGAGCAGGCTGATGTCATCCGCGTAGTCCAGGTCTGTCAGGACAACTGCAGGGTGTCGCTTTGACCTCCTTGGGGTTAGGGTGAAGCCGAGGTCCTGCTCATGCCCACTGATGGCTTTTCTGAGCGCGCAATCCAGGACTATGATGAAGAGGAAGGGGGCTAGTGTGTCCCCTTGCATTACTCCAGCCAGGATATCAAACTCCTCAGTGTCGCCATCTGGGGTAACCACCTTGGACCTTGATCACCATCGTGCCTCTGTGGATCGAATCAAATGCCTTTTTGAAGTCGATAAAGCACAGTACAGCTGTCAGGTTATCCTTCTTCACCTCCTCGATCATTCTCCTTAGTGCCAGGATCTGGGCTGTGGTGGTTCTCCCTTCGCGAAAGCCATTTTGGTTCTCCCTCAGGTGAGGGTCGATGGCGCTCATAATCCTGTTTAGTATCATGCGGTTGTATACCTTTGCCGTGATACATGTCAGGCTGATGCCCCGGTAGTTGTCTGGCTTTGAGAGGTCTCCTGATTTAGGCACTGGGATGATGTTGGAGAGACCATACTTCAGGCAGTTCGTTTTGCAGTAGCGCTAGGTTGGAAAACGCCAACATGATGTCATCGAGGTCACAGTTCTTTAAAACCTCTGGGGGTATGCCATCTGGCCCAGCACTTTTTCCAGCTCTCACTGTGGCTTTCGCCCGGGCTAGCTCAGTGACAGTGAATGGACCATCATCGATGTCTAGGTTCTGGAGGACTGGTGGAATTTCTTCCTCGGCCCCATCTGCTGTTAAGCCCAGAAGGCTTTGGAAGTGGTTGAACCAGGTTGCCATCCTCTCCTCAGGGCTGTGACCTACATATTTCCAACACATTAATGTAAAGGAGCGCATCTGCACCCCTAACATCGAACTGTTGGCAGTTAGTCTGCGTCCATACTATCTCCCGAGGGAATTTACCTGTGCTATCGCCATTGTTGTTTACATACTGCCGTCAGCTGATGCCAACACAGCATGTGACGTCATCAACTCAGTCACAGCTAAAATACTCACACAACATCCAAATGCCTTCGTTGCAATCTCTGGGGATTTTAATCATGCCTCTCTCTCTCTACAACCCTTGCAACGTTTCACCAATTTGTCATATGTCCTACCAGAGACAATAAAACACTGGATCTACTGTATGCAAACATACAGGATGCATACAGATCCACAGCCCTCCCTCCCTCCCCTTGACCATAACCTGGTTCTGCTTAGTCCCAACTACACACCCATTCTACAGCGGCAACCGGTGACCACAAGGACAGTCAGGAGCTGGTGTTTTGAGGCTACAGACTGGGATGGGCTCTGTGAACCCCATGGGGATAACATTGACTCCATGACAGATTACATCTCCTTCTGTGTCAATAATGTGGTACCTACTAGGGAGGTGAGGTGCATTGCAAATAATAAACCCTGGATCACCAGTGATTTAAAATGTCTGCTAATTAAAAGAAGGCATTCAGGGACGGTGACAGTGAGTTGCTGAAGAGCGTACAGAGGGAGTTGAGACTGAGGCTGAGAGAAAACAAGGAGGCATACAGGAGGAAGCTGGAGAGCAAGCTCCAACAAAACAACATTAGGGATGTGTGGCAAGGTATGAAAACCATAACCGGCTCCAAGGTGAAAGGAAATCAGGCAGAAGGCAGTCAGGGAAGGGCCAATGAGCTGAACGTGTTCTTCAATAGGTTCAGCACGAGGCCTTTGGCAACCTCCCCGGCCCCTGATAGCCACACAGACCCTACATCATCCCCCCTCACACAGCCCCCCCCCCCCCCTCCCAGCAAGTTACCTGGACGGCACCCACTGTCCCCCCAACATGCTCGGACCCCCACCGTGCCCCACCCCTACCCCACACTTCTCTGGCCTGTCTGTCTTTCTCCAGTAGCCAGGTGAAAATGCAACTCGAGAGACTAGGCCAGAACAAGGCCGCAGGTCCAGATGGCATCAGCCCAGGGGTCCTGAAAGCTTGCGCAGGTCAGCTATGTGGCATTCTACAGCATCTATTCAACCTCAGCCTCAGCCAGGGGAGGGTGCCTGTGCTGTGGAAAACATCCTGCCTTGTTCCGGTCCCCAAGAAACCCTTGCCCTCTGCCCTCAATGACTACAGACCAGTTGCCCTAACATCGCATATCATGAAGGTACTTGAGAGGCTGGTCTTGGCTCACCTGAGACCACAAGCAACCAGCTACTTGGACCCATTGCAGTTTGCATACTGCCCATAGGTGGGGGTTGAGGATGCGATCATATACCTACTCCACAGAGCCCAATCTCACCTAGACAAGTCTGGTAGCACTGTAAGGATTATGTTTTTTTGATTTTTCAAGTGCTTTTAACACCATACAGCCAGTTAGCTAGACCAAGGTCCAATGTACTTAAAAATACTATAATTTACAGATCAATTTCATTATGGAATGAACTGCCAAAAAACATTACTTTTAGCATTAATAGCAAATACAACTTTAAAAAGTCTGCAAAAAAAACATCTGGTCCATATGTAATGTATACATTTTAAATGTTTCATTTCCTTTTGTAGAATTCTTATCTTTATTTTCTTTTGTTATATTTGTAATTATGATGTTTTTAAATCATAGTGTTGTGTAATATTGTTATTATTTGTCTATTTCGGTTTGACATAATGTCAAACAAGTGATTGTCTGTTGTCTATATTGTATGTTTCGGACCCCAGGAAGACTAGCTCTCACGCCGGTGTGTTGCTAATGGGGATCCTAATAAATCAAATCAAATACTGCTACGTGAGAAGCTGGAGCTGATGCAGGTAGACACCACCACAACATCATGGATCATGGATTGCCTGACTGACAGACCACAGTTTGTGAGGCTGGGGAGGTCTGTGTCTGGGCGGGCAGTCAGTGACAAAGTGCTGTCTCCTTTCCTCTTCACACTATACACCTCAGACTTCCAGTACAACTCTGAGGCTTGTCACTTACAGAAGTTCTCAGACGATACTGCCGTAGTGGGGTGTATCAGTGGTGGAGAGGAGACAGAATACAGGCAGCTGGTGGATAACTTTGTTGCATGGAGTGGGAAGAACAACCTGGTTTTAAATGTAACAAAGACCAAGGAAATGGTGGTGGACTTTAGGAGGGCCAGTCCTGAGCTAAGCACCATCTCTATCCTTGGGGATAAGGTGCAGGTGGTGGAGTCCTATAAATACGTGGGGGTGCACATGAACAATAAACTGGACTGGAAGCACCACACAGAGGCTGTCTACAAGAAGGGTCAGAGCAGACTCTACTTCTTGAGAAACCTAAGGTATTTTAATTAGAAATGGGCATAATTAATCGATCGTTAAGAATTTTGTCGATCACGTGACATTGTTATCGATCATATAGCCGTTGTGTTGCGCAGTCTGAGTCCCGATGCAATGCAATGAATTTCACTATGTGGCAGCACCATAGACTGTATGGGCAGCAATTAAACATCCTTCCAGCAGGGGGAGATACTTAACTAGTAGTAGGAGACAACAGAACATGCTCAGGCAGCAGCCTGCAAGCTGCCGTAGATGTCAAAACATAAACAAAGAAGTCAAGGCGAACTTTGGCATCGGACAGCTTTATAACCGAAAATAACTAAGTCCATTACACATTGTGAAGCCTTGTATAAGTACAACTCCTCAACAAACCGAGTTATGTACCACTGAAGCCTACATCCGACCCTGTTTAACGTACACGTTAGCGCCACTAGCATTAGCGGCTAACTTTAGCGTCTATGCTTTCCTACTTCGCCTTCATCAGGGAACTAATTAGCACATTTTGTTTAAGATGAAGTAACGTTAGGTCCTTTACCACTCAGAGAAACGTGCCGTGCCTTTATGCAGTCTTTGGCAGGATCTTAGGAGGCGCATATGTGTTTAAACTTTAAAAGGTATCGTAGCATTGGCTCCTTGTTGGCTCATAGCCTCGGGCTTTAACCAGCGCCGCATTTTATTATTATTTTAAAAATTAAAAGTTTAAAAGAGTTTATCAGGCTTCATAAAGGGGATGTAGGCCCCAGTTACTCCCATAGGCTTGTATTGTACTTTGTAGCTTAGCTGTAGGCACAACAACATACTGGTCTGCATGGCTGTCGTCCCAGAAGTAAACCTATTCTAAAGATGATGCTGTCAAGGTTTCAGGGAAAGACAGACAAGAACCCAATTGCAGGACACAGGAAACAGTTCAGATTCAAAAACAGATTGTAATGAAGTGGATGACAAACCAGGTAGTAACACAGCGTGGCAAACAAGTCCAGTTGGGGCAGGCAAAAGGGAAAGTCCAAAGACAGGTCGAAACACGAACAGGCAAGCATGATCGGAACACAGGATGAAATCCGAATGCTGGAAAGCTGGGTGAACACACTAGGACATCAGACAATCTGGCAGCTGACTGAGGGAACTGAACAAAGATATATACTGGGGCTGATTAACTGATGAGGAGCAGGTGAGTGTAGGGCAGACCAGGTGAATGTAATTAACAGGGAGTGCAGAGCAGGAGGGAGTGGCCGGGTCTGAAATGACATGAGTTAGAAAGGAAACCAGGAAAACAGACATATGAAAACAAACTAAATACTGGCTGAAGTTGTGACAGATGCACAAGAAAGCCCACAAACAGTTTGCTGAAGACAAGCAGAATAAGGACATGGATCACTGGACCCATCTATGTGGTCTGATGAGACCAAGATAAACTTATTTGGTTCATGCTTGGTGTCAAGCGTGTGTGGTGGCAACCAGGGGCCGTATTCACAAAACATTTTATCTTAGCGCTAAGAGTACTCCTAAGGAGCACTAAAAGTTCTTAGTAAGGAGTAATTTCTTAAAACCTATTCAGAAAGCTGATAAGACCAACTTTTACTAAGGAATGGGAGGGACTCCTAAGCTAAGACTAGAGGGCGGTGTTGACCCTGTTGCTATGGATGATGTCATGTTCATACCTTCTATGCCCACAGTGATTGGCTGAGAGGGAATGAGAGCTAGGAGTGAATTTATGATAGAAACACTGTGGGAGATATCCATATCGTGTCGCTGTATTAAAGTAAAGAGTTTTTATATACAATTAATGACAAGTGACACTGATTTAACATGAAACCAAGATACTGCAGGGTTTCCCACACATTCGTTCAAAATTAACCTACAAAAGCGCCACATAGGTCTATTCATTTGAAATTTTACAATGATTTGAATCGTAAAAAATATCCTCATTGAACAGCTGCACGCCATGCACTCTCACTGTATTTCTCTCAACGGCGGACTATGCAGCAATAGTCAGACAGCGACAAACCAGGATATTCACAATTAAGAAACAACAGCCGGCGAAATCGTAAAATGCACGCGGAAGGAAAAAGGCGAGATGCGCAACTATACAGTAGCGGACCTGTGGAACGGAGGAGATGCTGCGAAGCGCCACATATAGGCCTACTGTAGTAACAAATTAAACCCAAACGTGACACCAACAGTAACTTTCAGCGCATCGTAAACCCAAAGCAACTGCAGGAAAAGGAACTTAATAAATATTTTTTTATATAAATGTAATAAATATAAATGTGTCTATCATTTCTAAATATAGCTTTACTAAGATCATTAAACCCTTACAGCTATTAAGGTACCTTTTGTAAAGCTCACTAGCATTAGATCTCTCCAAAACACCATCAAATGGTTGTCTGTGAATTACTCTTAGTGACTTAGGAGTCCTCTCGAGGACTCCTAGCTTTTCATAGATTTAGGAGCTAGTTTTAGCGCTAAAATGCTTTGTGAATTACACTTATCTTAAAAAGTTAGGAGTCTTAAAATTAGGAGTGAAACGCCCCTTATTTTTGAGAGTTACTCCTAAATCAGGACCTTAGGACCTACTCTTAGCCTTAAAATGTTTTGTGAATACGGCCCCAGGTGAGGAGTACAAAGACAAGTGTGTCTTGCCTACAGTCAAGCATGGTGGTGGGAGTGTCATGGTCTGGGGCTGCATGAGTGCTGCCAGCACTGGGGAGCTACAGTTAATTGAATGCCAACATGTACTGTGACATATTGAAGCAGAACATGATCCCCTCCTTTCGGAAACTGGCCGCAGGGCAGTATTCCAAAATGATAACGACCCCAAACACAACTCCAAGATGACCACTGCCTTGCTAAAGAAGCTGAGGGTGAAGGTGATGGACTGGCCAAGCATGTCTCCAGACCCAAACCCTATTGGGCATCTTTCGGGCATCCTCAAACGGGAGATGGAGGTGCGCAAGGTCTCTAATATCCACAAGCTCTGTGATGTCATCATGAATGGGTGGAAGAGGATTCCAGTGGCAACCTGTGAAGCTCTGGTGAACTCCATGCCCAAGAGGGTTAAGGCAGTGCTGGAAAATAATTGGTGGCCACACCAAATATTGACACTTTGGTCCCAATTTGGACATTTTCACTTAAGGTAAATGTGGATGTACTCACTTTTGTCGCCAGCACTTTACACATTAATGGCTGTGTGTTGAGTTATTGTGAGGGGAAAGTTAATTTACACTGTTATACAAGATGTACACTGACTACTTTACATTGTATAAAAGTGTCATTTCTTCAGTGAAAAGATATAATGAAATATTTGAAGAAATTTGAGGGGTGTACTCACTTTTGTAAGATACTGTATAGGTCTATGAAGAAAATTCAAGTATTATTTGAAAGTGGCTGACAACTGATGTACCAAATGTTGAAGACTGGTTTGATGTTATTCTATATGTTACTTACTTCCACTGTAAGACTTGAACAAGAACAGTTTAAAAACCTTTGGGCATCCTCGTGAGTCTACACACTTAGATCAGACTGAGATTTTCTGATGTAAACACTACCTCCACCATGGTTATGTTCAAGTTACTCAAATGTTAAATGTTTAGGTTTATTTGTGCTATTTCTTTTATCTAAGAGTACATGATGATGTTACATGATGATGTTTTTATTTCTGTGTCATGCCGCACAAGTTGCCCATCCCACACAGGATTACAGGACACCGAAATAACTACACAAAAAGTGTAGCACAATCAAAATACACTATATAATACAATTCATCCAGTACACGTACAGCCTGATTTAAATCGTAGAACAATAAGTTTTTTTGCAAAGTATTGTACAAAAGCCAATAGCTGTTTTAAAAAAAACGTTCATGTACTGAGATAAAATAAATATTGTGATTATCTTTGTCACAGTTGTCAAAACATTTTATCTCCTTTATTTTTATATTGATTTTATGTATAAACATGTTTTTTTTTTGTCACTATTTGGAAGAAACTGTTTATTTTCCCCTGTATAGTGTGGGCGGCAGTGGCGAAGTGGTAGGGAGTTTGCCTCTGGTGTGCAGGGTCGGAGGTTCGATCCCCCGTCTCCCCCCACATGTCGAAGTGTCCCTGGGCAAGACACTGAAACCCCGAATTGCTGTCCCCATAGTTAAGCTTTAGTTGTATCTTAGCACCTGGGTGAATGTGTACAAAACAATGTAAAGCGCTATCTCTTGTCTGTGAACAATGGAGATACAGCGCTATATAAGTCCATTTACCATTACCATTACATGGCTATGTTATTTAGTTATCTTTTCTCACAGGTATTTCCTTTTTCTTTTTTTTGTTAAACAAAAAAACTAAAAATATGACCTGTATAATGTACTAATATTTTGACAAAATAAAAGCAAATGTTACGGAGGTTTTTTTCTTTTGCGGCATGCTACATGCTATGTAGTGGAGCTGCTGATGTTGACCTACAAGTCTAGAAGCCTAGTCTGCACTCTCAGAGGAGGCGAGAGCAGCAGATCAAAAGGCTTCCAGCACTTTGGTTACATTGGTTCCTTTTATTTTCCTCTATGACAAAACGCACCCAATCAGCATTAAGCTGGATGAAAACAGCAAAGGTGTCGCCATGGGAACATTCTCTCTGATACTATGCCTG
Organism: Ammodytes dubius; assembly: GCA_026122265.1. NCBI lineage: Eukaryota > Metazoa > Chordata > Actinopteri > Uranoscopiformes > Ammodytidae > Ammodytes > Ammodytes dubius. The sequence goes on from CM047526.1 coordinate 3,123,663, forward strand.
TGGTTGTATTGGTCAGAAGAATTTGTTGTTTGAGCTGCTTACAATCAAGAAACTCTGCTTATGAACGCGTTCAGCTCAGCAGCCTGAATATCACCCTTGAAACTGTAACTGCATTTTACTGTGACAACACAAAGCAGGGGATGTACTGGGTCTTTCTCTAGAGTTAGTAAGCTGATAAGGCTCTCTCCAGTGTTAACAAACTGTGGTCTGAAGGAAGTGTAAGACTTGATGAACAAAGACAGACCAAAGCTGATCTAACTACTGCCTTTCATCTACTGGCACAAGGATCCTCCTTCATAGGAGATGCTTCTTGTCCTGGACGGTAAATAGGTCTTTGTGTGAGGCCGGCAGCTGTGGCCACAGAGCTCCCTTCATCTGCCGTCCCTCCTCACAGCCAGCCACTCTGAATAAGGCTGATTGGTGTGGGCTCTTCTACAGGGCCACAGCGCTCTATGGACTGTGTTAGGCCTTGTTCAAACCAGCCAGAGGAATACAAGGATGGACAGGCGCTGCGGGAAACTCTCAGTAGTGTTTCAGACCTGACTGTCTAGTATGAACTTTGAATGGTGTGGTTTTAAAGGTCTGCTTACACCTAGCAAAATAATCCCTTTAGTGTAAAATATACAAGCTTAAAATGTTTATGATGTCAAAGAATATAATTTCTGCTAAAATATGATTGCAGAATGTCAACGAAACTTTGTTTCATTATAGTATTATAACATTTAATGAAGAGACATTACAATACTGTCTTGCTATGAACCTTGTCCCACTGAACTTGGCAACCTAGGTGTATGGCTCTACTGCAAGTGGGAGATATATCTGTCTCCAATGGTTGGAAGTTCACGAAGGACTTCCTGAATCTCCTGGTGCATTTACTGTACCCTTGGGAGAAAGAGGGGTGCAGACCCCCCCCCCTCCCGCCCCCTCCCACATGCCTTTCTTGGAAATTGTAAGACCTCCTCTTCTTGGAAATTGTAACATCTGCTGTATGGTTTAGCCTTGGACACACAAAACTGGTGTGTTCGCACACACCTTCTGTAATACATAAAGCCTGTAAATTTTGTTCAGTTGGTTGTCTCAATCATGTAAGCTACACTTGTGATACATGTTGATTCCCTTGCATCAGCTGTTTGCAAGTAACAACTTCACCTGCTTTCAAGAAGCCTTGACTCAGATTCTCTTTGTTGAAAACACTTGGGTTTTTTGATAAATAATTCTTTTAACACAAACATTCTTTCTTTGGCGGTCAAAGGTCAAGGTCACTATGACATTGCATGTTGTGAACGTTATATCTCAATAGCACTTTGAGGGATTTTCTTCAAACTTCAAAAAATGTCCACTCTGATTCAAAGATTAACTGAATAGATTTTGGAGGCCAAAGCTCAAAGGCTAAAGTTCTACAAATTAAACCTTTTTAAACCTAAACCTTGATCGACTTATATTTGTGTAACACAACTTATTGCTAAGTATTAGTTACAATGGAAATGTCATATTTCAGTCCTGAGGATTGCTTAATAACTTTGAGGCACAGCATGATACGCTTATTTTGGGACCCTTCCCAACTTTTGACAGTGGAATCGGAAAAAATTGCATGACATACATTACTAAAACAAATGGTTCCACTCAGTGGAAACAAGAACTTAGATAAGTAGCTTCGCCAGTGGCTTATTGGCAGAGAACCTATGAAAAAACTTGAGCCTCCATAGTGGCCCTCACCATGGTACAAGGCCCCTGGGGAGCAAGGTAATCCAATCTGGGCCTCTTGCTGCTCTTTCTGCTTGGATGATACAGTGAATATCTTGATCAGGACCAGAAAGTCCTATTCAGATGGTTCAAGAGGAGTAGTTTTCGTCTCCCTAACCACCTCCCTCTGTAGCCTGGCTATCAAACAGACTGCAGCTCAATCTTATTTAAAGAGGACCTATTATACTTTTTCGACTTTTATGACCTATACACGTTGTTATAATGATTTATAGTCATGTTTAACCATACTAGTGTATCAAATAATTACGTACGCATTTAGACGTATTCCCTGCTGACCGTCTGGGGTGGCTGTGCAGAGCGCTAAGAAGAAGCACGGAGAAGCACAAAGCCGAGTGTGGACAGAGACTGCTGTGCGCGCTCAGATGAGAGGAAGAGTTTCCCGAAAATCTACATAGTTTTTTGTGATGTGATTCGTGTCAGGTTGCTCTATAGTACTTTTTAACAAGAAATTAAGACCAGAAAAGTAGTATAATAGGAGATCTTTACTGCCGACCAATAATACAGGTATCGACCCATTGCTCAGGTTGGTTCAGGGCTGGGCCTGGCCCAGTCACAGCAGAGGGCAGAGGTCCCTTTTGGGATATCATATCTCAGATATGATGAAGTTATGTTGATATAATTAATTCTGTAGCTTGCTACACAGTATGTGTTTTGTTAGTAATATGAAAATGTATTCTTTCTCATAATATCTGATCAACTGAATATGCCTTTTAATGCTCCTCTCTCTCTCTCTCTCAATTCAAAAAGCATGACTTTTGTAGAAAACCGTATTGCCAAAGCATTACATATATTACAAATAATAACAAATGAGAACAGTCCGAACTTAAAGTCTGTCTCCGGTCAGTCACTGTTCTCAGGTTGGTCCATGCCTTTGTCTCCTCCAGGTTGGACTACTGCAGTGCACTCCTCATCGGGATCCCTGGCAAGAGCATCCAGAGGCTCCAGTACATTCAAAACAGCGCTGCCAGGATCCTGATGAGGGTGCGCAAACACGATCACATCACCCCTATCCTGAAATCACTACACTGGCTCCCTGTCTCACTCGGAATTGAGTACAAGGTCTCCCTCCTCACCCACCAGTGCCTTCACGGACATGCCCCCCTTTACCTTCAGGAACTCCTCATCCCCCCGACAACCTCACGTACACTCCGTTCAGGATCCACCCACACCCTCCAAACCCAACGAACAAAACTGCGCACCATGGGTGATCGGGCCTTTTCTGCTGCTGCCCCAAGACTGTGGAACGCCCTCCCTGACCACCGAGGGCCCCACAGACTACAGCTGTTTTTTTTTTGTTTTTGTTTTTTTAATATTTTTTTTTGGCATTTTTATGCTTTATTGATAGTGCAGAGAGACAGAGGTGAAATGGGGCAGAGAGGGGAGTGACATGCAGAGAACGACCGCGGGCGGGAATCGAACCCGGGTCTGCTGCTGGGCCCGGCCCGGGGGGGACGCCCTACCAACTGAGCTAAGGGCGCCTCACTACAGCTGTTTTTAAACAAACCCTTAAAACACATCTTTTTAAAAGAGCATTTAGCTAAAACGTCTTTGAGGTTCCCCTATTAAATGCTTTTATTCTCATTGATTTGTTTTTCTTAATTAAGTACGGGCCCGAAAGTATTGAGGGCCCGTAATTATTGTTCTCCACCATACTTATTTTGAGTGGTGGTGGTGGTGGTGGTTCTTATTCTTCCATGACATTTTTCTAGCTCCTACTCCTCCCGCACCGTTGCACTTAGACATTCCAAATTTTCACCCAACGTGCGTCCCTACCCCACGGGGTGTGCTATTATACAATTTTTTGAATTTCCACAAGGGGGCGCTGTTATTAAGCCCCGACTGAAGAAAGTTTGAGAGACCACGCCCCTCACACCGTAAATCCGATTCACTTGAAATTTCTCACACAGGTGTACATTAGGGTCCTCTACAAAAAAGCCTCTGGGACCATAAAAGTCCGCCTGGGAATATTTTCCGTTAATTAGCATAAACTGAAAAACAGGGTTTAAACCACAACTTTGTCAAATTTATATTTTTATATTGTATTGACACCAAATTTCCCACGAAACCTCGGGGGACTATGAAGCACCTCTCCGAAAAATATTAGAAGGATAGTTTGAAAAACATCACCGCCATTGACCAAAACGTTTACGCAGGGGCGGGGCTTATCAGCAAATTGGCCATAACTCATTGACCATAGGTCCTATCATCATCAAACTTGCTGGATATGTGCAAAATACATGTGGTAGCATGTCCCCAAAAGTTTGTCTAGATTAACCCATAGGGGGCGCCACAAATGCGAAAACCATAATTCAAAAATGCAATGTTTGACAGGCCACGCCCCTCGCCCCCTGACTCTGATGGACTTGAAATTTATGACACACGTTCAGCTCATGGTGTTCTACAATAAAGCCTCTTGGACCAGAGGGTCAGCCATGATTTTTTTTCTTCCCTAATTTACATGACCTGAAATACAGTCAAGTGACATCTACTTTGTGGATTTCAAACCTATCATCACCAAATTGTGTACACAGCATCAGGGGACCAACAATCAAAGTGTATAAAGTTTTAGCGAGATAGCAAAAAAGAAAATTGCCGCCCTTTACGAAAACGTCTTCGCGAGAGCGGGCCGTTTTTCTGCCGATTTGCCACGATTGCGACCTTCAATCGGCCACAACTCGGGACTCGAGTTTGGAAAGCGAGCAGCGGCGGTTCGTAGAAGTGTTCGAGCCTGGCCGACGGGTGGGGCGCCGCCGATGCGGGGCTGGCGGTCGGCGCCGGGTGGCCCGTACTTTCAAAATCTCCGCGGGATTTTCTAGTTAAGTACTCTCCAACATACTTATTCTTCTGTTTCTTCTTATTAAGTACGGGTCCTCAGTTTACTGAGGAGTCCTCAGTAAACTGAAATTTACACGCCAGCACGCAAATCTACCCGCATTTGGCGTGTGGCGGGTGTTAATTTCCATCCCTGCTGAGGACCCGTAATTATTAAGTACGGGCCCGAAATAATTGAGGGCCCGTAATTATTACTCTCCACCATACTTATTCTTCTGTTTCTTACTTCTTCTTCCTTCCATTTTTCTAGCTGCTACTCCTCCCACATCGTTACATGCAGACATGCAAAAATTTCACAGAACGTGCGTCCCCACCCCACGGGGTGTGCTATTATACAGTTTTTTGAATTTCCGCTAGGGGGCGCTGTTATTAAGCCCCGACTGAGCAGTGACGCTAATTTCAGTTAGCATGTCAATAGCGGTTTCCGTTTAAACTAGCACGGTCTCGGATAGCTCTGCTACCGGTGAATGTAAACATGATTGCTTACACAGAATTGATAGTTTTGAAACTTGTATAGCCTATCTCAATTTAAAACACACATTTTAAGAATAATTGAAAATATAAAAATAAGCTTGTACTAGTAGCCTATACTGTTTTCTAAATTATAGTTGAATAAATTAAATAAAAAACCCCATCAAAATAAATGCATTCCTCAAAAGTGCAAAGACAGTAGCAGTGTCTGTAAACTTACTGAAACTTGCCTGGGCCTACACAATGTGTAGGCCCAGGCAAGTTTCACTCAACTATAATTTAGAAAACAATATAAAGGCTACTAGTACAAGCTTTATTTTTATATTTTCAATTATTCTTAAAATGTGTGTTTTAAATTGAGATAGGCTATACAGGTTTCAAACTATCAATATATTTTATTTTATTTTAAAACAAAGCAGGTAGAAGCATAATACCATTTATTTATCCTATCGCAATTGCATTGCAAATTGCTATATTGGCCACTTTAATCGCAATCGCACAATTCCTCCAAATCGTGCAGCACTAATTGGTGCACCATAAAATATATGCAGTGAACCTAGATGAAAAAGTTAGGTGCACTGGTGCAACCAATGAAACATTAAAGCTGGATCTCGATTCAGGGGTTGCAGCCTACGAAGGCTGCATTTGAAGACCGATTGCGTCATAGCGGCGCGCAAAGGCTTGTTCCATTTGCAACGATTTGCAAGGCTCCTTCATATGCGGCCGAGAAATGAAGCCTTCGTTTCAAGTTTTTTTTTTTTTTTTTTTTTTTAAGATATTTTTGGGGCATTTTTATGCTTTATTGATAGTGCAGAGAGACAGAGGTGAAATGGGGCAGAGAGGGGAGTGACATGCAGAGAACGACCGCGGGTGGGAATCGAACCCGGGTCTGCTTCTGGGCCCGGCCCGGGAGGGGGACGCCTTACCAACTGACCTAAAGGCGCCCCCGTTTCTCGGTTTTGAAGGCTGCAACAGATGGATCCTTCGTGGCCCAACATATCCCAAGATTCATTGCGTTTTTTTCAGAGATGGCATAAAATAAAATAAAAAATTACAAAACAGCAATGTGTTGCTCCATCTTCTTAACTTTTATCTTCCTTTCTTTTTTTGTTGTACTTTTTTTTCTTTTCGTCTGGTAGGCAACTTCTTTTTCTTTTTTCCTCCGTTGACAAGGCTGTCTCCGTTGGCAACAATCAGGGTCCCGTTTAACAACGCTCATTCGGCCCTGGTTCGGCCTTCGAATCGGCCTTCATAGGCTATAGCCTTCATAGACCGCGTAGACCGCGTAGGACCCGGTCTCTAGATTGAGATCCAGCTTAAGTCTGGAGCCCTGCCTCCGGGCCATTCTTGGGGGCTTAATATCTCATGAATGCTTTAAGGGATTTTCTTTAAACTTTGCACAAATGTCCACTCTTACTCAAATGGCGCTTTTCCACCGCATGGTATCAGCTCGACTCGACTCGACTCGACTCGCATTTTTGGCTTTTCCACCGCAATTTCATGGTACCTGGTACCTGGTAGCGGCTGCTTTTTTGGTATCGCCTCGCTCTAGGTTCCAAGCGAGCTGAGTCGATGCTAAAAGGTGACGTCGGCAGACGGCCGGCCACTGATTGGCCAGAGACTATTGTCTGGCCAATCAGTGGCCGGCCGTCTGCCGACGCTTCTGATTGGCCAGAGACTACCGGCTTCATTCTGTTGTTTATTCTCCCCAACTCTCCGGGACTTTTGAGTGTATTTACGCGCGTGCAGCCTACTCTGGCTCTCTTTCATTTGATTTGCATCACAGATCCGAATTTTTTTTCTATATATTCGCTAAGCTCACCCAGTGTTGGTTGTTGGAGAAGTTACTTTTAACATACGAGAGGAGACATGTAGGGCAGCTAGCAGCTAGGCTAAATAGTAGCCAGCTGGGACAGACATGATAGCGAGCGATTACATTACAAGCCTCGGACTGAACTGATTACCTCAATAAAATATTCAGGCTGAGACACGGCTTGCATTTGAAAACACGTATCCTGAAACAAGCACTAAACAGTCAACTTTATCATGCCCGTGTTTACGTGCATAGGGATGTACGTGACGCATCCCTACAGCTGACTGTGTGGCAGAGTCACACATCGGGACAACAACCATCCCTTTTAATGGCCCGTAGCAATATTATTCTACTTCTTTTAGCAAACAGATACAAGGGGGGTATTTCTTAAACATTTTTCATCCGTGTTTTTGGCGGTTGGTTCAGTTAATAGTGCAACAACTGCTCGTAATTTCTGCTTTGCTCCGGAGTAGGCTTTCAGCCCCTTACGACAACCCCGCCCACGTTCAGGAGGTACTATTTGCGGTGGAAAACGACCCGTGCTGCTACCAAACCAAGTTGAGTCGAGTCGAGCCGAGCCGAGTCGAGCTACATGTGCGGTGGAAAAGCGCCAAAAGATGAACTGACTGATTTTGGAACTCAAGGGTTTCATGTCTCATGAACGCAATATCTCAAAAACACTTTGCGGGATATTCGTCAGATTTGGCACAAACTCACACTTTAATTAGAGGATGAACTGATTACATTTTGGGGGTCAAAGGTCAAGGTCACTATGAACTGACATATTGTGAACGTTATATCGCAATAACACTTTGAGGAATTTCTTCAAACTTCACACAAATGTCCACTTTGACTCAACGATGAACTCTAAGGTTTCTGCAACCTTACTTGTTTATTTTTTATTGTCAGGTGGCAGTGGCCTTGTACAATATTGTAGCTTTACCTTCTTTAAAGCATTGACTACCACCACTGGACTTTCACCGCTCGGCAATTGTCACAAAGGCATAGAACTACCATGCGGTAGTTGTAGATATGTAGTGGTTACAGGTTATTAAGAGACAGAACTAGTGAATGCAAAAGCAGTTACCAGTTGTGTGTTGCCACTGTGTGCTAACTAGCATGGTGCTGACACTGTAGAGTAGACCTCTTCTCACAACACTCTTTACCAGGACACAGCCTTGTGCAAATGGTAGTCAATCAAGACGATTGAGCCAGCCCCAAAGGATGGCACACACAAACATTCAGGGAGTACACACTAATGCTGCGTCCACACCAAACGCGTTTGGGGCGGAAGGGGCAGTCACTTTGCATACAAAAAAACTGGCGCCGCTCATTCGCTCGAGTTGAAAATATTCATCTCTCGCTATTTTTTTGCGTGAGGTTCCGCGGTTTGGGTGTGGACACAGCATAAGTCTCTTCTTCCGATTTGAAATCACCCTCCCTGTCTTACACACAATATGCTTTGTGTAGTATTATCTGCTACAACTTTTCTCCGGCAATTGGAATCTTGCTAGATACTTGAATGACTTTTAACTGCACTTGAACAACAAATGAAACTGTTATGTAATTTGTGGAACCACTTGATTTAATATTTATTTCTAGGGAATGATATTTTGTTTGATCATACTGCAGTACAAAGATGTCATACTAGGTTTGAGTTAGTTTAGAAACAGTTTCATAACATTGTTTGTCCACCATAGAGCAATGACAATTTGTTTTGTAAACTGTGAAATATCCGATCAGATATATCTTGCTTAAAATAAAAAAAATAAAATAATAATAATAATAATAATAATAATAATAATAATAATAATAATAATAATAATAATAATAATAATAATAATAATAATAATAATAACTAGAAATCCCGGAGATTTGAAAGTACGGGCCGCCCGTGTAAATCGGGGAAGCAAAAAAATCATGGCCGACCCCTGTGGTCCGAGAGGCTTTATCGTAGAGCAACACGAGCTGTACACGTCTGACAAATAATAAGTCAATGAAAGTCAGGGGGAAAGGGGCGTGGCCTGGCAAACATTGCATTTTTGAATAATGGTTTTCGCATTTGTGGCGCCCCCTATGGGTTAACCTCAACAAGCTTAGAGGGACATGCAACCACATGTCTTCTGCACATATCCTGCAAGTTTTATGATGATAGGACCTACGGTCAATGAGTTATGGCCAATTTGTTGATAAGCCCCGCCCCTGCGTAAACGTTTTGGTCAATGGCGGCCATGTTTTCCAAGCTAGCCTACTAATATTTTTCGTAGACGTGCGTCATAGTCCCCCGGGGCTTCGTGATAAATTTGGTGTCGATAAAGTGAAATTAAAGAAAGTTGTGGATAAAACCCTGTTTTTCAGTTTATGCTAATTAGCCGGAAATATTTCCAGGTTGACTTTATGGTCCAAGAGGCTTTCTTGTAGAGCACCCTAAAAGACACTTACGGTGTGCGGGGCGTGGCCTCTCAAACTTTCTTCAGTCGTTGCTTAATAACAGCGCCCCCTAGGGGAAATTCCAAAAAAATTCCTGGAGGCTATATTGTAGAGCACCATGAGCTGTACAAGTGTAATCAATTTCAAGTCAATCGGAGTCAGGTGACATTTGTGGCGCCCCCTATGAGTTAATCGCGATAAGCTTCGAGGGACATGCTACCACATGACGTCTGCACATACCCAGCAAGTTTGATGATGATAGGACCTATGGTTAAGGATTTATGGCCAATTTGTTAATAAGCCCCGCCCCTGCGTAAACGTTTTGGGCAATGGCGGCGAAAAAAATAAGCATGGCTGACCCCTATTGTCCGAGAGGCTATATTTTATAGCACCACGAGCTGTACATGTGTAAGAAATTTCAAGTCAATCGGAGTCAGGGGGCATTTGTGGCGCCCCCTATGGGTTAATCTCGATAAGCTTTAAAGGGGCATGCTACCACATGACTTCTGCACATACCCAGCAAGTTTCATGATGATAGGACCTATGGTTAAGAAGTTATGGCCAATTTGTTATTAAGCCCCGCCCCTGCGTAAACTTTTTGGTCAATGGCGGCCATGTTTTTCAAGTTGTCCTACTAATCTTTTACAGGTATGTTTATTGTAGTCCCCCGGGGCTTCACGAGAAATTTGGTGTTGATACAGTGAAATAGCAGAAAGTCGTGGATAACACCCTGTTTTTCAGTTTATGCTAATTTGCGGGAAATATTCCCTGAAGACTTTTTATGGTCCCAGAGGCTTTTTTGTAGAGCACCCTAACATACACCTGTGTGAGAAATTTCAAGTCAATCGGAGTTACGGTGTGCGGGGCGTGGCCTCTCAAAGTTTGTTCAGTCGGGACTTCATTACAGCGCCCCCTAGCGGAAATTCAAAAAACTGTATAATAGCACACGATTCGGGGTAGGGACGGACGTTCTGTGAAATTTTTGCGTTTCTAAGTGAAACGGTGTGGGAGGAGTAGCAGGAAGAATAAGAAGTAAGAAGTAAGAAGTAAGAACTAGAAATCCCGCGGAGATTTTGAAAGTACGGGCCGCCCGCGCAAACAGGGGAAGAAAAAAAATCGCGGCCGACCCCCGCGGTCCGAGAGGCTTTACCGTAGAGCGACGCGAGCCGTGCACGTCCGACAAACGATAAGTCGATCGGAGTCAGGGGGAAGGGGGCGTGGCCTGGCAAACATTGCATTTGTGAATCATGGTTTTCGCATTTGTGGCGCCCCCTATGGGTTAATCTAGACACGCTCTCAGGGCCACGTTACCACATGTCTTCTGCACGTATCCTGCAAGTTTCACGACGGTTGGACCTACGGTCAATGAGTTATGGTCAATTTGTAGATAAGCCCCGCCCCTGCGTAAACGTTTTAGTCAACGGCGGCCATGTTTTCCAAGCTTTCTTACTAATCTTTTTCGGAGACGTGCGTCACAGTCCCCCGGGGCTTCGTGAGACATTTGGTGTTGATAGAGTAAAAGGTGAAAAAGTTATGGATAAAACCCTGTTTTTCAGTTTATGCTAATTATCGGGAAATATTCCCTAAAGAATTTTTATGGTCCCAGAGGCTTTTTTGTAGAGCACCCTAAAATACACCAGTGTGAGAAATTTCAAGTCAATGGGACTTACGGTGTGCGGGGCGCGGCCTCTCAAACTTTCTTCAGTCGGGGATTAATAACAGCGCCCCCTAGCGGAAATTAGAAAAAAATTCCTTGGAGCGAAATTGTAGAGCACCATGAGCTGTACATGTGTAATCAATTTCAAGTCAATCGGAGTCGGGTGACTTTTGTGGCGCCCCCTATGGGTTAATCGCGATAAGCTTCGAGGGACATGCTACCACATGACTTCTGCACATACCCAGCAAGTTTGATGATGAAAGGAGCTATGGTTAAGGAGTTATGGCCAATTAGTGGATAGACCCCGCCCCTGTGGCGCCCCCTATGGGTTAATCTCGATAAGCTTCGATGGACATGCTACCACATGACTTCTGCACATACCCAGCAAGTTTGATGATGATAGGACCTATGGTTAAGGAGTTATGGCCAATTAGTGGATAGACCCCGCCCCTGTGGCGCCCCCTATGGGTTAATCTCGATAAGCTTCGATGGACATGCTACCACATGACTTCTGCACATACCCAGCAAGTTTGATGATGATAGGACCTATGGTTAAGGAGTTATGGCCAACGTGTTTTTAAGCCCCGCCCCTGCGTAAACATTTTGGTCAATTGCGGCCATGTTTTTCAAGTTGTCCTACTAATCTTTTACGGGTATGTTTATTGTAGTCCCCCGGGGCTTCATGAGAAATTTGGTGTTGATACAGTCAAATTTCGGAAAGTTGTGGATAACACGCTGTTTTTCAGTTTATGCTAATTAGCGGGAAATATTCCCAGAAGACTTTTTATGGTCCCAGAGGCTTTTTTGTAGAGCACCCTAACATACACCTGTGTGAGAAATTTCAAGTCAATCGGAGTTACGGCGTGCGGGGCGTGGCCTCTCAAAGTTCGTTCAGTTGGGACTGCATAACAGCGCCCCCTAGCGGAAATTCAAAAAACTGTATAATAGCACACCCCGGGGGGTGGGGACGCACGTTGTGTGAAATTTTTGCGTTTCTACGTGCAAAGGTGTGGGAGGAGAAGCAGCTAGAAAATGTGAGGAAGAATAAGAAGTAAGAAGTAAGAAGTAAGAATAAGTATGGTGGAGAGTAATAATTACGGGTCCTCATTACTGAGGACCCGTACTTAATAAGTATGGTGGAGAGTAATAATTACGGGCTCCCAGTAAACTGTGAGCCCGTACTTAACTAGAACTGCAAGCAGTTGTGACCGGGGGCCAAGCCTCCCACGCGACTCGGAAACGGGCGTCGTCGTCCGCGGCGCCGCCCCCTCACTTCACGGAATCCGGGGATGTAAAGTTTTTGAATGTGGGATGTTCGGTTTGGGAGTTATAGACCAAAAGGCAAAAAAATTGCAGAGAAAGATGCTCAAGTGTGTTTTTGGCGCCCCCTTTTGTTTAAGGAAATTTAAGGAAAAAGTAGAACCAACCTGAGAACCATAGGACACACACGTGTGTGAAGTTTGGTGTTAATATTATGAATCGTTTTGGATTTAGGAGCAGTTTAGTACAAAGTAGCTAATGTGCAAATCTTTAAAGCGCTACCGTTTGGTCTTCCGATGGTCGTAGAAACATTCTTTACACAACTTTTGCTCGTGGGAGTCGGTAGAGCATAATGCTTTTGGTTTCGTCCAAATCGGGCAAAAACTGTAGGAGGAGTGTGTTTTGGTGACTGACACAGTTTTTGCTATGTAGCGAAAAAAAATCCCATACACAAATGGGCGTGGCCTATCTCAAAAGATGCAGCTGACTTGTGGCCATCTGTGGATATAAAGTTTTTGACTGTTGTACTTTCGGTGTTGAAGTTATACACGTTTTCCTTTTTTTGTAGCGCCACCTAGTGGCCGGCATGTCTGAATTTTTTTGTCTGCGTACCAGGCACAGACCTGGATCTAGTCATGCAAGTGGCATGTCCCTACCCTTTACGGTTTGGGCTGCAGCACCACTTTTACGCGGAGAAAAATGATCCCAGCAAAAACAATAGGGTTCCCTGCCCAGCAGGGCTATGGAACCGCGTTGCTCTGCAAAACGCGGTCCCAGGCCCTACTCGGGCTTAATAATCCCAGCAAAAACAATAGGGTTCCCTGCCCAGCAGGGCTATGGAACCGCGTTGCTCTGCAAAACGCAGTCCCAGGCCCTACTCGGGACTAATAACTTATTATACGTATGATAATAACTAATTTAAGGGGTCCATAATGAAACTGTTCATTTATGGTATTTGTTCAAAATGTTTATCAACCAATGGCCTATACAGCCTATGTATTGGATGTTTTTTATTCATACCTATTGATATTATAGACGGTTAAAAGAATCCATTATTAGTTGGGCAACACAAAAAACTAAAATGTATTCAAAGTAGGCCTATATGAATCACCAAAGAAATACACCAAGTCTTTAAAAATATTGGGTATTTTACCTGGTAAATTACTTTGACCCGTTCTTATGGTAGGGGTGGGCGGTCATGCAATGATAGGGATTTCGCAATACCGTTGTAGCTCCCAAGTAGTTTCACGCGAGGCAGAGGTCTTTTGTTAAAAACAGGGTTTTATTTCCACGTCGAATCAACCCGTGAGAACTGGGTTTTAAAAGAGAAAAAGAAATCAAATAAACAAATACAATTTACAATGGCAAATGTGCGGTATACATTCTTCAATCAAATAGATAAATGGTAAACAAACCTCGTCCACTGCTATACTACTTAGGGAGGGAGTCTTGATTCTTGTCCTTTTAATGCGTTCTTCTTCCTTGTGCTTTTAGCTTTATTTTAACTTGTAACATATAAAAACGGGTGCTGCTTCGTTCATATTGTTTGGCAATGTACGTCACCTAAAGTGCGGTAGCGGAAACATATACCGGCGGCAATTAGTTCCGCCCCAATAACACTGACAGGTAGGAACAAAAAATCTGAGTTTGCTAATTAAAACGAACTGCCAATGTGCGGCAGTTACAACCGTCATGACGTCATACACAATAAACTAAATTTTCTTGCCCTTGCTACCAGAAGCTTCCCACATCAGTACAACAACAATCTGCCACCTTCAATGAAAAGCAAAAATATTTATTTTCCAATTTTCTTAATAATAAGAGAAATAATAAATAGATAAAATATACAGAATAATTTGCACAACACCTGTTGAATCCCTTCACAACCGTCACAAAGAAACCTCAGAACTTGATGAAATATCACAGTATCTCTGAATTGAAAATCCACCTCTGCTGGCAGAAACCCTGATATTAGTGAATTTTCCAGACAAAAGTAGTAAACTTGCAAAACATGTATACACAATATTCAATCATACTTTGAATGTAACTGCGTGGGAGATTTAATTCTTACATGTTTTGTTTACAATTTTTCATGAATAAAAACATTTTTATAAACATCACCCTTTTTTTCTTTCTTTTTTTTTAATCGCACCTTACATCAACCTGAAATCCCATATGTACAGTAGGCAGCCTGGGCCGATAGAAGAGAAAGCTTTGGGAGGGCGCTTGCTGAGGGGCAGAGCTTGTGGACGGTAAGGTTCAGGAGCAGTGACAGTAGGCTCGTTCGACCTAACTTTCAGCTCGTCTGGAAAGTAGACGAGAGTAGCCGAGTGCAGTCGGGGGAGTGACGAAAAAGCCTGACTGAAGCCGGACAGCTCCGAGTCGGAAGTAGCGTCCTTGTTGCGGATGCAGTTCGTTTTCTAGTTTTATTTTGAAGGCCTATTAGAAACATATTCGCAGGAGAGTCACACATGCTACAACCGATTAGAAGCAGAACACAACACAAAGACGAGTAAACACTTTAAAAGCGAGGGGCATTTTCAAAACAAGAAACGAGATATAAGCTAATATCCCCATTCCCCACACATCTTTATCTTTCTTGTTACTTTACTAGAACACCTACTTTTAAGTGATAAAGAATAATTTACAAGAATAATTTACAAATCCAAATAAAGGAGGTTTAGTATTTCTCCCTTCACATAACGAATATGATCGGCCTAAATAAAGAAGGTCTAAGAAAAGATCCCTTATTATTATTGTAGAGATGGATATGATGAACTGTATTATGATGTGTAACAAACAAACTAGGCTACTTGTTGTAGTTTTGGTCTGGCTTTGCGACACTACATGTAAAATACAATCCCCAGACCATTTAGATCACTTGAAATAAGCCTATGATTTAATCTGAATGGTATAAAAATCACTTCACCAAGATCTTATGTGACTCAAGTTTGTGTTCACTTTTAAATATATCTATACAGGAGAGTTACACATCCAAATTATTTCTATGTCAAGCGTTCAGATCAGTGGAGGTTTAACTCTGATCAAGTACATTTCTGCTTAAATGCTTATTGTGGCGGCCTAATGATTAAACATAAATTAAAATCAAAAAGAATGGATCGTAATTTAATTTTGAGCGGTGATGTCAGACTTTTGCCTAACCAATTGGGGAAACGCATCAAAGGCACGAGGTTTAAACTCCCAATTAGCGCTCAGCTCCGCCTGTCAGCAAGACGTTTCCCATCAGACATTTCGCTCCCGCAGCCCGTGGGGAGCAACTGCAGCGACTTGCTCCAGTGTCTGTGTCCGTCTTGATACCGCGGGACTTCAAAGTCTCAAGCAGCCGAGCCGCAGCCAGCCACGGGTGCAAGTGGGACAAAAAGTCTAACCATAATGCAGTGCGCTCAGCAAGACGAGCGTCATAATTGCGCAGGTCTTAGCAAGACGGCGACAGGTCGAACGAGCCTAGTCTGATGTAGCCTGGTCCAACCAGACCATCGTACTTCATTTCATTTGTACAGAAGGTCTGGAACTGCTGTAATTGGCAAACGTTCACTCACTTGGAGGCGGGTGTCTGTTGAAGTTTAAAACTATTGGATCTGCCCAGTGCCACTCTGATTAGCTAACCAATCGCATAACGTTTGGTCGTCACGTGTGTCATGAGCCGGCTTCTGACGGTGCATTCCAGTTGGACAGGGAACTCGGAAATTTCCGACTTCACTACATATTGTAGACTATGGATCTACCGGTACCTGGCAACGGTAACTTGTTAGAGCCTAACGTATAGTTATTTGGACGAGAAAGGTTGTCGGCGTCAATACTTTCGCGAGCAGATGCACTGGAACACAGACAGGTCGGAAATCGGAACTACCAAGTCGGAAATCTCCTTATAAAGGAACGCAGCATTCAACTGAAACTGGAGCGCGACTTCGACGTCATCGTTCTCAGCCACTCGCTCTGTTCGCTGATTTGACGGCTGTAGATTACCCGGAGAAAACTGAGAAATGCACTGCACACCAAGACTGACTACTGAAGGGAAAATGAAATTTGGCCGGAAGTAGGTAGGCGGGCGGAGCCAGGCTAAGTCTGATGTGCCAGCAGCAGCATTGTGAGAGGCGGAAGCAGCACTAGGCTTGTTTACAGGCTTAACTAAGCGATAGGCTGTGTTAAGGCCGTTTCAGACGGTGGGCGACATTCCGCTCGCGTTGTCGCCTGGCACCGCGGCTTCACTTTGCGCTCCCCGTGTGAAGTGACGGGCGGAGGAGCGCGATTGTGATTTTTTAACCGCCGCGACAAAAAGATAAACAGTTCTCAACTTTTCCAACGGCTCCTACGAGTGCGCGCCAAACGTTCGACGAGCACGGAAGCGACAGTTCAGCGGGAGTGCGCCCGCTTGTCGTGTCGCCTGACAGAACGCCGCGCCTTCTCTCTGCCCGCTCGCCTCTCCATTGACAATGCATTGCCAGGGGCGACAAACGCGTTCCGTCTGAAACGGCCTTTACTCAGAAAGTTTTGTAAGTTTGTAATGGTTAAGGTTTTGATAGAGTATGAAATTAATGAGCTTTTGTGCACAGCATTTACTAACCGAAAGAATGGGCTAACATGTGAAAAGAGTCGCTGAGTAGCGTAGTTAACTGCATGCAAGAGACTGCGCTCTGTGAACGTGATTGATGAGTGACCACAGAAAAGCAGGTGATAGGTAACTTTGGAGGCGGGCTGTCGCAGTGCCCACCCAATCAAAAGCTAGGAATGCTAATGGTATATTATATAAACATTTTTGA
This sequence comes from Ammodytes dubius, assembly GCA_026122265.1. NCBI lineage: Eukaryota > Metazoa > Chordata > Actinopteri > Uranoscopiformes > Ammodytidae > Ammodytes > Ammodytes dubius. Next base: position 3,140,671 of record CM047526.1, read on the forward strand.
ATTGGCTGAAAAAAAATTCATTTTCTTCAATTTTGATTTGGTGGGCAAGACAAGACGCACATTGGGTGGGCTGAGTCCACCCTTGGCCCTGGCTAACGCCTGCCTCGCTCCACAGGGCAGCAGCTGAGTGTTTTAATTAATTTCGGACACTAATGGTGTTAATCTATCGGTAACAGACGTGTAGGTGTTCGCACATGTGTAGATTAGTATGTGGGGAGAGGATCAATCAGTGCGGTTACATGCAGACTCATAATCGGGTAACTAAACGAATAAGACCTCAACAGGACTTTTAAACTGCATGTAAACACCTTTATCCGATCTACTTCGGACAAGAGAAGTCGGATAAGAACACCTAACATAGTGGAGACAGCCATTTATCCGATTTCCGAAAGGCCATGTATACTCAGACAAGTGACATGGTCCGTTCGAGTGTCTAGTCTTAATCCAATCTAGTTGTGCCATGTAGCTGCACTGATATATAGGCTATCCTATATCATATTTGTTTAGCCTGTTAATTTCAAGATCTTTGGCATTAAGAATGAATGAAACTCCCCCATTCTCTGTTGGAAAATTATCATACAACTCATTTACTTAAAGCTATTATATTATCAACACAATAAATGTATTTATAAAGAGATATGCCAGGCTACTACTCTCAATATAGGGCTAAAGACGACACCAAAACGTTATACCGTATTATAATGCCGTCACCGCCAAAGACGAGAAAAATACTGTGATGAAAATTTTAGGTAATATCTCCCACCCCTACATTATAGGTGGAACTTGCTTTAGGCTACTAGCCTACCTGTCATAGATGCCCTGAGTAGAAACGGGCCTCTGAAGCACTAGTAAAGCTCAAAGAGAGCTAGGTTCCTAGGTCTGAATGGGGACGGTATGCCTACTGCTATTCTAGCCTGGTCCGACTACTTAAGTGAAATGAAAATTGAGCGGAAGTATGTAGGCGGGCGGAGCCAGGCTACTGCTATTCAGTGTCAAAATTAAAATGCACCTCGCTTTTGCAAAATGGCATGACAACATGCATTGAGCACCCACAGGCCTTTCACAGTAGCGTACATTCTGCATGTATCACAAACACTTGCTTCCATGCCGTTAAAAGAGCTCGATGCCTTTGTTACACCAAATGAACAATCACCAAACAGGCTAATTGATTTTCTTTTTAATGCTAATGTCACAGCACATCTCTGCAGGCTACACTCCTGTTTCTGTAACAACTTTAGCCCCTTTAGCTGTCTGTTTTCTTTTCACTCTTACCTTTACGGATGAGGTCTTCGTTTTCTTGGTCGAAGCCCAGCCGATGACATTTCCTCCACAGCCCCATGTTAGTGGAGTTATATCGCCTGCTACACTCATCCGCGGCGCTCATGGCGAACATCTGCCGCCGTGTCCGGGCCAGGTCCCAGCGGTGCGGGCTGCTCCGGCTGGCCCGCAGAGGGAGGCTGTTGTTGGGGATGTAGATGAAGCCCGGGTCCTTCCGGCGGCTGGAAAAGCTCCGGCACCGCTCCCTGTATCTTCTGGCGTCGGTCTCGTACCAATGGTCAGAGCACAGCGCCACAGCCAGCATGCCCAGGGCGCAGAGAGACAGAGAGAGCCCCGCGTACAGTAGTAACTTCCCGGCAGCCATGCTTGCTTCTGTTACAGCCGCATCAGCACCTCGACAGACGGACAGCTCCTCTGCGGTTCAGCTCACATCCCCTCTGGAGCACAGCGTCGGAACCGTTACCAAGGTGGTGGAGATAGATTAAACAAAGCTCAGTGTCTAAATCAGATGTTAAATCCCGCTGTTATCCTCTTGTAAATAACAGGCTCTCCGCAGCGTGGTCGGCGCTGCAGCAGCTCGGCGTTTATCTCATCTCACACCCGGATCTCCAGCATTCATCTGTCTGAGCAGGGCGACACCATCATGCACAAAACACATCAGAACAGCTTTCATCTCGTTGGTCAAGCACACAGTAGGCCATGTTTTACATAGAATAGGCCTACACTTAACTGCATAATCCACCAACTTAAGGGGTAGAGAAAATAATGCAACGCTTATTTACAAATAGGCATAGGCTACATAGGACTAGCCTACTATATAGGCTTCTAATGCCTGACGATAGCTGCGTTATTGACGTAGTGTAAATGTAGCCTACCTGATGTGGGCTATCCGAACACAGCCCATGCATAGCAGTCCATCAGCAGAAGGAGAGTGCAGAGGGGTCGAGCAGACGTTTGATAGGATAATGGCAGCTCTTCCCGAACAGGCGCCTGACCATGGACCAATCAACGGCAGTCTGTCAATATTTGACTGAACAATCATGAAAGTGCGCCTTCATGTGCTGTTGCCTAACGCTACAGCTGACATGGTTTATTGCATTGCTCAATTCCTGTGCATCCTTTCGATGGCAAGTAGGATATTACAGGTAGCCTATTTTGAATTTTAGGCAACTTAAAATGATAAGTAGGCTAGCCTATTTAAATTGGAGACCTACAATGAGCAATAAGTAGAGCCAAAGCTGGATTTCAAAATGGGTAAAGCATGGTATTGTAGAGGTGTAGCCTAAAGGGTTGCTGTTAATTCATTAAGAAGTAAAAACTTCCAACGCGGCACAGCTCTGCGAGCCAAGGCTTTAGGGTGCTCCAGACTAAATTTACCAACATATAACGTAGCCTATAAGCTGGGGTGGGTAACTTTTTCACTGTAATTTGGCAAAAATGTCATAGGCCTATTAGCCATTCAGCTATTTGTAGGCCTACCTGCTGTAGCTCCTCCCATATAGCTCCCCCCTCCGAACGACAGTTATGCGTGTTAAAGGTGCAGTGTGTAATATGATATCATCAAGAAAGTTCTACAAAGTTCTAGAATGCAACGCTCCCTGGGTAACCCCAACCCTTTTGAATAATAACAGAAGCTACAGTGGCCTTCAAGGACAAGAACAATTCTAAATTCTAAACAATGCACCTGATGACATTGCAACCAACATGGATTCCTCCATAAGACTTGCCTGCTCAATGTACAAAATGTAACATTAATATTTGTAATTCTCCGCTCAGGAGGATAATTCAGATTATTGGCAGAGGTGATTTTACACCAATGAGGACATATTTATGAATGAGGATATTGAGTTTAGTTAATAAATCACTTAAAATGTTACACAGTGTCCCTTTAATGTCTTTTCAACTAGTTTCTTTCCCGGTCTTTCCTCGTATCCTTGCTGTCTTAGCGGTGTAAGCAGTTGTTGTTAAACGGGAAATAGGACATTTAGGGGCCGTTGATTGTAGACATTGCTGTTTGTTGGCAAACTGTCAGACTGCTAGGGTCTTGAACGCTCACGCAACTGACACAACAACGTCGTTGCCAAGGTGAACGGACAGTCCCAACAGCCAATAAGAACGGAGAATCGGAGACTCGCTCTGATTGGTCAAAGTGTGCATGAGCGGTGGCAATTTTTGGGGGTGGCACCAGGCCCCCAGGATGCTGCCTTCTCCGAGCAGCCAGCATGGACATGTGGCCAACCCATTAGTATTGCATGGTGAGGGGTGGAGCTTATTTTCATACGGCCCGTATAGGCAGATTTCCCTGTCCACACAGTACAAGCGGCGAACAAGATTGTGTCTCTGCAAAAAATTTCTGGATATCAATCATAGGCTCATACTTATCTTTAGACCATATACTATTAAAACTGAAGTTTTCTCATTTCAAAACGCCACCTCAAGCGTTTTATTAGCCCAACGGCTTTCAGTTTGTTTTCGCCAGGCTAGATGCTACAGAACGAGAATGATTCTACTCCCGCCTCCAGTCCGCTACGCTTGCCGCCCTCTTTCTTGATAGGTCCATAATGCAGCTACGTCCATGCTACGTCATGCTTTGGGCCGTATGGAATTTCCGGATTATACTTCCTTGTTGCTTCTCTGCGCCTATGAGCAGCTTTCATAGGAATGAATGGGCGCCATGTTTCAATACGGTGTCCATTTCTTTATATGTCCATGGGTGGCACACAGAGGCAGGGGAGAGCAAAGTGATGAGTAGATCTCAGACCACTTTATATATAGTTCCTACTGTTGCGTGTTTCCCGAAACGTTCTTTGCTACGAATCTCTTTAAAGCTATATATAGCTTTATATAGGTAGCCTATAGCTTTATATAGGTATATGTTTTGGGAGAGAATAGCAATTGGGATAGAGATTCGAATCCAAATACCTCAACCGCTCCACTTGTGTTCTCTCTGGTCCCTCCTTGACACGCTCTACCTAGGTAAAGTGGTAGCCTATATAGCCTATTATAGCTGTGTCTCAATACAGAGACCACGCACTTGGTAGGACGCGGTCTCGCGGTCTATGAAGGCTATAGCCTATGAAGGCCGATTTTAAGGCCGGTTTTAAGGCCAACGAGCCTTGTTAAACGAGACGGTCTCCGCAGGTCTCCGTATACGAGCATTTCCGGTTCACGTAACAAGCCGTTACCTTGCGTGATGACTCGCCGCTCCTGTGCTGCCTAGCAACCCTGATTGCTGCCAACGGAGACAGCCCTGTCAATGGAGGAAAAAAGAAAAAGAAGTTGCCTACCAGATGAAAATAAAAAAAAGTACAAGAAAAAAAGAAAGGAAGATAAAAGTTAAGAAGATGGAGCAACACGTTGCTGTTTTGTTATTTTTTTATTTTATTTTATGCCATCTCTGAAAAAACCGCAATGAATCTTGGGATATGTTGGGCCACGAAGGATCCATCTGATGCAGCCTTCAAAACCGTGAAATTAAGGCTGCATTTCTCGGCTGCATATGAGGAGCCTTGCAAAGAGCCTTGCAAACGGGACAGCCTTTGCGCGCTGCTATGACGCAATCGGTCTTCAAATGCAGCCTACATAGGGTGCAACCCCTGAATCAAGACACAGCCATAATAGGGTTAACGAATGACGTAGCGTTATAGGAGGCAAACCGGGCCAGGACTAAAAAAGCATTCTGAGCAAGACCTGAAGGGGTGCCACAAATGCAATAAGCTTATATCTTGTAATCTGCTTCATGGATTTACAAAAAAGGGGAATGGCAGCAGACAACATGACAATATTTTAAAATCTAAATAAATTATAGCCTACAAATAAAAGTGTTTATAAACACTTTTATTTGTAGGCTATAGCCTAATTTATTTTTAATACAAAGTCTATCTGCATATGTTTGTTATCTGGGGCGGAGGAATTTATGGGAATCCTGCCGTAATTGAAACCTGAAAAAATAAGTTTCAAAGGCTTGAAACTCTGTGTCTGAAAACTTGACATCTTGTAAAAAAGGTGTTTTTCAGCAACAGATTTGCAAAGTTACAGATCTGGCACTGCTGTGTGTAGGCTTATCATTTTGTTTCCCGGTTTTGAAACCTTGTAAATGGGGATCTAAAAACAGGTGTCCATATGAAAGGGTGAATATTTATTTTGAAGCATTGTTCATTTACACTATTGCAATGTATTTAATTCAGACCTGAGTTGTCAGCACTGACTTTTCAGAGATTTGAACCCACATTTCCAAGCTTGCGAGTCATGTGATTATTGGCAGTGTTCTCACAGTGATTTGTTTCGAAACTCCGATACTGGAAAAAAAAAGAAAAAGGAGTGGGTGTGCTATAGGAGGGAAGAAATCCTGTTGACAAAGAGGTTGGGCTGTGCGCACTAAAGAAAACACAAAAACTTTTAGGAAAACACCAGACAGGTTGGTCTGAGTGATTTCAGGAAGCAGAATCAGTGGAACATGTAGGCCTATGGATGGGAGATGATGAAAAATCACTTTGTAAGAACTAGGAGGATTAACAAAATGTATATTTGAAGGGAGAACTCAGCATGAAGAATGGGGCACAGGTTCAGGTAGCCAGCCTACTGTTAGCTTTTTTATTTTTATTTTTATTGTTTAACCCTTATGCCCCGTTAAAAAAAAGTTACACTGGGACCGCTTCGTACATTTTGTGTATTTTGACCTTTAAACTGCATTAAAATGATGAAAGATCAATATTTTTTCACAATTTTTTTTTCCATTTTTTTCATGAAGGGGTTGTTATTCAATTCATGTTGTGATTTAATAAATCACAAATAAAAATTAACCCTTTAGATGCCATTTTTGATCATATACCACTAACCGCTTTTTTGAAAAATACACATAAATTCAATATTCAAATCTTTTTTTTAACTTTGATTATTATTAGTATCACCGGCTCACCATCTGAATGATAGGTGAGAAAATTATATTTGGTGCATTATTACTTTTTGTTTAATGTCAGATTGAATAAAAAAGTTACACTGGGACCGCTTCGTACATTTTGTGTATTTTGACCTTTAAACTGCATTAAAATGATGAAAGATCAATATTTTTTCACAATTTTTTTTCCCATTTTCTTCATGAAGGGGTTGTTATTCAATTCATGTTGTGATTTAATTAATCACAATTAAAAATTAACCCTTTAGATGCCAGTTTCGATCATATACCACCAACCGCTTTTTTGAAAAATACACTAAAATTCAATATTCAAATATTTTTTTTAGCTTTGATTATTATTAGTATCACCGGCTCACCCATCTGAATGATAGGTGAGAAAATTATATTTGGTGCATTATTACTTTTTGTTTAATGTCAGATTGAATAAAAAAGTTACACTGGGACCGCTTCGTACATTTTGTGTATTTTGACCTTTAAACTGCATTAAAATGATGAAAGATCAATATTTTTTCACCATTTTTTTTTCCATATTTTTCATGAAGGGGTTGTTGTTCAATCTATGTCATGATTTCATTAATCACAATTAAAAATTAACCCTTTAGATGCCAATTTCGATCATATACCACCAACCGCTTTTTTGAAAAATACACTAAAATTCAATATTCAAATATTTTTTTTAACTTTGATTATTATTAGTATCACCGGCTCACCCATCTGAACAATAGGTGAGAAAATTGAATTTGGGGCATTATTACTTTTTGAATAATGTCAAATTGAATAAAAAAAGTTAGATTTCTACCATTGACTTGCATTATAAGAAAACTTTTTGGCAACCCGCCTTTAAATTAAAGTGAAACATTTTTTTTGCCTCTGATTTCCCATATTACTGCAGAAAACACAATGCAATTGGGTAAAATGAAAGAGAATAGTAAAATTTACCCATTTTATCACCTCTTTTATCATCAAAATATGAATTTTTATGATGAAAACCACTCACTAAAACTACAAAATAACAGCTTCTTTTTTTTTTTTTTTAGTGTGTGAGTGTGTGTGTATGTGTGTGTGTGTGTGTGTGTGTGCATGTGTAAGTGCATGTGTGTGTGTGAAAGTGTGCTTGTGTGTGTGTATGAGAGGAGAGAAATTACAAGGGGTACAGATTTGCAGCCCTAATATCGTATGACACATGCAAACACACACACCCCCCACACACACACACACATACACACATAATCTTATTTTGTCATGGACATGCAGACAACAGTCCCTCCCATCCATATCCAAACACATTTGACATTTTTCTTTAGATTTGTTGTCGCAGTGGCCAGTATTCCTGAAATTTTTGAAAATTATGAAAAATCCAATTTTTTTTCAGGTTTGTGTCATGAGGCAAGTTTTCCCCCAGTAATACACCATATGACATTCATAAATCAACTAGATAATAGTTAAAACCTAAAATGTGATGCCTTACCTTCAAAATGAATGCAAAACATTATATAAATTCTGATTTTATCTTGGCATGGCTAAGGAATCAAAAATACTGGTTTTATGGCTTTCTATGAGTTTACGAAATGGCATCTTTTTAGACAAGGATTTCAGTGTATTTGATTTGAGTACACACAGACACACTCCTGGATTTTTTTTTTTAACTTCAACCATTCTGACTAAAAGAGGTGTTCACTAACTACACATCAAAACTATTTTATTGTATTTTTTAATTTTTTTTATTGGTTTGCAGCCATGAATTACACAAGGATGCCAATTTGTTGTAAAGGGTCACCATAGAGATTAGTGGGGGGGGGGCTAAAATGGGGCATTTTTTTTATTGACCTCATTTTTACATAACCTTATCAAGTTTACTACAGAGAAATGGGAAATTACAGTCAAAAATATTTTTCACTTTAATTTAAAGGTGGGGGTCAAAAAATGTCGTTATAATGGAAGTCAATGGTACACAAAATGTACGAAGCGGTCCCAGTGTAACAAAAACATCTCACACAGTCAAAATGAAGTGGAAATGGATGAAACTCAGAATATCAAAACTTCATTGTAAAACACACCTCCTTACCAAATTTTATGGCTAGGGGACAATCACAGCCAAAATTATCTCAAAAATGCAACCCCAGATACACAAATCTCCACCAGCGGGGCATAAGGGTTAAATTTATTTTTATTTTTATTATTTTAAATTCATAAAATAAATAAATCATTTTGTTTTTTGGAGGGAATAAGAGTGAATGGTTTTTGATCCTATTATCCACACTCCAGAGCAGTAGGTGGCGGTAATACACCAGTAGGGTAGATGCCGTAAAACTCAAAAAGAAGAAGAAAAGTCTGCGTGACAGTGAAGGTTACTGTTAGCTTAAACATTAGCACATTTAATTGATCATTTAACATGTGTGAGGGGGTTTAGCGGCGTCTGGTTCGTTTCACTAAAGAACTTCCTTACCGGCTGCAGACTCAGGTAAGAGCGCATGTTATTGTTTAGAAGGCTAATGGATTTGGCATACGCCTATAGATGGAAGTAGAAACCGTAAAGTAGGCTATATTAGCCCCTTGCTTTAACATGGCGATTGAAGAACATCTCTACTAAGAGTAAACCAGTGTTAGGTCAGCGTGTGGATAGATTGATAGACAGACGATCCGACTGACAATGTTCGCTTTCAAACTCTAAATCTTTAGGGACAATATTAACAACAAAAATAAGAGACTAAATCAACTGTATCCTATGTGAGCTGTTTAGTACTATTTTCTTGAATGATTTGGAGACACTGCGTCATATAATGTAATTTATTTTATCCACATTTTTATTCATATGACCAAGACAGCATGGAGGTATTGAAATCGGTTTTGTGTAAACGTTTGTTTAATGACGGTAGGATAAGTCACAGATCGAAAGTACAGCCTGACAAAAGATGTGTCAAATATTATTTGAGTTGGAACATTTGTAATTTTTTAGTTTCTAAACCGACAATAACTGCAAATGAGACGTGTTTTATGCAAACAAAAACCATGTTATAAATAACTTGAACAGCACTGGTCACACCAATGTTTTTTTTTTACCTTATTCTTTTTACAACAGCAATTCTTAAAAACTTTTTTCTCAAAGACCTTTTTTTGGCCTACAACAATCTGTTTTAAAATTGTATTTTATTTTATTCAAAATCTCAAATTTTGGCAAAGGACAGGCTGTTTTGAATACTTTTCCAGCATCTTACTTTCAAGCTTCCACTGCCTCCTGGTATGTGAAGTGACACCTCTGGCCCATTTATTGAGACCTACATGCAGGCTGTAAAGATGTTCCTCTGCTAACTGTTGCTAATGTTTGTGTTGATCTGCAAATTAACTGGTAGTAGGCTACTAACATTATTATAGCCATTATTAGTGCTTTGTGTGAGAGAGAGAGAGAGAGAGAGAGAGAGAGAGAGAGAGAGGAGAGAGAGGAGAGAGAGAGAGAGAGAGAGAGAGAGAGGAGAGAGAGAGAGAGAGAGAGAGAGAGAGAGAGAGAGAGAGAGAGAGAGAGAGAGAGAGAGAGAGAGAGAGAGAGAGAGAGAGCGGTTTGTGTGTCTGATACATGGTCTGATAGCAGCCCCCCCCCCCCCCCCATACCTGCATCAGACAGACAACACCGTGTTGCTCTGAGCAAGAGCTGACGTTTGTAAACCTATCTATGTTGTAAACACGTAATAGTTTTACAGGTCCACATTCAATAGGCGACTGCATATCTATAAAAAAAAAAGAAGCTAACCTTACCTTGTATTTATGGCAACTAGTTTGTAAAGTTAGTTTGTAAATATGTAAAGAGGCCTAGGTAATTTGTATACTACCTGGTCAGCATTTTCTATTCATTTTGCTTTCAGAATTGTATATTATGCAAATTAGTTGATTATGTCATCTAGCTACTACTAGTTAATTTTGGGCCAATAACTATTTTCATTATAGAGGAGTCAGCAGAGATAGAGGAGGAAAAATCAGAGGGCTCAGATGTAGAAGGGGCTGTGGTGAAAATGGGTCAAAATCCCTTTTCCTAAAGGAATGTCTGAAGGATTTCACATTGCGTTGCAAAATCAAAAACACAATGAATTGTATCATCTGTTGTCAGTGTGGTCCAAAACATGCTGACAATACAATATCAGTGGGCCTAATATAGTTTAAATTGGGAAACATTTGTGTTGCAGGTCTAATTAAGGTGTGCCCCTAAATTTTCTGCTTGCGCGTTGCGCCCCTAAAAATTCTGAGTTAGGAGTGCAAGTGCTCCTAGTAAAAAAGCTTAGGCTGGAGCCCTGCTGGGTGGTTAGGGTTAGAGGGTAAGGGGACAGGGAGAGGTTAGAACCGAGAAGTTTGTTATCCAGTAGGTGCAACTACTAAGGATGCCAACCTCCACAAAACACCAAAGAAGAAGAACCGTGACGTATTTCTGTCCTACAGTGGAGCTACGACTCCCCCAGGGGTAAAATAGACCCTGCAAATAGACCCCTCTCCATTTTTTGGTGTCTCTAAGGTTAAATTAAATTTGAAAATGTTGAAATAAATAAAAGCTTACACATTACTTTTACACATTTTTAGAGACCCTATTCTAGGGCTGGCCGATATGGCAAAAAATATTATAACGATTATTTCTTCCGTATTGATCGATATCTATATTAATCACGATATATAATTTGATACTGCTGAAGCCTGAAGAAACCAGAGTGTTCATTAGTTAAACTATACAATGTTGTTTATTAGTGCTGTCAAACGATTAAAATATTTAATCACGATTAATTGCATTAATGTCATAGTTAACTCGCAATTGATCGTAATTAATCGCACATTTCTATCTATTCTAATTGTCCCTTGATTTCTTTTTTGTCCCCATTATTTTTTTCTCATTTTAATGCTTTTATCACACACATTCTCTACACCCTTGTAATCCAGTGTATTTTTTCAAAACCCGAAAATCAATAACGTTTGAGCTTATCGATACCGCTATCGAGTCCTGTAGGTCTTATGCCGTAATGTTAAATAATAATAATAATAATAATACATTTTATTTGTAAAGCACTTTTCATAAAGTAATCTCAAAGTGCTACAGAAACCAGAAACAAAATAAACAAAAGACTAAGAGAAAATAAAATAAGACACGTTAAAATCAGTAGTAGATAAAACAGCTAAAAGAGATTAAATTGCAGAGAGAGAATAAAACAACTAGGGACGACCTAGGAAAGCCTGTCTAAACAAAAAAGTTTTAAGCCCTTTTTTAAAGGTGACCACAGACTGGGGTTGTCGTAGGTGTTCAGGGAGGGAGTTCCAGATGTGGGGGGCAGCGAAGCAGAAGGCTCGGTCTCCCATGGTGCGGAGTCGTGTGCGGGGCTGATGGAGGAGGTTGGTACTTTGAGACCGAAGGTTACGGGTGGATGAGTGAAGGGTAAGGAGGTCTTTGAGGTATTGCGGGGCGTTGCTGTAGATGCAAAGGTGGGTGATGAGGGCGATTTTGTATTGGATTCTTGAGGTTATGGGGAGCCAATGGAGGTCTTGAAGAATGGGGTGATGTGGTCGTATTTGCGGGTTTTCGTCAGAGTTCGGGCAGCACAGTTCTGAATGAATTGAAGTTTCTGAAGGTGTTTGTTGGGTATGCCGATGAGCAGGCTGTTACAGTAATCAAGCCTGGAGGAGATTAGGGCGTGGACTAGGGATGGCCATTTAGAATTTTTTCTTTAACCGGTTAACCACCAGAATTAACGGTTATTAACCGGTTAACCTTTAAGATTTAATGTAGCCTAAAATAGTGAAATACATAAAGCATTATAGCAGGGCTCCCGACATTTTTTTGTTCCAAGGACCTCTATATTAATTTAAAAACTATTCAGGGACCAGTAGCCAATTTAAATGCCTACATGTTGACATTCACACGGCACCTTGTCTGTTGTGAGAACAGGTGTAGTATGCGAATGTAGGAGCAGAAAGTGAAATAAGTGACTGAAAAGGCCGGGACATTTACACACACACATAGGCTTAGGGGATAGCCTACCGAAACCCGGTGCTAAGTAGTGCTGAGCACGGGGCAACATTTTGAAAGATCGTAATATTGATAAGCTCCGATGTTATCAGTAGGCTACACTTTTGTTTAAGACGGATTTTCGCTGTTGATCCTGGCACACAATCATGGCAGACCTGTGTCTGTCTAGGGGCACTCACTGCCTGTCTGTCACTCCCTCACACACTCATGAGACGGTGATAGATGCAGGACAGCATCTACCTCAAGAAGGCTAATGCTAGCGCTATGTTAAGCTAGCGGGAGCCCACGCTGTTAATTAAATTATACAAACATATGACACGGGAGCGTTGTGACCATAAGTTGTGACTGGGAGCGTAACATGGACCTATTATAAAGTTGAGAGTAGCCACTCGTTTCATTCTTTACCGACAGTTGGCATTCTTACATCCGGTTTAGCGATATCAAAATAAGAGTCCGGATTTCAGAGAAATTAAGATATATACAGTATATATATATTTTTTTAACCATTTAACCTTTAGTATTAACCGGTTAAAGATCTTCTTAACGGTTAACCAGTTAACCATGGACATCCCTAGCGTGGACGAGTTTTTCTGCATCAGAGAAAGTGAGGAATGGGCGGAGTTTAGAAATGTTCTTGATATGGAAAAAGCAGGTTTTGTACAGATGTTTGATGTGGTTTACAAAGGTAAGTTGTGGGTCCAGCTTCACACCGAGGTTGGTAACTGAGGTAGAGAGGGGGATGACTTGACCAGAGAAGGAGATGGTGGTTATGGGTGATGACTGGACCTGATGAGGGGTGCCAATTTGTATGGCTTCGGTTTTGGAACTGTTCAGCTGGAGGAAGTTGTGACTCATCCACGCCCTAATCTCCTCCAGGCAGTTGGAGAGGGTTAGAGTAGGTGATGATGAGCGGACCGGGGTTGAACGTAGGTTGGGGTCGGTTCGGAGATACAACTGAGTGTCATCGGCATAACAGTGAAAAGAGATGCCGTGCCGGCTGATGACACGACCCAGTGGCAGCATGTACAGGATAAAAAGGAGGGGTCCTAGGACAGATCCTTGGGGGACACCGCAAGTAACAGGGGCTGTTTGGGACCTGGCAGATCCCAGGCTGACATACTCTGTCCTGTCAGCGAGGTAAGAAGTGAACCAGTCCAGTGTGGAATGATGGAGACCAATGTCGGTATGGAGGCGGTTCAGGAGGATATGGTGGTCGACAGTGTCGAAAGCCGCTGAAAGGTCGAGAAGGATAAGCAGGGAGGGGGATCCAGAATCGGCAGAGATGAGAAGGTCATTGGTTACCCTCAACAATGCTGTCTCTGTACTATGGGCAGAACGGAAACCAGATTGAAATATTTCAAACAGTGAATGACGTTGTAGATGTTCCTGTAGCTGTACGGCAACAGCTTTTTCAAGCACTTTGGACAGAAATGGAAGATGGGAAATGGGCCGGTAGTTTGAGAGACAATCTGAGTCGAGGTTGGGTTTCTTCAGGAGAGGCTTGATAATGGCAGTTTTGAGTGAGGGCGGGACATGGCCGGAGTTTAACGAGTGGTTTATTATTTGTGTGATAAGAGGGCTTATGACAGACAGGTTTGATTTGATGAGTGTTGTAGGGATGGGGTCCAGGGGGGAGGTGGAAGGCTTCATATTTTTGATGAAACCCTCAACTTCGGTCTGTGTGACTGTAGCAAAGGTGCTGAGAGGTGCTGGTTGAGGGCAGGCAGATGGCAGAAATGGAGCTGGAGAGCCTGAGAGCTGGGACCGGATGGAATTTATCTTGTCTTTGAAAAATACAAGAAACCTGTTGCAGTGTTCTGCTGTGGGTTCTGTATGGGTTTGGTTTTTGGGGTTAAGGAGATAGTTTATGGTGGAAAAAAGCTGTTTTGAATTTCCCGGACTGTTATTGATGATGTTGGAGTAATAGATGGACCGGGCTTCTTTAAGGGCTGCTGCATAGGCCTTCTGGTGATTTTTGTAGGCCAGCTTGTGTACCACCAGGCCAGATGATTTAACACGCCTCTCAATGGCACGGCCAGCAGCCTTCATCTTGCGCAGTTCTTTCGTGAACCAGGGGGCAGAGCGGGAGAAAGACACAGTTCTTGTTTTGAGAGGGGCATGTATATCCAGGAGGCAGTGAAGAGAATGGTTGTAGTGTTCGACCAATTTGTTAACTGATGGAAGGTTGACTGAGGCCAGCAGTTGGAGGTCAGAGTGCAAGATGGCAGGGTTGATGTTTTTTATGTTGCGAAAATGAATATCGCGTTTAGGCTGGGGGGGGGGGGGTGGTATGGGCAGGAAATGTCCATGGAAATTATGATGGAGGGAGAGTCCGAGATGACCAGGTCTAAAGTGCGCCCCCTGGTGTGTGTAGGTGCATCAACATGCTGTGTGAGGTTGAGACAGTCCAGTACATGAAGGAAATCAGCTGCCAGGGGGGAGGAGGGATTATCAATGTGAATGTTCATATCACCAAGTATGATGTTATTGGAGGATAGAGAGCAGAGCGAGGTGAGGAAGTCGTGAATCGCTGTGATGAAGGATGGGTGAGGTTTGGGCGGCCGGTAGATCAGTACAGCATTGATATTGGAAGGGGTTTTTGATTTGAAGGCCAGATATTCAAAAGAGGACACATCAGGAAGAGACAGAGGAGACAGCTTGAGAGTGTCGCGGTAAATTACCGCCAGGCCACCACCTCGGCCAGTGCAGCGAGCCCTCTGCAGGTAACTGTATCCGGGGGGGCAGGCTTCATTTAATGATGAGAAAACCTCAGGTTTGTGCCAGGTCTCAGTGAGGCACATCAGGTCAATGTCTTTATCAAGAATGTGATCATGAACCAGGCTTGATTTATTTGACAGGGACTGTGCATTAAAGAGTTCAGTTTTAATGTGTGATTGATCAGTGCCACCGTGCGCTCCTGGCGGCTGAACCTGGAGCAGGCGCCGGTTTGTGGCCAAGTGACGTTTCTCCAGTGAGTTTGCATTGCAATTTACTGGGATATTATGCGATCTATTCATCTGTCCTGCGGCTCGGGCGAGCCCGACTGCCGGAGCGCATTACTGTCCCAGTGGGTCGCTCATCCATCACACCGTTCCGGAGAATGGCAGGTCTTTTCCTCACACTGCTCCTGCTGGCCGGAGATGTTCAGCTAAATCCTGGGCCAGTGACCGCTGGAGCGCTGCAGAGCCCCGGCGCAGTCCCTGTGTCCGCGATTCACTCGGTGCTACCGGTGGTGAGTGAGCATGAACCCCCTGAGTCGGGCTTCTCCAATTATAATTTAAATCTCGGACATGGTGACTTAATGAATAACTTATCGTTCCTGGACTGTGGAGACCTTGATAGGTCCACTGTGTGTCCTACTAAATCTGCTGACGATTCCGCTGCGCGTTGTAACCCCGCAGTGAAGAGACAGAGGTTATTCAAAACTTTTCAAACTGTCAATCATGCGAAAGTTTTGTGGGACCCGAAGCTGAAACCAAGGGGGTTATTCGGCGGACAATTCAACATCAGGAGCATTACTCCAAAAAGCAATCAGCTAATTCATCTTCTGTCTGACTCAAATATGGACTTTCTTTGTCTGACTGAGACGTGGTTGAAACAGTCTACTCCCTCAAGTGTATTTACAGTGCCTGGATATCAATGTTTTAGACGAGACAGACCAGATGGAAGGGGAGGGGGGGTGCTTTTTTATGTAAGAGAAGGCATTAAATGTGAGCGCGAGGTTTATAAAGCGGGTAGCACTTTGGAATATGTTGGGATAAAAATCATTTTGTCTAAACAAATGTCTTTTAACATTATAGGTGTCTATAGGCCTCCTTCTGCAGATGACACTTTTTATGATCAACTTGCTGAAGTCTTGAATGAGTGCAAACACAACAAAGAACTACTGCTTATGGGTGATTTTAATGTGAATTGGGAGGATAAATCCAAAAGGAAAAAACTAAAAATGATTACTGAAAAATTCCACTTAGAACAACTAGTAAAAGGCCCAACTAGGATTACAAAATGCTCAAGTACACAAATTGACTTGATATTTACTAACAGAGCAGAAAGAATAACGAAAAGTTATAATTTAATTACCGGCCTATCTGACCATAATTTAACTCTGTGTGCTAGAAAACTGTCTAAAAATAGATTTAGGAACACAGCAAATAAGACAAAAATCTGCAAGTGCATACCGAAAGCTAAACAAGAAGAATTTGCAAGTGAAATTAACAGTTTGAATTGGGATGATGTATTATCCTCTGATGATCTGAACTATGGGTGTAACACTTTAACTCACAAAATTAATTCTGTGAAAGAGAGATTTAGTGTGAGTGTCAAGACACAATTTAAAAACAAAAATAATTTACCTTGGTTCAATGAGAATTTATGGAAGCTGATGAAAACTAGAGATGCTGCACTGAGGAAGGCAATTAAAACTAGAAGAGAAACAGATATGCTGGTTTATAAAGGTTTGAGGAACAAAGTTATCCAAGAACTAAGATCAGCTAAATCCCGATTTTATGTCAATATTTTAAATGAGGCAAGAGGCAACATTAAATTGATATGGGAAAATATTGATGATCTCACAAGGAGAAACCATAAATCTATTGGAGATCTTATATTAAAAGTACAGGGAGAGTTAATTGAAGATAATCGTGCTGTTGCTTCTGCTCTTAATAATTTTTTTCTTGCATCTGTATGTGAACTTGGGAAAAAATTTCCAACAAGAAAACTGGATGTTGCTCCACTAGATAAAACAGCCCCGGTCTTTGAACTGGTAGAAACAAATGTGTCACAAGTACAAAAAATCATCAGCTCTCTGAAAAGCTCAAAATCTAGAGATGCTTTTCACTTTGACACCAAGTTTGTTAAGTCACATAAGGATATTTTATCCTGTCCTGTCACTCACCTAATTAATCTCTCTTTTAAACGTAGTCTTTTTCCTGAAGACTGGAAATGTGCCATTGTCACACCTGTTTTTAAATCTGGAGACCGCCTTGAAGCTAGTAACTATCGACCTATAAGCATACTGCCAGTATTTTCAAAAATTGCTGAAAAGGTTGTCATTGAACAACTGACCTCATTTCTTAACACCAGCAATTTTGGTCTACATTGTATGCAATTTGGTTTTAGAGCGAACCATTCAACCGAGACTGCCTCCTTACATTTAATAGAGCAAATTAAATCACGGCTCGATAAAGGCGGAGTAGTTGGTGCTGTATTTTTAGACCTGCGTAAAGCATTTGATACAGTTAACCACAGTGTCTTAATATCAAAACTTTCTAAATTTAATTTTTCGCCTAGAGCTCTGGCTTGGATGTCGTCATATTTATCAAACAGGAGGCAATGTGTTAAAGTCTGTGATGCACAGTCCAGTTACAGGACATGTACTATGGGAGTCCCACAAGGCTCGGTATTAGGTCCTTTATTATTTAGTCTTTATATTAATGATCTTGCTGAACAGTGTGCTGACGTCGATCTGCAGATGTATGCAGATGACACTGTTGTTCATGTACATGCTAAAACAGCTGACTTAGCAGCTGCTAAGTTAACAACTGCACTGGAGAGAATCACTCTTTGGCTTGATTTGATTTGATTTAGTTTATTTCAGACATACAACAAACAAAAAATATGTTTTCACAAAAAAACAACAACAACAAAAAACAAACAAATGATCTGTGTTGTCGAGGTATGCCTGAAATGATCAATCATGTTTGAGTTTAAATGTAAACAAAACAAAATGTATGTTTTTTTCTAAAACCATGGTACAAATCCCTGATGTTGAGATTCTCATTAAAGGTGAACGAATTGATATAGTTACTGAATTTAAATATCTTGGCCTGTTTCTGGATCCAAATTTAAAATTTAAGAAACATGTCAAAAAAATGGTTAAAACCATAAAATACAATTTAGTTAATTTTAAACACATCAGAAATTGTCTCTCTCTGGATGCAGCCAAGATATTTATGCACGCCATGATTTTGTCCCGCATGTCATATTGTATCACCTGCTGGGGGCAGGCTGGTGAATCTACTTTGAGACCTCTGGAGTCTTTATACAAACAAACCTTAAAAACACTGGACAAAAAGCCAATTCGTTATCATCATTGTAGGATACTTGAGAAACATGAGTTATTGAGCTTTGAGAATTTTAGGTTATTCGTCAATTTGTGTATGGTCTATAAAATTTTAAATGGTTTGGCCCCACAGCCATTATGTGTTTTTGTCCACGCTCGCTCGTCAAATTCCATCAGATCCACTAGAATATCCTCCATACGAGATTGTACCATACCATTTCGCCGCACTGTAGCGGGGCAATCTGCTTTTTCTGTAAGAGCCACAAACCAGTGGAATACCTTACCTGACGCCGTAAGGGGCAGTAGCTCTCTCGGAGTCTTCAAATCTAACCTAAAAAATCTGTTAAAAGCTGCTCAGCTCTGCAACCACTAATTTGGTCCTTAGACTTGTTTTTGTGTGTGTGGGCGTGGGTGGGATGAGGAAGGTGGGGGGAGTTGCACGCAGACGTGTGTAGCCATGTTGTTGTGGTGTTTTATCCCTGTATACTAATAATCTGTCTTGTTACTGTGTTGTATTTTTGTGACCTGCCAAGGGACTACAGATGCAAATTAGCTTAAAGCTATAATCTGGTATAGTGCATCAAATGGCAACATTTATGTTCTAACTGTACATTGTCCCTTTTAAATAAAGATTTAAATTAAATTAAATTAGTAGACCTCTGGATGGGACAGAGCAGGGTAGGATCAACACCTCTCCTTCCATCACACACATCATGGCACAGTCTCGCGATGTTCCCGGCGATATTCCTTACCGCGGTGGCAGCACTCTGATGACGTGTCCGCGATGCGACAGGAAGAGCGGCAAGCCAGGTGGATGAGATGGAGCCGGTGTCGGGAGGCTGGATGTAAATAAACTTTCTCCGCGAGCTTCCAGCTTTAAGCTGTGCCAAGGTAGCGGGTCCGTTAACCGGAGTAATCAGCGGCGCTGGCTCCGGGAAGACAGGGCGGATCCATCGGCTGCATACGAGCCGGGCAGAGGGAGAAGATCCTAGGCGCAACTCAGCTGAGGAAAATACTCTCAGGTGAGCTTTGAGACGGGCAATCACACCGGCGCGTTTCCCACGTCTTCTAGAGCGCTTTCTCTGGGGGAGAGGGCATGATAGCCGGCATCGGTGTTCGGAGCCGGACTTTTGGTCACAATCCCTCCGGGGAGAGACAGTAGGCAGTCGGCGCAGGTGATCGGGAATGTCCGCCAGCACCGGTGTTTGCTGATCGAAAAGTGGGCGATCAGGTGGCAACAGGGACTCAGACCAAGCCCTGAGGTCGAGGAGGGTTTGGCGATCATATGCCAGCAGAGCGGAAACGTATCCGAAATCAAAAAGCAATAGGAGCAGGAAAACAAACGTAACAGCGAAAGAGCGAGGCGTGTCTTTTAAAGATCTAATTCCTTCAGTGTCATATTTTGACACTGGTCCGCAACATAGACTGCATATAAAACTGTTGTAGGCCTACCTTCAACTGTCTTTGGGTTAAAAAAAACTTGTTCAACTCAGTATCCGTCTAGTAGTCATCCATTTTGGAACATGTATTTCCCAATTTAAAACGTAAAAATAAAGCAGCATTGAAAATTCTGAAAATAAATCTTGTATGGCTACATTAGCAGGCTGTTTTACAAATAACTCAATAGTTGAAATAATACAATGTGTTTTCCCTTAAAATGATTAAATACATTTATCCAAAGGTCAAAGACAGTAACAGTGTGGCACTTCTGTAAACTTACTGAAAGGTGCCTGGTCCAACACTCATGCATTTTTCAAACTTTTCTCTGCGCTGTCTAAGCTGATAGATAGTGTTGCCACGGTGATTTTATTTATTTATTTAGCGAATGCAAAGTCCTTTAGCCAAGCAGTTGCCTCTTGCTCTGCTGTATGAAGGGTGACAAGTCCTCCTTTAAGTTTTTGTAGAGGGCATGCTTCAATGATGTGATGCATTGTTTGCAGCTCTCCACAAGCACACTGTGGGGTTGGGCTGCTGCCCCATTTGTGAAGGCTGGCCAAGCAGGGGCCATGTCCAGTCCTGAATCTGTTCAATGTTGTCCACTGCTTCCTTGGAAGATTGGTGCCAGGGACCGGTAGGTTGGGGTCTGATTTGGGACGTCCTTGGACTCCCATTCCTCTTTCCAAACTGATTGGATGGTGAGATCAGCTGGTGGTGGGTTCTTCCAAATTGGACGTCTAGATGGAAGTCGAGCAGTGGGTGGATTAAAAATGTCCATGTGAATTGGAAGGTGAGGGAAGTCTTTAGACTTTTGGAGCATCCTTTGAGTAAGGACTACTCGCCGGATGTGTGGAGGAGCTATGTTGGCTAGGACGGGGAGCCAGGGGAGTGGTGTTGAGCGGATTGTTCCTGTGATGGTCCTCATTGTAGTGTTCAGTTGGGTGTCCACATGGTGTGTGTGGGATGACCTGGACCAAACAGGGGCACAGTATTCTGCTGCAGAAAATACAAGGGCTAGTGCTGAAGTACGCAGAGTGGGGGCTGCTGCCCCCACTTTGAGCCAGCAAGCTTACTGAGGAGGTTGTTTCTGGACTTCACCTTTGCTGCTGTCCTTTTGAGGTGTTCTTTGAAGGATAGGGTCCTGTCAAGGGTCACCCCAAGGTAGGTTGGAGTGGGGGCATACTTTAGTTTGGTCCTGTTCAGATAGATGTTGGGTTCTCTTGTGGCTTCTGCATTGTTGAGGTGGAACACACTGGAGACCGTTTTTTCTGGGCTTGGTTTTAGGCGCCAGGTGTTGCATTCGTAGTATTCGTGCAGTTTAGCAAGTAGGGCCCTATGATTTCCGCGATAACAAAAACGCGGCCGGAATCACGGAATCGGCCAATAAAAACGGAATCTACTGTTTAACACGGAATGTCATGGAATTCGCCATTATTTTGGTGAAATTCAGTTTCCAAGGCAAAGGGATACAACACGGTTGAAATTAATGCAGAACCAGGGAGAAATTTTGGTTTGGCCGCGACATCTAAATACCAAAATACTGCCTTGAAAAGTAGAGCCTGGCTGCAGTAACACACGGCGCCAAACCCCTTTAACAAATCTGTCTATTCAATGTTTACTTACTAATTTATCCATAAACGTAACTCTGACATGTACATAACTTAATTTATTGTTAATAATATGGTCTGTTTATAAATTCGGCATATGATTAAAGCATCTAAAATCACGTAATCATGTTAAACGTTTACTGTTTTTAAGTTATTAATGCCACTCGCTCCAGCAGATACACAGCACAGGGAGGTCTTATATTCAGCCATTGCTAAAGGGAGTGTTGTATTATGGAACGGCCGCTGTGGTATGAAATTCCAGTCTCAACAATGTTTCCTACACGCAATTATAACTCTAGCGTCTACAGCCCGTTGTTTTCATGTAGTGTAACTTGTGTAATGTGTTACGTATTCAGCTGTTGCCGTGATGTTGGCTAACGCTGATGCTAACGTTAACTAACTCTCCGTCGCACAATAGACTGTAGGTTGGTGTTGCAGCCCGCTGTTGGGTGAAGCGCTGTCCCACATGTAAAAGCCATGGACTTATAGAGCCTTGTCCAATTTTCACTCTAGTCCAGCTTCTTGCAAAGTTAATAAGGACTTTATTATTTATGTAAAAATAATATTTAATGTTTCACTTGAAGCACAAAATGAATGGCTTTATTTTCTGTTATAGCCTATACCCAACAAATTTGTTTTTTCGCTTTTTTTAAGCACTAAAAACAGTGCAATGTTGTGATGTATTTTAAATTTAGCCTTAGATCTGATTAAATTGTTAGAATAGTATTTGTTCGCAATAATTAGACACTTGTTCTGATGACGAAATGATTGTTAATTGTAAAAAAAACGGAAGTCATGAGATAAAAACGGAATTTGTGAAAAAATTAAACGGAATTTGGAAAAAAATAAAACGGATTTCATAGGGCCCTACTTTAGTAAGTTGTTGTCATCTATAGTTATTTTCTTATATTCATTCAAGGTTCATGAGCGCTAGGGATGGGCATAATTAATCGATGCTCGATAATTGCTCGTTAAGAAATGTGTCGATCAATTTATATTGTTATCGATCAAAAGGACGTTGTGTATACTGTGAGTC
This sequence comes from Ammodytes dubius, assembly GCA_026122265.1. Classification (NCBI taxonomy): domain Eukaryota; kingdom Metazoa; phylum Chordata; class Actinopteri; order Uranoscopiformes; family Ammodytidae; genus Ammodytes; species Ammodytes dubius. The sequence goes on from CM047526.1 coordinate 3,163,000, forward strand.
TTGAAGCGTTTAATTGAATATCACTATGTGGAAGAAATAACAACTCTAACCACCAGGGCGCGATGTTTTATTATTTCAAATGACAAAAACGGAACAGCCAAATGAGCGGCAGTTGACTTGTGACGCAGCTCATTTAAAAACTTGCCAGCAAATCAAGATTAGCCTAAACATGAAGCGGTCCAAGCGAAGTGTTGCGTGGGACCACTTCGATTTAAAAAACGGAGACGTGCACTGTACACATTGTGATGCCGTGTACAAGTATAATTCCTCGACGACTACTATGATGTATCACTTGACCAACGTACATCCGACCTTGTTGGCCGGCAGTTCATCCTCCTCTCAACCTACCATCACCTCGGTCCTAGCAAGGAGGAGCTGTGACTCACAGCGGGCAGATAAAATTACTAAAGGTATCTGTAAGTTCATTCAGACAGACATGCTGCCTATAAGTATAGTTGAAGGCAAAGGTTTTGGGAATCTGATTGATATAATGGAACCAGCATATCACATTCCATCACGGCGCACAGTCACCAGACTCATTGAATCGCAGTATGAAGAAAGAAAGGAGGAGTTGGTTAAAAAGTTGGCCACAGCCGAGAGTGTTGCTCTCACGACAGACTGCTGGACGGCTTTAACAGCTGAGAGCTATATTACCATCACGTGCCACTACATCGGCGATGACTGGGAAATGAACTCGGCTGTCCTGTTAACAGAAAGCCTGCCAGGCCGTCACACAGCGGACTGTCTCGCGGAGAAATTGAATGGGGCTGTGGAGCAGTGGGGAATTGAAGGCCGAGTAATCGCCTGCGTACATGATAACGCGGCCAATATAGTCGCTGCTAACCGTCCAACCAGAGTCAGCTGGGTTTCCGTTGCCTGCTTTGCCCACACCCTCCAGCTGGCCATAAATGACGGCTTTGCACTTTACCTGCATCGGGTAATCTCCGCGGCTGGCAAACTTGTTGGTCACTTTAACCACAGCACAGTTGCCAGCAAAGCGCTACAAAAAAAACAAGAACAAATGGGTCTCCCAAGCCACCGGCTAATACAATCATGTAAAACACGTTGGAACTCAGTCTGTGAAATGTTCGATCGGCTGGTGGAGCAACGGTGGGCTGTTGCTGCTGTCCTGTCAGACCGCACCGTGACCAAGCTCCAGGACGCCAGGATCCTGGAGCTGAAAGATGAGCACTGGCAGCTGATGGAGGAAACGCAGCCTGTGCTGAGAGCACTAAAGTGTGCCACCACCGTCATGTCTGCGGAGAAGGACGTCTCCATCTCCAACACTTATCCCATCACCTTCGGCCTCATCAATGCGCATCTGCTGCGCAAAGAAGGAGACGGGCCCAAGGTTATCGAGTTCAAAACTAAAGTGCGGTCCTCCCTCAGCACCCGAATGAATGTAAGCTACATGTAGTTTAATTTCAATATGCCCAATAGCAAAAATGTTACGAGTAATAAGATTTACAACATAGCCTATACTTACATGCCTCTTATTGGATAGCCTAGATACGTTTTCCATTTAGCATTATAGATGCACAATTATTTCTGATTATTGATTTCTCCGCATCATTTATTTTCAGGTTCAGTCTGCTGAATTTGTATCATCGGCCCCCATGCTTTCAGCAATGCTGGACCCTCGTCACAAGCACCTGGGCTTTCTGACACCTGCACAGAGAGTACTTGCTAATGCGAAATTAGTTGAACTGGGAGAGGCAGTGGAGACAGGCCAGGAGGCTATCGAGCAGGCTGGTGGGCACGCGGCGGACGAAGGGAGCGCAAACACTGGAGCCGCCGCCACACAGGCTTCCGCTATGGCACTACTCCTCGGGGAGCAATACTCCACTATACTGGACACTGGCATTGACTCAGAGGTTAATAACTTTCTGAGGGATACCCCCCCACTCCTGGATTGCAACCCTACCGACTGGTGGAAAGTGAATGGAAGAAGGTTCCCCAGGCTGTCAAAAGTTGGCGCGCCAATACCTCTGCATCCCCGCAACTTCGGTCCCGTCAGAGCGGGTGTTTTCTGCTGCTGGACTGACAGTTACAAGGCTGCGTTCGCGTCTGACCCCCGAGCATGTTAACATGCTTATATTCCTAAACAAAAATATGTAGGCTGGAGGTACTGTATGCTATGGACAGTGGGGACAGTCACCACCGTATGTAAGTCGCTCTTTTTTTTTTCTTAATGTGTTGTCTCTCGCTCCGCTTTTCTTTCGGCTTGGTGCCTATTGGAGTCGTTACATTTTGTCAAAACTGTGACATTTTAGCAACAAGTTCAGCCTTATATATGTTCACTAAGGTATTGCTTTTAGATAGGCTAGTTCATGCAATTGTTTCTAAATGTGTGGCTCATCTTTTTGTTGCGAGCCTTTCCGAGCGCTGGCTGCACTAGGCATATATGTCGGCCTTTTTTTCCCCCTTTTTTCAAACAGTTATACAGTTTTATGCCCACTCTTACTGCCTTGTTTGATTATTGTTGGCCGATAGTAGGCTACTTATTGTAATTGGAATACAGATTTAGTCTTGTTGAAGCGTTTCCAAACCTTTAAGAGCGCCTGTAGGCGCATTGTTCGGCCGTTACAAGCGCCGCATAGGCCTATAACCTATAATGCCTGTAGGCTATTTATTATTTTAAAACTGTTAAACAGTTGTAGGTCTTCAAGTTAACTGTCTTGTATTATTGTTGGCCTATACATTATTGTTGGAATAAAGATTGCATTGATAAAAACATGCTGCATTTTGTATTTTCTACCAACGGGAATTTTAATATAGCCTATAGAAAAAGTTAATGATTAATCGATAATTGCTCGATAATTCTAGCGATGATCGAGCAAGGAAATTTCTTAAAATGCCCATCCCTAATGAGCGCAGTCTTTAGGTTTGAGAGTGTAATTTATTGATTTCACTTTCAGATTTGGTCATATTTTCCCTCAAACTCTGCCCTTGTACTCAAATTGCTCCTGCTTGCTCTCAGATTTACTCTGCGTCAGTTTAAACCGTAAATTTGTGCTCAGATATATTGTTTACACATAACATTGTCATGGTTACAGTTGTTTACGTAGCACCGAATGCAAATGCTAACTCCGCCCTCAGTCATCTGTACAATGCCATTAGCCTTTAGCAAAACACTTATCCAGAGGCATTGCACCTCATAGCAGGCGACTTTAATTATGCTGATTTTGAAAGTATTGCTTCCCAAATTCCATCAGCACTGTGCTACCAGGGGAGGAAACTCTGTACAAAGCCTACTCAAATATCAAGCATTGTTACAAGACTACACAGCTCACCTGGGAACATCTGATCATATGTACCTGCTTCTGATACCATCATACACCACCATTAGAGAAAAGCGCCCCCCCCCCCCCCAATTAAAAAGACTGATAAAACATTACCTGATGCCTCACAGCAAAGTCGGACATTCAGCCGATCTACATGAAAGGGGAGAGTGTGGAGAGGGTCTCGGACTTTAGGTTCCTAGGCACACATTCAGGAGGACCTGACCTGGACAACAAACACAAAGGCGCTTCTGAAAAAGGCACAACAAATCTGGTACACAGCCTTAGGGGACCGACATAGACATGTGACATACAGTTGTGTTCAAAATAATAGCAGTGTGTTTAATAAAGTGAGGCAAGATCAAAATCCTTATCATAGCTTTTATTTCCAAACACGCAAATGCATTTGGGGACATTGCATTTCAAGGGCATTTCCTCTTCAGCATAAGGCAACATGACCTCTTCAAGTATTTAAATGTAACCAAACTGATCCATGATCCATGTGCGATAAATAGACCCGACACCATAGTGTGAGAAATATCCCCATAACATGATGCTTGGGCCACCATGCTTCACTGTCTTCAAAGTGTACCGTGGCTTGAATTCAGTGTTTGGGGGTCGTCTGACAAACTGTCTGCGGCCCCTATTCAAGCCACAGTACACTTTGAAGACAGTGAAGCACGGTGGCACAGACATCATGTTATTGGGATGTTTCTCACACTAATGGTGTCGGGTCTATTCATCGCATACCATGGATCATGGATCAGTTTGGATACATTAGAATACTTGAAGAGGTCATGTTGCCTTATGCTGAAGAGGAAGTGCCCTTGAAATGGGTGTTCCAACAAGACAACAACCTCAAACACACCAGTAAGCGAACAAGATCTTGGTTCCAGACCAACACGATTAACGTTATGGAGTGGCCAGCCCAATCCCTGGACCTTAATCCAATAGAAAACCTATGTGGTGACATCAAAAATGCTGTTTTTGAGGCAAAACCAAGAAATGCAGAGGAATTGTGGAATGTAGTCCAATCGTCCTGGGCTGAAAACACCTGTTCACAGGTGCCATAAGTTGGTCGACTCCATGCAACACAGATGTGAAGCAGTTCTCAGAGACAGAGGTTATACAACTAAATATTAGTTCAGTGATTCATAGGAAAGCTAAATCTTCATGCATTTTTCAGTTGATACAGTAAATGTTTGAGTTGTAAAGAAAAATGCAGACACTGCTATTTTTTTGAACAGTCTAATATTCCTTTTTCTTCACTTTTTGTAAAGATATAGAAACATTTGACAAATGTTTCTTCATATTTGGAGTTGGAATTGAATGTGCAATGTCCCCAATGCATTTGTGTGTATGGAAATAAAAGCTATTATTAGGATTTTGATCTTTACAATTTTTTTTAAACAGTCACACTGCTATTATTTTGAACACAACTGTACAATTTCAGGGAGCTCGGTCAAGAAACACGGCCGCCATTCACTAAAACGCCTTCACAAGGGCAGGCCTCTGCTGCTAATTTGCCATGACTTTTTGACCAACTGTCCACTCAGCCCCAAGTTGGAACTTATCTTAAAAGAGCGTGTGGCAGTTGTTACAGGAATTATTTTAAACAACCCAAGTGTTTGTAATAAAGAGAATCGAGTCAGGCTTCTTCAAGGCAGGTGGAGTTTTTACTTGCAACAGCTTACAAGGGTTCAAACATGCGTCACAAGTGTGTGACATCAAGATTGAGACAAAGAAAATGAACAGTGTACAGGCATTATATGTAGTGAAGATGGTGTGTGCGCAGACACACTAGGTTTGTTTGTCCAAGTCATTGAGTTCCTGGAAACATGAGTTTTGATTGCTCAGACGTTCTTATCTGAGAACGGAATGTGGGGGATGCACTGATAATAAATTCGAGTGCAAGAAGTCCTTGAACATATGCTGTATGTTCACATCTTGCTGTGTGACGAGGCAGTTTTACTTCTCAAGAAAAACATGTTTAGCACTGTGTTGTACACCAGAGTTCAATGTGAGGTGAATAGAATGATAGCATTAATGTTATACAATCATAGAGAAATAGATTTCGTTAACAGCAGTAGTTCGCTGAAGCATTTTGAGCCAGGCTAGCAGTGGGCTACGGGTCGCATGCACATTTAAAATTTCTGCAGAAATGTATAGTTGTGAATATGAAATGTAGAGTTGTGAATATGATTAAGGCATAATTGATCATGGAACCAAGTATACTTACTGTGTTCCATGCTTAGACAAACATGTGATATGGAATGATGTTCTACTGGTCTAAAGTCTTCTCTCTTCTCTGTTCAGCAGTCATGGCTGCACTGTCCAGCTATGCTGTACGCATGGCCCGACTGAGCGCACAGATCTTTGGGGAGGTTGTGCGTCCGACAGACTCCAGATCTATGAAGGTGGTCCAGCTGTTTCAGGAACCTCCCATGGCCAAGAGGAAGGAGGTGTATGATTGGTACCCACAGCACAAGATTTACTATGCCATGACCCAGAAGCTCAGGTTCATGGGACTGTTCAGGTACCAGCCATATTTCAACCACCCAGTCATGTTGACACAAAATTCTGCCAAAAGTCTATCAGTACCAGAATGAATTATGCCCTTTCACCTACTGGATGGATTTCAATGTAAAACCACTTTGCAGTGTGTTGCGTGATCACATTGGTGGTAGTGAAATAGTGATCCTAAAAAGTGGAATTATTTTGTGAGGATGGTATTTCGGTTAAGAGAAACTTTGAGCATTAGTATTCAGTGTTTCCCCCATCACTGAACTCATCAGCATCGATGCAATTCAATATGGCGCCAGTTTGTTTGGCAGCTCGTCGGTCGCGTCAAACGCTGTTAAGTTTATTGTTTGCTGTCGCTCTGTTCATCTGTGTCTGCTGTCCGACTGTTTCGGCTCTACTGGTGTATGATCGCCAAACTTTAATTAACATCCGAGTTTCTGCTGAGACAGTACTGTGCAGACATGATATAGTGGATTGCTGGCGGATATCCCAGCTCACCTGCGCCGTACACCTTGCGCCCCTCCCTGGAAGCGGCGAAGACGGCGTGGGAAACGGGGCGGTGTGCTGGTGAAAATCAAGGCCTACCTGTCGTCTTCCTGTGTGTTTGATCCTCGCCTCCGACGTGAGGGTTTTTGCTACTCTTCCGCTGTTCGGTGTGCATTGCAGCTCAGGGGTCCCTGGATGAGAGCTGTGGCTCTGAGCCCTCCTTCTGGTGTCTCACACTCTTCTTCCATCCTGATGCCTGCGCCCGGCTCGCTGCTCCTCCCTGCTGCTTCTCTCGGACCTCCGATGGCACCGGCCCTCCTCGACCTGACGACGGCGCTTCCTCCCAGTCTCCTCCGAGCGCGCCCAGGCGGCACTGTGCACTCAAGCCTCCGCCCGCTGAGACGTTCGGCGGCCTCAATCACTGTGGCTCCTCCGGTCACACTCAAGATGGCTTTAATAAATGCTAGATCGCTAGCAAACAAGACGTTTCTGCTGAATGACTTTTTTACATCCCGTGAGCTGGATTTTATGTGTCTAACGGAGAGTGGTGAGTCCATAGCTTTCTCAGAAATCCTCCCTCCAGACTGTACTTTTCTTAGCTCCCCGCGGAGCACTGGAAGGGGTGGTGGAGTAGCCTGTGTGTATAAATCCAGTTTCAAATGCCGGCAGATTCCACCAGTCACTTTTTCCAGTTTTGAGCTTCAGCTTTTTGAACTCAATTGCTCTCCTCCCATGCTGTTTGGTGTGGTGTATCGTCCTCCGAAATACAATAAGGATTTCATACAGGACTTTGAAAGTTTCATCTCTGGTGTCATGGTTGACTATGAACATTTTTTAATTCTTGGTGATCTAATAATAATAATAATACATTTTATTTGTAAAGCACTTTTCATAAAGTAATCTCAAAGTGCTACAGAAACCAGAAACAAAATAGAATAGAAACATGAAATAAAATACATTTGAAAGTTAAGGTTCACAGGTTTTATTTAAACATGCTCCCTTAGCGCTTACAAACCAACACATTTTCCTAAAAATTGTCAAAATTAGATGGGGGAGAAAAAAAAATAATATAAAATATTTAAAAATAATGTGCTAAATGAGGTTATAATCCTGCTTCCTTTTAGCATAGATAGTAGTGACTGAGTGTGTAGTGGAGGGATAAAGATAGACAGATATAGGAAGGAGAAGATAGCTTTATTTTATTATTTAGTTCAGTTATCACTGGCACCATAAATCCGACTTCCCAGTACAACTGGAACGCAGACTGACTCTTGCTGTCTGGAGCCGATCAGCTGGTCCAAACGGCTGTATACCACGGAGATGAAAACGAAACTGAAACTTAACTATCGCCTGGCTGGGCTGAACTTGAGTTGGAGCAGCAAAATATAGCCTAAATTCATAAATATTGTTAATAAATAGATGCAATGTGTTGTGTGATATTCGTCAGTAGTCTATAGTAGACCTTGATTCTGCACATCAAACGCCACTAACTGTTCTGTAATACAGTGTCGCCGACACAGCTGGCGTATTTTATTTTTTTATTTATTTTTTTATTGTCGTGATTTTCGGCAAACCACACAACTTTTGGGTGGTCACGTGGTCTTAAAAAATCAACAAAACCCACCTCATGTGTATTTGGCGCACGCCATGAAAATTAGATAAAGTAACAATGCTGCGTTACGCAGCATCAGGCAGGAGAGACAATGTGGCATCGCGCAGCAGCCGTCATCAATGGGTTAAATACAGAGGTTATTGGTTATTCTGGAACATGTATTTCCCAATTTAAAACATAAAAATAAAGCAGCATTGAAAATTAAGAAATTAAATCTTCTTGGCCTACACTGGCATGCTGTTTGAAAAATAACTCAATAGTTGAAATAATAAATACAATGTGTTTTCCCCTTAAAATGACTAAATGCATTTCAAAGACAGTAACAGTGTGGCAATTCTGTAAACTTACTGAAAGGTGCCTGGGCCATCACTCTCATGTATTTATCAAACTTTTCTTTGCCCTGTCTGAGCTGATGGATAGGTTGTGTTGCCACGGTGATTTGGAGTCTTAAACTGTTCTAGCTTTGCAGAGCACTTCTTTCTGTTCAGCTAAATATCCCCATAGAACCGCACTGCGTTTATTATCGCCACCAGTTAAATGTCGGTTTGCTTCTGCTCGTTTAACTTCTCCGCGTGCATGCCGTAGTCGCGCGCGGTGCGGTACGGTCGTGCTCGCAAAGCTGCAGACACAGAGCAGCTGATAGAGAAACGCTTGGAGACACATGCGCACATTTATTTACCGCAAATCGCGGCCTTTCGCGCAGCTATGACCATGCACAAGCACACATCACGCTTGCTAGTACATTAATTGTGCAGAACAAAAAAAAACAAAATATATATTTTTTTTTTGGGGGGGGGGGGTCGTCGGTAGTCAAGGCGGGAGGATGGCGTCGCTAAGGCGGCCGCCTTAGCCATAAAGCGCTGGGGGAAACACTGGTATTGACTAAAGCCTCAGTATGCAAGGTAAAAGTTTTAATAAAATATATTCTCTTCCTTTTCAGAGATGAGCACGAAGACTTCAAAGAGGAAATGCGTCGCTTGAGGAAACTGAGAGGAAAAGGAAAACCAAAGAAAGGAGAGGGGAAGAGAGCGGGAAAGAAGAAATAAGCTGCATCTTCATACAGGACTTGTGTTTGAAGGCAGTCAGCCTTGGAATATGTATTCTAGAGGGATGCTGATACTTAAAGGATTCCATCGGACTTGTCAGGACTGCCATTTGCTTTTTTTCTGAAGCTTTTCTCTGTTGGCAAGAATAATACCTTAGGTCAGCATTGCACATTCTCATTCTTATGCTAATATCTGACTTTCAGTTTGGTACTACTATAACAAGCTGATCGTTGTTATCATCCGACAGCACTACAACAATAACAAGCCCTGTCTTTTCAAGGTTCAGGAATTTTTATTAACCATTTGATTAACAAGGTTTGGTCTGTTGCAGCTGTACCTCATGTCAGCTCGGTAGTTAGTGTTAGGTGGGATTAGCTTAACTGTTAAAGGAAAGTGCAGTATGATGTAAAGGAAAATATATATTTTCTGTTTTCAAAATAAAATTGATATGAGGAATGTGTGAAGTGTTACAAAGCTCATCTGCTTGCTGCTCAACAACACAGAACCCACATGTTGGCAATAACTTCTACATTTCATAGGCAAAGCCATACAATTAATGGTAAAGCACTTTGGCAACAGTTGAATTGTCTCACAACTCAGCAGTGTGACCACGTAGAAACGCAGGTCACTGATTAGGTAGGCTACAGGACAGAATAACCAGTGGGCTTTTAGTTGTCTACTGAATAGAGTTGCAAAGGAGTGGAAAGTTTCCGGTAAATTTCCACGGGAACTTTCGCTCGGGAATTTTGGGAATATTTAAAATAGGGAATTATAGGAATGAACTAAATGGCCGCAATTTAAATGATTATTTTTTCACATATCCAAACATAAATCTAAACATATAAACACAATGTTTGGTCATAGGCAGACATCCATGCAAAATAATACAATAAAAAAACATTACATTTGAAAAGATTTATTTGTAAGTAGAACTTACAATCAATAATTTCCCTGAACAACAAACATATGAATGTTGTGTTAAATATAACACATCTTTCTGACCCCACCCATTCAATAAATTAAGTAAATTGCCCCCCATGTGATGGAGGAATGCACAGTGCATGTACGGGGCGTGGCCTCAGGACCCCTGCAGTAGTATGTGTGCTATGTGCAACTTGCCAAGTGTACTTGCATGAATTCTGGTTGTTTTAGTTATGCTCAAATATATTTTCCCAAACTATATTTATAATCACTGTTTAAGCCTCTGTAAACCTGGTCTAGTAAAACTCAGTATATGATATTAAATTGGGTGTCTCAATAAGCTTTAAAAAAAATCAGATTTGAAATTAAATGTTCATAAATACTATAAAACTTATTTGAAAACACTGCTTTTTACTGTCTAGAACGCTTGCTAGGACTGAAATTACATAGTTAGAAGGATTAGGTGCATTTGGGTTGCTTCAAATTTAGTAAACCCGTTTATTCCTGTTAATTCCCAAAATTCCCGTTAATTCCCATAAATTCCCGTTAATTCCAATGGAAAGTTTCCAACTTTGAAAATTCCCGGAATTTTGCAACCCTTCTACTGAAATGGGTTGATGTAGCTCCAATTAGTCTAACTGCTATCAATTATATCTGGTCATCTATCATTAAAATATTTGTTAATGTACATTATAAGTAAGATGGGTCATGCATTCTTGCTTTGTCTTAAAGCCACTACGAGTAAGATGGCACGTTGGCGTCCCCTTTGGACAAAAGCGGTAGTATTTTTACGACGCCCGCTGTCGCAAATGCTCGTGCCAGGCGTGTGAGTGTGGACTGAGAAGGGCGCAATATAGTGCATGTTCGTGTGTTGAAAGTGTGAGGACTCTTTTCGGCTCCGTGAGAGTGGTTTTGACACTGCATCAACTAATGCCAGTCAGTACACACACCTGCTTGCAATGAGTTGATTCAGCAGCGTCACCTAACTACTCTCTCTCACGGAGCTGTGTCCTCACAGAAAGCGAATGAACGAGAGACGGCAGTTAGTATGGATCACGATGAGGTAATGTGTTTGTGTTGTTGATGTAAATAATGACTATTTCAGATAATGGTTATCTGATTATGGTGAAGCAAAGCAAACTTTGTGTTAGTACCAACCGCTCATTCATTTAGTCAGTCTAGTTTCGCTCTCGTGAAATTGTATACACGTTGCTTGGCAACGCCCTCCCGCCCGCCTATCACTCACTCTCCCTTTTCGCTTTTCTTCATTGCATTCTCTTTTTTTTCTTTGATGGTTCAGCCCTGTTATCAGTCATTATGACGACAAATAACTGTCTCAAACAAGGCTCCCGCTCCCCTTCCCTCAACCTGGAGGGATAGGCTTCTCAAATCGCGTTGCAGCGCCACACTGAAATCTGCAACCAATACGGATATGTGACCATAGAGCCTGCACGAGCGAACCGAAAATCGGACTGGGTGTGCGACCAGACCAAAAGCAGTAATAAAAACTATATAAAAACGTCTTTCTTTGCACTGATGGTCTCGTTTGCTGTTAAAGGTAATTTATGATTATCAGAGGAAACATGAGGCTGTTTAAAAGATATTTAAATGTTACTCGTAGCCGCTTTAATACCCGGTCTTGCATGTAATTATTTTGATATCAGTTCAAAGGGATGGAATTTAATTATCAGAACTAATAGGCCTTTCACACCAAAATGAACCAAGAGTCAGTTCCAGGCTGGTGTTGGGGTCAGTTCAAAACTGGTTACAGCCTTATCCCAGTTATGAACCTGTTGGTTTCACATCGACCGGAGACAGCCATGGAGCCGGCAAGAGAGCAACGTCATGACGTCACTGTAAACGTGTGTGTACGTCGCCCGACGCCGCTGCTCTTGTGGCTAACGCTAAAGCTACCGCTAGCTTTAAGCACAACAACAGCGGCGAATACGTCTTATTTTTACACGTGTTAGCTCTCGCTTTGCTTTCTTAACCAAACCGGACCCATACAGCGTATTCTCGCCGGTCAATTTGATCGCTACGTTCGGTAATTATGTTATGTTTACGTCTCGTAGTAGCGGTGTTTTTAAACATGGCGGGCATGAGGTTTTAGTTGGTCTGGTTGGTCAGGATAATCCCTCCCCCGGCCGCTGGCGCAAGCAGTTCACTTCAAACCCTGCTCAATCCTGGGGTATGAGTTGAACCGGTTTTTACGGCCCGGAGCCTGCCCGGAGCAGGCTTTCTGGCGGTGTGAAACCAAATCACTGGCTCTAACTCCGAACTAGCGCCGATTTTGCCGCGGTGTGAAAGGCCTATAAATGACAAGATAAATGATCAAACTAGTTCCTCCTGCAGAAATACATCATGCAATAAATGGTTCAAACGTCTCCAGAACATTTGTTGTGTGGTTCTGAGTACTGTTATTGAATTTTTACAATATAAGATTGTCAAATTTTTGTTACGTCCAATGTGACATTTTAGCACCTGGAAATAAGGTAGAATTTAAATTGCTCGTATATTTGGAGATTGTAAGTCTGCTGAGATTTCCAGCAAGGTATAGATTTGGGTCAACATTCTGCAGGGCTAATATGTTTTTTGCCAAATATAATTTTTGGGACATGGGACAGAAGACGTCCTGCAGTTGTAACTGCTGTTATGTTTTTAAAAAGAAATATTATAAATTGTAGATGTTTTTAGGGATTAACAATAGAATGTATTGCACAATTATCCCCTTAAATTGTATCATTATTATATGAACTCCATGACACAAAACCGTGCGTCCACAGAGAAGGGTTCAATCATTAATCATTAATGTCGTCAGTGGACGACACTAAAAACATTATAGTTGATGATCCATGTTTGATTCTGAGTGGTAGGAAGATTTGTTTCTATAGGTAACAAAAAACACACTTTTTAATACATGACATTTTAACTTGCCACTGATTGTATCTACTATCAGTTTATGTTTCCCAATGGCCAAATTTCGTTATAAAGTTTATTTCTGATTTGATCTGCAGCACATTAAAGCCACTACGAGTAACTTTATCCATTGGTGGACCCCTTTGGACAAAAGCGGTAGTATTTTTACGACGCCAGCTGTCGTGAAGCTGTTTTCTAGCTCGTTCCGGGCGTGCGAGATTCAAATTATCAGGAAGCAATATAGTGCATGTCCGTGTGTTGAAAGTGTGAGGGCACCAGACTCTTTTCGGCTCTGTGAGAGTGGTTAGTGACACAGCATCAACTAATGCCAGTAAGTGCTACACACACCTGATTGCAATGAGTTGATGCAGTGTCACCTAAATCTCACGGAGCTGAAAGATTACGTGTTCTCACAGAAAGCGATATGAACAAGAGACAGCAGTTAGTATGGATCACGATGAGGTAATGTGTTTATGTTGTTGTAAATAATGACTATTTCAGATGAATAATGGTCATCTGATGATGGTGAGGCAAAGTAAACTTTGTTTTAGTAGGCTACCGCTCATTCATTTAGGAGTAAACACTGCAGTCTAGTTCGCTCCTGTGAAATTGTGTATACGTTGCTTGGCAACGCCCTCCCACCTGTCTACCACTCCCTCGTATCGCTCTCCCTTTTAGATTTTCTTCATTGCATTTTCTTTTTTTTCTTTGATGGTTCAGCCCCATTATCAGTCATTATGACGACAAATAACTGTCTCAAACAAGGCTCCCGCTCCCCTTCCCTCACCTGGAGGGATAGGCTTCTCAAATCGCGTTGCAGCGCCACACTGAAATCTGCAACCAATACGGATATGTGACCATAGAGCCTGCACGAGCGAACCGAAAATCGGACTGGGTGTGCGACCAGACCAAAAGCAGTAATAAAAACTATATAAAAACGTCTTTCTTTGCACTGATGGTCTCGTTTGCTGTTAAAGGTAATTTATGATTATCAGAGGAAACATGAGGCTGTTTAAAAGATATTTAAATGTTACTCGTAGCTGCTTTAATACCCGGTCTTGCATGTACATGTGCAATGCTCTTCTTTCAGTTTAGTTTTTGTTGCAGAAAAGAGTTCTAAAAATCATTTATAAAGCAGTTTAAAGAACATACAATTAGATATTTGTCATCCTGTCTAGTTTATTAAAAATCATGGACTTAGTCTATGGGTCTGTTCGAAATGCCTTACTAACTACTACTTACTACCTACTCAATACTTGGCTTACTACTCGATTACTTAATGAGTAATCCATTTGAGTAATCATGTTCGGAAGACCGTCCTTACTTAACCACCTCAGATGACGTAAATCAAATGACGTGTCAATAACCTACCGGCCGGGCGCCGTAATTAATATTATAAATAAATATATAAACGTCACATTTAACGTAACAGTACATCTTCAACCTAAGGATTTCCGGTGATATGTTAAATAAAATTAGTAAAAACATTTATTAATTATCATTAATTATTATACATTTTTCTCATCTATTGTCTGATTTCCCGCCTTTCCTCTTCTTTGTCCTAATGCTAGATTGCCAGTTGATACAGAATAGATACAGATAAATAGATTTAGTTATAGACAGCCTTTTATATTTTCATTTCTGATTTAGATTTATATATTTTCCAATAATTTTGATCGATTATCGTTATTATTACAGCGTAAAAATTTACCTGACCAGTCATAGGAGAGCCGCTGCTCCGTCTGTTTAATTCACAATCAGTGCAATCTCTGCTATCAACAAATGCACGTTGTTCAAGCAGCTGATCAAAGATAAACAAACCTTGCGATGTCCAGAATAATACTCGTGATAACCATCAAACTAAATCGTACACATTCACTGAGTGAAGATTGTGAAAGTATGACACACATTTCTCACCAACAATGTTATCAAAAACCCAATTAATAACTTATAAATCTTTTAAAAATCTGAATTAAAAACTGTAGCAATGGTGGCCACAGCTTGGATTTCATTTTCGCCGGGAGAAACTGAGAGTGTACTGAATGTAGAGCATGTTCACAATGTGTAAAGTGAAAACAAACTCAGAGTAGCCTAGGTTACAATTCTGACCAATGAAATGAGTTTGGGGCGTGGCCCCATCCTGTTTCCGGTGGAGCTCCGTTTTCCCCATGTGTCTGCAAATAGGTACTCTTGTCAGCTCCTCTGTATTGTTGGGTCTGGTGTGTATCATCTTCCTCTTGACATTATTCCATAGTTTCTCTTTGGAGTTCAGGTCAGGAGAGTTGTCTGGCCATTCATGCACAGTAATACCATGGTCAGTCAACCAGTTACCAGTGGTTTATGGTACCGTGGGCAGGTGCCAAGTCTAGCTGGAAATGGAAATTGTCATCACCATAAAGCTTGTCAGCAGACATGCCTCAAATCATCACTGATCCAAATTAAATGTTGCGTTTCATTTAGAAATCAAGGTCCCACGGTCTAGAGGAAGAGTGGAGGGGCACAGAATCCAAGGAGCTTGAAGACCACTGTCAAGTTTCAACAGTCAGTGATGATTTGAGGCACAATGTCATCTGATGGTGTTGGTCCACTGTGTTATCAAGTCCAAAGTCACCACAGCTGTCTACCAGGAGATTTTAGAGCACTTCATGCTCCTGTCTGTTGACAAGCTTTATGGAGATGCTGAATTACTTTTTCCAGCTAGATTTGACACCTGTCCACAGTGCCAAAACCACTAGTAACTGGTTGACTGACCATGGTATTACTGTGTTGATTGGCCAGACAACTCTCCTGACCTGAACCCAATAGAGAAACTATGGAGTATTGTCAAGAGGCAGATGAGACACACCAGACCCAACAATACAGACGAGCTAAAGGCCACTATCAAAGCAACCTGGGCTTCCATAACACCTCAGCAGTGCCACAGGCTGATAGCATCCATGCCATGCCGCATTTAGGCAATAATTTGTGCAAAAGGGGCCCAAACCAAGTACTTAGTACATATGCATGATTATACTTTCTAGAGGGCCGACATTTCTGTATTTAAAATCCTTTTTTTATTGATTTTATGTAATATTCTAATTTTCTTAGATTTTGAATTTGGGGTTTTCATAAGCTGTAAGCCATAATAATCACAATTATAACAAATAAAGGCTTGAAATATCTCCCTTTGCATGTAATGAGTCTATATAATATATTAGTTTCACCATTTAGGTTGAATTACTGAAATAAATGAACTTTTGCACGATATTCAAATTTTTCGAGTTTCACCTGTACGTCAGACCAGATTTCATTGGTTGCTAGGTCACAGAAAGAATACTCCTTAGTCCAGAACCTTAGACTTTTAAAAAAGAAATGTTACTATTTGCTGAATGTTATAGCAGCACTAACAGGACAGTATATTTACATATTTTACTTTAACATGGTGCATATTCATAATGGGGACAAACTCAATGTTTTTCTACTGGCCTATATGTTAGGGATATATGGGGATTGGAACGTGAACATCTTTTTAATACTTTGTTTCCTGTCTGTTATCAGGACCCCATCGTGCAGCCCATCCTGGACCCCATCTGAATCATCAAATCATGAAAATAAATAATAAAAATAATTAATGAAAATTAAGATTCAACACTGGTTTTATTCAACATCTAGATGTTTCAAACAAAAGTTGTTATGCAAAAATGTATTGTTTTAATTAGGGCTGTCAAGCGATTAAAAAAATTAATCTAATTAATTACAGGCTCTGTGATTAATTAATCTAAATTAATCGCATACTTATATGACACCTTTATGCCTGTTTATAAACAACTGTATATGCTACCGTTCGTTTCTCTCTCTCTCTCTCCCTCTCTCTCTCTCTCTCTCTGTCCGTCTCTCGTAACTTCTGTCTCCTCACCTCAGCGAGGTTTCTACATTAAATAAATTCACACACACACACACACACACACACACACACACACACACACACACACACACACACATACACACACACACACACACACACACAAAGGAGGAAAAAAGACAGGAATATCTGCTAGGAAGAGTGTGAGGGTGTCCGTTAGCGGGAGACGATCGCAGCTAGCAAACAGAAGTGAGACGGAGGAAGATTGAGAGATAGCCTACTGTTTTGAACCTACACTGTTAATTAGGCACCCACTAAACCAATAATGCACAGACACTGCGGAGAATAACATAAGACGTATTCCTACCTTCATGCTTATTTTCCCGGAGCAGCCCATAACACTTCCATAGAGCCCTCTTTATGCTTCTTTATTTACTGTTTAATCCCGTGCGGGTCGTTTCCGCAAGATACAAATGCAGCTCCGCTATCGTTGCACCGGGTCAAAGGGCAATGTAGAAGTGCGATTAATCTGCGTTAATTTTTTTAATCGCGTTAATTTTTCTGTGATTAATTAATCGAAATTAACGCGTTAATTTGACAGCCCTAGTTTTAATATAATCAACTAGCAGAGCTTCATGATATCTATTATTCCAAAAGTGTACCCTATTCACCTGCTGTGTCACACATTGTGACACAGCTTGTGAACTATTCCCATTGAGAAATGTTCTGCAGAGACTCAGTGTAAATAGTAGGCTAGTTTGCTGTTTGGACAGTCGATGACAGTGCTGCAAGATACTGCAAAAGGTGGTATGTGGTTGGATAAGAAAAATACAAATCAGATTAAACAAAATCTGATGTACTTTTTTATTTTATTTAATGAAGGTTGAATGAATGAATCTATTTATCAGTGCTGCAAGACACTACAAATGCTCCAGGGACTGGACATTGTACATCAGAGCCACACCTTTACATTTTTTAACTGATAAATATCATTATGAAACTCATTATACACATTGTTTTTCAGTGTGATGTTAACAGTGAAGCCAAGGGATAGTTCTTCTTTTAATAAAATAGTATTTCTTAAAATACTTGCTAGAGTACATTAAACTAAAATACTCATTTAATGTATAAAGTATTATTAAATAAATATTTAATTTAGCACTCAAACAGGGTTAAAACCGGGGATAAACCTTGCTAAACTATAAATTCGTATAAAATAAAATGTAATTTAACCTTACATAATGAGAGATGACTACTATAAGCCTAACGTAACAACTAATTTTAAACCTTGCAGAACGAGAAATAAATCTTATCTATGGAGCCTACTGGCTAAGCTATCAGCTAGCGCGATCTTTTACATGTTGTTTGAGTTTCACACAGATATCATATAAACTATCTATAGTTAGCTTACTCGCTAAGCTATCGCGATCTTTTTAAATGTTGTTTTAACGCTATCAAGCTTTTAAATGTTGTTTAAGTTTCACACAGATAGAATATACAACTGTACTGGGTTCACATTGTATGTACGAGTTGTGTATGACCACATTGCGTTGCCGTAGCTTTGCGGTATCTATGGTGACAACGTCAAGAGTCGATACGTCATCAGTAGGCGCAGGACCCGAGTCGATCTGGCAGCCCGAGTCTATCTGGTACCTACACCGGGACGCATGAAAATAAGACCCTCCACAGCCCACTGATACCAGGCTTGGCCAATGAGCACTGCTGGATTCCGAGAGAAGGCACAATCCTGGGGCCCTGGTCTGAGCGTGCAGCAGCATGACCATACATGGAACATCTGCTTTATACCCAGGGGGCAAAGTGATTTTATGGACATGGAGCGTTGTAAAAAGTTGTTCACCAAAAATGACATCTAGGACCTTCCACGATCACAACCTGGGTGGACAACCTTGTCAACAAGCTGCTGGAAAGCTACAGCGTGCAGACATATCAGAACCACTGTTTAAGCCAGGGGTGTCCAAAACTTTTTTCACTGAGGGCCACATACATAAAAATCTACGAAGGGCCGGGCCACTTTGCAAAAATAACACATTTATCAGGACATGTAGCTGCTCTGATGTCTAGTTTCATAGTGTCTTCGTAAATTGTAATCCTTCTTCACGGCAACACTTTCCTTGCACATTAAACAGACACATTCCCCACTTGTTTATATGCCAATGATACACCCAGTGTTTTCTGCCTTTGCGTCCAATGTCCAGCAGGGGGAAAATAGTATCCAGCCGAGGTCCCGACCCTCCTAGGGGGGTCCGGGGGTATGCCCCCCGGAGATTTTTTTAAGTTTTTAAAGTGAAATGCATGAATCTGGTGCACTTTGAGAGGGAAATTAAGAGGCTAAATCTGAAGAATTTTGTATGAAAAAAAAAAATGGAGACACTGTGTCAGATGAATTAGAAGCTATTGGAGAAGGACACATAGATTTTCCATAATAATATTAATTTAAAATTAAAATATTATTCAGGGTACTCTGGGATGGGCTTGTTGCTCTTTTTCTTTTATGGGACATATTTCTCAGTAATATAATGAGTGCATTTAAATTATTTAAAAATTGAAAGTGCCATATTACATTATATATTTAAAATATGCCACGGGCCAATCAATCAGTGTTTGACACCCCTGCACTAGTGGGTTAACTAAGAAATGCAAAAAAAAAAAAAAAAAAAAAAACATTTTTTTTTTTTTTTTCAAAGGGCCATATTACATTATATTTTTAAAATCGGCCGCGGGCCAATAAAAAGTGGGCCGCGGGCCGCAGTTGGCCCGCGGGCCGTAGTTTGGACACCCCTGGTTTAAGCGAATGGGGGTGAATAGGGATGGGCTAATGGGGAATTTTTTGAACTTATAGATATCATTATGAAACTTTGCCAGTTGACTACTGACATTAAAACAAAAACTTTTTGTATTACAGTATTTTCCAAAATGTTTAAATAAATATGAAAAATCATCAATATCTTAATAACGATGCGTACATTTGCATATCTGCACAGCCCCAAAATCTAGATGTTGGAAGAAAACGAAGTCAATTTGTTTTTAAATTTTGAAAACAAAACAAGTGTCCAACTGCCTGAAGCCTTTCCTAAGCACAGTTCAAATGTTATCAATAACCCATAGAAAATAAATTTTTTACACAGTTACATTTCATGTGCCATGGACCAAAAGTGTCCTTTTGGAGTCTCCAGCTGGTATTTTAGGAGACGGCTAGAAATTCCCTTGAAAAAAACAGCGTAAAAAACACTTGTTTTGTTTTCAAAATTTAAAAACAAATTGACTCTGCTTTTGTCCAACATCTAGATTTTGGGGCTTTGCAGATATGCAAATTTACGCATCATTACTAAGATATTGATGATTTTTCATATTTATTCAAACTTTTTGGAAAATACTGTAATACAAAAAGTTGTTGTTTTAATGTCAGGAATCAACTTGCAAAGTTTCATAATGATATAAGTTTAAAAAATTCCCTATTAGCCCACCCCCATTTGCTTAAACAGTGGTTCTGATTTGCTCTATGTCGGCCCCCTGTAGCTTTCCAGCAGCTTGTTGACCAGGTTGGTGAACAAACTTTTACAGCGCTCCATGTCTGTTTTTCTACGTAGATAAAATCCGGAAACTAGGCAGCTAACGGCATCGGAGTGTTGAGGCTGTGCACAACCATCTGAAGCCACCACAGGCAGTAAGCAGGGCATTTGTCTAAAATGAATGTCATTATATGACACTTTGGTATCATTTAGCATGACTGTAGAACATTATAACAGCATTTATAGGTCAGAAAATATGAAAAAGCATAATAGGTGCTCTTTAAATGTTAGTAAAGCTGAAGGCAGCAATCCTTTCCTTCTTTGGCTAAAATCTGAAAGTGCACAATGATGTACAACAAATTGTTGTGTTTATAAAATCGACAGAATGCGAGAAAGTGTCTTTGAAGCTCAATTTTTTTTTATAGGGGGTGGGGGGGCCCTCTTTGTTGTCTGAGTCCCACCTGTTTTTTACACCTAGAAACACCACTGAGCACAATGGTCACTTTTAAAGTAGGCCAAGGCCTATCTATGCTATAGTTTAGTATTTTTAACCTCGGTTTAGCCTATTGTAAAGTGTGAGGAAGGATTACACTTCAAAATGTAGCATATCATTGACCAGCCCTTGATAATCAAACCAATAATAATTGCCGCCCAGTTAAACACATAAGTTATTTATGCCAGCGATCCGGTACAGAGGCACCGTCCTGCGTCTCTGTCTCCCCCTTCTGTCCTCGGTCCCAGCCTGCGCTTTCCTTTATTATTTTCCACTCACTTTCCCACAGTTCAAAATGGCGACGTTGAGCAGCGCCGAGTCCCCACCGCCCGTCTTTAACGGAGACAGCGCGGAGCGGGTGCCGGGCGGGGAGCCGGGCCTGGAGGAGCTGGGTGCCGGGCTGGACGCCTCCTGCACGGCGGGGATTCCCGGAGGTCCGCAGGATGAGGAGGTAATTTTTCAGCGCCTATGCGAACGGGTAGCGGGTCGAAGCTAGGTAGGGGACATGGGCCAAATGTAGCGCTAATAGAATGGAAATGATCAGGAAACACCGGCTGTTACATAGGTCGTGTGGGATATGGTGCACTGCATGAAAACCATTCATTTGAGAGCTGGTCTATCAGTGAACGGAGAATTGCGAGCAGGAGGAGAAGATTTTGCTCGGCAAAGCCTGTGTTTATTTCGGGCCTGCATTATTTCGTCCGCTCCTGGCTTCGTTTCCAGGCTCACTGCAGCTGCAGCTTGGTGCACCAACATAGAACTCACACACATACCGCTGTTGACGCAACAAAGACACGCAATTACACTGCTTTGCTTTCTGCTGGGTTCTCATTTGCCCAACGTTTCATTTTCACTTTCCACTGAGAGCTTTACCTCAAAGGGGAGATGATTATGGAGGGCCAGGAGGAGGCTAACTCAGGTCCTGCACTCTGAAGCGTAATTTAGCTTAACAGGTTCCATGTAGGCTATTACCATTACAGGCAGAACAATCATCGTGTACACACACACACACACACACACACACACACACACACACACACACACACACACACACACACACACACACAAGCACTATCATTTGAAGCATAGTATAGTAAGGTGTAGCCTAGCCTGTTGTACCATGGCAGTGTGCTACATAACTTAAGCAGGACACTTGCAGTCAATTTATAATAAATAGTATAACTAATAAAATATGTCTTAGTCATGCATTAAAGACCTGCCAATGTGTTCCATAATACTTTTGGCAAATGTCTCCTTCAATGGTTGAATGTATCAAAGTGTAAACAAATATGAAAGTATAGCGTTTCCACTTTCATGAAATATTCAAAGACAGACTGAAAAAGGGCAGCAGATAGAATTCAGATTAAGTGCTGGAGCCCCTAAACAGTTTCTGTAAAACGTTATGCAGTAAAGCTGAGAGAACTGGCAATTTAAATAGTAGCCTACTTTGTGATTGCAGTCTACTCAACATGCTTCAACATTCAAAAGTTAAATGACAGTTGTCATAATTGAAGTACAGTTGAGTTTTTTTACCCTGACAACCATTGAAGGATTAATGTCATAGAACTGGAATAGATTTCTGATATTAAAGTGGTTGATCCGAAACATCCAGGAACTGATCAACAGCTTGGTCTGTATGTCTGCAACATAGGGGAGAACGGGGTAATTTGTCACACGGGTAGGTTGTCACAATCGTTATATCTCGGAAACCAGAAGGCGCTGTCTGTTAAATGTTGGTATGTAAATATCCACAACTGGGATCAGAGGTCACCTACATAGTCTTCCTTGGAGTTTGACTGCTGCATTTGAGGTGAGAGGACTGTTAGGGCATTTTACACGCGTAAGATTTACGTGCGTAACGCGGCTAAAATGTTGCTTGATCATTTTGTGTCAAAAATGGTTGTACGCGCGTAAGGTGCCTAGTCTACCTACCGATATTGTATTTCCCCTAATCAACCATGGCTGCGACCCGACACAATAGCGTGCATGTCCGCTCAAAAACAAAAACAACAAGGCCAACAACTGTGCCAAAAGACAAACTGAACAGCACAAATAGCCTAGCATTAAAACAGCATTGCATATTCACGGCAGCTACATAACAAACACAGTTACAGCAGCATTGGTGCACGGCGGCACAACATAAAGCCAAGTAGCCAACATTAGCCTACCTGGCTGTGACAGGGGACCGTGGCTGGCGTAGATCAACACCAGTGCTTCGCTGTACTCGTTGTGAATGTCCCCCGGACAAAGCCGTCATGTTTGGGTTCATAATATGAGGCGCTAGCCGCCCGCACACAACCGGGTGAGTTAACTAATGCTATACGGCGCTAACTTGTTTTATCGGCTTGAGCACAGCCGCACATGTTTACTGAATTAACCAGGAAGTCCATTCTCCTGGTTTACTCTCCCCACGTCTTCTATTCCCGAGCTGCTGTCATACAGCACCGGCTCGGCTGCCTGCAATACATTTTCCTCCTCGGTGTCTCATCAGCCTCTGTGTACAGTACACTGTCCGTCTCTCTGCCTGTGACGTCGGGTCAAACTCAACACTGATTGGCCAACGCGGCTAATCGTCTCGCGTAGGAGCAACAAAAGTTCAATTTTTTGAACTCCTCGCGTAGCATACGCGCGTAATATATACGCGGGTCATACGCGGCTATACGCGTGGCTAAAATGTTGCTTTAGCGCGAGTGACGCATTTACGCGCCCTGTACGCGCGTAAACCAATGGTTCCCTATGGAAAAGGGGCGGATTTCATACGCGTCTGTACGCGTGTAAAGTGCCTAGTGTGTTCGCACCTTTAGTGTTTTTCATGTCAAATTGAAAATATTTAGCTCCTCAGTATTTTTCTTCTAGGCTTTTACACAATGGGTTTATAACAAAACACTTGTTACCCTAAAAAAATGTGAAGGGTAAGCTATAGTTTAGATTGTTTTTAGCAAGCTAATTAGTTGTCAGATGGTTGTTGGCCTTGATGCTAGCAATAAATTCCAGTTGGGGTTGGTCGTCACAATTTTTTTCAAAACATGTAAACGTGTGACACATTTAATGAATAATCAATTAGAGCTTACCTAAACATAAGTGTGCCATATAACTATTTATTGCATTTAGGATTTTAGCTCATTTGGACGCTGTTTTGACCATCTGTATATTGATATATTGGTGATATTATATCTACTTTTTTACTGAGTAGCCACGAAACGCAGTGTTCTTAAAGAAACTTAGATTATAAAACAACGGGCCAGTGGATCCGAGTTTTACTGACCCCTTGTATATTTTCACTGGCCCTGCACACACTTTTTTTTCTTCATAATTCAGTGTCAATAATTATAATACCTGTATTAGAAAAATAAAGAAAAATAACCAAATCTAAGGGGAATATCTATACTGTAACCGTATAGATATTCCCTTTAGATTTGGTTATTTTTCTTTGTTAATTATATGAAATATTGATATTGCTCATACACATAATATAAAACCAGGCAAACATTGAATTTGAAGCCTACAACTGAAAGTATGTTGACGGGGTCGGCCAGTATTTTAAAGTTAAAGTTTGATGATTGTTTTTATTCTTGAATTTGGGCAGTTTAATGAATAGTTCACCTGCAGAAGTCATGTTCAAACATAAAAAATAAATAAGAGATGAAGGTCTGATCATTCTTTGTGGTGTGGTAGGCTGTTTTTATTACCTTCTCTATATGCATTAGGGATGTGAATGTGTCGACTGAATGACCGGTTTTCCACTTGCGCTCAAGTTGACTTTAAAAATAGAATAGATATCCGAAAATCAGGGGGTTATGCCGTTTTTTTAATAGGAGATTTCACCGTGTATGCGAGTTCACGTCTGGTCGTGAGCGCGCTGCAGGAGCGTCACTTCAGCACGAAGTGTCAGCTTCACATAAGAGTCCGGTGTGGGAACATTTTTTCAAACTATTGATAAAAAACAATGCAGTGCAAAATATGCACGCCGTTTAAATGACGTTAAATCACCTTAGAAACACACAGTGCCTTCGTCCGAGCATAGCAGCGTTTCACCGTGAGATCTCGCCATTGAGTGAGCCGTCGCGCAGATGAACTGTGGTTTGTGGCTAAAATAATAACCGGGGATATTCCCCCCGAAAGACTTCCGCGATCTGATTGTATGTCTCGAGCCTGAAAACACAGTGCCATGTCGGCAGACAAACTGCGCGACTATAGGAACTGTCCAGTGAGCCGAGTCCCTCCTTTGATTTCTGTCTACAACCGACACAATCACCGGAGACGCATTCACAGCGTTTAAATAAAGCCTCTCATTTGTATTACCATTGGGGCTTGCATGCAAATACTGTAACATTACGGCGGCTAAAGGAAAAGCGCAGTTTGCTCTTCATTTTCTGCACCTCAACCTCTGCTGTAGGAAGAAAGAAAGGGGGCAAAGTAAGTTGATTGATTTTGTCGACTCGTCCGGACGGTAGGCAGCTCTGCCAACGGAGTGAGAGTGCGCCCGCTTGTTGCTCCGCCTGTCAAAACGCCCACGCATCGTTTGTCCACTGGCCTTTCCTTAAAAAATATATTTTATATTAGGTTTATTATATTGAGTCTTAAATAAACACTGCTTTCATTACGACTCTCAACGCGCATTTCAATGAACCATGATGTATTCTACAAAAATATACTGAACTGTGATTGGCCGTTACCGGCCCGGGCGGGCCAGTGACTGGCCAATCAACTTGCCCTGCATATGATTTTACTGGCCCCGGGCCTACGGGCCATGCGTTATGTCGAACCCTGGGCGCAGAAGAAATGCGGGGTTTGTGGCTAAAATAATAACCGGGGATATTCTCCCCGTTAGCGATTTCACTGGGAAAGACTTCCGCGATCTGATTGTAGATCATGAAACACAGAGCCATGTCGGCAGACAAACTGCGCGACAATAGGAACTGTCCAGTGAGCAGAGTCCCTCCGTTCGTTTCTGTCTATAACCGACACAATCACCGGAGACGCATTCACAGCGTTTAAATAAAGCCTCTCATTTGTATTACCATTGGGGCTTTGATGCAAATACTGTAACGTCACGGTGGCAGGAAAAGCGAAGTTATCACTTAATTTTCTGTACCTCAGCCTCTGCTGTGGGAAGAAAAAAAGGGGGGGGGCAAAGTAAGTCGATTGATTTGTCGACTCGCAGGCGGACAGTAGGCAGCTCTGCCAACGGAGTGAGAGTGCGCCCACTTGTTGCTCCGCCTGTCAAAACGCCCACGTATCGTTTGTCCACTGGCTTTTCATTAAAAAATATATTACAGTGTTTCCCGCAGGATTTTTTTCAGCAGCGGTGCTGTGGTCCGCGAAGCCTCTAGGGGGATCCGGGGCCGATAATTTTTTGTACCCTGTACATTGGAATCCATGAATCTGGTGCACTTTGAGAGGAGAATATGTACTTAACCTCTTCCGCCCGAGAGCCCCCGGTGCCGGGGGCAGCTGCGCTTTTCACAACATACACTATATAAGGGAATGCTAACCATGTAGCAACATGTCATAAAGCACACCCACTTAACGGAAAGAAGCTCGTTTTGACCAAATCGAAACACAAGTCTGACACCAAGCAACTAAATGAGCAGGTAGAAAAAAAGACGCTAACGGCTCATGTCCGAAAAATCGGCGCTAGCGATTATGCTACTTCATAATCATGCTAACGATACAAACATAGATAGTAGCCTATACAAACAGCAATCATATGAACACAGTGTTGCCTCCTTGTGATTGGTGGATAAGTGTTGTTGTGGTGTATCTGGGGACTGTACCTTGATCCTATTGGCTCTGACGGATCATCCACATTGACAAATGGATTGAATGAAGACGTCGCGAGTGACCGCCCCGCGAAAATTGACAGCTCCACAACAAAACAGCGGTTTTTGACTTTTGAGATAATAGACAGTAGAATTGTTTTGGTTTTCTTGTCATTTTGCCACGACACGAATTTTCATTTTTTCATTTTCATTTAACTTTTATTTATCCTTGAGAGACCAATTGAGGGGTGACCCTCATTTTCAATGACGTCGAGTTCAAACAAATTCAAAGGAAAAACAACAATACATTAACAATATTCAACGCAAATACATCAAATACACAACAACAGGTGAAGAGAAAAACAATTGAAACATTTACACAGTGGTGAAATTAAGTGGTAGCAATTAAAATTAAATCGGTGAAAGTACAATATAGCCTAATTAAAACAGTTACAGGTAGAGTTTGGCAGATTTAAAATAGTTTGTTTAAATTGGTTAAAGGATATGAAGTTATTTAGTTTAATTTGTTGCTGTAAGTTGTTCCAGGAGTCAGGGGCACTGAAGCTAAAAGCTGTCTTTCCTAGCTCAGACCGGGCTTGTGGGACATAAAGCATAAGGCATAAATATATAATAACTGCAGACAGGAATAGAAGCAAATGGTTTTCAGTTTCGGAGGTACTTTCAATACTTCAAAATGATAGCGGCGCCCGGCTTATTCCTGTCGACTTACCGTCGGAGGAGGAGGACCTACTGCGGCGAGAACTGGATCCGGACCACAGCAGTGATTCAGATTACCAAATTCCATCACCGCAAAGGTATGTAATCTCTGTTTTTTTTTATTGATTACTTATTGATTTGGTGTCAAATTACCGATCTACATTTATAAATCTGGAGATGGATAGATAGATAGATAGATGGATAGATAGATAGATAGATTATTATTGTCCTTAAATTAATTTAGTAAATAAATAGGCTACACACACTCAAACTCGTTCAGACTTGTTTGTTGAATTCCAAATTATAGGGCTTATTGACCTCAACATAGTGTTTTCTGTTTGGAGTCACATTTTAGATGAGTGAATTAATATATTTGTTTTTCTTCCACAGTGATGATGATGATGATGATGATGATGAGCAAAGAGGTGCTTTTGCAACGGCATCTGCCCCACCCCCTCAGCCACAGCCAGGGCCATCATCAGCAAGTAGGCCTACTCCCATCTCTCAGCCACTGCGAGGCCGCTCCACTTGACGTGCTTCAGCTCCCCTTCCTCAGCCATTGCCATCCTCATCCGACTCAGATTCACCTGAATTAACGCAGCCTAAAAAAAGAAAATCGGCAAATCCAAAGCGTGCTCGAGTTGGGTCTGCTACTTCAAGAGGGATGGAGGAAGAAATGAGCTGGCACAACAGAGCGGAGAAAGACAAAAGACCGGACCCACTCAGATTCATGCCAGCCAGGATCCCTGGCCCCACATTTGACACCAAGGCCTCATGGTCCCCCCTTTCACTCTTCCAGCTTTTTTTTAGCGCCACTGTAGTCCGTACCATCATTGACAACACCAATGCCAACGCTGTCAAAAGATTACAGGCTGGAAAAAAGTTTATTTGGAGAGCACTGACGGTGAGCGATTTTTATGTTTTCATGGCCATTATTATTTTCTCAGGCCTTGTGAATGTACACCACAGAGCGGATTACTGGAGAAGGCAATGGCCATATAACTTTGCCTTCCCCAGTGAAAAGATGACACGGGACCGCTTTGAAGCCATCTTGTGGTCACTGCACCTGAGCAACCCAAGAGAGGATGAAGAGAATGAGCGCAAGAGGAACACCGCTGAATATGACAGACTCTTCAAAATCGTGACTGCCTGCCAAGCAAATTTCCAACCAAACAAGAACATCTCCATTGATGAAAGAATGGTGGCATCCAAGGCCCGCATCAGTATGAAACAGTACATGAAAGATAAGCCGACAAAGTGGGGGTACAAACTGTTTGTGCTTGCAGACTCAGCAATAGCCTATACCTGGAACTTTTTTGTGTATTGTGGTAAGAGTGCGTTCACAACAGGCCAGGGTCTGAGCTGATCTTCAGTGATGGACCTTCTGCCATTTCCTCTGCTCGGTGGGGGCTACACACTGTATGTAGATAATTTCTACACAAGCCCTGCCCTCTTTCTGGATTTGTCAAAAAAAAACATTGGCTGTTGTGGGACCATAAGGAAGAATCGAATTGGGTTTCCACAGGCTGAGGGTAATGACTTACCAAAAAAGGCTGAGAGGGGAGATCTGCGGTGGATAAGGAACGAAAAACTCCTGTTCGTGAAGTGGATGGACACCCGGGAAGTGAACATGAGCTCTACAGTGCATGAAGCCTTCAGTGGACGGACGGTGAAACGGCAAGTGAAAGAGGCTGGTGTGTGGCAGACCAAGGCCATACCTGTTCCAGATGCTGTAGCTGACTACAATCAGAACATGGGCGGTGTGGATCTGTCAGATGCATTGATCGGGTACTACAGCGTCAGCCACAAAACCATGAAATGGTACAAGACGTTCTTTTATCATTTTGTGGACATTGCCGTGGTGAACAGTTTCCTTCTCCACAAGGAGCTGTTCAAGATAAGGAATGAGCCCACCATGACAACGCCACACACCCAAAAGACCTTCAGGAAGCAGCTTGCTGCAGAGATGGTGGAGTTTGCTGAAGGCTCAGCACCACCACCACCACAACTCACCTGCATGCCGCTGTATTATGGGAGCAATGCCACACAGTCCAGGAGGTACTGCAGGTTGTGCCAGGATGCTGGCTTGCCAAGGGTGAAGACACCGGTTTACTGCAGGCAATGCCAGGTCCCTCTTTGCTTCACATCTAAAAAGAACTGCTTCCAGCAATGGCATGACTTAAATTAGTGTAAATATATTTGATGTTTGGAGTTCTTGCCAGTTTGTTTTAGTAGTGTACATATAGCTGACATTCAGAGTTTTTTGCAGCGTGTTTTTACTTGTGTTTTTACAGTTTAGTTTCATTGTTACTGTTATAACAATTGTATTGTTCTTTTTGTTCTAATTTGTATATATAAAGATGTACAGGTGAAACTCGAAAAATTAGAATATCGTGCAAAAGTTCATTTATTTCAGTAATTCAACCTAAATGGTGAAACTAATATATTATATAGACTCATTACATTCAAAGTGAGATATTTCAAGCCTTTATTTGTTATAATTGTGATTATTATGGCTTACATCTTATGAAAACCCCAAATTCAAAATCTCAGAAAATTAGAATATTACATAAAATCAATAAAAAAAGGATTTTAAATACAGAAATGTCGGCCCTCTATAAAGTATAATCATGCATATGTACTAAGTACTTGGTTTGGGGCCCTTTTGCACAAATTATTGCCTAAATGCGGTGTGGCATGGATGCTATCAGTCTGTGGCACTGCTGAGGTGTTATGGAAGCCCAGGTTGCTTTGATAGTGGCCTTCAGCTCGTCTGTATTGTTGGGTCTGGTGTGTATCATCTTCCTCTTGACAATAGTCCATAGTTTCTCTATTGGGTTCAGGTCAAGAGAGTTGTCTGGCCAATCAACACAGTAATACCATGGTCAGTCAACCAGTTACTTGTGGTTTTGGCACTGTGGACAGGTGTCAAGTCTTGCTGGAAAAAGTAATTCAGCATCTCCATAAAGCTTGTCAACAGACAGAAGCATGAAGTGCTCTAAAATCTCCTGGTAGACAGCTGTGGTGACTTTGGACTTGATAACACAGTGGACCAACACCATCAGATGACATGGTGCCTCAAATCATCACTGACTGTTGAAACTTGACAGTGGTCTTCAAGCAGTGGTTGACACTAACGCTTGCCCGGGGCAAGTGAAAATAATGTTGGGGCAAGTTGATATTGCTTTTTGGTTGCCCGACAGGGCAAGTGGATTTTAGATGAGTTGTCAGTAGTCTAAGCTATTTATTCATGTGTTTTAGAGTCCGCAAAACAATTTTTTCCCCGCTAACTCACACACAATAGATCGGCTATATTTACTATTGAGCAGCTGCGCGCGGCAGCCAGCAGCATCACGCTCTCTCGCTCGCTCGCTCTCTCTCTCTCTCTCTCTCTCACACACACACAACAGCCTGTGTGCGCGCAGTTTCGCTGTCTACGTTCCGAAAGCCGGCTCTATAAAGGTGCGAACACACTGCACATCGCCGCGCGGCGAGTTTACAGAGAAAGTCAATGTATTTCCAGCGCCGCCGCGCGAATCGGCGGCGGCCGGCGGCGAGCGGTTCACGCGGCGCGGCGCGAATCGGCGGCGCGGCCGCCGTAGAAGTTGAAAATATTGAACTTTTCGCCGCCGGCCGCGCCGCGATGGCCAATCAGCGTTGAGCTCCACCCGACGTCACTCACTTCGGGACCACGTGCACATTCAATGAGTCGGCGGGCGGCGGACACAAATGAGCCAAATGAGCCAAAATTATCAGGCGGCGCGGATCCTGCGATTCGCGCGGCCAACCGCCGCGCCGCAGAGTGCAGTGTGTTCGCACCTTTAGGCTACGGACCTGGTTCCGCTATATTCAAACCCCAGAAATCAATAACGTTTGAGCTTATCGATACCGCTATGGAGTCCAGTAGGTCACATGATGTAATTTTAAATATTGAGTAGAGTCGGGTCATCTTCAACTAATTAGGCCTACTTTGGCGAATTATTCCATCACTGGTCTGCATCATAGACTGTAAAAGTGTTGTACCTTCGACTGTGTTGAAGAAACTCCTTCAACCCGCTTCAACTCTGTCTCCAAAAAAAAAAAAAAAAAAATCCGTCCGCTGAGTCGCTGCCGCTGCAGACCATGCTGCAGACGGGCTCGGCACCGTCTCATCATTCATTCAATGCAGCGGTGATCAACAAACGCAAACGAGAGACTGTGAAGCAAGTCCCGCAGTTAAAAAATGTGATAGTTTTTAAATCCATATTAAAATCTGCAGGATAAGAACTAGTTGGCTTTAAAAAAAAAAATCGCAAACGGTTCAAATGTGATGTGTTCAGGTCGGCTCAGTAAAATGATTATTAGGCACAGGTCAATAAAATGACATCATGATGTGTTCAAATGTAACATCAAGAAAAAAAGAAATTTAAGCTTTTCGTGAGAAGCTTGCTTGAATAATACAGTTTGGGTGAAAAACTTGTTTCCCCAGCAATATAACATTATTAGTAGGCCTAAATATGGAATTATGACCTGTTTAAAGTCATATCCTTAGCTCTTCTAATCTTATAAGCAATTAAAGCAGTAATACCAGTTCTCTTAACAAAATAATAGAAAAGTATCAATAAAGATTTGGATTGTGGAGTCTTTATAATGGTATCAATATGAATAGAAATTAATGATCCCCCTCCCTACTTACAGTAGCCTATAACTGGGCAATAGCTTTAACATGGTGGACTTTAATCATTTTATTGCAGACTATCACTTTTTCGCACAATGTGACCATTTTAAATAAGTAAAATAAGTTACATTTTTCTGAACACTTTTGTGTGGAAGCTTACCTTCAGCTTGACTCTGAGCTAGACTGAGTTTTCTGAGACCCCCAAAACCAGGCCAGGTGCATGGCAAAAAGAGGCCCTTTTACGATGCTGCAGCAGGACCAAGCGCTTGGTGTAGTGTGTGATGTCATGATATATAGGCTTATATGAATTGTTGTTGGTTATATGTGGTCAGGATGAGACTAGTAAGCTGTGTTTGCATTTAAGAGATACGGTTCGCTAAAATGTATAATTTAATTAGCCTATATATATCATTGTTTAACAGTTTTTTTGGGCAAGTGAACACGACATTCGGGCAAGTAAAACATTACCTGTACTTGCCCTATGGGCAAGTGCTTTTGAAACCTTAGTGTCAACCCCTGTCAAGCCCCTTGGATTTTGTGCCCCTCCACTCTTCCTCTAGACTGTGGATCCTTGATTTCCAAATGAAACGCAACATTTAATTTGGATCAGTGATGATTTGAGGTATCATGTCATCTGCTGCTGTTGGTCCACTGTGTTATCAAGTCCAAAGTCACCACAGCCATCTACCAGAAGATTTTAGAGCACTTCATGCTTCTGTCTGTTGACAAGCTTTATGGAGATGACAATTTCCATTTCCAGCTAGACTTGGCACCTGCCCACGGTACCATAAACCACTGGTAACTGGTTGACTGACCATGGTATTACTCTGCATGAATGGCCAGACAACTCTCCTGACCTGAACTCCATAGAGAAACTATGGACTATTGTCAAGAAGAAGATGATACACACCAGACCCAACAATACAGACGAGCTGAAGGCCACATCACAGCAACCTGGGCTTCCATAACACCTCAGCAGTGCCACAGGCTGATAGCATCCATGCCACGCCGCATTTAGGCAATAATTCATGCAAAAGGGGCCCAAACCAAGTACTTAGTACATATGCATGATTATACTTTCTAGAGGGCCGACATTTCTGTATTTAAAATCCTTTTTTTATTGATTTTATGTAATATTCTAATTTTCTGAGATTTTGAATTTGGGGTTTTTATAAAGTGTAAGCCATAATAATCACAATTATAAAAAATAAAGGCTTCACATATCTCACTTTGTATGTAATGAGTCTGTATAAGATATTATTTTCACCTATAAAGTTGTATTACTGAAATAAATTAACTTTTGCACGATATTCTAATTTTTCGAGTTTCACCTGTATATTTATATGTATTATTATTATTACTATTATTATTGTATTATATATATATATATAATAATAGGTGTATTATTAGTATTACTGTTATTATTGTATTATTATATATTATTATTATTATTATTATTATTAAATCTGCTCCAGTTGGAGATAAATGTTAGTTACTTTGTATGGTGTTCTTTGAATGGGAAAATGTATATAGGTGTGGTTTATTTTTCAAAACAAAGCAAAAACTGTTTTTAGAACAGTATTTAGATGGGTGTGCCCAAATGGCTAATTTCCGCCTGAAAAATGTCTCTACTAAAACCTCTCTAACTTTGCTCTGCTTTACTTTATTAGCATCAATCTTGGCACAGGTAATGTTCAGATTGTATGCTATTATTTGCTGGAGGATTTGGGCTGCAACTGCATGATTCAAAGGGGATATTCTCTCACTAAAGTGTACAGTTCTGTTAGGCGGAAATGAAATATTTCATTTATGCTGTGTTTCATCTTCATTTACTCTGACCCAGTAACATCTAGACTAATGCTTACACCTTTTCAGCAATCTCACAAGTGTTATCTTTATTATGATACCAAGATTATTCATATAGACCATGTAGTTGCAGAGATATACTCTATTCATTATGGGCATGTCATTTTCGAACGGAATCCTGAGCCAGAGGCCTAGGGCTGAAGAGGTTAAATCCTATTCACACAGTTCTGTGTATTACTGTAGATAGGATTATTGGTGTTGTAAGACCTTTTGTGTCTTCATTTACAGATTTTGACATTTTTGTATAGAAATTAATATTTAAACAAAAAATGCCACAACGCAAAAATAATTTGCACAATTTATTTACAGATTTTTGCCTAATGCTTAAACACTAAAAGTGGTTGCTATGCCCAAAGCATCACAACCTCTGACATTTGTAACCATGCACTAAACAAAAGCACAAACACAATAAGTGCTTTGCACTGTGTTTGAAATTCTCCAACACACTTCTTTCAAAACACTACACACTGTTTTTTACACAAGACGCATTGTTAAAAAATGAAATCTCCTGCAATCATGGGCAAAACACCTCTCAGGATCAACCCTCTCTCTCTTGTTCTCCTTGCTTCTCTGTCACTTCTCTTTCCTCCCTTATTTGGTCTACCTGTATTTTCTGTAATAAACTTGAGCACTTAAACAACAAGTAAGAAATGCTAGAAATCTTATTTGTTTCCTTCAAATTACCCTATATACATGTATTTGTAATGTTCAAATAATATCACCTAGCACTATGCATTCAAATCCAAAAGAAAATACTCATTAGCTTGAAAGTTTTCTTCCCTAATTTGCTTTACTAACCTCAGCTCCTCCATTGTGCACAGTGCATCCCTTAAGGGGCACTTTACACGACAACACAAAACGGTGCATACGTGAAAATATTCTCGCGGTTGCACTATATCATTTACATGAAAACAGCAAACGCAGGCATGAAACCGCAGGTTTTTGAGATCACCTCCCAGGAAGGATTTTTTGGAAATTTAGTTTTTTTGTAAACACCGAAACCATTTCCCCTGGTAACGCTGACGTCACGGCTCCACTTCACGTATGCGTAGTCTATAACATTTGCTGTCAAAATACCCACACGCGAGTTATAAAGTTAGAAGACAACATATCATGCACCATCACTGTGATCAGCGGAGAGTGTCGTGCAGGCAGGGTTCGACATAACGCATGGCCCGTAGGCCCGGGGCCAGTAAAATCATATGCAGGGCAAGTTGATTGGCCAGTCACTGTCCCGCCCGGGCCAGTAACGACCAATCACAGTTCAGTATCTTTTTGTAGACTACATCATGGTTCATTGTAGGGCTGGGCGATATGACCAAAATCTCATATCACGATATAGGTCAATCTTTATCCCGATAACGATATATATCACGATATTGCACATTTACTGTAAATTCAATTAATACATTGTTTATATAAAATGACCACATGGAAAGGCCTATTTCGTATTACATTTTGAAATAAAGGTAACTTACTCATGATTATTTTTCTCCTTTTATTTAGAACTTTTGTGCAAATTTAAAAAAAAGCACGTAACAAAATATAAATTGAAATGCTTTAATGATCCTTTGCAGGAAATTACAGTGTCACATAAACAGCATCTGGACAGACATAACAAACACACATTCCCTCATTGCTAAAATACTTAAAAGATAAAAAAAACAATGAATACAATAATAAATACTAAAAAGTGCAAAGTTATATTTGTGCATTATAAAATCGAATGGCAGCTGGTATGCAGGACTTCCTGTAGCGCTCTGTTTTGCACATTGGTGCAATTAGTCTGTTACTGAAGGTACTGCTCTTGATGACCTTCAGGGCGTGGAGTGGGTGAGTGGGGTTGGTCATCATTGAACCCAGTTTGTTCAGGATTCTGGCCTCTGCCACCTGCTGAACCTTTAGCTGCTCAGCCCCAACCACTGAGCTGGCCTTCCTGATAAGCTTGTCCAGCCTGTTTTTGTCCGCTTTGCGGGCACCTTCTCCCAGCAAGCCACAGCAAAAAACAGAGCACTGGCCACCACTGAGTGGTAGACAGTGCACAATAGGGGTTGGCAGATGTTGAATGACCTTAGTCTCCTCAGGAAGTAGAGTCGACTTTGTCCCTTCTTGTACACCGCCTCCATGTGGCTTTTCCAGTCCAGCTCACTGTCCAGCTGCACACCGAGGTACCTGTGTTTGGCAACCATCTCCACCACAGTGCCCCCGATGCTGACTGGTGCTGGCTGAGTCCTCCTCCTCCCCCTCCTGAAATCCACAACTATCTCCTTTGT
This sequence comes from Ammodytes dubius, assembly GCA_026122265.1. Classification (NCBI taxonomy): domain Eukaryota; kingdom Metazoa; phylum Chordata; class Actinopteri; order Uranoscopiformes; family Ammodytidae; genus Ammodytes; species Ammodytes dubius. The sequence continues at coordinate 3,198,924 of CM047526.1, forward strand.
TTTTGAGGTGTTGAGATGGAGATTATTGTGTTTGCTCCACTCCACAAAGTTATCTATGGTGTCTCTGTACTCCTCCTCATTTCCCCCTGTGATGAGACCAACAACAGCTGTGTTGTCTGAGTATTTTTGCAAAAAGCAGCTGTTGGTGTTATGTTTGTGATCTGCTGTGTAGATGGTAAACAGGAATGGAGCCAGCACAGTTCCTTGTGGAGCCCCTGTGCTGCTGAGGATGGTGCATGAGGTATTGTCCTGTAGGCGAACATACTGTGGTCTGAGATGAAGATAGTCCAAACACCACAGTACCAGTGATGGATCCACCTTCATCATCTCCATCTTCTCCCCTAGCAGCCGTGGCTGGATGGTATTGAAGGCAGATGAAAAGTCAAAGAATGTTATCCTAACAGATGCATCAGGGGTGTCCAGATGTGTGTATGCCCTCTGCAGCATGTAAATGAGGGCATCATCAACACCGATGTTAGGCTGATATGCAAACTGTAAAGGGTCCATTTGAGTTGACACACTAGTCCTGATGTAGGAGAGGACAAGTCTCTCAAATGTCTTCATGATGTGTGAAGTGAGCGCTACTGGCCTGTAGTCATTGTGGTGCGTGGGATGGGTCTTCTTTGGGACAGGTACCAGGCAAGATGTTTTCCACAGCCTTGGGACCTTCTGTAGGCGCAAGCTCAGGTTGAACAGGTGTGTCAGAATACTACACAGCTCTGAGGAGCAAGTCTTCAGTAGCCTTGGGCTGATGTCATCGGGCCCAACTGCTTTCCCCGGCTTCAGCCTGTCCAGCATCATTTTAACCTGGGCAGTATGGAGAGTCACAGGTGGGGTTGCTGGTGGAGTAGAAGGTGAGAAGAGGAGACTGTGCAGGTGACATCTCAGGAGTGTTGGAGAGAGGGAGGGGAGGTGGAGAGGAAGCAGCATTGGTCAGCAGACCAGGAAGGGGCGGCTGGGGTGGTGTGGGGCAGTCAAATCAGTTGAAAAATCTGTTCAGATCATCAGCCAGACTCAGTTCACCATCAGGCAGTGTGCTGCCCTTCTGCTTCATGCCCGTGATCTTCCGCATTCCAGCCCATACCTGCTTCACTCCATCCTGCTGCAGCTGTTGTTCCAGTTTGAAAATATTAATATATAAATACAAAAAGGTAAACTGAAACTTTCAACTCTTTTCAAACAAAATATAGGCCTAAAATGTGCAAACAAAAATAAATACAGGCCTAACATAAATATTTCTATATAGAATACCAAATGTAAACATGGAACACTTTCAAGTTTAAACTATAGCTGCAAAATAAGGCTCACAATATAATTATATAGAATATAACAAGTTAACAAAACACTCCTTCAAGTTTGAATTTTAGCAGCATTATATGAAAACAACCAACTACAGTTCCAAACAAAATATAGGCCTAAAATGCGCAAACAAAAATAAATACAGGCCTAACATAAATATTGGTATATAGAATACCAAATGTAAACATGGAACACTTTCAAGTTTACACTATAGCTGCGAAATAAGGCTCACAATATAAATATATAGAATATAACAAGTTAACAAAACACTCCTTCAAGTTTGAATTATAGCAGCATTATATGAAAACAACCAAGTGCGGCAAACAAAATAGATATTTGGCAACAATGCTTCAAAATGTTTGCCCTTGTGTTGCTGAATCTCAGGGAGTTAGTTTTACAGGTTGAGAGCCAGGAATACAAGCTGGTCAACTCTTTCTGGTTGAGTGATGACCTCTGACATGTCACAATCTTCCCACTCGTACTGAACGCCCGCTCTGATGGGGCACTTGTGGCAGGGATGCACAAGTATTTATTTGCTAGCTTGGCCACTAGTGGAAAATGTTCCTCATGCTGCCTCCACCATTCCAGTGGGTTTGTCTCTGGACCAGCCTCCAGTTGGAGATAGAGGTTGAGCTCCTTTTCAATGGACTCTCTTCTTGACTGAGGGGCCGTTTGGCTTTGCTTTGCTGCTTTTTTAAAGTAGCTGCTCAAACTCTTCTTTTGCCTCTTAGCAGGAACCTCTTGCTCATCTCTAGCAGCTGCAGCTGATGGAAGGGAGGCTGCCTCTGCTGATACTGCCTGTTCAGCCACCATGCTCTCCAGTTCTGCAGCAGCTTTTGCCTTGATGTAGTCCACCCTGTCTTCTTTAATGTATGTGGTTTTGAACCGAGGGTCAACAAGAGAAGCCATGTCAAGGAGCTCCTCGGTGGTCTGGTCATCATACTTGTCATTTAAGTAGTTTAGAATGCCCTCTTTGATGGTCGTGGTGAGAGGAGTGTCGTCATCCTGAGGCTTGAGTACCTGGTTGTTAAAAAGATGGAGGACCGGTTTCAAGTAGGAAACACTTGTGTACAGCTCCCCAGACAAGGCATCCGTAAACTCCATGAGAGGACTCAATGCCGATTTTAACATGGATTTAAAAACTGGATTACTATTTTTAATTGACGGGACTTTTACACCGTTCGGTTGTGTGATTACTGCCGCTGCTTTGAATGACTGTTGATGCGCCGATGCCGACTCTCCGAGCACGTCTGCACACCGTCTGCAACAGCAGCAGCTGACAGAGTTTTTTTGGACTAGACGGATACTGAGTTGAAGGAGTTTTTTTTAACCCAAAGACAGAGGTACAAAGGTACAACACTTTTATATAGGCCTAAAGTCCAGTGTTAGATATGACCAAAATACAAGCTGTGGCCGCTCACACCATAGCTTTCACGCACCGCTTCACGTGCGGAAGGCTCGCTGTGGGCGTGCATGAACCTGTCGGCGGCTGGATGTAAACAGTCCCGCACCTACAAGTTACTTATTAATCGCGCGACTCAACGAATCGATTACCAAATTCGTTGCCAACGCTTTTAGTTATCGATTTTATCGATTCGTTGTTGCAGCCCTAGTTGTGAGTCTGAAGTGTTTTCAGACAACACAATTAGTTTTACCTTTATTCTCGTCATCTAGAAGTTTTTCAAAACACCCGGCAATGCACAACATCTCCCTCCTACGCTCTGGCCCAGCCGATGGCTAAAATATCAGGTGAGGGCGGGGCCGAGCGAGCGCACGGCTCGGCTGCATGCTCGGCTGAAAGGGTTCGGTGCATTTAAAAGCCTGCATTCCCTGGCGTGCGGAACAAAGATAGTTTAATAACGATTATTTTGTTTTCATGATTGAGGGAAGCCGTAATAGTAATCGAAAATGAAATTCAAGTTATTGCCCAGCCCCTCAAGAAGGATGACTTAAATTGGGCTGAATTTGGAGAGGTTTTAAATAGCTATGTTTATTCTCAATCTTCATCATTTTGGCGCTCCTGATTTTCCTTTGGCGCTGGACAAATCCGCTTTGGCGCGCGCCAAAACTTTCTCTATGCAGGAAAAACCCTGCTCTGTCGACACCGGGCTATATAGCCCTTCCGGTGTCACGAGGGTCACAGGTGACTTTGTTGATATTGGTACTCGAACTGCGCATGCGCGAGACGGATAAATCCAGTGCTTAATGCACCGCCTCTGGCGGTCAGTAAGGATGAAATAGAACCAGCAGACCCCACTCACCATAAATGGGGAAGAAGTGGATAGGGTGGACTGTGAAATTCCTGGGGACATACATCACTGAGGACCTAACATGGGCCACCAACATCTCCAGTCTCGTGAAGAGGGCCCAGAAGAGGCTCTTTTTCCTAAGGAAGCTAAAACAGGCTGGTTTAGCCACACACCTGCTCATAAAAATCTCAGGCAATAAAAACGGAATCTACTGTTAACACGGAATGTCACGGATTTTGCCATTATTTTGGTGAAATTCAGTTTCCAAGGGATAGGCTACAACACGGTTGAAATTAAAGCAGAACTAGGGAGGAATTTTGGTTTGGCGACATCTAAAGACCAAACTACTGCCGTGAAAAGTAGAGCCTGGCTGCAGTACCGGTAATGTAACACACGACGCCAAACCCCTTTAACAAATCTGTCTATTTAATTTTTACTTACTAATTTATCCATAAACGTAACTCTGGCATGTACATAACTTAATTTATTGTTAATAATATGGTCTGTTTAAACATTCGGCATATGATTAAAGCATCTAAAAGCACGTAATCATGTTAAAAGTTTACTGTTTTGTATTAATGCCACTCGCTCCCGCAGATATACATCACAGGGAAGTCTTATATTCAGCCATTGCAAAAGGGAGTTGTATTATGGAACGGCCGCTGCGGTATAAATTCCAGTCTCAACAATGTTTCCTTACACGCAATTATAACTCTAGCGTCTACAGCCCGTTGTTTTCATGTAGTGTAACTTGTGTTTATGTGTTACATTATTCAGCTGTTGCAGTGATGTCGGCTAACGCTGATGCTAATGTTAACTAGCTCTCCGTCGCACAACAGACTGTAGGTTGGTGTTGCAGCCCGCTGTTGGGTGAAGCGCTGTCCCACATGTAAAAGCCATGGACCTATAAAGCCTGTCCAATATTCACTCTAGTCCAGCTTCTTGAAAAGTTTATAAGGACTTTATTATTTATGCAAAAAAAAATATTTAATGTATTACTTGAAGGACAAAATTAACGGCTTTATTTTCTATTGTACCCAACAAATCTGTTTTTTTTGTTTTACAGTCATGTAGCCTAGTTGTTTTTATTTGAAGCACTAAAAACAGTGCAATGTTGTGATTTATTGAAAATTTAGTCTTATATCTGATTAAATTGTTAGAATATTATTTGTTCGCATTAACTCGTTCTGATGATTAAATGAGTGTTAATCATCAAAAAACGGAAGTCATGAGATTAAAACGGAAAAAAACGGAATTTGTGAAAAAATAAAACGGAATTTGGGAAAAAAATAAAAACGGATTTCATTGGAAAGTTTTCATTTTTTTCTCTGTCATCGGAGCAGTCAAGTAGCCGCAGCCGCAGTACTATTATTTTACCGTGTTAATGTGCCTACTCGGTTTATGTGAATCACTTTTTAAATAAATTCACAGAGTTTGCCAACCTTTGTTTTACAGCCATTTGCATTGCTTTATGCGCGCGCTGATTAATGGCCGCGGTTGGCGGATTGTCACTGCAGATTAACGTGTCACCTCAAGTTAATAATGTGCTTTTGTCTATTGCTGTTTTCACGGTTTTTGAATGGTGCGTGGTGTTCTGGCCGACACACCTGAGGTGAATGTAGTGATTATAGCAGATCAGCGCCGAAACAACACACTTAGCTGCTTCCTCCACTATTCGTCCCATTTTGCACCATTATGTTCCTGCGCACGACTGAGGTGTGTGTGTGTGTGTGTGTGTGTGCGCGCCCGCCCGTGCGTGTGTGAGTGCGTGAACACGAGATTAACTATGGTGACAGAGTGTATTCTTATGTGTTTGATGGTTGTGAAACAAAGATAAGGCAAATCCTGTTTGCCACAATATAAATAGTTAGTTTATTGTAAGGGAATTTGGTGTGATTGATTTGAGGCTCCATGTTATTTTCTGTCTTATTTAAAGCTGGTTTTGCCAGCATTTTTAACCGTTTTTCTAAGCTGTTTTAACGTTTTTCTTGGTAAATAGGCTACATACACACTTTGTATTGTAAAAGTCAAGAAGGTTGGCTGACTAACTTGTTTTGCTCATTTTACTATTCATCTGACAAAGTTTTTTTTTGTTCTTAATTCTCTTCACCAGAATACACCAAATTGCTTCTCTTAAATGTTCAAATCACAAAAAAAATCTTCGGGGGGGATGCCCCCAGACCACCCTAACGGTGTTTGTTTTCAGACTTCTCACCTTTTTCATGGCTTATGAGTTTGCATGCCTGGAAGAGGAAGGCAAGGTCAATAAGCACATAAAACCCACCCTGGACACACCTTGTTTGTTCCCCTACCATCTGGAAAGAGGTACCGAACACTGCGGGCCCGCACCACAAGGATGAGGAACAGCTTTTTTCCAAGAGCTGTAACCTCCATCACCCCCTCAAGCCCCGCCCCTCCCCAACCCCCCTAACAAAGCACTAAGTACAACACTCACACCAACATTTTCAATCATTAATCATTTTTAAATCTTCATGTGAATTGCACATATGTACAGGATAATTTTTAATCTACACATCAGTATTTATATATTTATTTTTAAACCATTTTTATCATTTGGCCTTTGTTGTGTCATCGTTTTTATTTGTCAACTGTCTTATTTTGTCTTTGTGTTTTGTGTCACTTAGACATTTAAACACATGCTGCTGAAGAGTGCCACACTGTATTTCGTTGTGTATTACAATGACAATAAATCTTTGAATCTTGAATCAATGCATTTAGGCATGTAGACCTGGACGGGACAACTTATTGAAGTTAAAATCGAGCAACAGAATGGGGAAGAAAGGGGGTTTAAGTGACTTGGAACCATAGATAGTAAATAATATGGATGTAGCATCCAGGCTGACCTCAGTTATTCACACGGCATCCAATAATCCTGGTTTGTGCGCGTCGCCATTTTGTGAGATTTTTTTACTCCGCCTCACGTCGGGGGAGAGAGATGGCTGACGTATACCTCCGAGGCAAAGTGAGGGACAACGGGCGGAGAGCTGTCACTCGAGATCGCGCCAATACATTTTAACCTCAGATAAAATAAAAACTAGCGTGGTCCAAAAAAATTCACCCCCCTCAGTGTTGTCATGGAGATATGACTTAAACATTCAGACTAAAATGGTTTTGTGGACCAGGCTGTAAGTAGGTTTAATAAGACTTTGAAAACGGCGTGTCTAACAAGTGAGTCAAAGAAAAACTGCTCGTTCTTGGTACCACCCCCCAGTGGCACTTCCGGGTTACTACAGTTGTGGTCACTTCCTTATTGGATGCTGGTAACAATTGCTGAGGTTGGGTCTTGCTTGGAACATAGCAATGTTGAGGGTGCCAGAAGTGCTGGTCTGAGTATTTCAGAAACTGCTGATCTACTGGGATTTTCACTCTAAACCATCTCTAAGGCTTACAGAGAATGGTCCGAAAAAGAAAAAAAATACCCTGTGTGGACGTAAAATGTCAAAGGTCAGTGGAGGATGGGCATACTGGTTTGAGATGATAGAAAGGCAACAGTAACTCAAATAACCACTCGTTACAACCAGGGTATACAGAATACCATCTCTGGATGCAAAACGCAACCAACCTTGAAGCAGATGGGCTACAGCAGCAGAAGACCCCACCGGGTGCCACTCCTGTCAGCTAAAAACAGGAAACTGAGGCTACAATTCTCAAAGGGTCACCAATATTGGACAATAATAGATTGAAAAATCATGCCTGGTCTGATGAGTCTCGATTTCAGTTGCGACATTCAGATGGCAGGTTCAGAATTTGGCGTAAACAACATGAAAGTATGAATTCATCCTGCTGTGCACCATCAACCATGCCACGTTCAAAGTCACTTTAACCCCCTTTCTTCACCATTCTGATCCTCTATTTGACTTCAGTACATTGTCTAGACCACGTCTAAATGCCTAAATACATTAAATTGCTGCCATGTGATTTGCTGATTAGCCTTTAGTTTTTATAAGCCATTGAACTAGCCTGTTGCTACCAGACCATCGTACTCAATTTCATTTGTACAGAAGGTTTGGAAATGCTCTATTTGGCAAACGTTCACTCACTTGGAGGCGGGTGTCTGTTGAAGTTTAAAACTATTGCATCTGCCCAGTGCCACTCTGGATCCGCCAACCAATCGCATAACGTTTAGTCGTTACGTATGTCATGAGCCGGCTTCTGACGGTGAACTCGGAAATTTCCGACTTCACTACATATTGCAGTCTATGGATCTACCGGAACCTGGCAACGGTAACTTGCTAGAGCCTAACGTTTAGTTATTTGGATGAGAAAGGTTGTAGGCGTCCATACTTTCCTGAGCAGATGCTCTGGAACACAGACAGGTCGGAACTCGGAATTACCAAGCCGGACATTTCCGAGTTCCGAGTATAAAGCAACGCAGCATTCAACTGAAACTGGAGCGCGTCTTCGACGTCATCGTTCTCAGCCACTCGCTCTGTTCGCTGATTGGACACTCAGAAATCTGTTCGAGCAGGATCCCACCCCAGACTGACTACTGAAGGGAAAATCGGGTGGTCACTGTTAGGGGTGGGAATCTCTTGGCACCTCACGATTCGATTCGATTCCGATTCAGAGGTCAACGATTCGATTCAAAATCGATTTTCAATGCATCTCAATGCAAAAATGTTTTATGTACATACCCATGTGTGAATTTCAAAAATATATTTATATGCACATCTGAGTTTGCTCCTCAGAGTTTGCTGATCACTTCCTACTTTTGTGATGATCATTAAAGATAATCAACAGATGAATTACCTTCTCTAATATTGTATTAAGAGAAAAAGCTTTTCTTGTCACACATATGACTTTCTATGAACAGTGCAATAATCAGTGCAGCTTGCATTTCAACACAATATGGAAGTATGTAAAAACTAAACCGATTCAGTTTTATTTTATTTCTAATCTCGTAAATCATGTTTCTATAGGATTTCTATTCTATTATCTAGTATTTTCTATGTCATTTCAACACATTGTACAAAAAGTATGGCTTGGAATTCAGCTCTCATACAAAAACGTAAACAGAGATAAAGCCGTGCAGGTCACATGGGTTTGCTGCTCTCAGCCCTTTTGAAGCCACTTTGGAGACAACTCGCACATGTGTGGTGTGCATGCGCAATGGCGCATGAAGTATTAGTATTTACAAAAAAAAAAAAAAAATTATTAAAAAAAAAAAAAAAATCGATTATTAACTTTTCTGAATCGAATCGATTCCGTGAGTGAATCGATTTTAATCGGAAAATCTATCGGCTTAGGCTGCCTACTGTAAATATGTTTAAGGTGACGCAAGGGGCGATTTAAAAAAAAAAAAAAAAAAAAAAAAAAAAAAAAAAAAAAAAAAAAAAAAAAGTGATGTTATAAAAATGTTTTTGTTTTCATTCATGAAAAATTTGGAAACAAAACGGGAAGAATGAAATCTCCCACACAGGAACAATCAAAGTGGATTGCATATTGTGTTCTGCAGGGTTTATTTTTTTTATTTCTGTTACAAAAATTAGATTTTTTTCCCCCTTGCAATTTTATTAATTTTGTCTGAAACATTCTTAATATCAGTGTTTCTGACAGCACAAGTGGATTTTTAATTAAGGGATACTGTCATCATTATCTATTATTTTCTAAGAATATTTGAAAATTAAATACTTCTTCTTTTCATATAAAGTGGCAGATGGTTGTTATACTGATGTGGAAAGCTTCTGGTATTAGTGTTATGGTAAACCCCCCATGCAACATTTATGTCTCCAAAACCTTACATTACAGTAACTGTGCCAAAAAGCAAGCGCAAAGATCTTGCAAGGGCAAAAAAAATCTGCTCGCGTGCTGTGCTAAAGTATCTCTGCCAGTCCCGGATTAACCCCTTAGGGTGCCCCAGGGTGACTTCCCATGAAATGCCCCTGTCCTTCAACTTTACACAAACATTTTAAAATTTACTATGGCACTACTGACGGCACATGCAAGTTGACCCAACTCGGAGCTGTCGGGCTTCAGTCAGGCTTTTTGCTCACTCCCCCGTCTGCACTCGGCTACTCTCAAGCCGTAACTGGGCTCTAATGAGCCTAGTGTCTCTCTCTTAGTCACTCTGCACACCTTCGTGGCGTCACATCGGCTTATAAAATCACTACAGCTACACATTAGCAGATAGAAATAATGCTCGATAAAGCCTTACCTTTTATAACTTATTCCTCCATTTTTTGCTGGCAAAAAAAACTTCAGACTGAAGGAACATTTTGAATCGCGGCTTTTGTTTTATAAATTTGGCGCCGCTGTTACTGTGGACTGGTCCATGATGGGGGCACTTTGCTTACACCCAAGTCAAAATAATATTTTTTTTTTCATTAATAATCTTAACAATGGTTCATTTTGTACATGTTTGTGTCTCTTCCAGTATATGGCCGATATAAAATATGAAAAAAATATTTTTAGGGTCTAATCATTGTCCTGATCATTTGGTGCCCCCCCTAATGGCTATATGTGGCTGGTGCCCCAGGGCACTCGCCCAATCCTTTATATGGATAATCCGGGTTTGCTCTCTGCCCACCTATTAGGCCTATTTCTATCAGCACAACACCTGAATGGAGCGGCTGTTCAATCTCTGCGTCTTCACTCTAAAGATTCGGAATATAACAATGGTTTACGGATTTGCAAGCTTATATGTGAATAAGGGAGTACTGGCAGCCCCCCCCCCCCCTCCATTGCACTGAATATAATATAATTAGGGCTGTCAAGCGATTAAAGAAATTAATCTAATTAATTACAGGCTCTGTGATTAATGAATCTAAATTAATCGCATACTTATATGCCACTTTTATGCCTGTTTATAAACAACTGTATAGGCTACCGTCTCTCTCCCTCTCTCTCTCCCTCTCCCCGTCTCTCTTAACCTCTCAGGCAGGCTAAATGACGACTGTCTATCTCCCACAACAGACAGCGCTGCACTGCCACAGGTGCGGTGCGCATAGCCTATGCCGACTCATTCACCGTCCTACTCATAGCGAAAAATATTGAGACACACACACACACACACACACAAAGGAGGAAAAAAGACAGGCATATGCTAGGAAGAGTGAGAGGGGGTGGGTGTCCCTTTGCAGCTAGCAAACAAAAGTGAGACACAGAAGAAGATTGAGAGATACTGTTTTGAACCTATATTGTTAATTAGGCACCCACTAAATCAATAATGCACAGACACTGCGGAGAATAACATAAGACGTATTCCTACCTTCATACTTATTTGCCCGGAGCAGCCCATAACACATCCATAGAGCCCGCGGCCCTTTCCCCTGCTTCTTTCTTTACTCTTTAATCCCGTGCGGGCCGTGTCCGCAAGCTACAGTGCAGCTCCGCTATCGCCTCACCTCTTTTGCACCGGGTCAGAGGGCAATATAGAAGTGCGATTAATCTGCGTTAATTTTTTTAATCTCTTTAATTTCTGTGATTAATTAATCGAAATTAACGCGTTAATTTGACAGCCCTAAATATAATATAATAATTATTTAAGGGTACACCGTTGGTCTCCCACCTTATGCGCTGTCATCAGCACAAATTATCTGTCCCTAAACGTTAATTCCAATCCACCATCCCCCCTGATTTATTGTTTTTTTTACAACTCGAGTGGTACGCCCAGAAGACGGCGCACGCCACTTTCTACGCAAACATTGGGATTTATAAAAAACAAACTTGGCGGGAGAATGAGCGGTCCTCCACGCAAACTCTGACCCATCCGCACGCACAGATGGTGGAGAAAGGAGAAACGGCGACTCCGTCGGCACATACTATGAAGTGCGAGAACGAATGTGTTTGTGTAAAATTAATCCAGATAGGCCTATTGTAAGCCATGTAGGTCTATCATATATTGGGAGTTCCTTTGCAAAATTAAGCCATTCTCACAACTAATAAACAATTGCCTCAACGGATTGTTCCATGGGGTGATACCAAAAAAAAAGGGGATCTTAACAAGGCTTTAAACGGAGATACAGTCCCCTCCAAAAGTATTGGAACATTGAGGCCAATTCCTTTATTTTTTCTGTAGACAGGAAACATTTGGGTTTGACACAAAAATATTAATATGAGACAATAGATCAACATTTCAGCTTTCATTTCCAGGTATTTTTCATTTTCATTTATTTAACTTTTATTTATCCTCGAGAGACCAATTGAGGGGTGACCCTCATTTTCAATGACATTTACATCTGGATCTGATACACAACTGAGAAGAAAGCATTATTTGTGAAGGAACACCACATTTTTAGGTGAGCAGAAGTATTGGAACAGATACACTTCAAATGAATTAGAACAGATACACTTCAAATAAATTAAAGTAAATAAGACTTAATGTTTTGTTGCAAATCCTTCCCTTGCAATAACTGCATGAAGCCTGTGACTCATTGACATCACAAAACTTTTGCCTTCTTCTTTTGTGATTCTTTTCCAGGCTTTCACTGCAGCCTCTTTGTTGTTGTTTTACTCTCTTCAGTCTCCTCTTTAGCAGGTAAAATGCATTCTCTATAGGGTTTAACTCTGGTGATAGACTTGGCCAGTCTGAAACCTTCCATTTCTTGCCCCTGATTAACTCCTTTTTTTGTTTTTGCAGTGTGTTTTTGGGTCATTATCTTGCTGCACGACAAAGGATCTTCCAATCAGTTTGGTTGCATCTTTCTTTAAATTGGCAGACAAAATGTTTCTGTAAACTTCTGAGTTCATTTTGCTGTTGCCATCATGTGTTAAATCATCAATGCCTATGATTTCCGCGATAACGAAAACGCGGACGATAACGAAAACGCGGACGGAATCACGGAATCGGGCAATAAAAATGGAATCGGCTGTTAACACGGAATGTCACGGAATTCGCCATTATTTTGGTGAAATTCAATTTCCAAGGCAAAAGGAAACAACACGGTTGAAGTTAAAGTAGAACTAGGGAGGAATTTTGGTTTGGCGACATCTAAAGACCAATATACTGCCGTGAAAAGTAGAGCCTGGCTGCAGTAACGGTTATGTAACACATGGCGCCAAACCCCTTTCACAAATCTGTCTATTCAATGTTTACTTATTAATTTATTCATACACGTAACTCTGACATGTACATAATTTAATTTATTGTTGATAATATGGTCTGTTTATAAATTCGGCATATGTTTAAAGCATCTAAAAGCACATCAAACGTTTACTGTTTTTAAGTTATTAATGCCACTCGCTCCCGCAGATACACAGCACAGGGAGGTCTTATATTCAGCCATTGCTAAAGGGAGTGTTTTATGGAACGGCCGCTGCGGTACGTAATTCCAGTCTCAACAATGTTTCCTACACGCAATTATAACTAACGTCTACAGCCCGCTGTTTTCATGTAGTGTAACTTGTGTAATGTGTTACATTATTCAGCTGTTGCCGTGACGTCGGCTAACGCTGATGCTAATGATAACTAGCTCTCCGTCGCACAATAGACTGTAGATTGGTGTTGAGGTGAGGGCTGTCCAACATGTCCAATATTCACTCAAGTCCAGCTTCTTGAAAAGTTTATAAGGACTTTATTATTTATGTAAAAAATAATTATTTAATGTTTCACTTGAAGCACAAAATTAATGGCTTTATTTCCTGTTATAGCCTACCCAACAAATCATTTTTTTCGTTTTTTTAAGCACTAAAAACAGTGCAATATTGTGATTCTCATATCTGATTAAATTGTTAGAATATTATTTGTTTGCATTAATTAGACACTCGTTCTGATGATGAAATGAGTGTTAATTGTTTAAAAAAAAAACGGAAATCATGAGATTAAAACGGAAAAAAACTGAATTTGTGAAAAAATAAAACGGAATTTGGAAAAAAATAAAACGGATTTCATAGGGCCCTATCAATGAAGATTAATGAGCCCATCCGAGAAGAAGCCATGCAAGCCCAAGCCATGACATTGCCTCCACCGTGTTTCACAGATGAGCTTGTATGTTTGGGATCATAAGCAGATCCTTTCTTTCGCCAAACTTTAGCCTTCCCATCACTTTTGTAAAGGTTCATCTTGACAACAACACACGATGGCAACAGCAAAATGAACTCAGAAGTTTACAGAAACATTTTGTCTGCCAATTTAAAGAAAGGTGCAACCAAACTGATTGGAAGATCCTTCATCATGCAGCAAGATAATGATCCAAAAAAAACTGCAAAAACAACAAAGGAGTTCATCAGGGGCAAGAAATGGAAGGTTTCAGACTGGCCAAGTCAATCTCCAGACTTTAACCCTTTAGAGCATGCATTTTACCTGCTAAAGAGGTGAGTGAAGAGAGTAACCCCCCAAAACAAACAGCACCTGAATGAGGCTGCAGTGAAAGGCTGGAAAAGCATCACAAAGGAAGAATGCAAACGTTTTGTGACGTCAATGGGTCACAGGCTTGATGCAGTTATTTCAAGCGAAGGATTGCAACAACACATTAAGTCTTATTCACTTAAATGTATTTTAAGTCTATCTGTTCCAATACTTTTGCTCACCTAAAAATGTGGTGTTCCTTTACAAATAATGCTTTCTTCACAGTTGTGTATCAGATACAGAGGTTAATACCTGGAAATGAAAGCTGAAATATTGATCTATTGTCTCATATTCATATTTTTGTGTCAGACCCAAATGTTTCCAGTCTACAGCAAAAATAAAGGAATTGGCCTCACTGTTCCAATACTATTGGAGGGGACTGTATATGAGTGCACATTTGAAAAACAACAACTTTTGAAAATGCTATGCAGTTTTTGGCAGAAATCGGTATAAGATTAAATATGTCTTCTTTTAATGAAAGATACTAATTGTTTACTAACTGAGTGTTTCCCTACAGATCTGGAATATCAAACAGATGATTAAGCTGACACAAGAACACTTAGAGGCTCTTCTGGACAAATTTGGAGGAGAACACAACCCTCCTTCCATATATTTAGAGGTAAGATTGGTTTGGCTCAATCAATATTGTTGCAGAAATAAACGGCACGTTTTAAAGCTGTTGAGCGGTCTTTTTCAGGCCTATGAGGAGTACACCAGTAAACTGGACGCCCTGCAGCAGAGGGAGCAGCAGTTGCTGGAGGCCATGGGCAACGGTACAGACTTTTCCTGCTCTCCTTCTCCGATACCAGCCCTTTTGGATGTCACAATGGGAGGTTGTGTGGTTGGAGGGGCGGCTCAGGCTTTTCCCTCAGCCCCCAACACCTTGGCTGTCCTGCAGACCCCCACCGATGCCAACCGAGCAAACCCTCGTTCCCCTCAGAAGCCCATAGTCAGGGTCTTCCTTCCCAACAAACAGAGAACAGTGGTATGTCTCACATCCCCTTTAAATATACATATGTGGTAGATATTTTACAAGGTTCAGAATTTTGAAACAATGATATCATTGATTTGTTATAAGAAAACGAATGCTCCTAAGGACAAACAAATGCGCATTTTCCTTGGAAGTAGGGGTGACCGGGACTAGTAGGCACACTTTTTACTCTAGTGAGAATTGCTCATCACCTAAACATCTTTCAATAGTCATTCATACATTAAATTGAAGCTTAACCCATTGATGACTATGGCAGTCTAGGATGCATGTCCTTAACCCATTGATGACGGCTGCTGCGCGATGCCACATTGGCTCTCCTGCCTGATGCTGCATCGCGCAGCATTATTACTTTATCTAATTTTCATGGCATTCCCAGCATAGAATGCACTGTCATTGGTTCAAATACACATAAGGTGGGTTTTGTTGATTTTTTTAAGACCACGTGACCACCCAAAAGTTGTGCGGTTTGCCGAAAATCATGTCAATCAAAAAAATAAAAAATAAAAAAATAAAACAAAATAATAAAAAAAATACGCCAGCTATGTCGGCGACAGAACAGTTAGTGGTGTTTGGTGCGCAGAATCAAGGTCTACTATAGACTACTGACGGAAATCACACAACACATTGCATCTATTTATTAACAATATTTAATAATTTTCTAATTCATCTAATTTTTACGATTTTTAGAAATATTTGTTGGTTTGTAAGCGCTAAGGGAGCATGTTTAAATAAAACCTGTGAACCTTAACTTTTAAATGTATTTTATTTAATGTTTCTATGTGCTACACAGGCTTAGATATTAAGGTTTTGGTAGACTTGACAATTCGTACTATTTTTTCAGAAAACCCTCAGGCATTAAGGACATGCATCCTAGATTGCCATAGTCATCAATGGGTTTAATGCCTGAGGGTTTTCTGAAAAAATAGTATGAATTGTAAAGTCTACCAAAACCTTAATATCTAAGCCTGTGTAGCACATAGAAACATGAAATACATTTAAAAGTTAAGGTTCACAGGTTTTATCTAAACATGCTCCCTTAGCGCTTACAAACCAACACATTTTTCTGAAATTGTCAATTAGATGGGGGAGAAAAAAAGGTTATAATCCTGCTTCCTTCATGGATAGTAGTGACTGAGTGTGTAGTGGAGAGATAAAGATAGACAGATATAGGAAGGAGAAGATAGCTTTATTTTATTATTTAGTTCAGTTATCACTGGCACCATGAATCCGACTTCCCAGTACAACTGGAACGCAGACTGACTCCTGCTGTCGGGAGCCGATCAGCTGGTCCAAACGGCTGTATACCACGGAGATGAAAACTAAACTGAAACTTAACTATCGCCTGGCTGGGCTGAATTTGAGTTGGAGCAGCAAAATATAGCCTAAATTCGTAAATATTGTTAATAAATAGATGCAATGTGTTGTGTGATTTGTCAGTAGCCTATAGTAGACCTAACGTCTGCGATAACTGGCAATGAGTCTTTTACATCGCTCTGGTGAAATTGTGGCCCACTCTTCTTTGCAGAATTGTTTTAATTTGGCCACATTGGAGGGTTTTCAAACATGAACTGCCTGTTTGAGGTCACGCCACAACATCTCAATCGGATTTAAGTCCGGACTTTGACTAGGTCACTCTAAAACTTTTATTTTGTTTTTTCTGAGCCATTCAGAGGTGGACTTGCTGGTGTGTTTGGGATCATTGTCCTGCTGCATCACCCAAGTGCACTTGAGCTTGAGGTGACGAACTGATGGCCGGACATTCTCCTTCATGATGTTCTGATAGAGAGCAGAATTCATAGTTCCATCGATTATGGCAAGTTGTCCAGGTCCTGAAGCAGCAAAGCAGCCCCAGACCATCACACCACCACCACCACCACCATGTTTGACTGTTGGTATGATGTTCTTATGGTAGAATGCTGTGTTAGCTTTACGCCAGATGTAACGGGAACCACAGCTTCCAAAAAGTTCCACTTTTGACTCGTCAGTCCATAGCATCTTTTCTCAAATGTTTTGGGGATCATCAAGATGTTTTTTGGCAAATGTGAGACGAGCCTTTGTGTTCTTTTTGGTCAGCAGAGGCTTTCTCCTTGGAACTCTCCCATGGATCCCATTTTTGCCAAGTGTCTTTCTTATGGTGGAATCATGAACACTGACCTTAACTGAGGCAAGTGAGGCCTGCAGTTCTTTAGATGTTAGTCTGGGTTCTTTTGTGACCTCCTGGATGAGTCATCAATGAGCTCTTGGAGGTATTTTGGTAGGCCGGCCACTCCTGGGAAGGTTCACCACTGTTCCAAGTTTTCTCCATTTGTTGATAATGGCTCTCACTGTGGTTCGCTGGAGTCCCAAAGCCTTAGAAATGGATTTGTAACCCTTTCCAGACTTATAGATAACAATGACTTTGTTTCTCATCTGTTCTTGAATTTATTTTGATCGTGGCATCATGTGCTGCTTTTTGAGATCTTTTAGTAAACTTCACTGTGTCAGACAGGTTCTATTTAAGTGATTTCTAGATTCTACAGGTCTGGCAGTAATCAGGCCTGGGTGTGGTCACAAAATTGAACTCACCTTTCCAAAATATGTGGTCAATCGATTGATTTATTAAGGGGGGGCAAATACTTTTTCACACAGGGCCAGGTACGTTTGGATAGATTTTTACACTTAATAAATGAAATCATCATTTAAAAACTGCATTTCGTATTTACTCAGGTTATTTTTGATTCAAATAAAAATGTGTTTGATGATCTGAAACATCAAAAAATGAAAAATATGAAAAAATGTAAGAAATCGGGAAGGGGGCAAATACTTTTTCACAGCACTGTATATATATGCTGGGCACCACCAAGGTGCCCTTGAGCGAGGCACTGAACACCCTAAATGCTCGAGCTACTTTTATGTCAGAGCGAGGGAGCTGCCACAAAAAAAATATCAGCCCCCTTTGACATCTCTCCATTAATACATGTGTATTGATACTGTTTGCGCATTTTTGTATTTAGGCCTTTAATAAAAAATATAAACATGTGAAATTTGATTTTCAATATCAAATGATTATTCAAACTAAGTTGAGTGAGTGTTGTGGTGCTGTGTTCAGGTGCCTGCCCGCTGTGGAATGACTGTGAGGGACTCGCTGAAGAAAGCTTTGATGATGCGTGGCCTCATCCCAGAGTGCTGTGCTGTCTACAGGATACAGGATGGGTAAGGCTGCACAGGAAACTACCTGGGGCCGTATTCACAAAACATTTTAAGGCTAAGAGTAGGTCCTAAGGTCCTGATTTAGGAGTAACTCTCAAAAATAAGGGGCGTTTCACTCCTAATTTTAAGACTCCTAACTTTTTAAGATAAGTGTAATTCACAAAGCATTTTATCGCTAAAACTAGCTCCTAAATCTATGAAAAGCTAGAGTCTCGAGAGACTCCTAAGTCACTAAGAGTAATTCACAGACAACCATTTGATGGTGTTTTGGAGAGATTTAATGCTAGTGAGCTTTACAAAAGGTACCTTAATAGCTGTAAGGGTTTAATGATCTTATAAAGCTATATTTAGAAATGATGACACATTTATATTTATTACATTTATATAAGAAAATACTTATTAAGTTCCTTTTCCTGCAGTTGCTTTGGGTTTACGATGCGCTGAAAGTTACTGTTGGTGTCACGTTTGGGTTTAATTTGTTACTAGAGTAGGCCTATATGTGGCGCTTCGCAGCATCTCCTCCGTTTCACAGGTCCGCTACTGTATAGTTGCGCGTCTCGCCTTTTTCCTTCCGCGTGCACTTTACGATTTCGCCGGCTGTTTCTTAATTGTGAATTTCCTGGTTTGTCGCTGTCTGACTATTGCTGCATAGTCCGCCGTTGAGAGAAATACAGTGAGAGTGCATGGCGTGCAGCTGTTCAATGAGGATATTTTTTACGATTCAAATCATTGTAAAATTTAAAATGAATAGACCTATGTGGCGCTTTTGTAGGTTAATTTTGAACGAATGTGTGGGAAACCCTGCAGTATCTTGGTTTCATGTTAAATCAGTGTCACTTGTCATTAATTGTATATAAAAACTATTTACTTTAATACAGCGACACGATATGGATATCTCCACAGTGTTTCAATCATAAATTCACTCTTAGCTCTCATTCCCTCTCAGCCAATCACTGTGGGCATAGAAGGTATGAACATGACATCATCCATAGCAACAGGGTCAACACCGCCCTCTAGTCTTAGCTTAGGAGTTCCTCCCACTCCTTAGTAAAAGTTGGTCTTATCAGCTTTGTGAATAGGTTTTAAGAAATTACTCCTTACTAAGAACTTTTAGTGCTCCTTAGGAGTACTCTTAGCGCTAAGATAAAATGTTTTGTGAATACGGCCCCTGATCATCCACAAAGTGGTGTCAAGTATCATTCACTTTATTTAACATACCATATTTCAAGTTCCATATTAAAAATATTAACCCAATATTAATTTAAAAAAAGTTCAGATGGTTGAGCCATGAAAAGGTGGATGGAAGTGAAAGTTAAGGGAAGACTGAAACATGTTTTGTGGTAATAGGCTCAAGCAGAGCTGTTTGGATATCAGCTAAATGAAAGATCTGGGATCCAATACATATTTGCCTCCCACTTGAAAAAAAAAGATGAATTCCAGGAACAATGAATTCAATTAATTTGTTTAGAAGCACTCGGCAAGCAGGACAACTCAGCTTGGTCAGCTCAGTGCACCCCTAAGCAAGAACATGACAAACGCTAGATAGAATCTTATATTTGATGTATAAAACTTAACTTTTAGAGTTGACCTTGTAGCTGTAGGATGTGCTGGTGTTCTTGTAAAGTTTTTACAACTTTCAATCTGGTGGTTAAACCAACAGCAATGTGAGGTGTGCCCTATGTCTCCACTTTCTGTTTCAGAGAGAAGAAGCCAATTGGCTGGGACACAGATATCTCCTGGCTGACAGGTGAAGAGTTGCATGTAGAAGTGTTAGAGAATGTGCCGCTCACCACACACAACTTTGTAAGTACTCACATCATGTTTCCATTGACATGATGAAAATAAAAATAATCAATATACACTGTTTCTATTGCTCATCCTTATTTGGGTGGATGATGTGTTTGTTTGACAGGTGAGGAAGACCTTCTTCACACTGGCCTTCTGTGACTTCTGCAGAAAGCTCCTGTTCCAAGGTTTCCGCTGTCAGACCTGTGGCTACAAGTTCCACCAGCGCTGCAGCACAGAGGTCCCCCTTATGTGTGTCAACTACGACCAGCTAGAGTAAGTCACGCATACCAGGGCTGGCAAAGCTAATATACTGTACAATGTGGTGTGGAATTGGATTTTGGACAGCAGTGGTTGAAAAGCATACATTACAGCTCCTTATTCAAATTAGAAAGTGTTGTTACTAGGGGTGTGCGGTGCACATGTAACCGGTTAGGAGATAATCAGTGTTTCCCCCGAGGAAATTTCTTAGTCAAGGTAGTCCCTGCCCAGGGGTACAGGAGGCGCAGTGAAAATGTTGGGGGTATTTTGCTCAAAGATGCCAGTACGCACTAAATAAATAATAAATAAAAGCTAGTGCACGGGGATATCTGCATCCGGGCCACATGAAAATAAGCCCCTCCCACAGCCCATTGATACCATGGCATATAAAGAAATGTACAGCGGATTGAAAACCGTTGAGACATGGCGCCCACTCATTCCTATGAAAGCTGCTCATTGGCGCAGCGCAACAACAAGGATAGTCTTCCGCATTTTACTTCCGCATCATGAGAGCCTAGCCACTCCGTAGCGTCATGCCGAAATTATTCAAGTTTTGATTTGACTTGAAGTTACTTTTATTCAACCAGCAAGTTTTATCTTGATTATAAATGACACAGGCTTCTCCCAGAAGATAATAAGACGATGTACAAGAGTCATCATTGTGGAAAAAAATATTTTTCATCTTTTATTTACATTTGAACAAAAAGTGGCATGTCCAAAAACTCATACCCTTCTCAATTATAAATAGAAAAAGCCCTTATTGGCTATTACAGCAATCAAACGCTTCATATAATTGCCGGCCAGCTTTTTGCATGTCTCCACTAGTATTTTTGCCCATTCATCTTTAGCAATGAGCGAGGTGAGAGAGGTAAAAAATAATCCCAGGATCACCACCAAGGCCATCCTGGTTAAACTTGGCTCTGCTGGAGGCAACGTCTCAAGGCAAACAATCCAACGCACACTGCTGGACTCCTTGGACGCACTGGCAGCACTCATTTAGCCCCAGACCATGACACTCCAACCACCATGCTTGACTGTAGGCAAGACACACTTTTCTTTGTACTCCTCACCTGGTTGAGGCCCCATACACTTGACACCATCTGAACCAAATAAGTTTATCTTGGTCTCATCAGACCACAGGACATGGTTGCAGTAATCCATGTCTGTAATCTGCTTGTCTTCAGCAAACTGTTTGTGGGCTTTCTTTTGCATCATCTTTAGAAGAGGCTTCCTTCTGAGACGACAGCCATGCAGACCAGTATGATGCAGAGTGTGGCGTATGGTCTGAGCACTGACAGGTTGACCCCCCACCCCTTCAAGACCTGCAGCAATGCTGGCAGTATTCATAGGTCTATTTTCCAAAGCCAACTTCTGGATATGACCCTGAGCAAGTGCACTCAACCTTTGTAAACTGGGCTGCAGGGAAGTATTGCAACATGATAACAACCCCAAAAACACCTCCAAGATGACCACTGCCTTGCTACAGAAGCTGAGGGTAAAGGTGATGGACTGGCCAAGCATGTCTCCAGACCCAAACCCTATTTTGCATCTGTGGGGCATCCTCAAACAGAAGGTGGAGGAGCGTAAGGTCTCTAATATCCACCAGCTCCGTGATGACGTCATGAATGAGTGTAAGAAGATTCCAGTTGCAACCTGAAGCTCTTGTGAACTCCATGCCCAAGAGGGTGAAGGCAGTGCTGGAAAATAATGGTGGCCACACAAAATATTGACACTTTGGGCGCAATTTGGACATTTTCACTAAGGGGTGTACTCACTTTTGTTGCCAGCACTTTAGACATTAATGGCTGTGTCAAGTTATTTTGAGGGAACAGTAAATTAACACTGTTATACAAGCTGTACACTGACTGCTTTACATTGTATCAAAGTGTCATTTCTTCAGTGTTGTCCCATAAAAAGACAAAATGAAATATTTGAAGAAATGTGAGGGGTGTACTCACTTTTGTGAGATACTGTAGAGTTGGTGGGCTTTAAAAAAAGTTGCTAACGGTGTCAAATGTGATGTGTTCAAGTCGGCTTAGTAATATGAATATTTGGCAAAGGTCTATAAAAGGTCATCGTGATGTGTTCAAATGTAAAAAAAAAAAAAAAAA
The DNA here is from genome assembly GCA_026122265.1 of Ammodytes dubius. Classification (NCBI taxonomy): domain Eukaryota; kingdom Metazoa; phylum Chordata; class Actinopteri; order Uranoscopiformes; family Ammodytidae; genus Ammodytes; species Ammodytes dubius. Next base: position 3,221,115 of record CM047526.1, read on the forward strand.
AAAAAAAGTTTTTGGCAAGAAACTTGAATAATTCAGTTTTGATAAAAAAAAACTTGTTTATTCAGCAATATAAAATAGTTAGTAAAGATGGAATTATGTCCGTTAAATGTCCACTCTTGAGCTCTGATCATCTTATAGGCAATTAAAGCAATAATACAAGTTCTCTTTCAACAAAATAATAGAAAAGTTACGATAGTGATATCGATAAAGACTCGGATCGTTAAGGAGACTCGATAATGGTACCTTTTTCAGCCATCCCAGAACATCTTCCCATTGGTTAAACCTCAATGTGGGGCTGATCTGTGTCAGGCGCAAGCCCAAGCTGCCCCAGGAATGTCCATCTAGTGTAGCCTTAGACTCCAGCCTTCAGTTAAGTTATATTTAATTATTGAAAAGTAAATAAGTAACCTTGATGATGTGTTTGCAGCTTGTTGCTCGTGTCCAAGTTCTTCGAGCATCATCCGTTCACCCAGGAGGAGGTGTCTTCAGAGGGAACCACCCCCATATCTGAAGCCTGTCATTCAATCCCCGCATCGGACTCCGCCGGGTGAGTTTTTCGGCCTGAACTTTTTATTGAAAATATCTTATTGCAGCTATTCTGAAAGAGATTGTGATTAAGGATGAAACGTTAATAGATTTGGATGATACAATAATAGGTTTTTCATGATAATATTGTATTCATTTATTTTAAACACTACAGATGTATAGAGTTGGGTCATGACCACATGTAAATATGTGATCTGTTTGTGTTATTTGTTGTCTTATGTTATATGTTTGCTGTCTTTCTCTACTGATGGCTGTACAACAAATTGCCCCTCTCGGATAATAAAGATACCTTGAACCTTGAACCTTGAATTGCATGAAAATGTGTGTGGTTTTATTTTATCACAACATCGAAAACATTACGGAAAAAACCTTGATTATCAAAGTTCAGTGCATTTATATTTAACAGGGTGACCTGAAGCGTCGGAATGTTGCCAGTCACAATAGTGAATCAACCATTTGGGTCAGTTTTGGTGTACAAAGTTTAAAAAGGAAGATTCTTCTCAATTAGTATGGCAACGTCACGTGCTTTAGCTGAAATGGTTGACTGATAGGTTTGTCCTATCCAATTGCATCTCAAATGCATATACATGTTTAAGTCTTAGTCTCATAATATCAGTATGAAGGCTTTGTAAATGAGAGAATACCTTGGCTCTTTTAACTGTGTTATTTAAACCTCTTTCATTCCAAGATGTTGGATGCTATTTCCATTAGAACTGTCAGTAGGACCACTCATAACACTCATGAACTATCCCGTTCCCGATCGTTTGGCTAGTGTGAGCACGCCATCCGTATTCCAGCACGGAACACTTCCTTGGCCACGGAACACTTCGGAGAGGTGTGCCCGGGCACGGTACAGATGCTAATGAGATGACACGCGCACATGCCCGGATACGCAACGTGAGCTGGATGACGTCCTTAAAATCAGCGCTGCTGCAGCAGAAGCAGTTGAGACGTTCCATGTGTTGTTGTTCTCCATTGTTGTTCTACTAACTCTGGCAGCATACGCTTGGTGATGACGTATGTATCATATTACGACGTGATGACGTATGTATGAAGGAGCAATCGTGCCCAGGCCACGGCCTTTGGGAGCAGTGTGAGCACAGGCCAGCGGAGGAGTGGGGAGGGGGGCAATCGTACTGGAGCACGGAACAGGCAAACTTGGCTAGTGTGAGTGCGCCCTTAGTATTACATCGCTCTGATTACAGCAATTTACAATTATATCATTCAAACCCCTAACACTAACAGCTTATACAGGCATAGGATGAAATGAAAGGACTCTTGGGAAACACCAGTTTAACAGCATAGACAGTGGGTCACTTTGGACCCATGTGGGTTAGTGTAGCAGCACAAAAAAAACAGTATAAATGAGCCAAAATTACAGCATGTGTCGGGAGTTGAACCATTGCTCTGTTAAAAAAATAACGTTAGTCCAACTCCAACGTAAAAACAATAACATATTAATAGTATAGCATGCAGTCTTATACCTTACCGGTAAAGAGTAAAAATAAACTTTGCCGGTACAGTTTGGTTAGAGATGAGAGACTGCTTCCCGGGAACTGTTCATGAGCAGTCGGTTAAGCCGTGGCTGCGGCAACAGCACTTTGGATGTGGGCGCTGATCCATGCCTCCTCTGGCGAGTCAAATATTTTAGTGATTTGAATCAAATAAAATGTCTGCTCCCAGGAGTTTTGGCAACAGGTCCGACACAAACACTGCAGGCGAGCCCTTCTCAATCTTCTCTGGCAGACCCACAATTTTGATATTTTGTCTTCGCGATGGCCCTTCAAGGTCATACACCTTGGCTTTCAATAGTTTTTTTTGTGAAGACACTACAGCTTGTGCGGGGACAGTTTGCGGCCGGGCTAGTTTTCACCCCAGCGAGGGATGACTAGGTTGTCAAAACGTATGTTCAAAGAGTTTCGTTTAATGGCCTGTATGATAGATGACGAGAAGTCATCCTCCATCGGTGTTGGTGAGAGGTCATCACTGGCGCTAGCCGAGCCTGGTGAGATACTAGCTTGCTATTAAACAAAAAGTAATCTTCGCTCCCAGAAAGATTGTCCAGCGTCTTTATTTTTTTTCTTTGACAAGCTTGATGCCGTATTTGCCACCGTCAAAAGGCTTAAAAATGTGCGTTTTTTATTTAAATTTCGCAAAGGTGGAGTAAAAACACAACCTAGTCCATGGCCTTCTCACTAGCGCCTCCTTTCTCCAAAAGTTGAGCAGGTTTCTACTTTCTCCCCACAACTATCTGCGACGCTGACCACCACAGCTTAAACGGGCGGGGTTCATTCAAAGGAATGATCATCTGCTTTTTTATGCCACACAACTTCATCTGGTGTGAATGCAGCCTAACTTGTATTTTTTTTATTAAGTAGGTTGAGTAAAAATGTGTGGAAATGTCTCCAATAAAAAAGCTCTTATTAATTGTTTCCATATTTATTGGATTTTTTCAGGTCAATTTGCTACACCACTGTGTCTCCTTCAAAGTCTATACCCATCCCACCCAGTTTCCGGACCAACGAGGAGGACCATCGCAACCAGTTTGGCCAGCGGGACCGTTCGTCCTCTGCCCCGAATGTCCATATCAATACCATTGAGCCTGTCAATATTGATGTGAGTCTGCTTGATCTTTGCTGACTCACTGATAAATGTGTTTTCATTTATTATTGTTATTGTTATTGTTATTAATTATGTTTAAACACTCTAAAGCACTAACCAATAGTCTATGTCTCTCACATTAGATAAATATTGTTCCCATTTCAAATTATTATATTCTACCCTATTTATGAGTGTAAATGGTAGAGCTTCAATTGCAGCTATTCTTTTGGGGCAACCCCAAAAGATAAAGACAAATGTACTAGGGGTGCAACGGATCACAAAACTGGATAAAGATTGGATAATTTTTGGATCAACAACAAAAAAGGCTAAGATAACTATTTTAAATAAAATCTTCAAATATTTAAAAACATAATAAAGTGCAAAATGAGGTTATAATACTGCTTCCCTTAAGCAAGTAGTGACTGTGAGTGTGCAGTGGAGAGAAAATGATAAGCAGACAGATAGAGGGAGGAAGAGACAGCTTTATTTTCAAATTTAGGTTTTTGGCTGTGTTTGGAAAGTCATACTAACGTCCTACTCATACTCATTTTAACTTCAATTTGAGTATGTGACGGTTGGGTATGCGAGTTTGGGTATGTGAGAAATTCCCGGATGAGTACTAACTTCCGGGAAGATTTTGGGTATGGATCGATTGGATACTTTTCCTACACAACCGCCCCACAATGCACTGGGTCAATTGTACCCGCACAGGAAAATGAAATATTTTCAAGCAAGTTGCTAGGCAACGACATTGTTTGGGGTCCGCGATATGACAACCGTACGTGCAGTCATTCATAAACTCTAAGTTAAGAGATGAAGATAAATACCTAACAACATTAGAGTTACTAAGTTAAATTAGTGATGCCAGTCTGATAATGGAGAGAGATCAGAACCATAGATAGTATATAAAATCAGATCAGAACTGAATGCTGTGTTCCACACACACCGCGGCTCGTCCAGCCCAACTGACAGACAGCTGAGTGCTGTCTGATGAGTCTGAAATCCAGAACTGCCGCTGGCAAATTAAATGTGCTCGCCTGTTGGTCTGGACCAGGGGTGGCCACTAGGTCGATCGATCGCGAGGGTAGTGTGGGTCGATCGCGTGGCATTCTTTAAAAAAAATATATATATATATTTATTATTTTTTTTATTTTTTTATTTTTTTAACTATGAAAGAGCAAACGAGCCGTGCGAGCATGCGCCGACGTTCGGTGGAGGGAGAGAGGACACCACTTTCTAATTTGACATACAGTACATCAGTTTGTTAGCCAGTGAGCTAACCACAGCTAATCCAAGTCAAGGAAGTGGAGAGGCTTCTACACTGTGATAAATTCTACTATGTAAAATACAGCCAGAGAGAGGAAGACTGTTCAGACAAACAGACCACCACATATTCTAGTGGGGCAGAAGTGATCATTGAGAAGGATTTTTTTTGTATGACTCTATAAATCTGCCTTTAAGATAAACCTATGCATTTGTGTATATTTCTTGCTCTTTTAAATTAGAATTGCTTAAGCCAGTGATTTTCAAACGCGGGGTTATGGCAGGGGGGGCGCGGATGAATATGTGAGTTTGTGTTTTTTATATTAAGATCACGGCATAGCTGGACAAGAGTTCTTCTGCTTCATTCCTCTCACTGCATTTAAATGCATTCATTATATTACAGAGAAATAGGTCTCGTTAAAGAAAAAGAGCACCAAGCCCAACCCAGAGGACCCTGCATGCATTTTTTTTATTTTTTTTATTAATATTTTTATGGAAAATCCATGTGTCTTTCTTCAATTGCTTCTAATTCATCAGACCCAGTGTCTCCAAATTATTTGTTCACACAAAATTCCTCATATTTAGCCTCTTAATTTTCCTCTCAAAGTGCACCAGATTCATGCATTTCACTTTAAAAAGGTGGAAAAAAATCTCCCGGGGGGGGCATGCCCCCGGACCCCCCTAGGAGGGTCTGGTTCTCTGCTGGCTACTATTTTCCTCCAGCAGGATATTGGAGGTACTAGCGTGGCACTGGATGTGTGAATGACATTTAACTAGGCAATAATTTGGGCAAGTCTGTCTGCCTATCTTTCTCACTCCGCTGATATTTATTGGAGACTTTGGTTGTATGCAGCAGTTTTTTCTTTTCTATACTGGAAAATACCTTTAGGCTGCAATTCTGCAGACATGTTTCCTCTTAACTGAGAACCGTACCGTACAGAACAGAACCGTGACTTAAAAACCGAGGTACGTACCGAACCGTGACTTTTGACCCCTAATAGTAGGTAGTAGCTCACTTTGACTTGGTCATTTTAAAAGTAGCTCACAAGCTGAAAAACAGTGGCCACCCCTGGTCTGGACACTCTCCATTGAAGCTCATTAAATATATCAAAAAATCCTGAGCTACCAATCAAATCGTTCTTTCTGATATGGGCGGGACCAGATGGTGCTCTGGGGCTGACGTAACCGGATGACGACAGTGCTGTGCTTTTATTGCTTCGGAAAACATGGATGGACCTCCAGCTTTTTCACTCGTGTCTTGTGTGACAGGTTTCTGGGAGTGTTATACTGTAAACAGTAGGGTTGTCACAATTATCCAAATACTCAATTCTGTTTGATTCTCGATTTGAAGGTCATGATTCGATTCTAAATCTTTTTTCCTTTTTGTTTTGGCACAGACGGCTGTGCCATTGTGGACTAGTCTAGGGTAACTGTTATCATGCCATGGAAACTCATGTAATTAGGGGCTGAGCAGCAAGGACCCTCTTGTTCTTGCCAGTATTATTATTCCTTTCATTCTTCATCAACCTAAGAAATCCATGTTTCCATGCATGAAAAATTTGAATTGAGCCAAATCACATAAACGTTTTAAAGCGGCTACGAGTAACTTTTAAATATCTTTAAAACAGCCTAATTTTTCCTATGATAATCATACATTACCTTTAATAGCAAACAAGACCATCAGTGCAAAGAAAGCTGTTTTTATATAGTTTTTATTACTGCATTTGGTCTGGTCGCACACCCAGTCCGATTTTCACTCACATATTCGTATTGGTCGCCGATTTCAGTGTAGCGCAGCAACGCCATTTGAGTAGCCTATCCCTACAGGTAAGGGAAGGGAAACCTTGTTTGAGACAGTTATTTGTCGTCATAATGGCTGAGAACGGGGCAGAACCATCAAAGAAAAAAAGAAAATTCAATGAAGAACAACTAAAAGCTAAAAGGGAGAGTGATAGACGGGCGGGAGGGCGTTGCCAAGCAACGTGTAAACAACTTAACAGGAGTGAACTACAGTCCCTGACAAAAGTCTTGTCACTTATCCATTTTGTAGAAACAACAGCTTATAACCTGATTTTTAATTAATCCATTGGTTTTAGAAATGGCTCATGAAAGCTAAAACCCTCCCAAATTATGTTTAATATACTAAAATAAATTTGCTTCACTGAAGAAATATTGATAATTTAATGAACACAGAAAGGTCAGATTTTGGCAAGACAAAAGTGTTGTCGCCTACAGAGAGTAATGTGAAAACTGTACAAATAATTTACTTCAAATACAAAAATATGTTGCATAACATCAGTGAATTAAGCAGTGGTGCTTTGCGATCCATATTTGATATATTGTATGACTCCCATGAGCTTGAAAGACTGCATCCATGCAGTTCGACAATGATTCATACAATTTATTGATAACATCACCAGGAATAGCAAAGAAAGCAGTCTTACATGCCTCCCAGAGTTCAGCAAGATTCTTTGGTTTGGTCTTCCATGCTTCCTCTTTCATTCTACCCCAGACATGCTCAATTACCATACTTTCCGTACTATAAGCCGCACTGGACTATAAGCCGCAGGTGTTATAATGTTTAATTACCATATGTAAGAGTTTGTGCACAGAGGGGATTGTCGGGAAAGAGATGGCTGCTTGAGGAAGCTCCCATTTATTAACATTTCAACAAACAAGTTGCATATTTGCATAACGTAGGCCTAGTAAGTGTTACCATTTAGTGCAATAGTAGCTATTAGGGATGGGCACGAGTGTTTTCGCTACTCGTGTGATCGCTTGCATTCCTCGAGGATCAATCGATTCCTCGTTAAACTTTTTTCTATTTTTAGAACGCAACGCATCTGTCTACAGAACAACGGTTGACCGCAATAAAGCGCTCAATGCTTATGTCAAACAGTCACAGTTGCCATATGATATTAAGGTTTTTTTTCCACAAGTTTAAAACACAGTTTCCTCACTGAAAGTAATTAAATAGACGGGCCACAATTTAAACCGATCCAGTAGGTCTGCGATGGGGAGAAAAAAAGCATGGGCTGTAGTTGTAACAAAATAAAATTGCCTAAGTCACCATTTAAAATAAGAAGGGCAGCAGATAATATAAAATGATTGTTCTACAATTTAAATACATATGAATAACTCACCAAAGCAGATAGTTGTATATCCAACCGCGTAATGCTCACTCCGTGTCCGTGAATAAATACCGCGACTAATTCCTCATTAACGGAACGTTACACCGGTCGGTTTTTGAATCTTATCCCCATATTCTCTATTGAAGGCTTCTTAACTGTTGTTGGCTCGGAGCGAATGTGTCTGAAGTAGGCTAAGCCTTGCTTCTTCTTTTCTTTCCAAGCGGAGAGCACCTTGCATGCTCACCTGGAGTCTACTCATTACTAACTGAGAGTAACAGGTGTCATCTCCCCTTTTTATAAACGTAACTTTATCATCTGCTTTGAAATAATTGGACAGTTATATTCCTGAAAATGTTCTGGAGAAGAAAGGAGAGACCGTGTTCAGCTCCGCGGTGCTGTGGAGAACACAGGCTGCGCCGCGGTGGAACGAAGGTGGCAGTTATTTCCAGTTGATGTTTGACACAGACGCAACGCGCAAGCATGTAGGCTATTATTTAGCCTACCAAAAGTGTTAATAGAAAGAAAACACATTTAAACTTCGAAAAGACCTGCCCCTGCACGGCCGCCGAATAGTCGAATCTCTGGACTGAAAAGGCAGATCTGGCGGGGGGCGGCCGCTCGTAGATTCGCTCGGTCGAGAGGGCGACTGAGCCGGCATCACTGGAGCTTCTCCCCGCGGGGGGAGCCAGCGAGTCGGGCAGGGCTGGAGCGGCTCTGCCCCCAGCTACGGCGCATGAAACTATAGGCTATTGCGACCGGGGAACATAGGACAATTTTTTGGAAAAACGGGAAACACAGGACCCTTTTTTTAGCCTACTATTTAGATTTAAATGTGGGCTACTTGCAACACGCAGTGACGACAACACAATTCAATCAAAGCACATAGCCTAACATTTAGAAGTTATAACATTCACAGACAAATAGTCACAGTGAATAGACCGATTTGTCGATGTATGCCTCTGACACGTAGGCACACGCAAAACAATGAGCCGTGCATAAAACAAACGGGCTCATATTATCAAGTGCCGACATAATTATTTACGTTGCAAGTCAGAAAGCCATAGCCTAATAAAAAAAATAAAACGACAGTAGCCTAAGCTAAACAGCCTGCTGCCTGCCGCGACTTAAGTTAAGTTAAGTTATCTTTATTTGTCAGTTGTACACGAGGCACATTGAAATTTGTCTTTTCACATATCCCCTCTCAAGTTACCACACTTCGGAGGGGGTCAGAGCGCAGGGTCAGCCGCAGTACAGCGCCCCTGGAGAAGTTTTGGGGTTAAGTGTCTTGCTCAAGGACACAATGGTAGAGATGGTGGGCACCGTAGACACAATACCAGCCTCTGCTAGTTTTTACGACTCACACCCTCCTATCCGGTGCCGGGGATCGAACCAGCGACCTCATGGTTACTGGTCGGCCACCTTACCTCTAGGCCATCCTACCACCCCGACTTAAAAGCCTACTTAACTAAAGTTTAGGTCTTTTCTCATATCAAATAAAAACTCATAGAAAAAAGCAGGCCCTAATGCACTGATAACAGTCTCTCTCGCTCGCTCTCTCCCTCCTTTTCGGCATGGCATCATCCGTCTCTTCGGAGTCTATCAACTTGTAGTCCGATCAAACTTTATTCAAAGGTAGTCCATAATTCAAATAAAATTGTTTTCTAACGAAAAAGTCCAAAATTGGGGCTCCTAGAGCGATATTTCAGTGCTTCTTAATTGTTTCAAATAAAGGTTTGCCGCAATGTCGCAGATTATCTTATTTGACTGCACATTACGTGTGTCCTTTCCCCCCTCTGAGAGCTACTTTAAAGAATACAAATGAGGGAGAGAGCTACTTGTGTAGCCTACATTATGTGTAACGTTTATTCAAATGGAAAATTTGTATAAAAATCCAACTCTTTGGAATTATAATCTATCAGTGATTCGCATGCAGGCACAAATATGCGGGAGAACACGAAACAAGTGTGTAGGAAATGGATGTATGTATAGGCTAACCTTTTATTTGTCTCTCTTCTATGCAATATTCATGTAAGGTTAAAACAATAGACATAACCCCCCCCCCCCCCCCCCCCCACCACAAAAAAAATTTGGGATGGCGGTATAGGCTACTAAAAGGTGTCGGAATGGCGGCATGTCGGAATGGGGGCATGTAACCCTACAGAACATATAGGCCTACTGTGCTGTGTAATAACAGGGTCGAAAAATGGGGAAAAAGTCGCGGCTTATAGTCCGAAAAGTACGGTATGTTCATGGCTGGTGACTGGGCTGGCCAGTCCTGGAGCACCTTGATCTTCTTCGCCTTGAGGAACTCTGATGTAAGATGGAAGTATGTGATGTAGCAACCATGTGATGTAATTCAACCGAAGATTCATCTGAGAAATCCACCTTCCTGGTCAAATCAGTGCCCATAAACCAGCACTAAACAAAAGGCAATTAAAAAAATGTGTGGCATTTCTAAGACCCACAGACTGCTAAAAGCATGGATGCTGAAAAAGTGGCAGAAGGTGGATTTCTCAGATGAATCTTCGGTTGAATTCCATTATGGATCCGAGATTCACCCAGAAAACAGTTAAATTTGGTGGCGGAAAAATCATGTCTGGGTTACATTCGGTATGGGGGTGTGCGAGAGATTTGCAGGGTGGAAGGCAATATCAATAGCCTAAAATATCAAGAAGTATTAGCTACATCTTACATTCCCAACCCTAAAAGGGGTAACATTTGGCAGCAGGATGGTGCTCCATCGCAAACCTCCATCTCTACATCAAAGTTCCTGTAGGCGAAGAAGATCAACGTGCTCCAGGACTGGCCAGCCCAGTCACCAGACATGAACATAATTGAGCATATCTGGGGTAGAATGAAAGAGGAAGCATGGAAGACCAAACCAAAGAATCTTGATGAACTCTGGGAGGCATGTAAGACTGCTTTCTTTGCTATTCCTGATGATTTCATCAATACATTTTATGAATCATTGTCGAACCGCATGGATGCAGTCTTTCAAGCTCATGGAAGTCATACAAGATATTAAATATGGATCCCACAGCACCACTACTTAATTCATTGATGTTATGCAACATATTTTTGTATTTGAAGTAACTTATTTTTTTTATTTTTTATTTTTTTTCACATTACTCTCTGTAGGCGAGATAACTTTTGTCTTGCCAAAATCTGACCTTTCTGTGTTCATTAAATTATCAATCTTTCTTCAGTGAAGCAAATTTATTTTAGTATATTAAACATAATTTGGGATGGTTTTAGCTTTCATATGAGCCATTTTTTAAAACCAATGGATTAATTAAAAGTCAGGTTATAAGCTGTTGTTTCTACAAGTGACAAGACTTGTAGTCCTGCAGTGTAGTCCTCCAGTGTTTACTCCTAAGTGAATGCACGGTACTAAAACAAAGTTTACTTTGCCTCATCATCATCATCATCATCAGATGACCATTATTCATCTGAAATGGTCATTATTTAGAACAACATAAACACATGACCTCATTGTGATCCATACTAACTGCCGTCTCTCGTTCATTCGCTTTCTGTGAGGGCACGGAATCTTTCAGCTCCGTGAGAGTGGTTAGTGACACTGCATCAACTCATTGCAAATCAGGTGTGTGTGGCACTGACTGGCATTAGTTGATGCAGTGTCACTAACCACTCACAGAGCCGAAATGATTGCGTGCCCTCACACTTTCAACACGGACATGCACTATACTGCATCCTATCATATGACAGTCGCACGGCCGGCACGCGCTCGAAAACAGCTTTACGACAGCTGGCGTCGTAAAAATAGTACCGCTTTTGTCGAAAGGGGCCGCCAGCCGCAAAAGTTACTCGTAGCTACTTTAAACGTATCTCCTCCCACGTTTGTTGCTCAATTGATACCAAACTTGCAAAACTTTATCTCTAGACTGTCCTACTCAAATGGTCCAGTAAGATTTTTGAATTATCAAAAATTTTAGCCCACAGTGCACTCCATTTATTTTATGTGTATACAGTAGTGCAAACTCAATCTTTGATGTTCATTGAAAAAATAAAGGTTATCCAAGTAATTTAAAAAGTTCCAGTAAAGTCATTTTATTAAGTCAGTCCAGATGTCTAGACGAGCTGAAGCTCAACAACGTTGATTCTGGTTTTCAACTCTTCAACTTTTTATTCATCTTCCCCTTACTTTTCCTCCTCCAAATGATCGGCCTGATTTGAATCAACTATTCATTTCGAAGGTCAAGAATGTGACGTCATTTCGATCAATTTCCGACTATTGGAATCGTGAGACCCTTCGTAAAACAGTCCAGGATTGTATATAAAGTTTTTGAAAAGTGTTGATATTTTTAATTTCCTTTTCTTCTTTTTTCAGGACCTTATTCGAGATCAGGGCTTACCAAGGTCAGATGGAGGTAAGGATCAAAGTACGAGACCTCTTGCTTTTCTGTGGCTCTTTCCCACCATCGTGTTGTGTGTGTGTGTGTGTGTGTGGTGTGTGTGTGTGTGTGTGTGTGTGTGTGTGTGTGTGTGTGTGTGTGTGTGTGTGTGTGTGTGTGTGTGTGTGTGTGTGTGTGTGTGTGTGTGTTGTGTGTGTGTGTGGTGTGTGTGGGGTTTAAGACCCAAGAAGATGATTCCGTGTTTATTCAGATGTGTAGGCCAGGTTTTTTTAACAGAACATCCACCTAATTTATTTTTCAAGTCTTTCTTTAGAGTTTTTGTTTGGGTTCTTACAGCATACAGCCTCCGACAGGGTTGCCTTAACAACCTCAAACATTTTTCCATCTGAATCTTGCTCTACATCAAAATATACGCAATGATTGACAACCATGGGCATTTTTTTTTCAAGTAAATACAAATTTTTTTTATTCCGAATGCCCTATCTCACTCCAACTGTTAGGTGACGAATACCACTATTTTACAATTCTCACTAAGTTTATAAATACCACTTACATTTGAGCTAGTGTTTTATTTAAAGGAAGAGGCCAACAATTTGGGAAATGCATGAATAGCCTTGTTTTCACTGAGTGGTGTGGTGCGTTACGACATGGCACACATTTATTTGTATTTCCAATGTCAAAAGTTTGTGCCATTCCTATTTTTGTCACCCTTTTGTTGGGTTAGAAATGCTGTGTTCCATTTATACTGGAAGTCGGAGGTCGGAACTGGGAGTGAAGTCACCTTTGAGCTTCCTGCATTCCAGTAGCAAACTTGATTCTGAATTCAGGCCGCGTTCCATTAGAAATGTTCAACTTCGAACTTGGAAACTCTGACTTCCCGGTTCTACTGGAAGGCAGCACAAGCTCTCCCAAGGGCTTTGGGACCAGTACCAATACTGTAGTGGCCATTCTATTTGTAGTTGAAAATTATTCTGGGTTGCACTCAATACAAGTGGTTCTATAATTATGTGATAATGAGAACTTTATTTATCTCAGAGGGAAAGTAAATGTGTTGTTGCAGGAGTAATAATAATAATAATAATAATATAATAATTGGAAAATATTTACATAAATTGCTTATACTACACATGATGGAAGTTTGCCAAGTTTCATTGCTGAGCAACAATTTATAACTTTAAACGTTTTAAGGGTGGTACTACACAAAAAGTTTCTACATTTCAAGTTTTTATAAGGATTAAGCAGACAAGATTTAAGGTTTGATTTAGAGGTGTGAGTTTACGTGTAAAAGTTTGCATTGTAAAAACCTGCAGATACCTTGACAAGTAGAGCTGAGCTAAAGTGTAGTAGGACTCTTCATCCAGAAACTGAGCTGTAGCCATGGCCAGTTGGTGGTTCCAGGGGCAGGGAGAGTAGCAGTGATGGTCTGTGTGTTTCTCTTTGCCCTGCAGCCCCCCCGACCCACCCTGCCCGCTGCTTGAGGAAGCACCGAACACGGACCTCAAGCCCCCTCCTATACTCCTACCCAAATGACATAGTCTTTGATTTTGAGCCCGAGCCTGTTTTCCGAGGTAGTTAGGCCTCTGTGTGTTCCTGTGTCCTTTAACACTCCACCACAACTCCCCACACACCAATCACAGCCCTGTGTCACATCTACTGTGTGTCACTCTCTCTCTTTTCCCTATATGTATTCACATGCTCTCTCTACCACATACCTGACAGGTTACTCAGAGACAGCTGCTCAGATCAGACAATAATCTTTATGTGGATGTTGGTTTGATTGCTATATACTCAATCATTTTATTATGATACATAAAAAGGAATGCAAGATGCAAGTTCTGTCAGCTAGCAAGAAAATGCTATATACAGTGCTGCTTGAAAGTATGTGAACCCCTATTGAGGTTGACCATTATTAATTTATTTTTATCAATACCAGTATTTTGTATATGAAATAACAGATATTTGTTTATCAATTCCACATTTTTCTTTTCCGGAAATCATTTGCTAAAACAAATAAAACAAATGATCTGCCAACTTTTGTATGTGCAAAAGTTTGTGAAACCTGAGCTGCATTGCTTAAATCGTGCAGGTAAACGCAATCAGGGGTCAAATTGAGTATTGAAATGGACCAATGTAATGAGACTTTCAGAAGAAATTGCGCCACGAGATAAAACAAGATAAAACAGGTCAGTTTAGGCCCACAAAAGTGAACCCATACAGGTCAGACATGCCAAGAGGTCACAGCTATATATAAAAAAAAAATAATAATAATTCATTTAAATTGAGCTTAATTCTTCAAAAATATCCACAAGTGCCACAAAAAAATTGATTTTTAAGGCAAAAGCCAACCCAAACATTACATCTGGAGAGTTGCAGACCATTTGCCACCACCATTCTTCACTTGGTGAAGGTTCTTTTGGTGTGAGGCGGAGTTGCGTTTTCGCCCATACATTTCGGTTTTGGTTATATGACCAAACAGTTTAATTTTGGACTTATCTCTTCACAGATTAGACTTCCAGAAGACTTCAGGTATCTCCAGGTGCTCTCTGGCAAAGTTGTGACAAGCCTTTTTGTTCTTTTTGAGAGCAGAGGCTTCTTCAGCAACCCTCCCATGAAAGCATGTTGACAGTTTTCTTCTTATTGCACACCATGCACATCTGTCCCAGATGCTGCGAGAGGTCTGCAAATCACTATATGTTATGTTTGGGTTGGCTTTTAACTGGAAAATCACTTTTCTTTTAGCGCTTGTGGATATTTTTGAAGGAAGTCCACTTCTAGGCAGATGTTCAGTCACTCTTAGAGCTCTCCATTTGTAGATAATTTGCTTCATGGTGAACCGATGTAACTCAAACTTTTTCTAAATTAATTTATAGCTTTCTCCAGACAAATGTGCAACATCACAACTTTATTCTATCATCAGATATTTCCTTTCCTCTTGGCATGTCTGACCTGTAAGGGTTCACTTTGGTGAGCCTAAACTGACCTGGTTTGATTTCTGTTTTATCTAGTGCCGCCCAATTTCTTCCCTAAAGATCTCTTATTACATTGGTCCATTTCATCACTCAACTTGGCCCACCTGATTGTGTTTAACTGCTCGATTTAAGCAATGCAGCTCAAGGTTCACAAACTTTTGCACATACAAAAGCTGGCAAATAATTTGTTTTATTTGAGTCTTTTGACTACACAATTAATTTATGGGGGGAAAAATGCCAAATTGATAAACACACACCTGTGTGTTATTTAATATAGAAATGCTGGTATTCATAAACATTTATTTAAAATGGTTAAACTACATACAATTCCAAAAGGCTCAAGGGTTCAGATTAGTGCTGTCAGTTTAACACGTTATTAACGGCGTTAACGCAAACCCATTTTAACGGCATTAATTTGTTTATCGTGCGATTAACGCTCCTTATGGCCTAGCAAACGTTGTGGTTTTTTCACAGGCTGTTGGACCTAATGTTAGAACAACTGAAACACCACAAACTATACATATGGCTCTCAGTTAAGTTACTGTTAATTCAAACGGAACATGTCCTACAGCGTAACTTAACATTAAAATAATTTTACTGGCAAAACGGCTAAACGTCAAGTCAATTTTTACTTTTATTTTGAAGCCGAAACCGGAACCTAGCACTTCCTAGCTCAGCTGCGCGACCTTCACTAGTAGCGTCTTCCGTGGTGTGACTCTGGGACTACACGGAAAAAGAACAGAAAAGAAAACTTGTCATTTGCAAAAGTCCTACTTATAACCCTGCGCCACCATCAAAACCTCTATGAAAGGTTAGTGGTAGCCGCCAGTCATTCATTTTCACTTTAATTTTCGCTACGAAGGGCGACTGAAGCCTCGGCTGCAGCAGCGCCATGGCAACCACCGACACACAGGCGTATGGTGTGTCCACTCCACACACAGTCTGAAATAAGCCGTGAATGAACGACTCCCAAAACATTTAGGCCTACGACAACCAGTTTAATTTAGCCTTAATACTAATTTGTTTTATTTAGCCTATGTTGGTTTATGGTTTGTTTTTTAAATAAAAAAGGAAGTTTGAATTATGTTTGTGTAGGCTATGCTGTTCTAGGGGTGGGTGGGGGGATCTACATTGTGGGCTATTTGCACTGAATTGGAAATTATGATATTTTAGAAGAAATACACTGAATTACAAGGGTGTAGAGAATGGGTGTGATAAGAGCATTAAAATGAGAAAAAATAATGGGACAAAAAGAAATCAAGGGACATTAAGGATAGAATAGATAAGAATGTGCAATTAATCGCAAGTTAACTATGACATTAATGCATTAATCGCGATTAAATATTTAATCGCGATTAAATATTTAATCGCGATTAAATATTTAATCGCGATAAATATTTTATCGCGATTAAATATTGTAACGTCTGACAGCACTAGTTCAGATACTTTAAAGCAGCACTGTATATGCTTAACATTTTCTGTTATGTTTAAACAGAAATGGGAAGTTCAACAATTTCTTATTTTTGTTTAGTTTTTACATGTATTTTGTTTTAAATCTAATAAAACAAAGATTATTAAAAGAGTCGGTTTTGGCAGCACAGGCTGCACTTTAGCAGGCCGGGCTACTGCTAATATCAGTTCACAAGACATATTGCTTTACAGATTCTGAATCCCATAGAAATTATTTCCAAATTTTGAGATTTTAGGTAATGAACTTAAAACAATATGATGTGCTCAACAGTTCAACTTGGAGTTTTCGATAACTATTATTTACACTGGACCGCTACCAAGCTACCTTCTAGCAGTCTTGCCATCAAATTTCACGGCTTGAGCTTCCTTTAAAGCCACTAAGAGTAACTTTGTCCGTTGGCGGCCCCTTTGGACAAAAGCGGTAGTATTTTTACGACGCCAGCTGTCGTAAAGCTGTTTTCTAGAGTGTGCCGGCCGTGCGAGTGTCAAATTATTAGTACGCAATAAAGTGCATGTCCGTGTGTTGAAAGTGTGAGGGCACCGGACTCTTTTAGGCTCCGTGAGAGTGGTTGGTGACTCTGCATCAACTAATGCCAGTCAGTGCCACACACACCTGATTGCAATGAGTTGATGCAGGTTCACTAACAACTCACAGAAACGACGCTGAAGTTGGCATCCGATTCGCTTTTTTTGTGATCCAGACGGCATTACTGTAGAACTGGTCCTGATTTGAAAACCACTACACCTAGACTCTTCAAGGTCAAGGTCACTTTTATTTATATAGCACCTTATAAGAACCTAAATTCACCAAAGTGCTTTACATAAAATACATAATTTAAAATACAACAGCACACATTAAAAAACACTTACAGCAATGACACAAAACAATTCATTAAAACGTAAAAGCCTGTGAAAAAAGGTGAGTTTTAAGAGTGGACTTGAAGGTTTCCAGAGACTCAGATGAGCGAATATGGTGTGGTAAGCTGTTCCAAAGTTCCAAAGCCAGTGCAGGGAGGCCAGAACAGGGGTTATGTGCTCCCGCTTCTTTGTGCCTTCAAAACTGGACTAGATTATCACAGCGAGGCTATAAAATATATAGGTACCTGGTATATAAAACTATGCTTTATAAAGCATAGTTTAATAGACCAGGTAGCTACACAGCAGTGTTCGTGCATGTCTGTGTGTGTCCTCACAGTCGATTCACAGTGGCTTGCAAAAGTATTCATACCCCTTGAAATGTTCTACATTTTGTCACGTTACAACTAGGGGTGGGAAAAAAATCGATTCTCCGATGCATCGCGATTCTCTCTCGAACGATTCTGAATCGATTCAGAAAACTTTTTTTTTTCTTTTTCTTTTTGTAAATTCTAATACTTCCTTCGCCATTGCGCATGCACACCACACATGTGCGAGTTGTTTCCAAAGTGGCTTCAAAAGGGCTGAGAGCAGCAAACCCATGACCTGCACCGGCTTTATCTCTGTTTACGTTTTTGTATGAGAGCTGAATTCCAAGCCATACTTTTTGTACAATGTGTTGAAATGACATAGAAAATAATAGATAATAGAATAGAAATCCTATAGAAACATGATTTACGAGATTAGAAATAAAATAAAACTGAATCGGTTTAGTTTTTACATACTTCCATATTGTGTTGAAATGCAAGCTGCATTGATTATTGCACTTTTCATAGAAAGTCATATTTGTGACAAGAAAAGCTTTTCTCTTAATAAAATATTAGAAGGTAATTCATCTGTTGATTGTCTTTAATGATCATCACAAAAGTAGGAAGTGATTAGCAAACTCTGAGTAGCAAACTCAGATGTGCATATAAATGTATTTTTGAAAATCACACATGGGTGTGTACATACATTTTTTTTTTTTTTTTTTTTTCGAATCGTTGACCTCTGAATCGGAATCGAATCGTGAGGTGCCAAGAGATTCCCACCCCTAGTTACAACCACATACGTACATTTATTTTATTGGGATTTTATGTGATACACCAACACAAAGTGGCGCATCATTGTGCAGTGGAATGAAAATGAAGGGTTAGAACCACCTACCGCTGCAATACAGCTGCGAATCTATTGGAATATTTCTCTGCCAGCTTTGCACATCTACAGACTGATATTTATTGCCCATTCTTCTTTGCAAAATAGCTCGAACTACAGATTCAGCATCAGATTGGATGGAGAGCGTCTGTCAACAGCAATTTTCAAGTCTTTCATAATATTCTCAATTGTTTTTAGGTCTGGACTTTGACTGGGCCATTCTAACACATGCCTATGCTGTGATTTAAACCATTCCATTGTAAATCTGGCTGTATGTATAGGGTAGTTTTCCTTCTGGAAGGTGAACCTCCACCCAGTCTCAAGTCTTTTGCAGACTATAACGGCCTCTGCACACATCCTGCGTCTACCTCTGGAGCGCGTCGCCTTACCTTACTGCTGCGTCTCTCGGACTTTTCTCGGACACACATGGAACGTCTCAGCAGCTGCTGCTGCTGCAGCGCTGCTTCTAAAAGCCCTATCTTTCTACATAGAGTTTTCATAGATAATTCCCATTAAAAATTAAGTTATTTCCTGTCATTTATGATGCATATGATTTATACTGAGTCTAATATTGAGTCTGGACAGTAATCCGTGCGCCCCGTTGCTTTTATTTTTTTTCACATTTTCGCTTGTTGGAAGTTTTATTTTGAAAGGGACACACCAGGAAATGGTGAAACTACAGCGAAAGCTGCCGGTATGAAGACAATATGACTCTCAGCAGAGTATTTCTCTATCAGTTAAAGCAGAGAGACCCGAGAGAGACGCGCGGCTCTCAGAAAAAAATAGGCGAGCCTCCTGAGGTAAAGGGAAGCGTCGCTGCAGACGTGCCTCCGACGCGCATCAGCAGTGCGTCTGAGGTTGGATGTGTGCCCGCTCTAGGTTGATTACACGGTCAGTGACAAAAAGTCAGACGCAGACGCGAGGTAGACACGCAGTAGTACATACATTAGAGGATGTGTGCAGAGGCCGTAACAAGTTTTATGCCCTGTATTGGCTCCATCCATCTTCCCATCAACTCTAACCAGCTTCCCTGTACCTGCTGAAGAAAAGGATCCACATAGCATGATGCTGCCACCACCATGTGGTTTGTAGTGTTAGTTAATGCCACACATTGCATTTTGCATTCAGGCCAAAAACTTCAATTTTGATCTCATCTGAAAAGAGCACCTTCCTCCAACCTTTGCCAAAAGCCATGCATAGTCAGATGAGACCAAACGTGAAGTTTTTGGCCTGAATGCAAAATGCAATGTGTGGCATTAACTAACACTACAAACCACATGGTGGTGGCAGCATCATGCTATGGGGATGCTTTTCTTCAGCAGGTACAGGGAAGCTAGTTAGAGTTGATGGGAAGATGGATGGAGCCAAATACAGGGCAGAAAACCTGTTGGAGTCTGCAAAAGACTTGAGACTGGGGCAGAGGTTCACCTTCCAGAAGGAAAACTACCCTAAACATACAACCAGATCTACTATGAAATTATTTAAATCAAAGCATAGTCATGTGTTAGAATGGCCTAGTCAAAGTCCAGACCTAAAAACAATTGAGAATATTGAGAAAGACTTGAAAATTGCTGTTGACAGACGCTCTCCATCCAATCTAATGCTGAATCTGAACCTTGAGCTAATTTGCAAAGAAGAATGGACAAAATATATCAGTCTGTAGATGTGCAAAGCTGGTAGAGACATACTCCAATAGATGTTCAGCTGTAATGGCAGCGATAGGTGGTTCTACAAAGCATTGACTCAGGGGGCTGAATACTTTTGCACGCCACACTCAGTTTTCTATATATAAAAAAAAATTAAAACCACGTTTAATTTTCATTCCACTTCACAATGTTGCGCCACTTTGTGTTGGTGTATCACATAAAATCCCAATAAAATGAATGTACGTATGTGGTTGTAACGTGACAAAATGTGGAAAATTTCAAGGGGTATGAATACTTTTGCAAGCCACTGTAAGTGTTGTTTTTGCATTTTGTTTACAATATTCTATTCTATTCTATAACCTAAAAAGCATTAAAATGTGCATTCTTTGCATTTTCACAAATAGAAAAGAGGTTTCACAAATCTGAAACTATGTTTTTAATAAGGTATAGCCTCACCGTGATAATCTAGTCCTGATTTGAAGAGTCGGTGTACACAGTAGGTGTAGTGGTTTTCCTTAACTGCCAAATCGGCTGCTGCGAATCGGATGCCAACTTCAGCGTCGTCTCACAGAAAGCGAATGAACGAGAGACGGCAGTTAGTATGGATCACGATGAGGTAATGTGTTTATGTTGTTGTAAATAATGACTATTTCAGATGAATAATGTTCTTCCGATGATGGTGAAGCAAAGTAAACTTTGTTTTAGTTAGTACCGCTCATTAATTTAGGAGTAAACTTGCAGTCTAGTTCGCTCCAGTGAAATTGTGTACACGTTGCTTGGCAACGCCCTCTTCCCGCCCGTTTATCACTCTCCCTTTTAGCTTTTCTTCATTGCATTTTCTTTTTTTTTCTTTGATGGTTCAGCCCTGTTATCAGTCATTATGACGACAAATAACTGTCTCAAACAAGGCTCCCGCTGCCCTTCCCTCACCTGGAGGGATAGGCTTCTCAAATCGCGTTGCTGCACTACACTGAAATCTGCGACCAATACGAATATGTGACCATAGAGCCTGCATGCGCAAACCGAAAATCGGACTGGGTGTGCAACAAGACCAAATGCAGTAATAAAAACTATATAAAACGTCTTTCTTTTCACTGATGGTCTCGTTTGCTGTTAAAGGTAATTTATGATTATCAGAGGAAACCTGAGGCTGTTTAAAAGATATTTAAATGTTACTCGTAGTGGCTTTAAACATAGAACGTTTGGATGACATGTGCTTACTTGCATGTGCATGAATTATTATGAAATTATTTGCATTTACATATAATATTACTTATTGATTTAAGGCAAAAAGAATGACCATCTATTCAAACTTCCATCATGGATAAATATTGAAACTGAGAATGTAATTTAAAATATTTTTTTTTTATGATTTTCCGATATAGATAATTGCTAACTTATTCAAAAGTTTTGCTGTCAAGTCAGGCTATGTATCTCCTGTACTTTTATTTTAGTCTTATTGTACAAAGTTTAAAGCCTTCGTTAGAGAATGCAATTGATGAGGTAAGAGTTTACAGTATAGAATCTGGCCTTTTTGACCAATAATAATATATCACTTGTGATCCTGACATAAGTTGTTCATAACATTTAAGTCTAGTTTATTAAACCATAAACTGCCATCCAATAAAGCACCCCCTCACGCCCTGCATGTCACCACACACGCACACACGCACACACACACTACAGATGCCTCAATCCCTGTCCTTGCCCAAACCTCCCTTCTTTATTCCTCTGCTTTCACTCACCTTCTTTAATTACCAATGTTTTCTTTCCACCTCACCTTCCTTCTGTATTGTTTCCCTTCTGCAGGCTCCACCACAGGGCTGTCGGCCACACCCCCTGCCTCTTTACCTGGCTCATTGACCAATGTCAAGATTCCACAGAAGTCGCCATGCCAACAGAGGGAGCGCAAGTCTTCATCTTCGTCTGAGGACCGAAATAAGATGGTGAAAGATTTTCACAGATATTTATTATTTTTCTGAAGGTCGTTGTCTGTTTAGTTTATGCTGACTGAGTGTCCTCTGGAACAGAAAACCCTGGGCCGAAGGGATTCCAGTGACGACTGGGAGATCCCTGAAGGTCAGATAACTCTGGGTCAGAGAATAGGCTCTGGATCCTTTGGAACTGTCTTTAAGGGAAAGTGGCATGGTAAGACCATGCTAAACTCTCAATCCTTTACATCATCCATCCCACTTTTTAAACAAATTTTAATGAATGCACTTTTCCGAACCTAGCCATCTAAAAACATGCCACTTAAGCTGTGAAACAAATATTCTACTAGCCTAAAGGAAGAAATACACAGCCCACAAAAAGCCATACTGCTTATTCCTTTTTATTAAAACTTATTCACATAGAATATTTAGCAGCCATTTGATTGATTCAAACTCTCAAAATTAAATTTAAATATGCCACGTTGTCAGTTTTGAAACTAACCATTTAGGGATGGGGCGTATAATTGTGTATACAGTGTGACGGTAGTAATGTGTGTATCAGGAGATATTTGGCCCTATTCAACCATTTCAAGATAATGCTCGTAGAGCAGGGGCCTCATTTATGAACATGGCGTATGCACAGAAGACGGCGCAGGCACTTTCTACGCAAACATTAGGATTTATAAAAAACAAACTTGACGGGAAAATGTGCGGTCCTCCACGGACACTGACCCAGGTGTACGATCAGAAACGGGAATAATGAGAAACTGCGGCACCTATGGCAGAAGCATGTAATGTGAGAAACTATGAGTTTGTGCAAAATAAATCCAAATATTACATGTTTTGTCTCTTATATAAAGTTCCTTTTGCAAATACGGATACAACACTTATTACAATGAATAAAGAATCGCCTGATAGATTGATTTCACTCCATGGAGTGACAAATTAAATAAAACACGATTCAGGATCATATAGATGGAGATATGTTTTTGCAAAAAAACATTGATGAAAGTCTGTAATAAAACAATACCTGCATTAATGTAGCCTACCTAACACAGAGGCTATTGCTTGTTTTGGAACATTTATTTCCCAATTAAAAACATAAAAATAAAGGAGCATTGAACATTCTGAAAATAAATCTTTTTGGCCTACACTAGTAGCATGCTGTTTGAAAAATAAATCAATAGTTGAAATAATACAATGTGTTTTCCCCGTAAAATGACTAAATGCATTTCAAAGACAGTACCAGTGCACTTCTGTACTGAAACTTACCTGGGCCATCACTCTCATGCATT
Source organism: Ammodytes dubius (assembly GCA_026122265.1). Lineage (NCBI taxonomy): Eukaryota > Metazoa > Chordata > Actinopteri > Uranoscopiformes > Ammodytidae > Ammodytes > Ammodytes dubius. Next base: position 3,244,392 of record CM047526.1, read on the forward strand.
CATCAGACTTTTCTCTGAGCTGATAGATGGGTTGTGTTGTCACAGTGATGTGTAATCTTAAACTAGTCTAGCTTTGCACAGCACTTCTTTCTTTCCAGCTAAATATCTCCATAGAACAGGGCTGCGTTTATTATCGCAACCCATTAAATATCGGCTTGCTTCTGCTTGTTACTCTCCCGCTTACATGCGGTAGTCACCCGCAGTGCGGCAAGTTCTCGCGCGCAGAGGCGCAGACACAGAGCAGCTGATAGTCTGAGCAGAGAGAAACGCTTGGAGACACATGCGCACATTTATTTATCCCAAATCGCGGCCTTTCGCGCAGTTATGAACATGTACAAGCCCACATCGCGCTTGCTAGTACATTAATGGTGCAGCACTAAAAAATGTATTAAAATTAAATTACCGTATTTTCCGCACTATAAGCCGCAGGTGTTTTAATGTTTAATTACCATATGTAAGAGTTTGTGCACAGAGGGGATTGTCGGGAAAGAGATGGCTGCTTGAGGAAGCTCCCATTTATTAACATTTCAACAAACAGGTTGCATATTTGCATAACGTATTCGAGTGTTACCATTTAGTGCAATAGTAGCACGAGTGGGCACGAGTAGTGTTTTCGCTACTCGAGTGATCGCTTGCATTCCTCGAGGATCCATCGATTCCTCGTTAAACTTTTTTCTATTTTTAGAACGCAACGCATCTGTCTGCAGAATAACGGTTCACCGCAATAAAGCGCTCAATGCTTATTGTCAAACAGTCACAGTTGCCATATGATATTAAGGATTTTTTTTCCACAAGTTTAAAACACCTTTTCCTCACTGAAAGTAATGAAATAGACGGGCCACAATTTAAACCGATCAAGTAGGTCTGCGTTGGGTAGAAAAAAAGAGAAAAAAAGCATGGGCTTTAGTTGTAACAAAAAAAATAGCCTATGTCACCATTTAAAATAAGAAGGGCAGCAATTAATATAAAATGATTGTCCTACAATTTAAATACATATAAATCAGAGCGAATTTGCCTGAAGTAAGCTTTGCTTCTTCTTTACTTTTCTTTCCAAGCGGAGAGCACCTTGCATGCTCACCTAGAGTCTACTCATTACTAACTGAGAGTAACAGGTGTCATCTCCCCTTTTTATAAACGTAACTGTATCATCTGCTTTGAAATAATTGGACAGTTATATTCCGGAAAATTTTCTGGAGAAAGGAGAGACCGTGTTCAGCTCTGCGGTGCCGTGGAGAACACAGGCTGCGCTGCGGTGGCACGGAGGTGGCAGTTATTTGCAGTTGCTGTTTAACACAACGCTCAGTTTATTGCACTTGCATCAAAATATTTAATTTTGCTAAACTTTATTTTATCCGTTTTGTGTAAAATAGGCTACAGACACAAAAAAAAACGATTTTCCTCATCCACCAATCGAGTTCATTTGAAACGAGGAGTACTCGATTACTAACGCCCATCCCTAGTAGCTACAGAACATATACTGTGCTGTGTAATAACAGGGTTGGAAAAATGGGGGAAAAGGCGCGGCTTATAGTCCGAAAATTACGGTATATTATTATTATTATTATTTTATTTTTATTATTATTTTATTTATTTTTTTGGTCGGTCAGTAGCCAAGACGGGGGGCTGGTGTTGCTAAGGCGGCTGGATCGCTTCTTTTTAATTTTTGGCCACAGTGTTCAGAGATCGCATCATGCTGACACTCTGACACCGTTACGCTCACACTGTGCCAACAAACAACATTTTCCTTTATCGCCACCTCCCCAACGGGAACTTCAGCGTGACCACAGTGATCAAAACAGTGTGAAGTCTATTTTTTCGGCGTTTGCCATTGTCGCCTTCATGCACTCAGTAGGCTAAATGATATTAATTTGGGGCGTTTCAATGACTATTTATGGGTAAATATGGGCATTACGTGAAGCCTGCAAAGGCTACGCCACATTTGGAGCTGATTGTGATTTATAAAGGGAAACATGCATAGGACTTGAGTGCGCACTATTTTATAAATCTGAATATTTTTGTTCACAAGCACTTCCTGAGTTTCTTCTGTACACCAGCTTTCCACGTGAATCCTATGCAAAGCTCTATTAATGAGGCCCTAGGAGCCTATGAAAGCCAAAAGATGTGTATGGCGCATCCACCACTATAAAAAAATAAAGCTAAAGCTTACTAAAGTTTATTATCACATTGTTTATTTTGTATTAAAACATTTGTGTGATGTAGGGCTCGGCGATATGGCCTAAAACAAAAATCCCAGATTTGTTTTCACAACACACTCGAAAAAATGAAGGAACTTTGAACTTCCCTATAAGAAATAAAGTGCAAGTCTAGCTTTAACAAAACTAAAAAAAAATTAAATAAGGTTCGTATTGATCAAACAAAGATGAATCCCCCTATTGGGATTAATAAAGTGCAGACATGTTTAAACAAAATTCACACATAAAATAAAAAGTTCCTCTACCTTCCACCTCCAGTGAATGAACCACCATGTCATTGGAAATATGAAATGCCACCACAACTGTAATGTTCCCACAGTATTTGTAGCTGTCCTGAATCTGCTATTTCATTTGAAGAATTACAATTGGCTTTGAGTTGACCTCTAGATCTTCTTCCCCAATCCCATTGACCTTTTGCTTAAAGCTCTTAGTTTCTTGTTGATTTTATAATAGATGTAATAGAGGTGTCTTTTTTTAACCTCCTTTGTCTCCTCCCCAGGTGATGTGGCAGTGAAGATGTTGAATGTTACGGCTCCAACACCGCAACAGCTTCAGGCATTCAAAAATGAAGTAGGAGTCCTCAGGTAACATCTGCCACCTACTCATTCATAAGGGGAATATAGATGTTTTACCCCTTATTGCTTATCCCCCTACAAAAAAAACATCATTGTATTAATTTCTTCTCTAACTATTTCAAAGTGTTGTCAGTATCAAACCAGTCCATGTCCCTTCGGGACATTATTTTAGTCTTATTGTTCATAGTTCCTTGTTGCAGAATTTGAATAAAGAAGCATGTCTTTATAGTATTCAAACTGTCCTAAAAAAAATACAGATGCCTCAATCCCTCGCCCAGACATCCTCTTAATTTACTCTCATGCCTTCTCTCACCTTTTTAATATTAGTGTGTTCTAGCCCCCTCACCTCCCTTTCTTATTGTTTCCCATCATCATCAGTAACATCTGCCACTCCCTCTTTCATTAGGCGAATGGGATCTGCTCTTTTTTATTGCACTACGACTGGGCATGCTTGTACTGAAGTGTGTGTGTGTGTGTGTGTGTGTGTGTGTGTGTGTTGTGTGTGTGTGTGTGTACCAGGAAAACGCGTCATGTGAACATCCTGCTGTTCATGGGCTACACCACCAAGCCGCAGCTGGCCATTGTAACGCAGTGGTGTGAAGGCTCCAGTCTGTACCACCACCTGCACATCATTGAGACCAAGTTTGAGATGATCAAGCTGATCGACATCGCCCGGCAGACTGCTCAGGGCATGGAGTGAGCTCCCCAACCAATACAAAGCACTCAGAATTCCATTGTGTGTAGTTGGTCTGATAACTTTTCTCTTTTCCTTTTCAGTTACCTACATGCGAAATCAATCATTCACAGAGATCTGAAAAGCAACAGTATCATTTGAAAAGTTTCACTCAATCAATTCTTCTGTAGGCTGATCTCTCCTTGTCCTCCCAGTTAAATGTCATCATATTATACTACCAATTATCCTTAGAATGCATAATGCCTACATAGTAAAGAGCTTAGAAGAAGAAAAGTGTTTCCTTGACCTCATCTCTTAGATATTTTTCTCCACGAGGATCTGACAGTGAAGATTGGTGATTTTGGTCTAGCTACAGTCAAGTCCCGCTGGAGTGGCTCCCACCAGTTTGAACAGCTGTCTGGCTCCATACTATGGATGGTCAGTGTTCAATTCCTAACAGTTCTATTTTACGCTAACTATAAATGCTTCAGGACTTTTAGATTTGTTTTCTTTCTATTGGCGTAACTGTATAAAATGAACCTGAGCTTGGAAATGTTAAGTTGTCTTTAGGTCATGTGTTTTCGCTCAGGCTCCAGAGGTGATCCGGCTGCAGGACAAGAATCCCTACAGTTTCCAGTCAGATGTGTATGCCTTTGGAATTGTGCTGTACGAGCTCATGTCTGGGGCACTGCCCTACTCCAACATCAACAACAGAGACCAGGTAAGAGGACTCAGTCACATACACACACCAGCTTTGGATGTTTAATAAACCCCAGGCAGAGACAATGCTTCACCAGTACAACTGTCGGTAACGAGATGAGACCACAGTGTGTTCTGTTTCTGAATCAAAGCATATAAGTTTGAAACCAAACAAGTTAAGACGCCAAGACAAACTTGTTGTTTTCTTCAGGAAAAAAAAACGATTGAACTGTTACGCACTACAGAGTCACTTAATAAATAAATCATAAATCTGCACCTGTGCCTTCAAATGCTCAACTCACCTCATTATCCCTTCAACCAAATGATATGACAATGACTGGCATCTTACTTCCCATAGATCATATTTATGGTGGGTCGAGGTTACTTGTCCCCTGATCTCAGCAAGGTGCGCAGCAACTGTCCCAAGGCCATGAAGAGACTGATGGCTGACTGCCTGAAGAAGAAGAGAGAGGAGCGACCTCTCTTTCCTCAGGTGAGACCAATAAAGCCTTTCTCTCATTTGGTCCAGTGGATCCATATGCTTTGCAACAATAAAAAGAAGGAAGCCAGATAACCTGAAATGTACTGTCCCTGTTATTAAAGATATATTTTCCTATATCTCAGTATGACATACAGGGCTTAGCAGTGCAAGCGTTTCATTCGCATTTGTGACTAAATATAGATGTTTGTGAATTTAATGTGCTTGATCCTCTCATCCGCGCTCACGGTCCTCTAGTATAAATAATTACACACAAAAGTAAAAAATACTAAAAACCAAGAGTAGTACAGTGATAAGAGTAAAATAGTTTTTGTATTCAAATAAATTAAATCCTCCTGACTAGAATAGACCTTCTTGTATTCCTTTTGTTAAGAAAACAAACATTATTTGACACATTCTCATTGAACCCCTACATTTTTCTATGTACTCCTACATTTTCAACTTAGGAACACATGGGGAAAAAAAGGTTATAGCCTCGTTTGACTAGGAGCCGTCTTGCTCAGACCCGCGCAATTATGAAATGCTGTGCGCTCAGCAAGACGTGCGTCATAATTGCGCAGGTCTGAGCCTGACGGCTCCTACTCAAACGAGGCTATTGTCTTTCCCTGACACATAGAGTATGTTTGCTCTGAGTTTGTGGAAACTCTGGGTTTTCTGTTTCAGGAGTCCGTTAAATCAAAATCAAATCAGTTTTATTTGTATAGCCCAATATCACAAATAGACATTTGCCTCAGTGGGCTTTACATTCCATACAGTACGACACCCTGCCCTTACACCCTTAGCTCAGCTGAGAAAAAACTCCCAGTAAAAAACCCTTTAACGGGATTAAAAAATTGAGAAACCTCAGGGAGAGTTGACAGAGTAAGGGATCCCTCTCCCAGGATGGACATGCTGCAATAGATGTCGTAAGTAGAGAAAATCATAAAGGAGTCAATCATTGACCAGATGTTTACATGGTAGTACTAAATTAAAATATGACTAGTGAATAGTGTGGATGCAGTAGGGCTTCAGATGCTGCCAGAGGGGGGGGGGGACCTGATCCACACCGTCTCGTCTCCAACAGGGAAAACTGGAAGAGGACAAACAGGCAGCCAATGAGCGAAGCAGAATGAACATAAAGAGTGAAAATGCATACAAGTAGAAGAGTACAATCCTGATGGACGGTGAATCAGTGCTGATGTGAGGCACTAGCAGCCTGGGAGCGTCCGTTCCTAGGACGGCTGATTCCACACAAAACTCAGAGTTACTGCGGCAACATACGCCGTGGGTCTAACCTGCTCGCTAGGTGGTTTGACCTACTCTGAGTTTGTGTCACTTTAAGCTGCAGCTCAGACTGAAGTGTCACAACACGTTTGAAGCAAAATCACTCAACAGAAATCACCATTGAGATGGATTTGGTTATAAATCCATCAGGCTCTACAATGAAAATTGTCGCCTAATTTGTCTGACGTTCAAGTCCTTCACTCCCCATTTATAGAGTGACAGTCTGTTTACTGTACATGATTTAAGCTTGACTGCATATGATACAGCAAATACAAAATGCTGTCAGCAATTTTGTGCTGCGCCAGCTCATACTTTTGCTGCTGCTGATATGCGTTACTTTTTAAAATAGGCTTTTGCTTCTCATAGAAGGAGTATGATTCTCTTGACAAAACAAATGTTGCCCCTTTTTTTCTGAATTGCCGAGGTGATTAGATTAAAGTTATGAAATAATACCCCCGTTAGTTATTTTCCGTTCCATAAGCCCAATGTTCATTCACTAATATTTCTCACTCTAGTGGGAGGAGTGGTGATTTGGAGAGGTTTTTCTTCATTTTTTTGAGAAGTGGAGAAGTGGGACTATCAAGCATTTGTTTCTCCTGTTTCCATGGTGAATCATGTTATCAGCGATCCATTGACGATGGCTTTTACGCACATGCTCAACCTGGAGTGAGCAGACTCCGAGTTGACTGACCCAACGCTGATCCACTGTTTTGAAACCGATAACCCAGAGTTGCTCATCTCAGAGTTGGTCAACTCATAGTGGAGGGTTGAGTTTGTCAACCCTGCTTCCTGAAACAGGCCTCTGTTCTCCTTGTTATTTCAGTATAATGTTCGTCTGCAACAATCATATTATTATCACCACTATCCTGTGATTCCTTCATTTCGTTTACTAGTTCCAATCAATCTGTTAAGTTGCTGGCCTTGAAACAACGAGTAAAATAATTCAAACATCTTAAAGGGCATAAAAAGCTGCTCAACTCAAGCAATGACTAGTGACATGCTCCAAGCTCAGAATACAATGTTGCCATTGACAAACAATAGTTTTTTTGGTTGTGAATGGTGATCATGCTTGTTGTGACTGTTGGCACTGTTTCTTGCATTGTGTGTATGTGTGTGTTGTCAGATCCTGGCGTCAATCGAGCTGCTGGCTCGGTCGTTACCCAAAATCCATCGCAGCGCCTCAGAGCCTTCGCTTAACAGAGCCGGCTTTCAGACTGAGGACTTCAGCTTATATGCCTGCGCCTCACCCAAAACCCCCATTCAGGCCGGTGGCTATGGTGAGCTCATATACACATACTCAAACACCCGTCTTTACAGTAGCTGTGAGGACCTTTTCTTTATCAACTTACCAAAGGAAGAGTGATGATCCCCCGTGGCTTCTGTTCACAAATCTATTTGCAATAAAGATGTAAAACTCAAAATACAAGCACACACAAATGTGCCCTGTGATAAAATAGTTAGCCAGCATAAAAAAAAATTAAGTTTATGATTACTATTGTTATTATATTTTTATTCAATTTGTTTAGGTATTGTTTTGCTTCCACATTTTTGTAAATTGTCTTGCTCTTTTAATTAACTTTTTAATTTTTTATTATTATGTATTATATATCAGTGATTCTTGAGAAGTGGGACAAAACAGGGTGCAATGTTGAAAAAATACAAACCCTATGTTTCGGCAAATTAAATTACATATATGTATCCAACATATACTAAGCTACTGACCAAAGCTTTGACACAACCTCCCAGTTTTTTTTTTTTTTTTTTTACCGTCATTGGCCTATCACCACCGTCTAGGGGTGTAACGGTACACTAAAGTCACGGTTCGGTACGTACCTCGGTTTTGAAGTCATGGTACGGTACAGTACGGTACGGTTCATAGTTAAGGGAGAATGAACAGCTCTAACCCTAACCTGGATGGTGCCTTCTCAAATGCGTATGCATGTTTGACGTGTTGCTTCCTACATAGGCGATCGCAGTGAAACAATGACCCGTGTGCCGACATTGTTCCAAACGTCTATCACTGTTTTCATAATTCACCTGGAATCTTAAGTTATCTCTCAAACGGGATTTGAATAACAGGGGGGCGCCTCCAAGCTCCAGTTTCCTGTTGTCTTTCGTCATGCAGTTCGCTCTCTGTTCGATAGCACTGTATAACATCTTTATTTGCACTACTGATAGACTGTAAACGAGGGTTACTACAACTGCTAATAGAGATGCAAACGGGACACTAGAGCGGAGAGCTGTTTATCTCTTGCTCTGGGACCGAATAGTTTTTGTTTTTTGGGAGGGGGGGGGGGAGGGGGTTGGGGTAGCGGCAGCTGCCAGAGAAGTCAGCCAGCGCTTCCCAGACTGAACTGTGTGGGCGAGTTACCGTAGTGTGAGACAAGGGAATATAGTTATCTTGGCAATAAAACATCTTTGGTAGACGTCATGAGTATTGTCCAATCAGCGTTAAAATCGGGCACCGTAAAGTATCACTACTGCTGCCGCTGTGTGTGTGTTCAGACTTTAGAATTGGCTAAAAGTCTCAATCAAAGCCTTTTTGATAATAAAAAATAAAAAATTAGAGGCTTTGATTAAACACTGTCAATGCTTTAGAGGTGAATGTGACTTAGCCTACTCGGCTGAAAACAGAAAGTAACGGAGGGACGCAGCTCACTGTACAGTCCCTTTATTTAGTCGCGCTGTCAGTTTGCCGACATGGCTCTCTGTATTCTGTATATGTCCATGATTTAGACTCGAGATATAGAAACAGATCGCAGAAGCCGTTCCCGTAGACAACGTTAACGGGCAGGATATCCCTGACTGTGATTTCATCCATCAAACCACAGAGTTTTTTCTGAGCGGCGTCTTACTCGCTCACACTGGCGAGGTCTCCCGAGTCCCGGTGATTTTCACCGTCACAGCGATCGACTCGCTGCTTTGCTCGGGCGGAGGCTTTGTGTGAAGGTGATTTAACATCACGGTCGTAGACGAATGTTATAGCTTTATGCTGCATATTTTGCACTGCACTGTTCTGACCCACACAACTGTTGACTCTTAAGTGAAGCTGACATTTTAATGAGCGCACATTGCAGAAATGAAGCGTCTGCAGTGCGTTCACAATCAGAGCCGGGCCCGAGGCATAAGCAAATTTAGGGGTTGCTTAGGGCCCCCGACCGACAGGCCCCCCCCCCCCCCCTATTTTTTAATTTTAATTTTCTTTTTTTTTTTTTTTATGTGTTTGATATTAACATCATATTATTATATCATACAAAAAAATGAATACAATGTTTTGGTCTAGATAGTTAATAGCCCAATAATTTAATCAGTTCATCCAAGTTTAACTTATTATTGTTTATTTAAAAACATTTGGAAATGGGGCTCGGATGCCCATGCACTGTATAACCTATTTCAGCCTCGTCTGTGGAAAAAAAGATAGCTGGACAACAGAGTTCTTCTGCTTCGTTCCTCTCATTGCATTTAAATGTATTCATTACATTACAGAGAAATATGTCCCATAAAAGAAAAAGACTACCAAGCCCAACCCAGAGGACCCTGCATAACATTTTATTTTAAATTAACATTTTAATGGAAAATCCAAGTGTCTTTCTTCAATAGCTTCTAATTCATCCGACCCAGTGTCTCCAAATTATTTGTTCACACAAAATTTCTCAGATTTAGCCTCTTAATTTTCCTCTCAAAGTGCACCAGATTCATGCATTTCACTTTAAAAAGTTTAAAAAAAATCTCCCGGGTGGTTATTTACTGGCTTTTCCATCTTTCACACAGACTTTGGGGGGGGGGGAAACATATATATTGAAATTATTGTTATTTCAAAATTATGGAATTTAAAAACGAAATGTTCTGTTTTAAACAGAGAGTTTGATAAAATGATGTAAGCATCCAAAAACTTTTAATGCTTAGCACAAACCCCACTGAAAGGAGACCTTTTTATTGCATCTTCATTTATTGTACACAGTATAGACCGGTAAAAACGGTTTGTATGTTCTACTGATAAAAACATTGTGAGACGTATGGAGAGAGCACTATTGCAATTGTCGGCTTTAATCATTGAAAGTGGTTAGGTTGCTTGAGAAGAGACACTCAGCTCAAAATGTATGTCTTGCCACTACTTTAATTGGAATTTTTGTAGGTTAACTATAAGAAGATACAACCAGCTTAACGTGACCACCCAAATGTTGTGTGGTTTGCCGAAAATCACGTAAATAAAAAAATAAGAAGCCGGCTGTGTGTTCACTTGCTCGGCGATAGTGTATTATAGAACAGTTAGAGGCGTACGCAGCGCAGAATCAAGGTCTACTGTAGGCTACTGACGAAATTCACACAAAACATTCCTTCTATTTATTAACAATATTTATGAATTTAGGCTATATATTTTGCTGCTCCAATTCAAATTCAGCCCAGCTAGGCGATAGTTAAGTTTCAGTTTCATTTTTATCTCCGTGTTATACAGCCGTTTGGACCAGCTGATCGGCTCCCGACAGCGGGAGTCAGTCTGCGTTCCAGTTCTACTGGGAAGTCGGATTCATGGTGCCAGTGATAACAAAATACAAAATAATAAAATAAAGCTATTCCTTCCTCCCTCTATCTTTCTCTCTCTCCACTGCACACTCAGTCACTACTATCCATGCTTAAAGGAAGCAGGATTATAACCTCATTTATTATTAATAATAATAATAATAATAATAATAATAATAATAATAATAATAATAATAATAATAATAATAATAATAATAATAATAATAATAATAATAATGATAATACATTTTATTTATATAGCACTCTTCTCTCACTCAGAGCGCTTTACAAAACAACAATAAACAAACAAAAAGAACATTAAGAGTTGATGGGGCTTGGGTTGGTGGGTGATCTAGGGGTAGGCAGAGGAAAAGAGATGGGTCTTGAGGTGGGACTGGAAGATGGTGAGGGACTCAGTCACAAATGTGTTGGGGGAGGCTGTTCCAGAGCCTGGGAGCTGCCCTGGAGAAGGCTCTGTCGCCAATGCTGCGGAGTTTTGATGTGTGGGTGGAGAGGAGACTGGCTGAGGAGGATCTGAGGGCCCGGGGGGGTTGATAGGGGAGAAGGAGGTCAGTAAGATATGGGGGGGGGGCCAGATGGTGGAGGGCTTAGCACATTATCTTTAAATATTTTATATCATTTATTCTTCTTTTTTTTTCCTTAATCTAATTTTGACGATTTTTAGAAAAATGTGTTGGTATGTAAGTGCTAAGGGAGCATGTTTTAATAAAACCTGTGAACCTTACCTTTTAAATGTATTTTATTTCATGTTTCTATGTGCTACACAGGCTTAGATATTTAGGCTTTGGTAGACGTTGACAATTTGTATTATTTTTTTCAGAAAACCCTCAGGATATAAGGACATGTATCATACATTGCCATAGTCATTAATGGGTTAACCTAATAATTGACTGATTTTCTGCCTTTCTTTTATTATCTTTCAGGGGAGTTTTCGGCTTTTAAGTAAGTGCTGCAGATCCCACCGGTCCATCATGGTCACTCGGAGGTCTCGTGTCCATGCGGTGGATTCATTAATTAATGAAGAAACTGAACAAATTGTCTCGAAGAATGTGCTTTTTTCCTCCTCTGTTAACCTGAAGAATGCACCCTCACTGCAGTCCTTCCAACAAACAGCTGTGCAGCAGCAAGACAGCCACATCCACAGTCAAAACTGATTTGGGGAAAATATAAACACTTAAAGAAAGAACCTTAAATGAAAAGGAAAGAACAAAAACCCAAAACAGAAATGTCCATACCAAAATAGTTTTAAGGAAGAGATGGCAAACTGCACAAATGGACCTGCCATGGAGGTAATGGAGATTAAGGCAAAGGGAAAGAGAGATGGAGGTGAAAGGTCAGCAGATGTCACTCCTCTTCTTTCCTGTTGAGCGAAGGAGGTCTGTTATGTATTCGCCTGGCTCTGGTCTGCACTGTGAGGATGGAGAGGTGGAGATGGAATGCCAGGCGTTGGCCCCATTCGGCAGGGATTAACCCACAGGGAAGATGACATGAAAGATAGATTAATTTTGAATTTGTTTCTCATGTTCTAGACTTCAGCTAGCAAATGCTAGGAATTCTGAGCATGTTTGGCATTAGCTTCTTTGCAGCACACTGCAAACATATGCATTGTATTATTTTCTTCTTTTTTGCCACTAACAAATCTGACCAGTGGTGAAATGGCCACAGCCATTAATCTTCTGAATAATTTACTTCTAACTTTTCAAAAGAACATCAAAGAAGTGTTTCTTTCTATAGGTTTATGTTGGAAAAGTCCAGAGCCTGCACCGTACAGCTAACAGCTAACAGCAGCTGTTCCTTGAAAGGAATACTCAATTTAGTCTGATGAAAGCTACACGAGGGCTTTCTCATTCGCTGCCCCCAGCATTTACACTGAACTAAAGAGGGTGCACTACTTTTGGCTCCTCTAAGCTTCCAAGGTTGTTACACAGCATTTTTGCAACAGAGCTTTTCCAGGTGCATGTCATGTCATTGTTTAGTTTTTTTTTCTTTAATGTTGCACTCAGCTTCAAATGGGGACCTAACTAACTGACTAATGGGCTTCAGCATTACTTGCTGAAAGCACTGGTGACTCTTCTGTTAGTCTTGAAAAAGGCGAAAAATATTCTTTCAATCACACTTTTACATTCTCTTACATAGGCACCCATACTTTTTTCATTCCTGTGTGTGTGTGTGTGTGTGTGTGTGTGTGTGTTATATTATAATATAGTTTCCGGTTGTTTTTTGTGATCGTCAACATTTGCCTTTTTTCTGTACAGGCAGGCCTGCAGATATTATATTTATGTGATTTTAGTTTTTTTATGGATTCATTTTCCAATCCGCTTTATTTAAAGCTATCAGTCTTTTCTTATTGCTTGTTTAGGTCTTTGTGACTTGTGTACTTGCACTTTTAGCGATTGATCGAAGCAAATGAGCAACTTGCCTTTTTTTATGAAGAATAAAATGTGTCATACAGAGCTCATGCCCATCTGCACTGGCTTAACTGTGAATATTTTAGTTTGATAAAGCCTCCAGTGGCTGAGTGACTGAGACTGCCGGCCCGATAAATGGATGTTGTGGTTGGGCATACAGTTCAAGCGTCTATCCAAACACTGACACACTGGTTCTTCACATTCATCAAACAGCATGTATGTATGTATGTATGTATGTATGTATGTATGTATGTATGTATGTATGTATGTATGTATGTATGTATGTATGTATGTATGTATGTATGTATGTATGTATGTATGTATGTATGTATGTATGTATGTATGTATGTTATAGTATGTATGTATGTATGTATGTATGTATGTATGTATGTATGTATTAGTATGTATGTATGTATGTATGTATGTATGTATGTATGTATGTTGTATGTATGTATTATGTATGTATGATGTATGTATTTATTATGTATGTATGTATGTATGTATGTATGTATGTATGTATGTATGTATGTATGTATGTATGTATGTATGTATGTATGTATGTATGTATGTATGTATGTATGTATGTATGTATGTATGTATGTATGTATGTATGTATGTATGTATGTCCTTAGGTCAGCGCCTCATAACTGAAACGAAAATGCCATTCAAACAGTTACAAAATGTTAAATAGAAGTTTCTCTGGACTGAATACACAAGTATGAAATGTCATATTATTCAGGTTTACACAAAAGCATGCCCCAAAGTGTAATTCATTTTCAAAAGCGGCCAACCCCAAATCTGTGTGTAGCCTCATGTTTACCGGTGAAATCATTAATGCCTGTTTGCTGTTGGCTTGTCTTTTGTCCCTGAGGATGTGGCTTTGTAGATACAGGTGCACTTTATTTGGCCTTGCAGCATGCCACATTTTGCATAGCAGGAGGGCTAGGGGACTTTTAAAGGATAATTCCAGGTTTATTACATATTGGATTTATTTTCAAAGTTGTTGTGGGTCCCTCAGTTTATTACATAGATTAAGCAACATGGTAGTGTTGTAGCTTTTTATTTTTAAAGCTTGCAATACCATTCTAACGAGTACAATTGTATATTAAATGTGAAAAGGATGTGTTCTAATTTAACATGTCGGTACTCCACCACTGGCTGTTAGTGATATGCACTCTACCTGGTCATTGGAAAACTAGGCTAGTGTTTACTTTTCCCACTTGATTTTGAGAAAACTAAAGAAACACCACAGCCGTAGAATTTTGTCATGATGATGGTATAGAGTATGATGGGGTAGAAAAATGAGCAGGAATTAAAAACAAAAGGCACAATGATTTCCCAGAATGTCTATTGTAAACAACCAGTAAGCAACTAGCTAGAAAAAAATAAATGGATATTCTTCAAGGGATTTGGAGACCAATCCAGAGTTAATAGAAGTGAATAATGAATTAAACATTCATCTGGTGGTGTCATTTCAACCACAACTTGACTGAATGGTAATGTTGGCATGTGTTTGCTGGATGTTTAAATAGATGATTGTTGCTTAAATGTTTATGAAGTTGATACAGGGAACACATCCAGAAGTTAAAGAGCAACTGTTATGATGCATTATTTTAAAACTATTGATATTGATGATTACCGTTTTAAGTAATAATTCTATCGTCTAAAATTGACATTGTTTAGGCAGTATTGTTTACCATTGTCTGCATTTTTTGACCCACCAAAATATTTAGGCGGGTCTAAGCGACACATGCAACATGTTTGAACACAAACTGATATCCACGAGCTGGTATCACATGGCACTAAAGACCAGTCATTAGTGGTTTCACCTGGTTTTAAGGGAAAGAGCTCCTCAGAGTTTGGTCTGCACCACTTTACCATTATTTGTCCATTGTCTATATGTGACTTGCATATACAATACAGTATGAAGAGACAATGTAGGCTTTAAAACTAGACCTTGCATAATGCTCAGTCATGTTACCACACTAATGTGGTGGAAGGTCCTCTGTCCACCGGTTCTCAAAACATCTGAACAAAGTTGAGCTGACATGTTACTGATCTCTTTCCAGAAGAGATTCCAACTGGTTTTAGCCCTGAGTAAGTTGATTTTACAATGTCCAACATATTATGGATCTACACTGCATAGTGAACCATTTTAATTGGAATTGCTTTCTGTGAAGGAATTTTCATTCTTAAGGATAGTTAATATTAATTAATAATACATGTATTGCCTGTCTAACTCTTAAGACAATAGTTCAGCTTTGTGGCCTGTTAGGAGACACTGTGAGGTCAGCTGTATAGTCATCTCCCTACACTTTTAGGTTATTATGTGTTACTGTGTTCAACTCAGACCCAAAGCATTGGCAAGCCTGGCCCCCACACCATGAGATAGCACAAGGTAAAAACACTACTCTGTCAGAACTGAATGGCAAGACACTATGCTGCTGTCCTGTTCTCCTCCATCGAACTTCAATAAATTATCTCCTGAAATTTCCTTCCACCTGAGTGGCCCACTGAAGCATTTATACCACAGTTTCTTCCAAGGCAATTATCTCTATGGACAGTGTGTTATGTGGATTATCTATATTAAGACTGGATGATAATCTGAATTGAACCATATTCCACAATTGTGAATAAATAAGTGTCTCAAGTTTACTTAGGTGGAGGAAAACACCTCAGAGAGATCTGCACATAAAACCAAACTGTCTGCATGGATGTTGATCACAATCCCAACTCAGGGCCGATTTAAATGCTTGTTCTTGAGTTTTTGACTATCATGTAGTCTGCAGCGTGTTGAATTAACATGGAAGTGTATATGTTAAACTTTCAATTATTCTGGGCATTCCAAATACATTTTGTCCATATAACCCTACATTTTGAGCATGGCTTTTCATTGTTGACCTTGGATTCAGCTATTGACATAACAATCTCAACTGAAGGTTAACAGACCTGCAGCCTTAGAGAATAATAAAAGTTTAAACATCAAGACACATAATGCTGCACAGAGCAAGCAATGAAGTGGACCTTGAATAAATTGTTTGGTCAAAAAAAAAATCCCAGGTCAAAGATGATATGAGACCTTGCTAGAAGTAGCACTTTGCTTTAATCCTCTTCTGCGGGCATCAGTATTCTCCTTCAGGAAGCTGATGTTAGGGGCAGTATGCTGTACAGGGATCTCTTGATGTACATTTACATAATGTCAAGTTAAGTTGACACTGATCTCTACACACATCCTCTACCCCTCTTTGTCATTCAAAACTTTATGTTCAACCTTTCTCTATTTTCAATTTCTAGCCTGCACTGTAAACCCAACAATTATTTCAACTGAGAACTATCATGAAAAACTTCAGATTTATTTGTTTGTGTTTTTGTTGTTCACCTGTAAATAGTTGTACAAAGCAAATACTGTCAGTTTGCTAGGAGGCATGGAGATAACAAATGTAACAAATTATAAAATGTCCAAAAAAAGATACATTTTGAAAGACACGTCTGAGAAAAAAGGTTGAGTGTAAAAATATTTAAGGCTGTATCATAGGGGGAAAGAGCTTAATGTATTTGTTGTGAATATGAAAAACTGATATATTAAAGAAGTGCATGAAAACTGTTGTTTGTCTCAAGTGTAATTTGTACGGTGCATTTGTGGTGAATCTCCTGTTCCACTGAGTTGGATATATTGTATGTCCAGATGGGGGCACCATCTAACATGGTCACAGTAGTCCTCAGAAACTACTGTAAGCAGCACACAACTAAAATACAGTCAACATACTTTATTCTGCAATTGTAGAGACCTTCAAAAATATAAGCACAACTTCTTGTTCAATAAACAATGACCATATTATAATGCTGAATTTCATCAACCCCTTTTGTTCCACACACTTTTCCGAGGTAATCGTGTACAAACGATATGTTTATTGGCGTGACCTTCAAGGAAACACATCTGGCAGTTTCTGTTTAATCATAACCATGACAATGTGCTGCAAGATGCAAAACACATTCAATAATTCTGAAAATAGATAAATATCTTAATAGAATAATGTCAACTACAAGTTGTAGGGCAATGTGCAATACAACCAGATGCAATCCTGGGGCGATGTCTCGAACGTAGGTCTACCCAGTGGTGTTTCTAGGTGTAAAAAACAGGTGGGACTCACAACTAAGAGGGGTGTCTGGGGTCCCCCCCAGGAAAAATTGGGTTAGGGTTAGGAAAAATTTGAGCTTCAGAGACACTGTTTCTCACATTCTGGCAATTTTAAAAACACAAAATGTGTTGTTCACATCATTGTGCACTTCCACATTTTTGCCAAAGAAGGAAAGGATTGCTGCCTTTATCTTTACTAACATTTAAGTTTAAAGTAGCCAGGAGAAAATTCAATGTGCCGCTACAGTCTTTGGCCTCTGACAGCCAGATACAGAAATTTCAAGGTGGAGTTTTCCTTCATGTTGAGGTGATAGCTGACTATTATCGTTTCTCTTGCATGACATAACCTACACTTGAATGAGAACTGGATCATCAACGATCAAAAAATTTATATCAATTTCAAATGGATTATGCAAACTGCAAATATTCAATTTTTCTCACGTGGTGCAAAAGGTCCCGGTGGCTCCAGCAGCAGCTATGTGCAGCGTGAACCTCAAACTGCATCTTAACTGGGTTAAGTGACAACACAGCATCAGACAAACTTAGTTAAGCCTCCTTCACGCAGCCTTTCCCTTGAAGGGAACATTTGTGACTTTATGGTCACCGAGTGGACTCAATGTAAAAAATGTACGCTTGGCTACTTGTTTAATGTCAGCACATCTGGTGAAGTCCTACAATAATAAGTTAATGACAAAAACCAAACTTCATAGTGATAAAATACGGCAAAAACTGACACAGGTCTCAGTTTACTCTGCAGAGTTATGGAATCACTATATGACAGCAGCTGATGATGCGCAGCTCCACACTGTGTCTCTCATACACATCACAGACAATCTGCTGAAGTACTTCTTCTTTTTCTGACGACAAAACAGCTCAATAATTCATAATAAAAATAAGAGGCTTTATTTAAACGCTTCTATGCGCAGGTTGTGGTTATATTAAAGGGGACATATTATGCTAAATCTCGGTTGTGTATTTCCAAAGTCTACTAGAAAAGGTTTTCATGGTTTATTGTTCAAAAAACCTGTTAGTTTTCTACCATTGCCCATTTCTTCATCGCCTTTTCCAGCCTTTTCTGCTCTATATCTCAAAAGGACATCTACCCCCCTTCGCAAAAATCCTAGTCTGCTCTGACTGGTCAGATCTACATGGGCGTGCACACGCCCATTTACTCTATACCTACCTACCTACATGGGCATGGCACACGCCCAACTGTCAGTTTTGTTTACTTTTGGCCAATGCAGCATGGAGACCAATGTAAACATGTTTAGCTTCATTTCTACCACAAATATCGGCACACTAACCAGTTCTAAACTAAAAGATGTACAACTGAACCTGTTCAGACAGGGGTCTGAGCTGAAAACTGAAAATGGCATCAAGATTTCTGATTTCCCTGACATTATCCTCAGGTAAATACCGTTTAATTATGTCACAGTCAATAACAGAATATGAGCTAAGTATTTATGCATAAACTCTCTAAAGGCCAGGGGGCTCATTTATCAACCGTACTTACGCACAAATCTGTGCGTAAGTAGGGCGTAAGAACATTGCCACGCAAAGTATGGAATTTACCAAAATGTACTTAGACTTATGAATGTGTGTAAATGTAAGCACAACTCTGACCATGCTTACGAACATAATCTAGTGGTAGAATAGCGATATTACAAGCACAAAGCAAAGCATTTAAGAGTTTCAACGTCTGCATTAACACTAGAACCGCCAGCGTTCTCTTTATATCTATAATCGCCACGCGTAAAATCCACCCGTGCATTTCTAGGGTAATTTAAAGTCATACATTTGTTGGTTTAATCATCATCTGTGTTTTGGACCTCTTGTTTTATAATCTAAGTTTATTTAAGAACACTGATCACGACTCAGTAATGAAACTGAAAGTAGATATAATATCGCCAATACATCAATGAAAACAGACGATCAAAACAGCGTCCAAATGAGCTAACATCCTAAATGCAATAAATAGTTATATGGCTCACTTATTTTTAGGTAAGCTCTAATTGATTATTCATTAAATGTGTCACACGTTTACATATTTTGAAGCGGAGGATCCCTCCGATGCTCTCTGTGAGTCTCATCTGACAGCACTCAGCTGTGAGCTGGACGAGCCGCTGTGACTCGCCAATCACTCATTTCACTTAGTAACTCTAATGTTGTTAGGAACATTATCTTCATCTCTTATTTATTGAAAGAGTTTATGAATGACTGCACGTAAAGTTGTCAGATCGCGGACCCCAAACAATGCCGTTGCCTTACAACTTGCTCGAAAATATCACATTTTCCCATGCAGCAAGCTTTATTTTGTTTTAATGCCTGCACTAAGTGAGCCAACAAAATATGTTTTGCTTTGATTCAACCTCGTTTACAAGGGTTTCCATTTATGTGTTGGAGAAGTTTGTTTTCGTTGCCCTCTTTCCCATTGTGGCGGAGAGGGGTAAAACACATTCACATGGTTGATAAAGGGATGTGTTGTGACCATATATGGTTAATTGGAGGCGTTTCTGAATGCAAATGGTCTGAGCGTGAACGAGCATGACACTTAGGAACATGTGGGATTTATCAAGATTGATGACTTACTGGTGTGCGTACGATAGGCCAGCGCACGTTTGATAAATACCGATTTTTTTGTACTTAAGCACATACTAAATTTCATTCGTAAGAGTGAATTTAGAACCTTTTCTACGCACTGTTGATAAATGAGGCCCCAGGACACACCGGCCAGATAATCGCCGTCGTAGTGTCGGTAGGGGGTCGGGACACAAATCTGTTTGGTGTGTGCCGTGACGTCGGCCGACGTAGAGGTCGTCGGGCTTGTTTTGAGCCGAACATGTTCAATCGGCGGCCGAAAGTCTTTCATTTGGAGCAATTTGATTGGTGGAGGGCTAGCAAATCAGTGAAGCCCGGAAGTGAGGCGGGTAGCACAAACAGCTAACAACAGCTAGCCATCGTTTTAATGTGTTTGTTCGTTTCGTTTTGAGAGTACTCACATGCATCAACCGTTGTTGACTGCTCGACACCATGCTCGACACTCTCTGCTAAAAATTGTGCTCTTATGGTCCATAAATATGAATACGTATTTCTATCTATGTTTATGCTCTAGAGAGCTGTCCCATCATTTCCGGCTTTCGTATTTTTTCGGGCCACAATACAGATTAGCGCCGCCTGCTGTTGTGGAGACATTACGGCCCGCGCAAACGCAGAGCGTACGGAAAATAAGCAGTCGTCTTGGTGTGTTTTTTGGCCACGACGGGAAGACTGGAGCTTCCTGAAACGGCGACTCCATTTTTTTGGTAGTCGGAACGAGTCGGACTGGTGTGTCCTGGCCTTAAACTTAACAGAGGAGTGAAAAAGCTTTGGTTGTGAACCGATACTGAGTTGACATGTAAAAATGTACATTAACCATAATGGAAAAGAATGTAGCTTGAATCATGTCAAGATTCACTGGAATGGCATTATCTTTTGTAAAATGTATGGTTGAAATAATTATGCTTTAGGTTTGTCAGAGCTGCAAATGATCCGACACCATTTCAATATCTAGTAGATAATGTATCATTTGTATTGTGATCACTCATTCATAATAAAGTTTTACTGATAAAAAATGTAATGTGTTGCTTACCGTCACTGTTTGCTACCTGTAGTAAAGGATTACTTGAAACTCACATTTTCATTGTCAGGATGTTGGACTAAATTTCTGACCGCATAGACTTATACATTTTTCATTTCACCCCTTTATCTCGCTGAAGATTTTCTCTGATAAAACAGTATCATTACATTTTAAAAAGACCAAAAACATCCTTAAAAATAAAGCAGTTTATTCATAGCCAGTGGAATGAAAATATAAAGTGTACATATCAAACAGAAGCAAAGGCATAACTTTTATGTAACTGTCCAGTTGTTGTTGGGCCCTGAAGAAGACCACCTGTGCCACCCAGTGAACACATCCTCCTCTGATGGAACGGATAGTGTGACGGTCTTGGTGGCTCCGTCAGGTCACTCAGATAGCTGTAAAACATGGCACATTCAATGTTACATCATGTAGCCTAGCTGACATGTATAGGCCTACATCATACATCTGTTATGGCAAAGCTACAATCTGATGAAAATATGGTTGCGTTCCGAATCGCATACTCTTTCTTTTTAACATACTACATCCGACGATAAAAATAATCTAGTTAGGATGCAGTAGGCATACTATTGGGACATACTTTACTCTATTATTTCATCATAACATTGCGCCTTGATCTTGCCTCTTGCTTTGATATCCGTCGCATCCCCGTTTGTTTTCATATGGAGGCTTCGTCGATGTGACGTCACTTCACGTGCGCACTGGATTGTGGGTCAAAACACCAGCAGAGGCAACTTGCAGTATTCCTGTCTATGTGTACATTACACTGGAGATGTAATAGGCCTACTGCTGCTTGTACCACAACTGCTTATAACTACACACTGTCCGCAGACTTATTGCGGTGTGTACTTTAGCTATACAATCAGACTATTAATATTAATATACTATTTATTAATTTTCATATACAAAATCTTGTTCGTCGACTACGACAAAAAAATTGGCTATTTTTATAGGAACAAAACCACCTTCCCTTTATTTAGTAGGAAAAGGATTATTGAAGCAGTTTTCATGTCTGTCCTTGATTACGGTGATGTGGTTTACCGGCATGCATCACATTCATGTCTTAAACTCCTGGGGCCGTATTCACAAAACATTTTATCTTAGCGCTAAGAGTACTCCTAAGGAGCACTAAAAGTTCTTAGTAAGGAGTAATTTCTTAAAACCTATTCACAAAGCTGATAAGACCAACTTTTACTAAGGAGTGGGAGGAACTCCTAAGCTAAGACTAGAGGGCGGTGTTGACCCTGTTGCTATGGATGATGTCATGTTCATACCTTCTATGCCCACAGTGATTGGCTGAGAGGGAATGAGAGCTAAGAGTGAATTTATGATGGAAACACTGTGGGAGATATCCATATCGTGTCACTGTATTAAAGTTAAGAGTTTTTATATACAATTAATGACAAGTGACACTGATTTAACATGAAACCAAGATACTGCAGGGTTTCCCACACATTCGTTCAAAATTAACCTACAAAAGCGCCACATAGGTCTATTCATTTTAAATTTTACAATGATTTGAATCGTAAAAAATATCCTCATTGAACAGCTGCACGCCATGCACTCTCACTGTATTTCTCTCAACGGCGGACTATGCAGCAATAGTCAGACAGCGACAAACCAGGAAATTCACAATTAAGAAACAGCCGGCGAAATCGTAAAGTGCACGCGGAAGGAAAAAGGCGAGACGCGCAACTATACAGTGGCGGACCTGTGGAACGGAGGAGATGCTGCGAAGCGCCACATATAGGCCTACTCTAGTAGGAAATTAAACCCAAACGTGACACCAACAGTAACTTTCAGCGCATCGTAAACCCAAAGCAACTGCAGGAAAAGGAACTTAATAAGTATTTTTTTATATAAATGTAATAAATATAAATGTGTCTATCATTTCTAAATATAGCTTTACTAAGATCATTAAACCCTTACAGCTATTAAGGTACCTTTTGTAAAGCTCACTAGCATTAAATCTCTCCAAAACACCATCAAATGGTTGTCTGTGAATTACTCTTAGTGACTTAGGAGTCCTCTCGAGGACTCCTAGCTTTTCATAGATTTAGGAGCTAGTTTTAGCGCTAAAATGCTTTGTGAATTACACTTATCTTAAAAAGTTAGGAGTCTTAAAATTAGGAGTGAAACGCCCCTTATTTTTGAGAGTTACTCCTAAATCAGGACCTTAGGACCTACTCTTAGCCTTAAAATGTTTTGTGAATACGGCCCCTGGACTCTGTTTTTCACTCTGCTTTAAGGTTCATCACAGGAGATGCTTATGACACACACCATTGTCTTTTATATGAAAAGGTTGGGTGGTCCTCCCTTAAAGAGAGACGTGACGCACATTGGCATATTTTAATTTACAAAGCCTTGACCGGGAAGCTTCCTCGTTATTTAACTGAATTGCTGCAAATCTCAGATGGGCTTTATCAGACCCGCTCCACTGACATGCTTATGCTTTATGTCCCACAAGCCCGGTCTGAGCTAGGAAAGACAGCTTTTAGCTTCAGTGCCCCTGACTCCTGGAACAACTTACAGCAACAAATTAAACTAAATAACTTCATATCCTTTAACCAATTTAAACAAACTATTTTAAATCTGCCAAACTCTACCTGTAACTGTTTTAATTAGGCTATATTGTACTCTCACCCATTTAATTTTAATTGCTACCACTTAATTTCACCACTGTGTAAATGTTTCAATTGTTTTTCTCTTCACCTGTTGTTGTGTATTTGATGTATTTGCGTTGAATATTGTTAATGTATTGTTGTTTTTCCTTTGAATTTGTTTGAACTCAACGTCATTGAAAATGAGGGTCACCCCTCAATTGGTCTCTCGAGGATAAATAAAAGTTAAATGAAATGAAATGAAAAAGACAGCTAGCAGGTAGCAGGATGAAGCTATTAAAATAAATACTCTTCAGTTTCAAACACACCATACAGTTTCACCGTCTGTTTTTCACACAGGGGCTGTCACGGCAGGACTAACGTGAGCTCACAAAAGAGCCAAAGAACAGTCACTGCCAAAGACTCACAGCTCTAACCGTTAGTATAGAGCTACCGGTAAAGCTAGCGTACGCTGACGCTAACTAAACCCCGCGGCATTCTCTCATTTCAGTCGGTGTTGGCCAGGAGGCATAAAATAAAGCACATTACAGACATTGAACTAACAAACGGCCAGAATTATTTTAAAAATAGGACTACTTACATTTCGGACGGATGGTGTCTCTCAGTCTTCCTGGCACAGTCTCCTCCACCGTCCAGTAAAAGGGCTCACTAACAGATTGCAAGCCTTGGCTGGACATAGCCTAACAAAAAATGAAGTAAACCCATTCAGCCCTAGTGTGCTTCTAGGCTGGTAGCTTGAAGATGAGCTAACACTGCAGCTTGCTTCTACTCTGTTGTTGCATTAGCGAGTGGAGGCTCAGGTGTGTGTAGTTACCAACGGGGGCGTCTTGATTTGCCAATCAACTGCCGAGTTTCTGGTGAGCTTTCCCGTGGGAGTATAATATGTTAAAGCTCACATATTATGCACTTTGCTGTCAATTTTATATGGTCTAAGTAGTCCCTAATACTTTGCTGAAAAACCCGTTCAGGGGCCGTATTCACAAAACATTTTATCTTAGCGCTAAGAGTACTCCTAAGGAGCACTAAAAGTTCTTAGTAAGGAGTAATTTCTTAAAACCTATTCACAAAGCTGATAAGACCAAGGCTGTGTCTGAAATCGCGCACTTATGTAAGTGCACTTACATTGAGTGCACTTTATTATCCCAACAGTACACTTACTTATAGACGCAGTGCTCTCATTTCTACAGCGCACTGTCCAAACTGCCGTCGCGCACCTACCGGAAATGACTTTGCATTTTGACGGTTCTTCTTCGGTGGTATTTTTTTCTGCTTGCGTTACCGATAGCCAAAACAGACACATAAGTCGCGGAAAAACAAAACAAATGTGTAATTTAACTTTTGTAGAGCGCGTCCGACTCCACAGTTGCTTCAAGCTCCTCTATTTTGATTTTAATGTCCCGTCCTCTCCGCTACGTAGGCAAGATGGCGGCCGTTGAGTGTGGAAAGTGTCCATCGGTCTGCACTCAACTTTTAGACCGTTTTGAGTGCACGACCGAGGAACTTACAGTGCACTGCGTTTTGGCGCACTCTGCGTTTTTTTGTGAAGTGCACTCAAAAAAGTAAGTGTAAGTACAGAAGTGCGCGATTTCAGACACAGCCCAACTTTTACTAAGGAGTGGGAGGAACTCCTAAGCTTAGACTAGAGGGCGGTGTTGACCCTGTTGCTATGGATGATGTCATGTTCATACCTTCTATGCCCACAGTGATTGGCTGAGAGGGAATGAGAGCTAAGAGTGAATTTATGATAGAAACACTGTGGGAGATAATCCATATCGTGTCGCTGTATTAAAGTAAATAGTTTTTATATACAATTAATGACAAGTGACACTGATTTAACATGAAACCAAGATACTGCAGGGTTTCCCACACATTCGTTCAAAATTAACCTACAAAAACACCACATAGGTATATTCATTTTAAATTGTACAATGATTTGAATCGTAAAAAATATCCTCATTGAACAGCTGCACGCCATGCACTCTCACTGTATTTCTCTCAACGGCGGACTATGCAGCAATAGTCAGACAGCGACAAACCAGGAAATTCACAATTAAGAAACAGCCGGCGAAATCGTAAAGTGCACGCGGAAGGAAAAAGGCGAGACGCGCCACTATACAGTAGCGGACCTGTGGAACGGAGGAGATGCTGCGAAGCGCCATATAGGCCTACTGTAGTAACAAATTAAACCCAAACGTGACACCAACAGTAACTTTCAGCGCATCGTAAACCCAAAGCAACTGCAGGAAAAGGAACTTAATAAGTATTTTTTTATATAAATGTAATAAATATAAATGTGTCTATCATTTCTAAATATAGCTTTACTAAGATCATTAAACCCTTACAGCTATTAAGGTACCTTTTGTAAAGCTCACTAGCATTAAATCTCTCCAAAACACCATCAAATGGTTGTCTGTGAATTACTCTTAGTGACTTAGGAGTCCTCTCGAGGACTCCTAGCTTTTCATAGATTTAGGAGCTAGTTTTAGCGCTAAAATGCTTTTTGAATTACACTTATCTTAAAAAGTTAGGAGTCTTAAAATTAGGAGTGAAACGCCCCTTATTTTTGAGAGTTACTCCTAAATCAGGACCTTAGGACCTACTCTTAGCCTTAAAATGTTTTGTGAATACGGCCCCAGATCATTTAATGTAGCAAGCCTCTATACCATGATTGTCCTCTGGTCTCAGGATGACTTATATTTGTGCGATCTGGCTGGCCCCTCCCACCTCTCTGCCGGGCTTTCTTTATATGTCCATGGGGCTCTCCCACCGTCTCTGCCGTGCTCTCGCGATGCTAGAGAGACACTGTGTGACTGCGAACACAGTGTTTACCCGGAGCTAAGCCATAGCTGGTTGCTTGTCCCAAAGCTAATAGCTATACACCAGTCAGGCAAAACTACCAATAAAAACTATTATTTTAGTTTCACCGTTTAAAAAAAGCACAGGTAGCTTCCTATCCGTTGTGTTATTAAAAACGAGGCATTATTAGACTGCAAGGGGAAAGCTAAGTTAGTGTATTAGGAGCAAAACTTGGTGCTACAACCGAAGCTACATGGGCGCTAATGCTAAAAATAAGACTCAGACGATTTAAACCAGTGAAAACAGTAGCTTCAAAGTGTGATTTCTACAGGAATATCTTCCCATCCTTTGTCATGTTAAAAACGAGTCATTTTCAGACTGCTGTGGGGAATATAAACAGCGTGTTATGAGCAAAAGCTGGTTGCTTGTCCCAAAGCTAATAGCTATACACCAGTCAGGCAAAACTACCAATAAAAACTATTATTTTAGTTTCACCGTTAAAAAAAAAGAAGCACAAGTAGCTTCCTATCCGTTGTGTTATTAAAAACGAGGCATTAATAGACTGATGTGGTTAAGGAGCAAAAGCATTCTGTGTTGGTGTATGTAACATTCAGGCTGTACTAAGGGCATCTTGTCGCTTAAGCCCCTATCTCACTGGGGTGCGACAAGTTGGAGACACAAAATTGAGACAAAATATGCAAATTAGCGTCAATTTTCACTTGCAGTCTCACTGAGTTGGTTCCTCACGACACGTTTGCGAATGTCCTGCCCAACACTTGCCAGGAGGTCGCATTTATGTCTCGCGAGCGTCGCACGACCGTCTCATTTTTGTCTCAAATCAGTCGCAATTTAGTTTCATAAGTCGCCAACCCCTCGCAAAGTTGTCTCACATTGCTCGCACTTTCTGACTCGCGGAAACTAAATTGAGAAGGGTTTGCGACGCATTGGAGACACATGCGACCACTCTGAGACTATTTTGAGACGGATTTGTCGCACACTTTTTTTGAACATGTTCAAAATTCATGCGACAGGACTGCGCGGCTCTGCGACTCATGCGAGGAAATTGAGACCTACGCGAACGTTTGGAGACAGTTTAGAGACTCGTTTGCGAATGAAGTCTCCAACTTGTCGCAAACAGTCGTAGCCCAGTGAAATAGGGGCTTTAGCGGGGAAAACAACATGGCTGTTGCTCGGAAAATTTTCCATCGGATCTCGGGTCCGTGGACCAATAAGAAATGGGGGGGTGGGGTTATCATAGACTAGTGCATGGTGGACGTTTCTGGGGGGGAAGCATGGACATATAAAGAAAATATGGGGATGTGGCTGTGCCGACTATTATGTAATAGTCGGCGAGAATTCTGACTGGAGTATATTGGGGGGGAGGGGTGGGGGTTTCAGAAAGGGGGAGAGTGAGAAAAGGAGAGATTTTTATATTTTTTATATTTTGGCAGTCTATAGGCACACCGTGGACCCATGGATATGTTAGAACACATTTAAAAAGTGCATTTAGCATAATATGTGACCTTTAATGAAAACCGACCAATTTCGTCATCAGTCGGTGTATTTTGGAACAGACCATCAAATCCCCCCCTTTTCGAAATAAGTATCCCAGAAGAAACTGACATATTTGTCTTTTTGAAGCTTGTGTGTGCTGGTAGGGACCCCAATAACCTAAAAAGTGTGCCCAAACACCGGAAAAGTCAGTTTTTCATAATATGTCCCCTTTAAAGCGGCTACGAGTAACATTTAAATATCTTTTAAACATCCTCATGTTTCCTCTGATAATCATAAATTACCTTTAACAGCAAACGAGACCATCAGTGCAAAGAAAGACGTTTTTATATAGTTTTTATTACTGCTTTTGGTCTGGTCGCACACCCAGTCCGATTTTCGGTTCGCTCGTGCAGGCTCTATGGTCACATATCCGTATTGGTTGCAGATTTCAGTGTGGCGCTGCAACGCGATTTGAGAAGCCTATCCCTCCAGGTGAGGGAAGGGGAGCGGAAGCCTTGTTTGAGACAGTTATTTGTCGTCATAATGACTGATAACGGGGCTGAACCATCAAAGAAAAAAAAGAGAAGAAAAGCGAAAAGGGAGAGTGATAGACGGGCGGGAGGGCGTTGCCAAGCAACGTGTATACAATTTCACGAGAGCGAAACTAGACTGCAGTAGTGTTTACTCCTAAATGAATGAGCGGTTGGTACTAACACAAAGTTTGCTTTGCTTCACCATCATCAGATAACCATTATCTGAAATAGTCATTATTTACATCAACAACACAAACACATTACCTATTGTGATCCATACTAACTGCCGTCTCTCGCTCATTCGCTTTCTGTGAGGACACAGCTCCGTGAGAGAGAGTAGTTAGGTGACGCTGCTACATCAACTCATTGCAATCAGGTGTGTGTACTGACTGGCATTAGTTGATGCAGTGTCAAAACCACTCTCACGGAGCCGAAAAGAGTCCTCACACTTTCAACACACAGACATGCACTATATTGCGCACACAATATAGTGCACACTCACGCGCCTGGCACGAGCATTTGCGACAGCGGGCGTCGTAAAAATACTACCGCTTTTGTCCAAAGGGGACGCCAACGTGCCATCTTACTCGTAGTGGCTTTAACATTGTAGGCTGTAGACTGAAACTAACGAGGGAGGCGGCTGTTTCACTGTACAGTTCCTATTGTTCAGGTTGGGGAAATGTCTGTGTATCCAGGCTCGGGACAAGCAATCGGATGATGATTAACTATGAGAATTAAATAAATGCTGCATCTCAAATGCCTTGGACAGCAGCGAGAATGACCCCCTATGCCCCGGGGCCGAACCAGAGCACAGGAGAGACAGCGAGAGCAATTTTACTTATGATTGCTCACTTTCTGACTGAACAGCTTCATGGAAAGGATATTCTAAAATTCTTTCTGTTATATTCTTGCCAAATTCGTTAAAGCAAGTAATTTGGTGCTTTTAAAGCCGTGATTCTAAACAGACAGATTCCATTATGAGTAGCCAGCGGTAGGTTGTGGGCTGCTGCGGTGTCAGATAAAGGCAGGTTAATAAAATCACAGATAACTCTTTTGTTTTCAAAGTAATAATATATATTACATATATAAAAACGCTGTCACTCTTCACTACATACACTCCGATGGCATCGGCCACAACAACAACAACTATTGCTGATGATCGCCCATAATATAAGCACAACAAGCAGCACACATCCATTCTTGACAACAACAACAACAACACTGTGGTATATTGTATCGATCACTCGGTGCTCGATGATGTTAGTCTAGCTGCACTACTATGAGCGTGCAGCGGCAATGTGTTCTATTAGTCTATGTACCAGTAAAAGACCAGGCTCGTACTGCATCCTCGTCTCCGTGTGTTTGTGTACAATAGCAAATAGAACATAAAGTAGTAACCCACGAGTAGCGACACTACAATAGTGTAAGCATTAAGAGAAGAACACAACATGGTGTCAGAAGACGGAGTTGCGGATTAATTCGAGGACAATATCTCAAATTCGCTGGAAGCTAACAGGTAGCTAACAAGCGCTAGAACGCAAGCATGGAACAGTTCAAGCCACCGCCGCCGCTGATACTGACGGGGAATGTCGCCGAAAACTGGAGAAGGTGGGAGCAGCGTTTCCAGCTGTACATGACTGCTTCAGGTGCGGTGGATAAGGAAGAGACGGTTAAAATAGCCATTCTGCTTCACACTATCGGCGAGGAGGCACTGGAAGTGTACAACACACTCACCGTCATCCCGCAAGAGGACGACGAAAAAATGGAGGACGTTCTGAAAGCATTTACAGACTACTGCAGCCCTCAGAAGAATGACGTTTTCGAACGCCACCAGTTCTGGTCGCACATTATGTCAGCAGGAATATCGGTGGACAGGTTCATCACAGAGCTGCGCCAGAAGAGCAAAGACTGTGAGTTTGGCAGACATGAAGATGACATGATAAGAGACAAACTAGTGTTTAGCATAAATGACACTCGCTTGAAAGAAAGACTGTTGCGTGATAATGCGCTCACTTTGCGCAGGGCCATAGAAACATGTAGATCAGCTGAGCTCGCTAAGTCACAAATACAGGCGATGCAGACGTCACATGTAGTCCAAGACACCTCAGTGGATGCATTAAAGAAAGCAACAGGACAAACACGCACGGGCAACTGGAACAAGAACCAGACGAGCGGCAAGAGGCATGGAACTCCCTGCCACAAATGTGGAAATAAACACGAGCCACGTCAATGCCCGGCGTATGGCGCAGTGTGCCACAAATGCGGCAAGAGCAACCAATTTTCCAAGGTATGTAGGTCAGGTTCTGACAAAAGTGGCTATCAGAGGACAAAGACTGTGCATAATTTGGAAAGTGAAGTTGACTCCTTATATATAGGCACACTTGGAGGTGGTAACAGAAATAAAACGGCTCACCAAGCTAAAGGCTCTGTATGGCATGAAACAGCCACTGTTAAAGGCGTAGCAATCAAATTTAAACTGGACACAGGCGCTGATGCAAATGTGCTTCCCATGCACATGTTCCGACAGCTACCAGGTCCAATTCGGCTACGGCCCACAGAGACTGTGCTGATTGCTT
Organism: Ammodytes dubius; assembly: GCA_026122265.1. Lineage (NCBI taxonomy): Eukaryota > Metazoa > Chordata > Actinopteri > Uranoscopiformes > Ammodytidae > Ammodytes > Ammodytes dubius. Next base: position 3,275,059 of record CM047526.1, read on the forward strand.
TTGGGGGAGCCCGACTGCCCACAGATGGTGTTGCATCTCTAGAGTGCAGGACGTCCAAGCATACAGCTGTATTGGACTTCCATGTGTCTAGTCGAGCAGACAAGCCCATTTTGGGTGGAGAAGCATGTGAAGAGCTGCGACTGGTGAGGAGAGTTGAGGCGCTCGCTGTGAGGTCATCACAACCAGTCACCAAAGAAGAATTTCTACAGAGATATGCAGAAGTCTTCACAGGACTAGGTGAATTTCCTGGAGTTCATCATATACACATTGACCCCAATGTCACACCTGTGATTCACGCATGTAGGAACGTGCCACTCGGCGAGAACGGCGCGCTAAGGATATGTTTGGATCCATGCAACCTGAATGAGGCAGTCAAGCGTCAACATTACTCGATCCCTACACCGGAAGACGTGCGCAGCAGGCTAACAGGTAAATCCATCTTCTCAATCCTGGATGAAAAGGATGGATACTGGCAGATCAAGCTAGATGAGCCATCGTCAAAACTATGCACCTTCAACACGCCGTGGGGCCGGTTCCGCTTCCTCAGGCTCCCGTTCGGGATCAAGTCAGCCAGTGAAGTGTTCCAACAAAAGAACTGTGAGACCTTCGGCGATATCCCAGGTGTGTACGTTATAGCGGACGACATGATCATTGCAGCGTCATCAGAGAAGGAACATGATGAAATACTACAGAAAGTAATGGAGAGAGCGATGACAGCACATGTGAAGTTCAACAAAGACAAGATCCAGTTTAAAGTTGATACTGTAAAGTACATGGGACACGTCATCACGGCAGCAGGGCAGAGAGCAGACGACACAAAGATCAAAGCGATTGTTGACATGCCCACCCCAGAAGACAGACAAAGTCTCCAACGTTTGCTGGGAATGACAAAATTCCTGGCGCAATACATACCAAATGAAGCCTCTCTCACTGCGCCCCTCAGACAGCTGCTCAAAAAGGATGTAGTAGGGGAGAACGGGGTAATTTGTCACATGGGTTGGATGTCACATTCGTTATATCTCGCCACCAGAGCGCGCTAGCTCTGAAATGTTGATATAAAAAAGGTCCAGAATTGGGATCAGAGGTCACATACATAGTCTTCCTTGGAGGAAGACAGCTGCATTTCAGGCGAGAGGATGTTTTGTGTTTTTCATGTCAAAAGTCCCTGTTGTAGCAACTCCAGCTTGCACAAGTGCTCTACACACGCTACCTTCCAAGATGATGCCAAGTACCTTGAGTGCTGCCATCTCAATGTGGAACCCACCAAACATCACGATAAAGTTATCTTCACCATGAGCTGCTGGCCAAGTCCACTGGATTTGTTTTGCCACTGCATACAGAGGTTGATCCAGAGTGATGATTGATACCTGACCAGGATTCAGAATCTCCACTGCCTTCTTCACCACATTCATAGAATGGCGTATCATGGCGAACGGTTTTGGCTTGGTCATTGAAAAGGGGAAGTACACACTACATTGTGTAATTCTTGGTGTTAACAATGTTTTTATGCTTTAGTATGATTATTGTATAACATTTAGACAGAGTGAGATCCACTGTGAAGATCCCTCTCCATTGATGGCGAGCCTCCCAGTGTGATCCTTCCAGGCCAAGGAAACAACCCATGAAATACTCCACATGTGGTATGGCCGTACCAGTCGCCAGGATTCACACATCCATTGGACTATTACACACGTCCTTTCCAAGAACTGTCACAGGACCAGTTACAGCCATTTTAACAGAGAACCACTGACAGTGGATTAATTAACCGGAAGTGATCACCAAACAGACTGACTAAAAGGACTATTGACAACACTTGTTTATTTTATATGGCCCATGTTTTTATTTTCAAATGATGTATATGCATATGTGTTTTGGGTGTTACCTACAACTCTATGTGAGTAAACGTTACTGCTTGCAACTTACCTTGCCTGGTACTTTCATTGTGGTAACTGTTTATATCACTTAGCTCCTTTGGAACCTAGAGCAATATTGACTTACTCAGAGTGGGTTACACAGATATAATAGCAATTACACCACTCAAACATGCTAAACTGATGTATTGGTCAGGCTTTGAAATAGACATTTACTTTTAAGCATAGAAGGTCAGCATACAACTCATGAACTGATTATGTATTTCATGAAAATATGCATAACTCCGCTAATATTTGAAGGTTTTACCACAATTTAGTTCCCTGAATGCCAGATATATGAAGTTGGGTACTTTCTAGCATGTTTTAAATAGCACCACTGCCTTGTCCATCCTTGAAAATGTAGGATTAGACACCATTATCATGATCCTAGGTGCTCTACAACCCAAGCTACTGGTATTATAACAGTTGCTGGTGGCCATTTTCAAAAATGGCCGCCGTGGGCGCCATAGGAAAAATTGGCGATGGCCCTTTAGCAAAAAGTCTTCCTTAGGGCATGCTCTATCAGTGTGCCAAAGCTCATGTTTGTGTCATAAAAAGCACAATGCATTCACATATCTGCTGGACAATAGGCTATTATGCCTACCAAATTTGGCTATTTCAGTGCAGGAGTAGGCCTACTTCTAGAGAAATCTCATTAGAAATTTAACTGTAATAGATATCTTCATACAACCACTGGTTATTGTTCAATAGCATCCCACACAACACATAAATGGTATATTTGGTAGGGATTTATGTTTTGGTGATATGTGAGAGAAAAGCAAAGGAACCCTCTTTTCCTATCACAACAAAAGTACCATTTCCGTCTAAACTAAAGCTATGTATACAGGACCCTATTTCAATAAATGTTTTGCTAAATTACATTTTAACTTTTTGGTGATGTGGGACAGACACCTGGCTAGTACCTCAGCAAATCTGATGAAGAAAAGAGTGTGCATTCCCAAGTTATGGACTTTTTTGTCACATATCCCCTATTCGGAATGGCCTAATTTGGCTCTTTTTGAGGGAGTGGGGTAGTTCTAAAGAATAACCAAAAAAACACATTTCCCCCAAAGATAAAAATGCTCAACAATCAGTTTCATGAACAGGACATTCTAAAGATAAAAAAAATCATTGTTGAGGTTTGTTCTACCTCGGGTAGGGGTATCTCGAAAACTAAAGCCTTTTTTGAGCACTTGCTGCTAGACTATAAAGGAACCCCATGTGTTGAGCTTTTGATCTTGTTGCAAATTGTAATGTCACAGAAAACGTGTTGTGTAAAGAGAGAGGTAAATAAATGGCAAAACATTGGAGAGAAAAACTTATTTGGGATATGTTTCAATCAAACGTAATCTGAGGGGTAAATAAATTACAAAAAATGTGTTAAGGAATTCAATTAGACGTAATCAGGGACAAAATTAATTTTCGGGCAAACATAATTGAGAATGCTGTTCTCTGGGAACGTAATTTTGATGAGACATGGTTGGTATGAGTTTGGAAGTCCAGAAACAGTAAAACATGTATTTCTTGAAAGTAGGAAATATATTATCAATATGGTAAAATGGCAGATTTGGAGGTTAAGGGTTTTTCTGTTATATCTTTGTTTGGGCATGGTGAGGATCATCGGCTGTTTTCCAGGGCAGTTCTGCAGTTCCTGCAAGATACTGAACTGTATTCAAAAATCTAGTTGAAGTTTGACCTGTGGGTTGCAATAATACACTATTCATCGTCTACACTGCCGGAATTCTGTAAGAAGAAGAAGAGGAAGAAGAAGAAGAAATGCAGCGCTGTGATTGGACGCTGGCTGTTTGTCAGGAAGAAAGAGCTGCTGTGTAGAGGCCGAAAACTGTGCCTCGCGCTGGACCTGGGTGATGCTGGAGTTTAAACAAACTAAACCTCCGCGCTGCTTCTGTTTGTCCCTCCAGCTTTCTGTCTGCTCACAGTAACCCAGAGCCGCTGCGTAATGCGACTGGGAGGACACTGACGCTGTTGTGTCGCGACGCAGCCGCAACCCTTTCTGAAGTGAAACCTGAAGTAGCCTATTTCTCCAAACAGAACGGCTTTGGCTTTCGGCTCTGGGCATCCCTAAAGCTTGAGCAGGAATCACTCACAGAATCACAGAACTATCCTCTCATTTAGCGAGGGAAAACCACACCTGTTATGACTGAGCTAGCCTGTACGACACCCTTGTTCCCTTGAAGCAGCACCGTTGGATTTAGTCCCAAAGATTTATTGATTGAATCACCTCAAAAGCAATTGGAAGTTTCGGCATCAGGTGAGTGAAATCCTTAACTCACCAGCGCCAATGTTTAAACTGCTAGTTCAAACCTTCCAGCCACGATGTTTCATTTTATATTTCTCGTCCTAAATGGCTGATTTGTCCGATTACATTTTTAATCTAGAGAGGCAGCAAGCAGATACAAATTTTGTACGGCCCAGAAACCCTGCTACAGTTTAACAGCGGTAGTGGTGGCAGTAAATGGAGCAATATTAAAGGTGGAATAAGCGATTCTGGAGAATGTTTGTTGTCAAAATCACTTTTGGTAAAATCAGGGAATATGGCATGGTTTAGCCTTGGTGGCCCCGTTGTTTACATAGGGTGAGTTTCCCTAATGTGGGACAATTTTTGCAATTGCAACATGTAGCCTACGATATTTACATAAGAAGCCAATATATTTGACCCATACATGAAACCATTCAGAAATCCCCAAGATTCTGGCCAATTAAAACAGAAGAAATAATTCAGATGTCATACTCAGAATTCCAAGGGGCTTGAAGACCACTGTCAAGTTTCAACAGTCGGTGATGATTTGAGGCACCATGTCATCTGATGGTGTTGGTCCACTGTGTTATCAAGTCCAAAGTCACCACAGCTGTCTACCAGGAGATTTTAGAGCACTTCATGCTTCTGTCTGTTGACAAGCTTTATGGAGATGCTGAGGCCGCCGTGCAGTCACACAGGTTGGCAGGCTCTGTGTGTATGCCAAAAAAACCAACTAAAAACCTCAAAAGATATCGGCTTTTGCCATCTACATGTCTCTTTATTGCTTTAGTATGTTCTTATCTACTCTTGTGCTTAACATTCACACAACAAATGGATAAAAACAGTGAACAAGTCCTCTACCCAGCAAAGAAGAGTCAACACCTGCTCTACACAAAACTACTGGACAATGGACGTGCAAGGCTACCCTCAGGTAAAGATGAACAGTCAGACCAACTTAAACCTTTCCTGGGAATTGCACATGTTCTGATGATAATGCTCCTGGCTGGCGATATTGAAATGAATCCTGGACCTTTAATGAACTCTTATTACCTGGATGCTAAACCACCACAGCTAACAGGGCCACTGCTAAGTGGGCCACAACTACAGCTAATTGGGATACAATCATGGCTAACAGGCCTTGATTTAACTGGGCAACAACCACACCTAGCAGGGTTACAATTACAGCTAGCCAGGCTTCATCCTCAGTTAACTGGGCTACAAGCACTACCAGCCAGGCTACAGCCGCAGCCCACCGGGCTACATCCTCAGCTAGCTGGGCTACATCCTCAGCTAGCTGGGCTACATCCACTGCCGGCCAGGTTACAACCACAGCTAGCCAGGCTACATCTTCACCTAACTGGGCTACATCCAAAGCCAGCCGGGCTTCAACCACAGCCAACTGGGCTTCAACCACAGCCAACTGGGCTTCAACCACAGCCAACTGGGCTTCAACCACGGCCAGCCGGGCTTCAACCACAGCCAACTGGGCTTCAACCACGGCCAGCCGGGCTTCAACCACAGCCAACTGGGCTTCAACCACGGCCAACCGGGCTTCAACCACAGCCAACCGGGCTTCAACCACGGCCAACCGGGCTTCAACCACGGCCAGCCGGGCTTCAACCACAGCCAACTGGGCTTCAACCACGGCCAGCCGGGCTTCAACCACAGCCAACTGGGCTTCAACCACGGCCAACCGGGCTTCAACCACGGCCAACCGGGCTTCAACCACAGCCAACTGGGCTTCAACCACGGCCAGCCGGGCTTCAACCACAGCCAACCGGGCTTCAACCACAGCCAACCAGGCTTCAACCACGGCCAACCGGGCTTCAACCACGGCCAACCGGGCTTCAACCACAGCCAGCCGGGCTTCAACCTCAAGACACTGCAATGACTACAGTTCGAAACAGAGCTTTTATGAAGCATCGCAAGTATAAACTCTTCCAGACACTAAATCACTCTCGTGTACTCTGGGATCCAAAAGCAAAACCGAAGGGTCTGCTTGGTGGACATATAAATATCCGAAGCATTATGCCTAAATGTGACCAAATTCAACATCTACTGAATGACTCAAACCTAGACTTTCTTTGCATAACAGAATCATGGTTGCATGCAAATAGTGCTATGGCAGGTTTAACTGTACCGGGATACAACATTTTCAGAAAAGATAGGCTTGTAGGTAGGGGAGGGGGTGTGATGTTTTACGTCAAAGAATGTCTCACATGTAAACAAATAGAATGGTCATCCGCCAATAATCTGGAATGTATTGGTCTCAATGTAATACTATCACCACACATGGAAATTACGCTGATTGGAATCTATAGGCCCCCATCTGCCTCTAACAATTTTTATGATGAACTACAAGCTGTTCTCAAAGAGTGTAATTGGAAGAAGGAGATCATTCTATTTGGGGATTTTAATGTAAATTGGTTGGACAAGTCAAATTGTAAAAAGCTGAAATCATTAACAAGTCGTCATGACCTTACTCAGCTAATCAAAGGGCCTACTAGAATAAGCAACACTACAGAGACATGCATTGACCTGATTTTTAGCAACAAATGTGAACGGATTGGGAAAACATATAATATGATCACAGGGCTGTCCGACCATAATTGTATTCTTTTTTCCAGAAAATTGACAAAGAAAAGGTTTGGTCTCCCCTCTAGTAAAGCCCCGGAACAATTAAAGGTACCAAAGAGTGAGATGAGTAATTTGGAAGCAGTCTTAGCTAAAATAAATTGGTCAAATTATTTGTGTCATGAAAAAGTAACTGAAAACTCCCAAACCTTCATGACAACCATTCAAGAAACAATAGGTCAATTCCAAAAAAAGGTACATGTAAAATCACAGAAAAAACACTTGCCCTGGCTGAATAGCACCATCTGGACACTAATGAAACAGCGTGATTTTGCACTTAAGACTGCATACAAAACTAAAACAACACATGATCGGCAGATCTTTACATCACTTAGAAATAGAGTAACAAAAGAAATTAGAAACGCAAAAGCAGGCTTCTTCATTAACATAATAAGTAACGCAAAGGGTAATACCAAAGAAATCTGGACTAGTATAAAGAAACTGATGGGAAACACAGTATCACATAGAGTCATCAGAGAGTTAAAACATAATGATGAGGTAATCAGTGATCCACAGCAAATGGCTGAAGCTTTTAATACTTATTTTGTAAATTCTGTAACAAATTTAACAAAGGACGGAAAAGGACAAGCTTTTACCACATCTCCAGTAAACACATGTGCTCCTGTTTTTGAAATACGTGCAGCATCACAGGGGGATGTTGATAAGATCATTTGTAGACTGAAAAACTCTAGAGCCAAAGATGCATTTGGTATGGATACGGTATTTTACAAGGAACATAAACAGTCACTCATTGAACCAATCACCAACATTATAAATCAATCCATAACAGAAGGTGTCTTTCCAAACTCTTGGAAATGCTCTGTAATCACACCGATCTATAAAGCTGGGGAACCCACAGAAACAAGTAACTATAGGCCAATTAGTATTCTTCCAGTTGTCTCCAAAATAATAGAGAAACATATAATAGAGCAACTTGTGGCACATCTTGACAATAGCCCATTTTATCTCCACCCAATGCAGTTTGGCTTTAGAAAACACCACTCAACTGAAACCGCCATTTGTTATTTTGTGGAGAACATAAAATTAAGCATAGATAAAGGGGGGGTCATTGGAGCAGTGTTTCTTGACTTGAGAAAAGCGTTTGACACTGTCAACCATGAGATACTAATGGCAAAATTGTCTGCTTTTAATATTTCTTCACGTACTGCACAATGGATGAGATCATATCTTGAGGAGCGAAAGCAGTGTGTCAGATTGCAAAATACAATATCTGATACCTGTGAGAACAACTTAGGTGTGCCTCAAGGATCAATATTAGGGCCACTGTTATTTAGTATTTATATAAATGATATGCCAAACATCTGTCCATCTAATGTGCAATGCCAACTGTATGCTGATGACGCAGTTATCTATGTTCATGCAAAAAATACAGAGCAAGCCGCTCACAAACTGACAGCTGCAATGGACAGTGTTTCAGAATATCTAGAGCGCTCCCAATTGGTTCTTAACCTAACTAAAACAGTCTGCATGTTTTTCTCAAAGAAGGCCTGTGATAAAAATACAGATTCCATGGTATCAATACAGGGCCAAAAACTTACAGTGGTCCAGGAATTCAAGTATTTAGGTGTTGTTATCGATTCACAATTAAATTTTAAGCAACAAGTAAAAAAAACAGTAAACAGAATGAAATTTAATTTATCCAACTTCAGATACATTAGAGAAAATATGCCATTTGATTCAGCAAAACTATATTTTTATTCAATGATTATACCTCATATGACATACTGCATGACAAGCTGGGCATTGGCATGCAAGACCACGTTAACATCTGTGGAAACAGTATACAAACAAGCCATTAAGATTTTAGATAAAAAACCGAAAACCTATCACCACTGCAATATCTTAAAGAAGCACGATTTACTGAGTTGGCAAAACATGATCAAGTATGCAGACTGCACCCTGGTTTTTAAAATTCTCAACAGACTCGCCCCAGCGCCATTGCAAATGTTTATACAAAAAAATGAAAGTAGATCCACCAGGGCAACTTCTCGAGGTGACTGTATTGTTCCTTTTAGAAAAAGTGCCTATGGACAGGCTGTATTTTCATACCGTGCAACTCATACCTGGAACACACTACCCGCTGCTCTACGTGAGCTTCCCACTCTTGGCTCTTTTAAAAAACGTCTTAAAGTATGGCTGCTGGAATCTCAAAACTGTTCACACAATCTATCATAGATTTTTTTATTTTTTTTTTTATTTTTTTTTTAACATTATTTGAATAATTGTTTTTATTCACTTGTTCTGTCGGTTGCATGTTTTTTTTTTTTTTTTTTTTTTCTTTTTTTTAGATTGTCTGCTTTTATTATTATTTTATTGTCTGAGTACACGCGTATGTTTGTTTTATGTGATTGGTGTCGACCAATCAAGGGACAAAGGATGTAAATTAGCACTTGCTACAATCCTGTATATTTACATGTAAATGTCTATTAATATGCAATGTCCCTTTAAATAAATAAACTTAAACTTAATTACTTTTTCCAGCAAGACTTGACACCTGTCCACAGTGCCAAAACCACAAGTAACTGGTTGACTGACCATGGTATTACTGTGTTGATTGGCCAGACAACTCTCCTGACCTGAACCCAATAGAGAAACTATGGACTATTGTCAAGAGGAAGATGATACACACCAGACCCAACAATACAGACGAGCTGAAGGCCACTATCAAAGCAACCTGGGCTTCCATAACACCTCAGCAGTGCCACAGACTGATAGCATCCATGCCACACTGCATTTAGGCAATAATTTGTGCAAAAGGGGCCCAAACCAAGTACTTAGTACATATGCATGATTATACTTTCCAGAGGGCCGACATTTCTGTATTTAAAATCCTTTTTTTATTGATTTTATGTAATATTCTAATTTTCTGAGATTTTGAATTTGGGGTTTTCATAAGCTGTAAGCCATAATAATCACAATTATAACAAATAAAGGCTTGAAATATCTCACTTTGAATGTAATGAGTCTATATAATATATTAGTTTCACCATTTAGGTTGAATTACTGAAATAAATGAACTTTTGCACGATATTCTAATTTTTCGAGTTTCACCTGTACATCCTTTGCCCTTGAGCCATTAAGAGAGGATATAATCATATTCACTTTGGAGTTGGTAACTCCTCCAAAACTCAGAATGGGAGCATCTGCATCTAGAGGAGTAATTTGATCCAGAAAAATTCTGAGACAGAGTTGTTGTTGAGTTTATAAAATAAGAATTAAATGCTGCTGCCACTTGACTTGAATCCTTTGTTACATTTCCCCCTATGTTTAGTTCTATTGGTTTACTGATGGCATTTGATTTCCCTGTTAATTTTTTTAAATTCTGCCAGATTTCTTTGGTATTCCCCCTAGCTTCACGAATAGCATTAAGGAAAAATGTTGCCTTTGCCTGCCTGAGTTCTTTTAAAACCTTGTTTCTTAGTGTGGTATAATGGCGCTTTTCCACCGCATGGTATCAGCTCGACTCGACTCGCATTTTTGGCTTTTCCACCGCAATTTCATGGTACCTGGTACCTGGTAGCGGCTGCTTTTTTGGTATCGCCTCGCTCTAGGTTCCAAGCGAGCTGAGTCGATGCTAAAAGGTGACGTCGGCAGACGGCCGGCCACTGATTGGCCAGAGACTATTGTCTGGCCAATCAGTGGCCGGCCGTCTGCCGACGCTTCTGATTGGCCAGAGACTACCGGCTTCATTCTGTTGTTTATTCTCCCCAACTCTCCGGGACTTTTGAGTGTATTTACGCCGCGTGCAGCCTACTCTGGCTCTCTTTCATTTGATTTGCATCACAGATCCGAATTTTTTTTCTATATATTCGCTAAGCTCACCCAGTGTTGGTTGTTGGAGAAGTTACTTTTAACATACGAGAGGAGACATGTAGGGCAGCTAGCAGCTAGGCTAAATAGTAGCCAGCTGGGACAGACATGATAGCGAGCGATTACATTACAAGCCTCGGACTGCACTGATTACCTCAATAAAATATTCAGGCTGAGACACGGCTTGCATTTGAAAACACGTATCCTGAAACAAGCACTAAGGTAGATGGTTTCTTTTGCCTGGTTTACATTTCATTTTCCTCATAAAAGTCTGTATAGTTGTTTCAAGTTTCACCATGAAAGAAGTACCATTATCATCAACACTTTCATGTGTAAGCTGTTCATTCCAGTTGATTTGTTTAATTGCATGTTCCAGACTAGGTAACTGATTTTTCGGGATTTTAAACTGATCTAACTTTGGGTAGGTTACTAAATTTGATCTATTTTTTTGAGAGTTTTCTTACGATCAGAATCATATTGTGGTCGGATAGCCGTGTGACCAAATTGTAAGATTTCTTTATTCTTTCTGGTCCATTTGTGAAAGCCAAGTCAATGAGTGTCTCTGATGAGCTAGTTATCCTCGTTGACTTGTGGAATTCCAAATTACTTGTAACACGTTTCAGCTCTTTCCTTTTTGTTTTATCACTCCAGTTTATGTTAAAATCTCCTAATAAGATTATCTCATTTTTAGTATCACATTCCTTCATAAGGGCATTCAATTTATCATAAAAGACAGTTTTTGTGGACGGTGGTCTATATATTCCAATCACAGTGAAGGACATTTGGGCTGAAATAATTAATTTGAGATCAATGCATTCTAAGTCATTTACACAGGATATGTGAATTTGTGCACAATTTATACTGTCTTTGACATAAAATAATATTCCGCCACCCCGACCATCAGCTCTATCTCGCCTAAACATATTGTAACTGTGAACGTTTAATACGTCACCAGGAGAGTTTTCGTGCAGCTATGTCTCTGTCTTATGGGGGCGGATAAGCCTTTGGCTTCTTCCGTCTCCCTTCGGACAACACAAAGTATGATGTATGAATATTTGCAAGAGAAAATTGTGTATTGTGTGGAATTGTCCGAAAGAATAATAAATAAAATAAATAAGCAAAGTCCAGATTTGATTCATACATAAACTCTGTACAGGTCGCAGAGCCTTAAAATCCACTCCGCGCAGGTTGGAATCAACTCCATGAAATCTATCCAGCCGGGAGTGTGGGGATATCACGATGTTGTGTCCTTTGCTCTCAGCGGACCAGACGGATGGGATGAAGCCGGCAGGCTGACCATAACTAAAGTTTCTCCATGAGCCTCTGTGGATATATCGAGGTCTACGCAATAGTCCTAGCTGCTTAACGATGGAAATACAGGGTGGGATTGAGCGATTGTTGTACTTCAGCAGCTGTGAGGCGAAGTACGTCAACATCGAACCAGCCAGAGTGATGTTAGCCTGTTAGCAGCGAGGTATGGACCGGAAGCAGCTGGAGAAGAGCTGGGAGGCAGTGCAGAAAAATCCACGAGACAGTAGAGACAGCTTTGCAGGTTGACCGGGGAATATTCCTCACCAGGATCAAAAAAATAAATAAAAAAACTCCAGCAGTGACCAGGAAAATGTCACATTGGCTACTTGTTTTTAGCCGTTGTTTTTAGCCGTTGCTGGGGACGCCAAAATAGCAAGTGAGCTACACGGCTACACGGCTCTTCCACAATAAAACTGGAACAACTAAAGATAGTCCATAAGCTTGCTTTTTGTTTTTGAATTAGCTTGCAGGGAACCAAGAAGAGATTAAAGGTTCACAAAAAATCGCCTTTTAAAATAAAATAGGACAAAATTGGCCCAAAAATTGCTTGGAGAAGCGGCGAACAGACAGCGCCAGCGTCCTCTCCAGCTGATGTTTACATTCAAAGATTCATTGCGTTTTTTTCAGAGATGGCATAAAATAAAATAAAAAATAACGAAACAGCAACGTGTTGCTCCATCTTCTTAACTTTTATCTTCCTTTCTTTTTTTCTTGTACTTTTTTTTCTTTTCGTCTGGTAGGCAACTTCTTTTTCTTTTTTCCTCCGTTGACAAGGCTGTTTCCGTTGGCAGCAATCAGGGTTGCTAGGCAGCAAGTGTTTAAGTGTTGTACTTATACAAGGTTTCACAATGCTTAATGAACTTAGTTATTTTCAGTTCTAAAGCTGTCCGATGCATGGACATATAAAGAGGTCCGATGCCAAACTTCGCCTTAACTTCTTCCTGTTTACGTTTTGACATCTACGATAGCTTGCAGGCTGCTGCCTGAGCCTGTTCTGTTGTCTCCTACTACTAGTTAAGTATCTCCCCTGCTGGTAGGATGTTTAATTGCTGCCCATACAGTCTTTGGTGCTGCCACATAGTGAAATTAATTGCTGTGCTGCCGGACTCACACTGCGCAACACAACATCTATATGATCAATAACAATTTCACGTGATCAACAATATTCTTAACGATCAATGATCGATTAATTATGCCCATCCCTATTTATAACAGTATCGACCTGTGAACCTTCAATACAATTCATATTGCACATGTTCCTACATGTGTATTTCCCACATTTAAATGAGCTTAAATTGGACCTGTAAACCTTAAAAATATAATTCATATCACACATTTCATTTTCCTTAATGTTAATTTCCCCAATTTAAATTATGCTGTCCCACATTCGGAAACACATTACCGAATACCTTCGGAAACACCTTTCCGAATGTAGGACAGATACAGATTGAATGAAGAAAAAAAACTTAAACAAATGTTCCCAATATTATTGCATAATTTGATGCATATTTTGTATCATAAACATAATCTGATAACAAATGGGAACTAGGCAGTACTCGAGTTGGAAAAAAAAATCAGGGGGGATGGTGGATTGGCTTTAACGTTTAAGGACAGATCATTTGTGCTGATGACAGCGCTGATAGGAGACCAATGGTGTACCATTTTGATTATTGTTTAAGCACAGATAGAGATAATTATTATATTATATTCAGTGCTTGAAATGGGGGGAGGAGTGCCAGTACTCCCTTATTCACATATTAGTTTGCGAATCGGTAAACCATTGTAATATTCTGAATCAAGACACAGAGATTGAACAGCCACTCCATTCAGGTGGTGGGCTGATGGAAATAGGCCTAATAGGTGGACAGAGTAAAGTGAAATGCATGAATCTGGTGCACTTTGAGAGGAAAATTAAGAGGCTAAATCTGAGGAATTTTGTGAACAACTTTTTTCTTTGTACAAGGCCTACTTATTTTTGGAATAATTTGGAGACACAAGTCAGATGAATAAAAAGCTATTGAATAAAGACATGTATTTACCATGAAATTTTAATATAAAATAGAATATTATGCAAATAAACATCCACAAAGTTGTAGAACTCTGAAGAACATGAAGAACTCTGTTCTGTACAGATGAGGCTGAAATCGTCACCAGCACTAGTCAATGCATTATTTTATGATTCGTGGCAAACTAAGCTGAACGATTAGATGACAGACAGCTTCATTTTGTTAGCTAGTTAACTGCTGAGCCAGCGTGCTGCGCTGCTCTGGATTGACAGAACAGATTCAAATATCGCGTGTTCATGTTGAATGCAGGTGGACAGGTGAAGCCTACTCATTGGACAATGTTGGGCTTTATAACTTATGTTTTATTTCACTTACTTTCAGTAACAACCAGCGTAATTCACGTCTATTCTGGTCTGAACGTTATTAGCGTATTTCAGAGAAACGCTTGTCCGCGGCGCCGTGATTGATGCACTGCGAGTGCATGCTTATGTTTGCGTATTGCACCGGCGCTCAGACAGACAGCGCAGCGAGGAGCTGGCAGATTCTTCAGAGACGCGAGGGTGGGGGCGGGTGGACCAAACCAATTTTTAAGAAGGGGCTAAGGGGGTTATTGAAATGATTAGAATTAGAATATTGTATGACTTGTGGCTTTGTTTTAATTCGGATTAATTCGTATGGATAGATATTAGTTCAGTGTATTCATAACCATTTTGTCATAGAGGCTAGGGGGCTGTGTGTGAGCCCTTATAATTGTCATAACTTACCCCCCCATACGACGGCGCTGGACAGAGATACCTAAGATGCACAGCACGCGAGCGTACATTTTTTGCCCTTGCAAGATCTTTGCGCTTGCTTTTTGGCACAGTTAATGTAATGTGAGCTTTTAGACACATCAATGCTGTATAAGTGCTGTCAGAAAAACTGATATTAAGGAATGATCCAGACAAATTTTGTAAAATTGCAAGGGGGAAAAATCTTATTTATGTAAAATAAATAAAAAAATAAAACCTGTAGAACACAATGTGCAATCGACTTTGATTGTTCCTGTGTCGGCTGTGCTTGCATGTTTTCTTTCCAATTTTTTCATGAATAAAAAGAAAAACTTCTTATAAACATCACCCTTTTGTTTATTTTTTTTAATCGCCACTTGCATCAACCTGAAAATGTATTTACAGTAGGCAGCCTGAGCCGATAGAAGAGAAGGCTTTGGGGGAGCGCTAGCTGAGGGGGCAGAGAGTGACCCCCGATGTTCCAGCAGCAGCATCGTGAGAGGCGGAAGCAGCACTAGGCTTGTTTACAGGATTAAATAAGTACAGTAACTTTGTACTGTTATGTGTTGTCGCCTCTCCTCGCTGTAAACCAATTTGCCCTCTTGGGACACTAATAAAAATCTTGAATCTTAAATAAGCGATACGCTACACAAAAAGTTGTGTAAGTCGGTTTGAATAGAGTAGGAAGTGAATGAGCTTTTGCGCACCGCATTTACTAACCGAAAGAACAAGTTAACGTGTGAAAAAGTCGCTGCGAGCCTACTAACTGGGGTTAGCATGGGATAGTTGCGACAGCTCATAGCTCCCACCGAACATTTCAGACGTAACTGATTAAACCCTATTTTCATAGTTTTTTTGTTTTTTTTAACTTGTGTTGCCAGTGACACTGGTACTGTTTCAGAGACAATGCCTAGAAGCAGGAAACCGAAACGAGCAAAAAAGGCTTCGACAGAGACAGATATGTCACAGGACAGCATTGTTAGCATTGACGATGGTGCTAACACAGTGGCTTCCATTCCGGATATGCTCGAGCGGACTAGAGCAGCCATAACAGCTGAGATAGCTGCTGATATTAAAGGCATGGCTGTTGAGTTTAGAGCATTGTTTGCCAGCATGGACGCTAAGTTGGACGACATCCAGGTCGTGGTCTCGGGCCAAGGGAGACGTATAACTGATCTCGAGGAGAATGCGGCAGCTGTTTGCGGACGCCTGGAGCAAGTTGAGGCTACGTGCTCCTTACTCCAGGAAGATAACAAGGTGCTAAGAGCTAAACTATCAGATTTGGAGGGAAGGAGCAGGAGGCAGAACATTCGTGTGGTGGGCTTGCCGGAGTCACTTGAGGGCGCGTGCCCCACCGCCTTTTTTTCCGAGCTCCTCTTCGAGGTTTTTCGTGATAAAATTCTCCTTTCTCCACCGGAACTGGACAGAGCACACCGTACTTTGGCACCCAAACCTGGCCCAGGCGAGAGATCGCGGCCCGTCATCCTACGCCTTCATCGATATCAGATTAAGGACCTAATCATGAGAGAGGCACGTAAGCAGGGCGAGATGGAATATCACGGCCACAAGATACGGTTCTATGAGGACTACAGCGCGGAGGTCGGGAAGCAACGGGCTGAATACAGGGGGGTCATGGCTGAGCTGTATCAGCGCGGTCTTCGTCCCTCTCTCCTCTTCCCTGCGAAGCTTCGTATCACTCTCCAAAACGGCGAGAGAAGGTGGCTGAGATCTGTCTCTGAAGCATCTAACTTTATATCCACATTGGGTGTGATTCCGTAGTGAATACGACTGCCTGCCGTGAGTATATAATGTGGACAAATCCTTTTTTCATATCCCCAGCCAAACTCTCAGACTGACGTTACTACACGCATTTTTTCTCGCTTTTTTAAATTGAGTAAATTGGCTGGAGGAACGTGATATTTTTTGTTGCTTGTCATTTTTGACGTATTGTCTGGCTCACTCGCTTTCTTTTTTTTTTTTTTTTTTCCCCTTTCTTATTTTGTATCTTTATTTAAAAACGGCTAGATAAGCTTGTCTGTTCTTTATTTTCTTTCTTATTTGTTATTTTTATTTTTTATTTTTTTGTATTTCGAATCTGTTGGGTGAGCACGGTTTGTTTGTTTAATGTGTTGTCATATTGACAGTTTGCAGGATTGTTCATAGTGTTACTAGCTGCTATGGGGTGAACTGCCCAAGACTTATGTGGGAAGCTAGCACAAGTCAGATAGTCAAGGCTTGGAATGTCTGTTGTGAGACTAGTAAGGGTCTCCAGGGGTTTGCTGTTTAGAGCAAAATATGGGGTGGGTTCTGGGTGGGATGGGGTGGTGTTTACCGGGGGTTTAGCTGATAAGTTATCACCTGCTGTGTTTTCAGTAATTTGTGTTTTTCTTTTTTTTGTTGTGTTTTTTTTTCTCCCTCTGTATTTTGCTACTCTTTTTCTTATCAGAGTAACTCTTTCTATTTTCATTATAACTGAGCTAGATGAAGGGCAATCTTAATTTAATTAGTTGGAATGTCAAATGTCTAAATCACCAAGTAAAAAGGGGTAAGGTCTTAACCCACCTAAAACGGCTCAGGGCTGGAATAGTTTTTCTTCAAGAAACCCACTTACATGACTCTGACCATGGGCGATTAAGTAAATGCTGGCGTGGACAATTTTTTCATTCTAATTTCAGGGCTAAGGCTAGGGGCACAGCTATCCTTATTGATAGTAATATTCCTTTTGAATCCTCAAACGTTATATCAGATAAAAATGGACGTTTTATTATTGTTTCAGGCAAACTTTACAATAAGTCTGTCATCTTGGCTAACGTCTACGCGCCTAACGCCGATGATGTAGAATTCTTTGAGAGATTTTTTTCTCAACTCCCCGATCTCAATTCCCATTCTCTTATTCTTGGTGGGGATTTTAATTGTTATCTAGATCCAGTCTGAGATCGCTCTTCCCCCAAACCTGCCACTCTTAGCAGATCTGCAGGTTATATCAAATCATTTCTTGCTGATTACAGCCTCTCTGATCCATACAGGTTTTTATACCCCACAGGAAGAGAATATTCATTCTTTTCACATGTCCACCACACTTACACCCAAATTGATTATTTTTTTGTTGATAATTTATCGATGTCAGACCTAAAGTCATGTAGTTATGAAAGTATTGTGATCTCTGATCACGCTCCTCTGCTCCTTCAACTGGCTTTCTCTGACGTTGAGTATACAAGAAGGCAGTGGAGACTGGATCCATTGTTGCTCACAGATGAGAGTTTTCTTTCACACATCTCTACACATATTAAAACTTTTTTGAGTATAAATAAAACACCTGATGTGTCCAATGCAACAATTTGGGAAGCTCTGAAAGCCTTTTTGAGAGGTGAAATTATATCATTTGCAGCATACAAAAATAAATGTACAAAACAGAAACAAACTAAAATAGCTGATCAGATTCTGAACATAGACAGACAATACGCTAACTCACCTTCATCTGAACTTTACAAAGAACGTTTAAAACTTCAGACAGAATTCAACCTTCTTTCCTCTCGTCAGGTTGCAGACCAGTTGCTTAGGAGCAGAAGTACTTTTTACGAGCATGGTGACAAGATTGGTAAACTCCTGGCCAATCAATTGCGCGGATCTAGAGCGAAGCAACTCATCCCGGGAATTCGGACAGACAGTGGGTGTACAACATCAGATCAGAAACTGATAAACGAAAAGTTCAAAACATTTTATTCAAATTTGTATAGTTCTGATTGTACAGTAGACGCAACGGTGATGGAAACCTTTTTCAGTGGCCTGAACATGCCTTCCCTTTCTCAGGACCTGAGACATAGCCTTGAGGCACCTATTACTCAGAAAGAAATTTTTGCAGCAATAACATCTATGCAATCAGGCAAATCTCCTGGCCCAGGGGAAAAAAACTAATCATTGTATTGTATTTGCTTTGCAAATTCTTTTGATGAATAAAAAAACCTTTGAAAGAATGAATAGAGTAGGAAGTGAATGAGCTTTTGCGCACCGCATTTACTAACCGAAAGAACAAGTTAACGTGTGAAAAAAGTCGTTGCGAGCCTACTAACTGCCTTTGCAAAGGAGAGACTGCGCTCTGTGGACGTGATTGACGGTTGACCACAGAAAAGCAGGTGATGGGTGATTTTGGAGGCAGGCTTTCGCCCGTGCCCACCCAATCAGAAGCTAGGAATGGTAATAGTATATTATATACACATTTTTTAATTGGCTGGAAAAATAGAAATACATTTTCCCTGCCCCTGGCTAGCGCCGATATCGAGAGCATAGTGGAGTACCGGCAGCCTAAGTGCCAGTGTTACTCAATGTTGAAATAGTGGTAATACTTCCACATTCATTGATAAAATAACAGGGATGGGAAGGGGGGATGGCAGTTTTAGAAGGGGGATGATTTTGCGATCTTTATTTCCAAGGGGGATGCCATCCCCCTTCATCCCCCCTCAACTCGAGTACTGGAACTAGGGGTGTGAACGTGTACACGTGTTACTAGTTAGTAAATCATAACTGTTTAGGAAAAATCAATAAATGAAAACCTTTTTTCATTTTTTTTTATAAAGTTTTTAAATTATGGCTGTCAAAATTAACGTTAGTGCAGGGTGCATTAATGTATACATTTTTATAACACAATTAACACATGCGCAGAAGGATCCGCCCTGTGCATCCCACCCGCTCTGCACTACACTCACTCTAACGTTGTGGCTAACCCAGAATCAGTATCTGCGCACGTCCAAACATAGTAGCACCCTAGCCTATGGTTTGAACTTCAAACGGCCACGTCTGATGTTGGAAGCAACAGGAGGAGCAACAGTCTGCTCCGTTCAGAGCAAGGGAGGACACAAACGTCTGGAGGTTTCAGAGGTGTGTGTGTGATAAGTGACAACAACATAATGCCGGCTTTCTGGCACAAATATTTGAACAGTCATACACAAACACACACACTGCAGTCAAGTTGTATTGGAATGCAAAACCTATGGATTCACCAAATAAATGGCATTCTATAGCATATATTTGCTCAAAGACATAGCAAAAGACACAGGCAAATTGAATAATGGTGTGGTAGGCCTATGTTTTAGTTTGATTATATTCAGACTACGGAATCTTGAGTAAATTATTCAAAATATATTTGGCACAGGAGGTTCAGATTTATTTTCTTTTGTGCTCAGCTGAAATTGTTTCCATTCCAGAAGTGAAATATCTGCTCCTTCTCTAACCTTGTGTTTCTTTCTCTCCCCTGTCATGCAGTGCCATGAATCTGTCAGGACAACAGCTGCTACCCACATAGAGGTCTCTTTACCTCTATTTCCATTTGCTTCACGCCAGAGGATGCTTGGAATGTGTCGCGGGCGCAGGAAGTTCTTGGTGGCCTCTCTCGCCCTGCTTTCAATCCCAGCACTCACCTGGCTTTACCTTTCCGTTGGGAGCTTTCAAGGTAAACACAGATCTCTAGCAAATAATAAAAACACTTCAGGGGCCTGTTTTAGGAAGAAGGTTTGGAGGGAACTCAGTTTCAGTTGTCTCGGTTATTAGAAACTCTGGGTTTTCCCTTTCAGGAAGCAGGTTCAGCTTAACTCTGAGTCTGCTACTACACGCGGCAACAGACTTGGCAAACCTAACCTACTTGGTTGCAGGTTTGCTTCAACCAACGACGAGCTTGTTGTCACTTTTACATACAGAAAAATCTACGAAGGGCCTCGGCCACTTGGCAAAAATAACACATTTTTATCCATATGAAATAGGGCTGGGCGATATGGGCTGAAATCAATATCTCGATATGTTTTGACTATATCTCGAATTATATTTGAAACTTGCACAAGGCAAAAGTTTGCACATTTTATTGATTATTCCACATCCTTCGCTGTCGTCAATTCTTTAACATGTTGCCAACTTAAGACTTTTTCCGCTATATTTGCTGCCATAGCAATAAGGCTAGTTAAAGACCAGAGACGCATCTTGCAACTTTAAAAAAAAAAATTGGCTCACCAGGGACGAGTAGCAACGGCTGCTGTCTACTCCTCCTCACCGCTGACAGCCCTCACTCAATCGGCCTGTCTAATAGCAGCCCCCGCCACCTGCAGCAGCCAGCAGACAGACAGCACCCTGCAAGAGCTGCCAGGTGATGTTTGTAAACACTTAAATTGTTTTATAGGTCCACCTTCAATAGGCCACTGCATATCTATCAGTGATTCTTGAGAACTGGGACATAAGGCCGTCTTCCATATGTAACTGCTGTTATGTTTAAAACTAAAAATATTTAAAATTGTAGATGTTATTAGGGATTAAGAATAGAATGTCTAGAGCACAATTATCCCCTTAAATTAAATGTTATCATTATTATGTCAAATATATGACACTTGTTATCTTCTCACGACTTCAAGTGTGTCCTCAGAGAAGGTTTCAGTCTTTCATATGCAATAAAACCTATTAAAAATGTACTTTAATGATTAAAAAGAGTTTTTGTCATCAAAAGCAACACTAAATAATCTCTCATATCAATAAAAACTGTTTTTCTACAACACATTCATGTTTTATAAGAATTCTAAGTGGTGGGACAACTTTACTATAAGTCAACACCGTCAGACATTTCATTATGTAAAATGTAATAAAATCAGGTGAAATAAGGGGCAGCTTTCACTTTGAAGGACCTCTTGTCAAATTCTACCTCTGCACAATACATTAGAGTCAGACAGGCTCTGATAAGTGTTGTAGTTTTAGAATATTTTACATTCCGAATCTTGAAAGTCCTGTGTCACAACCATGACATGTCAACACCGACTTACAATTTCTGAAGAAGTTATTTGAAATGTTTTGATAATTTTATTTTCCTGAAGTAGTTCATACTAGCACCTAACATCAACAGAAAAACCAAATGGCTACTAGATAAATTCCATTTGTTATGTTTAAGAAACGTTAAATATGTCAACACCGTCAGACAGGAAATCTGACGGAGTTGACATCTGAAAACAAAGCTGGGAGGTTGTGTCAAAGCTTAGCTCAGTAGCTCAGTATATGTTGGATACAAACATGTAATTTAATTTGCACACTGGACAGGTATTGAGGAGGACCTGTCCTCCTTTCCATTTATCTATGACATAAATGCATTAGACCCAATATCAAGAACATATATAGTCTACAACACTGGAACCATCGAAAGTTGTCAATTCAGTTTAACACATTATTTTTTGCTGGCCGAGTCCCATGGGGGGGACGCCCTACCAACTGAGCTAAGGGCGCCCCTTGTTAACACATTTTTGAATTGAATTTAACGTCTCAAACAGCGTACCTAAATGGACTTGTACTTATATAGCACCTTTCTAGTCAGACTTCTCCACTCAAAGCGTTTTACACTTCTGTCACATTCACCCCCTGTATACAACAATCACACAGAGGCTCACAAATCAGAAATTCTAAGGCTGATCTGACTACATTGCCTCTCATTAAAGGCCTACTTCACCAGTGGGAATATGAAGGTGTATTGAACTCTGAGATCCTATGTAGTATAAATGTGCAAACATTTTAGAAATCGGTTCATCCTAGCCTGAGAAAAGGCAGAATGAGTTCAATAGTCTCACTGTCTAACCCTACATTTTGCACAGTTGTGACATCACAACTACAAATTAAGTGTACATTTATTAACTGTGACAAAATACTTTTTCCATATCACCTACACAATTAATTTTTTTTTTTAAACTTCATCAGAGGTCTATATCAAGTTTTAGGCTCAATCCTCATGTAAAAATAGTTTCTCCCTTTCCTTATTCCACAGTGAAACCTCTTCCCATTTCTCCATTGCAACCCCAGTCATCCACTGTAATGGGAGGTGCCGGCGAGAGGCAGGCCCTAGAACTGCGAGTCCGGGCAGTGGAGGAAGAGAACAGGGCCCTGCGCCGGGAGCTCATTCAGCCACCTAAAAGCCCGCCTGCACGCCATCAAAATGGTCGCCGTGGCAACCAAAACAGGACACATTCAGAGGAGGGCACTGGCGAAAATGAGGGCCAGAAAGCTACTGCAGTAGGAAACAGCTCAGACTGTGTGCAGCAGCCTGTTGTGGATAAGTGTGAGGTGAGATATACTTGTCATAGCAGATGTTTTAACTACAAAATGTTCCATCGTTAATATATCATTCAATCAGCCATTGACACTAACGGTGGCCCGCTTGCCCGGGGCAAGTGAAAATAATGTTTTGGCAAGTTGAGATTGCTTTTTGGTTGCCCCGACGGGCAAGTGGATGTTAGAGGGGTTGTCAGTAGTCTAGGCTATTTATTCATGTGTTTTAGAGTCCGCAAAAAAATTTTTTCCCGCTAACCCACACAAAATAGATCGGCTATATTTGCAATTGAGCAGCTGCGCGCGGCAGCCAGCAGCATCACGCTCTCTCTCTCTCGCACTCTATCTCTATCTCTCTCTCGCTCTCTCTCACACACACACACACACACACACACACACACACACACACACACAAAACAGCCTGTGTGCACGCAGTTTCGCTGTCTACGTTCCGAAAACCGGCTCATTAGGCTATACGGACCTGGTTCCGCTATATTCAAAACCCAGAAATCAATAGGCCTAACGTTTGAGCTTATCAATACCGCTATGGAGTCCAGTAGGTCACATGATGTAATTTTAAATATCAAGCAGTAGAGTCGGGTCATCTTCAACTAAAGTATTGTACCTTCGACTGTGTTGAAGAAACTCCTTCAACCCGCTTCAACTCCGCCTCCAAAACGCTGCAGACAGGCTTGGCACCGTCTCTTCATTCATTCAAAGTAGCGGTGATCAACAAACGAGAGACTGTTTAGCAAGTCCCTAAATCCATATTAAAATCTGCAGGATAATAACTAGTTAGCTTAAAAAAAATCGCAAAAGGTTCAAATGTGATGCGTTCAGATCGGCTTGGTAAAATGATTATTAGGCAAAGGTCAATAAAAGGACATCATGTGTTCAAATGTAACATCAAGAAAAAAATATTTTTTGTTTTTCGTGAGAAGCTTGAATAATACAGTTTGGGTGAAAAACTTGTTTTCCCAGCAATATAAAATAATTAGTAGGCCTAAATATGGAATTATGACCTGTTTAAAGTCCCATCCTTAGCTCCGCTAATCTTATAAGCAATTGAAGCAATAATACCAGTTCTCTTTTAACAAAATAATACAAAAGTATCAATAAAGATTTGGATTGTGGAGTCTTTATAATGGTATCAATATGAAAAGAAATGAATGATCCCCCTCCTTACTTACAGTATAAACCGGACAATAGCTTTAACATGGTGAACTTTAATCATTTTATGGCAGACGATCACTTTTTGGCACAATGTGACCGTTTTAAATAAGTAAAATAAGTAAAATTTTTGCTGAACACATTTGTGTGGAAGCTAACATTCAGCTTGACTCTGAGCTAGACTGAGTTTTCTGAGACCCCCAAAACCAGGCCAGATGCATGGCAAAAAGAGGCCCTTTCACGATGCTGCAGCAGGACCAAGCTCTTGGCTGTATGTGTGATGTCATGATATCTAGGCTTATATGAATTGTTGTTAGTTGTATGTGGTCAGGATGAGACAAGTAAGCAGTGTTTGCATTTAAGAGATAAAGTTCGCTAAAATGTATATTAAGCATATATCACTGTTTAACATTTTTTGATTTTTTTTTTGGGCAAGTCAACACGACATTCGGGCAAGTACAACATTACCTGTACTTTCCCTATGGGCAAGTGCTTTTGAAACCTTTTGAAAAAGTTTTATTTTACTTTATGGTTTTCCTTGAGTTTATGGTTTTCTATTTGTTTGCCAAATTGGTGAACTGAAATGTGTTTTTGAACCCCTTCCTGTTTTTAGTTTTGTTTAATGCACCGCTGCAGCGCGGGAAATACGACATAGCCCACCCGATAGTATAACTGTGCAAATACAGGCGCTTTCAACAGTGGGTCAAACGCTCAATAACCCTTGATTTAACTCACTATTTAAGATAGGAACTGACAATACATTTGATATGGATAACATATTTTCCTTGTATCAGCAGTTATTTGTATTACTTGTGTGCTGAAACTTTGGCTCAGGAACAAATAATAGTATACAATGTTTTATTCTCTTTTTGCTCTTTAAAATAATGAGACGGTTAATACGTTTTGATGTCACTTTGTTCTAAACCAATACAAATGAAAGCTGCGAGCAGTGATGACCGGGCCCTCGTTTGGAGCAAATGGGACCGTGCAGAGCGAAGTTAAAGCGGCTTCATATTTCGAGGCGATGACGCCAAGATACATCAAAGGCGTTTGAGCCAATTGAACGAGCTTCCCGTATTATCATTGTGGCTGTCTTTAGACCTCCCTGGACAGCTTTGAGGTTGATTTGATCAAGTGTAGGACTTGTACGTAAATAACTAACTTGCAATATTCACTTGACCCAGCAGGTGGCACTCAAATTTTTTCTGAATATTACTGTGTGGGCTTCCTCAGGCCTTGGGTCTCATTAACCATATAACATTTGAGAGATGTTCAGACTGACCCTGCGTTCCAATACCCATACTATCTACTATCTACGCACCTGAAGTGGCGTCACATCGACGAAGCCTCCATCTGAAAACAAACGGGGATGGGACGGAGATCGAAGCAAGAGGCAAGATCAAGGCGCAATGTTATGATTAAATACATTTAAAAAAGTGCTTACTGCTCCCTACTTGATTATTTTTATCGTCAGATGTAGTGTGTAGAATAGAAAAAGAAAGAGTATGCGTTTCGGAACGCAGGGTGTGTATGGTGGACTTAAGAGCGACTTCCTGTTTTTTGGTGAAGATTTCAAAATACAATACCTGCTGTTGATCCTGCAGAGTAAAATGGACCCTGCGTTCCGAATCGCATACTCTTTCTTTTTTCTATTCTACATACTACATCCGACAATAAAAATAATCTAGTTAGGATGCAGTAGGCATACTATTGGGACATACTTTTACATCATAACATTGCGCCTTGATCTTGCCTCTTGCTTTTATATCCGGCGCATCCCCCTTTGTTTTCATATGGGGGCTTCGTCGATGTGACGTCACTTCACGTGCGCACCGGATTGTGGGTCAGAATCGCCCAAATAGGATGCAGTTTTCAACACTAACAATCTTGGCCGGATGAAGTAGGACATCCAGGTACTTCTAGGGCTGGGTGGTATGGACCAAATCTTATATCACGATTATAGGTAATTTTATATCACGGTATGGATATATATCACGGTATAGTATTTTTCATTTGAATTCAATGGATTAAAATAACCGTATTGTACTTCAATCACATTAGATTATTTTCATATTTTGCTTGGAACTTAAATTTCCATACAAAAGATTAACTGGTGCAAAATACCACACCAGTCTGACTTTAGTCAGTCAGTGCAAAATAAAAATGACAGCATCAACCAAATAAGACTACATTTTCCAATTGATAGTAGCCTATATCAAAATAATGAAAGACTTGAATTTTCCTGCAGTATTTGCTCATCTTCATTTAAAAAAGCTGTCAAAATTAACTAGTGTGCAAATGTCTAGTAATACTTTCACTCTAGCTTCAACTCAAATAATATTTTCAAGTTTGACAAGTTTTAAAGTTATATAAAACCAGCCTTGCTGGCTGTCTCCACCAATAACAGCATGGGGGTTAAGCCCTGAATAGATGCTAAAGATGTCACTATTAGCCAGCTAGCTCACGAGAGCTATCCCATGTAGTTTGCGGCTTAAAACAAGCCACCTCTGCGTCACGGCAACAGCACGCTGAAGCGTCGCACACAGCAGCTAGTTTCCTTTGCCCGTTAACATTTGACCGCTAAAACCAGCTGCTCTGCCACCGTGACACGGAGTTTGTTTGTTAACTGTAAAGTGACGGCGCACCGGAGCTAAACAGCTAGAGCAACAGATGAGGCTTCTTCTACTGAGGGTAGAGAAGCTGTCTAGCAGCCCAGAACTCTGCTGCAGAGCCCCTGTGTGGCGCGGCGGTGTAACTGTAGGGACTCGGAGGGACAGCTGCCTCCCGTGACATGAACTTTTTTTCTCCGCGGTATAAACGGTATGGGCACATCTCTCCCGGTAGACACTTTCATACCGTCCACGGTATGATACCGTCATACCGCCCAGCCCTAGGTACTTCTAACCATCCTAAATATGGCCACAAGAATCGGGACATCCTATATCTTTTTTCTGCCTACTATATAGTAGAAAGTATGCGATTCGGAGTTATAACATTTTTATGGATTTGGCGAATAATGCGCCGCCATTTCGACACCGTGGGTCAAAAACTCTCCAGTGTAACTGTAGGGACTCGGAGGGACAGCTGCCTCCCGCGACATGAACTTTTTTTCTCCGCGGTATAAACGGTATGGGCACATCTCTCCCGGTAGACACTTTCATACCGTCCACGGTATGATACGTCATACCGCCCAGCCCTAGGTAGGGGAGAACGGGGTAATTTGTCACACGGGTTGGTTGTCACAATCGTTATATCTCGGAATCAGAAAGGCGCTGTCTGTGAAATTTTGGTATGTAAATATCCAGAATTGGGATCAGAGGGCACCTACATAGTCTTCCTTGGAGTTAGACTGCTGAATTTGAGGTGAGATGACTGTTTGTGTTTTTCATGTCAAATTGAAAATATTTAGCTCCTCAGTATTTTTCTTCTAGGCTTTTACACAATGGGTTTATAACAAAACACTTGTTACCCATACAAAGTGTGAAGGGTAAACTATAGTTTAGATTGTGGTTAGCAAGCTAGTTAGTTGTCAGATGGTTGTTGGCCTTGATGCTAGCAAGAAATTCAAGTTGGGGTTGGTCGTCACATTTTTTGGGGGTTGGTTGTCACATGTTATCTCAAGGCTGCAGCCAGAAAAGGAACCCAATAACGAAATAAATTGTCAAGCTGTATCCTCACTGACACCCCAGAGAAGGAAAGAATAGAGCAGGAAAAGGCAGCTAGCATGCAAAAGAAAAAAGGGCAACAAAATCAAAACAACCCAGTGCATCCCAAACTAGACCAGCTGCCAATGCTACAGTAAGTTATGTAGGCCTATTTGTCAACTTGACAATGCAATTAAACTTTCAAATTTAGTTCTACTTTCTTGCCTTCTTTTTAAGATTATTCCCATTAAGATAACATTGTGACAAACAACCCCATAGTGTTTGACAACCGACCCCTTGATGGGGTTGGTTGTCACAATGTGTAAGGGTGTCTTTGATGATTAATTTCTTCTTTATTACAATAAGATAGAAAAAGTGAGGGGGACACATTTCAAGCCAACACCTTAAGCTTCAATTCAATGTAGGAATGACTATTGAAAGATGTTTAGGTGATAAGCAATTCTCACTAGAGTAAAAAGTGTGCCTACTTACCCCGTTCTCCCCTACTTCTAACCATCCTAAATATGGCCACAAGAATCAGGACATCCTAAATCTTTTTTCTGCCTACTATATAGTAGAAAGTATGCGATTTGGAGTTATACATTTTTTATGGATTTGGCGAATAATGCGCCGCCATTTCGACACCGTGGGTCAAAAAAGCTCCGGGGGATTTCATCTACGATGTATGAGGACTCCACCTATCATTTTCGTTAAGCAAAAGATCATCCTGCTAGGAGTATTAATTTTAAACATCACCTGTAAAAACGAGTCAGAAATTCACAAATTTTAAAATAAAAGACTTCCCATTGATTTTGGGCGGGGCTTCAAGAGGCTTTTTTGTGGGGCCTGCAAAAATACATTTGGGTATCAAAATTGCAGCTAATACTGGGCTTTCACTACACAACTTTTCACGCAATTTGACATTCGCAGATGAATGACCAATGTCGGACTGAAATCACAGGAGTCTTGTTGGAGTTGTGGCTCGCGCCCGTAATCTCAGTCGCTTGGTGTAAGGGATTTCAGTCTTTCTTCCTCCCGTCTTGACGTTCCGACATTATCAAACGGGTTTGATTTATCATTAGTCTTGAGGGGCATTGGCTCAAGCAAAATGACATGACCAATGTCACACTCTCCAGCACCAAACACGACGCAGGAGGAGCGGCTTTAGTCGCGACCTGTGTTCGCCTGTGAGTCACTTTTTTCAGACACTTTTACCTAGCAGCCTCGGCTGGAGAACTGGTCAAGTAACTAAAGGAAATCCCCCGCTCGGAATATTGAATTAACTTTTTTAAAATGAAATAGAACAACGTTTGAGATTTTTAACGTGATCATGCATGACATTAGACTACGTGATAAGGGCATATAGTTGTTTATATTTACTTAACACCAAGTCCATTTTACCTGCTAAGAAAAATATTTTAATAAATAATATTAATCTCAAAAGGAATCTAGTTGTAGTTGTCTTGCAATATGCTACCCCCTGTCTTTTCAAAATCTCATTATGTGAGTTGATTCTTTAGATGTGAGAGGGTGTCAGTCTTCAGTCTTTTCAAAGTCTTTTAAAAGTCCTCCAGTGTAAGCCCAGCATAAGTATAACACTGCCTGAGTTATGATGAATTAAAGTTTCATGAGGTTGGTTTTTGATGTGATCTCCGTCAACTTTGACCCCCATTGGCTCCCTGATACAAGGCTAAATTAGAAATCTCCTCGCAAATAAACACTGGGCAAGGGATTTGAGTATTTCAGAAGTGGTTTGACGTCGCTGGCATGAAATCTCCTGGACAAGTTCGTTAAAGTTTAAAATGGCAATTTTAAGCACTAAATCCAAAATGGCGAATTTCCTGTTGGGTTTGGCCCAGAACATAAAGTTGCATTTGTGTGCGTCTCGGGCCAATACATGTTCCCATCAAATTTCATGCTCCTAACTTAATTTTTCATTACGCATTTCCTGAAAACCTGTTTGGGGCTCCTGCACAGATCTGGTGAAGGGTACAGAAACATTCCTGCTGCTTTAAAGTCACAATGAGCGAAGTGGCCTCCGTCATCTGTCAATGGAAGAAGTTTGGAACCACAAGGACTCTTCCTAGAGCTGGCACCTCTACGGTAAACTGAGTGATAAGGGGGGAAATGCTTTAGTTAGGGAGGTGGCCAATAACCCGATGGTCACTCTGAAAGAGCTCCATTGTTCCTCTGTTGCGAGAGGAGAACTTTCCAGAAGGAGGATCATCGCTGCAGCACTCACCAATCACGCCTGTATGGTAGAGTGGCCAGACGGAAACCACAGCCCGCCTGGAGTTTGCCAAAGGGAACATGAAAGACTCAGACCATGAGAAACAAAATGTTCTTGTCTGATGAGACAAAGATTGAACTCTTTGGCATGAATGCAAAGTGTTATGTTGGAGGAAACCAGGCACCACTCATTACATGGACAATACCATCCCTACAGTGAAGCATGGTGGTGGCAGCATCATTCTGTGGGGATGTTTTTCAGCGGCAGAAACTGAAAGACTAGTCAGGATTGAGGGAAAGATGAATGCAGCAAGGTACAGAAACATGGAAGAAAACCTGCTCCAGAGCGCTCTTGACCACAGACTGGGGCGACGGTTCATCTTTCAACAGGACAACGACCCTAAGCACATGGCCAAGATATGGAAGGAGCTGCTTTAGGACAACTCTGTGAATTTCCTCGAGTGGCCCAGCCAGAGCCCAGACTTGAATCCCATTGAACATCATGGAGGGATCTGAAAATAGTTAAAATTCAAAACGCTCCCCATCCAACCTGATGGAGCTCGAGAGGTTCTGTAAAAAGGAATAGGCAAAACTGGCCAAAGATAGGTGTGCCAAGCTTGTGGCTTCATATTCCCAAAAACCTGAGGCTGTAATTGCTGCCAAAGGTGCCACAACAAAGTATTGAGCAAAGGCTGTGAATACTTATATACATATTATATTTTTGTTTCTTATTTTTAATAAATTTACAAAAATCTCAAAGAAACTTTTTTTTAAGTTGTCATCCTGAGGTATAATGTGTAACATGTTAGACTATATATAGTGGTGCTGCGTACAGAAGGTTTAGGCTATTTTACATTTTCTGCATCAATAACTATGCATGTGGCAAACAGCCCCAGCGCGATGTGACAGTTCACTCTGCTGTAAAGGCTGTTACATACTCCGCGAGAAGAAAGAACAAAGTTCTCGGTGACAGAGCTGCGAGAAGAAAATGACGTCATTTTCTTCTCTCAGCTCTTGTTTAGCTGTTCTCGCAGCTTGTTCTCGACACATCACCCGGGCCGAACTTTCTTCTCGCAGATTGTCCGAGAACTATTGTGTGATTGGTCAGTCTGAAGTCAATGAGGAAAGCGAAGTGAAATCAGCTGGCGCTACTCAGTCAATTACCATGGTAACAATGCGCCGCGGTGAGGAGTTCGGCAGTTGAGTTCTCGTGAAGTATGTAATGTCAGACCAGAAAGAACTTCTCGCAGCTCTGTCACCAAGAACTTTGTTCTTTCTTCTCGCGGAGTATGTAACAGCCTTAAGCCTTATGTCACGGCTTCGTTTCCTTCATTAACTTACTGATCAATAAGTTTACTTATTTAACGAGTTTCCTCAGTGAGAATGTATCGCTCAGACAATATAGTCAGGTCCGCGGGATTTGAAATTTGTGTAGTTTCCTTAAAGGGCAGTGCTCTAAGAGCCAATTTAAGCTCAAACTCTGGAACAAAAACTGGTCTGAGCAGGTA
This sequence comes from Ammodytes dubius, assembly GCA_026122265.1. Lineage (NCBI taxonomy): Eukaryota > Metazoa > Chordata > Actinopteri > Uranoscopiformes > Ammodytidae > Ammodytes > Ammodytes dubius. The sequence goes on from CM047526.1 coordinate 3,306,393, forward strand.
GCCGTGTTAGCTCTGTTACCACGGTGATCTAGCCAGGTAGAAAGAGAGCCACCTTTTGTAATACTGAAACTCTGGCTTTAGACTCAACAGACCTCGCTCAGCCCTTAATCTTGCTTCGTAGTATACCCCTCTGCTCTGCATGTAATCAGCAAGTAAACTTTTGGGGTATCCCACAACCCAATATCCAATCAGAAGAGAGTATGCTACTAATGGGCACGTCTCTCTGCCGGTGTACTCGCAGAGAGCGACAGAGGGGTGAATGTTTATGCGCCTACAGTGGCAGAGCAGGTAAAAATACTTCCCAAAGTCTGTTTTGATGGTTTTATCATGTTTGATCACACTTATGGATCTGAGATGGTGCTAGATGACTCGCTGCTTGAAGACCACAGTGCATTAATGTGGTAACGTTAGGGACGAGGGAGGGGACTGCTAACTGCAGTCATTGACAGGAAGTTAGCTAAAAGGACCATTTCGCTTACTGAACCTTCAATACTTTTATCTAAGTTGTTGAATGCGCCACAGATAATTTACTATGAAGTATATTCTCTTTGTTGTAATTAAAACTGCTTTATGCTTTGTATCTGTTAGGGCTGGCCCGAATTATTCGAATATTCAAATCAGGGCTGTACGCTTATTTTTTTAGGTGGTAGCACTGGTGCTAGCAAGCAAAAAAATTCAGTAGCACAAAAATAAATTCGGTAGCACACAAAGTATGATTGACTTTGAGCATGTCATCTTGGTCTCGTTTGAGATTCTCAATTAATATTATATCCTAGTGTGTGCAGTAATAATTGTAGAAAAATGAATAGGGGTGCACTGATTGCAATTTAGACAAAATAATCTAACCTGCCAATTGCAATTTTTTGCTGATTTAGAATTATTTCTCCCCATACAAATATAAAAATAATATCTATATCTATATCTTTTTTGTATATACATATAATTATTATATTGATAATAATAAACATTTTTAGAAAATGTCCTTCTGTTAATTAAAACCAAACTTTAAAACATTAAACATAGCCTATTAAATAAACAAGTATACATATTGGTACAATTTAGGATAAATTAAAAAGGTTGTTGTGAATATGTTGGGAGTAGTTCTTCAGTGGCTTATTTCAAACTTTGTTTAAATAGACTAGTGTTGACTTTTCTCTGCAGCTGAATGAGTTGCCTTTCAAGCTAGCTAACTACCTGAAGCGCTAACTTCCTGTTCTTACCGGCTTCAAAATAAAAGTCAACTCACGTTTGGCAAGTAACAGGCTTTTAATGTGAAGGCGCACAGGAAATGTTGTTTGCACACGCGCTAACTTAACCGCGTTAATGTTAAGAGCCGTCTCCTTCCGGTTATTACCGTTGGTGAAGTTTTTAGATGCTACAAGCACAGATCCCGAGCAAACATCTTTCACCAGCCAAAGTGGAGGGTGGACTCAATAACTTACTCACCTAAGACTACATTTAGGCTACCCGCCTGGAGAATGTAGAGCCCTCCAAGCAGTGTTGTGCATCTCTCCTCTGTGTCTCAAAGAGACAGCATCTGCTCAAAGCTATCGCATTAGTGCGAGTGGAATTGTTTTCATCATCGCACGTGATCAATTTCAGTAGCAAATGCGATCAAAACTGTCGCACTGTACAGCCCTGATTCAAATACTCATTTGTTAAGCTAGTATTCGAAGCTCAATTCAGTATTCGGAATATATATCAGTGATTCTTGAGAACCGGGACAAAAGGCCGTCTTCCATATGTAACTGCTGTTATGTTTAAAACTAAAAATATTTAAAATTGTAGATGTTATTAGGGATTAAGAATAGAATGTCTGGAGCACAATTATCCCCTTAAATTTAATTTTATCATTATTATGTCAAATATATGACACTTGTTATCTTCTCACAACGTCAAAAACAGTGTGTCCACAGAGAATGTTTCAATCTTTCATATGCAATAAAACCTATTAAAAATGTACTTTAATGATTAAAAATTGCTTTTTCATCAAAAGCAACACTAAATAATCTCTCATATCAATAAAAACAGTTTTTCTACAACACATTCATGTTTTACAAGGATTCTCTTTTTCAAAGGTTTTTTTATTAAACGTTAATAACAACAAAATTGTAGCACAGCGAATACAAATTTTTTTCCCCTTTTTCTCCCGAACATACATATAAAAAAAACACACAGAAATAAAATTGAATCAAATAAAAAAGGGGAGGGGGAAGCTACTCTTCAATTAATGTGGTCGGTTTCTTAAAATAGTCTAGGAAGGGGCGCCATATTTTATGAAATTTAGTCTCAGATCCCTGGGTAGTGCAACGAATTTTTTCCAGATTCATACATGACATAATGTCTCTAATCCAATGTGAGTGGGAAGGAGGAGCAGGATCTTTCCACTTGAGTAGGATAGTCCTGCGAGCAAGTAGTGAGGTGAAGGCCAGTACTCTCAGCTTCACTTTGGGTAAGCCCGAATTTGGTGCAATGCCAAAAATTGCAGTGAAAGGGTTCGGCTTAATTTGATGCTGAAGTACTTCAGAAATTGTTTGAAAAACTGATGTCCAGAACTCAGTCAAGGTGGGACACAACCAGTACATGTGAAAGAGTGATGCCGGTGCACTCTTACAGCTATCACAGGTCGGGTCTACATCGGGGAACATACGAGCTAATTTGGTTTTAGATATGTGGATACGATGTACTACTTTAAATTGCACAAGAGCATGTCGGGCGCAGATGGAGGTAGAGTGTATCCGATCCAGGACTGAATCCCACATGTGATCTGTGAAGGCAGAACCTAGGTCCTGCTCCCACAGGGTTCTTATAGCTGCTAATGAGGGGCTATGCAACTTCGAAATAAGGTTGAAAAACACAGAAATTGAGCCTTTTAATGTGGGGTTTACAGAAAGAAACAAATCAACATGATTGGCTGGCGGTTTATAAGGGAATTGGGGAATTAACTTCTGCGTAAAATGCCTGATTTGCAGAAATCGGAAAAAATGTGTCTTTTCGATACCAAAATGTTTTGTCAATTGGGAAAAACTAGCAAATAGATCATTAATAAATAAATCACCGATGCATTTTAAGCCTTTTTTATGCCAGATCTTGAATGCACCATCCACCATCGAGGGGATAAATAAATGATTAGCTGCAATTGGGCTGAAAAGTGAAAAATTCTGCATTCCAAAATTCTTCCTAAATTGGGTCCAGATTCGAAGGGAGTGCTTAATCACGGGATTACTGTTGGGAATAGCCGAAGAGAGTGGAAGTGCGGCGCTTAAGAGAGCAGATAGAGACAATGGGCTAACAGCGCTGGACTCCATTGTTACCCATACTGGGGCTGAGTCGTCAAGGTGAAAATGCACCCAATACACTAAAGAACGGATATTAGCAGCCCAGTAATAGTATTGGAAATTAGGGAGGGCCATTCCGCCTGTTTGTTTTGGTCTTTGAAGAAATGCTTTCCTTAACTGAGGGTGTTTGCCATTCCAAATATAATTTATCATTAAAGAGTCAAGGGCCTGAAAAAAGGATTTGGGGAGAAAGATGGGGAGACATTGGAATAGATATAGGAACTTTGGGAGTAATGTCATTTTAATTGAATTTATTCTACCTATGAGAGAGAAAGCCAGAGGAGACCACTTCGATAGTATTTGCTTCGCCTGATCCAATAATTTGAGGAAGTTCGATTTAAATAGGTTTTTAAAATTTCTGGTGAAACATACCCCAAGGTAACTCAGATGGTCTGTCACCACTTTGAGTGGGAGAGCTGTGTAATCAAGTTTAAGAGCTTCTTTATTAATCGGAAAGAGTTCGCTCTTGCTCAAGTTAAGTTTATAGCCAGAAAACTGACTAAAGACCTCCAACACAGAAAGTGCCTCCGGTAAAGAGGTGGCTGGCTTGGCGACAAACAAAAGTAAGTCATCGGCGTATAATGATACCTTATGTTCAATTCCTCCTCTCCATATCCCCTGAATCTGTTTGTTACCTCTGATGGCAATCGCAAGTGGTTCGATTGCAATAGCAAAAAGGAGTGGGCTCAAAGGACAACCCTGCCGGGTCCCACGGTGCAGATCAAAACTACTTGAGTAACGGCTGTTTGTTAATACTGAGGCAGAAGGGCATGCATATAATAATTTAACCCAAGAAGTGAAAACAGGACCCAAACCGAATTTCTCAAGGGTGAAAAACAAATAATTCCATTCTACTCTATCAAATGCTTTTTCAGCATCCATAGAAGCGAGGCATTCTGATTCAATATTTCTGGGGGAATATAAGATGTTCATTAGCCGGCGGATATTATAAAATGATTGGCGTCCCTTTATAAACCCAGTTTGCTCGGGGATATGATAGAGGGGAGAACATCCTCCAATCTGTGGGCGAGAATTTTAGCAAGTATCTTCACATCCGTATTTAATAGTGAAATTGGTCGGTATGATGCACAATCTAGAGGATCTTTATCGTTTTATAAGGATTCTAAGTGGTGGGACAACTTTACTATAAGTCAACACCGTCAGACATTTCATTATGTAAAATGTAATAAAATCAGGCGAAATAAGGGGCAGCTTTCACTTTGAAGGACCTTGTCAAATTCTACCTCGGCAGAGTACATTAGAGTCAGACAGGCTCTGATAAGTGTTGTAGTTTTAGAATATTTTACATTCCGAATCTTGAAAGTCCTGTGTCACAACCATGATATGTCAACACCGACTTACAAGTTATTTGAAATGTTTTGATAATTTTATTTTCCTGAAGTAATTCATACTAGCGCCTAACATCAACAGAAAAACAAAATGGCTACTAGATAAATTCCATTTGTTATGTTTAAAAAACATTAAATATGTCATAGGGCTGCAACTAACGATTATTTTGATAATCGATTAATCTGTCGATTATTTTCTCGATTAATCGATTATTAAACGATTAGTGTTTTGGTCCGTAAAATGTCAGAAAATGGTGAAAAATGTTGATACATTTTCCAAAGCCCATGTTGAGGTACTCAAATGTATTGTTATGTCCAAAACACACAGATATTTCAGTTTACCGTCATAATAGGATTAAAGAAACCAGAAAATATTCACATTTGAGAAGCTGAAATCAGAGAATTTGGAAATTTTTATTAAAAAATTACTCAAAACGATTCGATTATCAAAATAGTTGTCGATTATTTTAATAATCGATTAATCATCGATTCTTCGATTAATCGTTGCAGCTCTATATGTCAACACCGTCAGACAGGAAATCTGACGGAGTTGACATCTGACGGTGGTGATAGGCCAATGACGGTAAAAAAAACAAAAGCTGGGAGGTTGTGTCAAAGCTTAGCTCAGTAGCTTAGTATATGTTGGATACAAACATGTAATTTAATTTGCCGAAACATAGGGTTTGTATTTTTTCAACATTGCACCCTGTTTTGTCCCACTTCTCAAGAATCACCGATATATATTTTTTTTTTATTAAAAACCTTTATAATTTTTTTTCTTAGAAGTATCTTAAACTGCACTATATGTTGTCAGCAAATAATAATATTCAGATAAATACCAGGGTTTTTCCTGCATAGAGAAAGTTTTGGCGCGTGCCAAAGCGGATTTCTCCAGCGCCAAAGGAAAATCAGGAGCGCCAAAATGATAAAGATTGAGAATAAATATAGCTATTTAAAACCTCTCCAAATTCAGCCCAATTTAAGTCATCCTTCTTGAGGGGCTGGGCAATAACTTGAATTTCATTTTCGATTACTATTATGGCTTCCCTCAATCATGAAAACAAAATAATCGTTATTAAACTATCTCTGTCCCGCACGCCGGGGCATGCAGGCTTTTGAATGCAGCGAACCCTTTCAGTTGTGAGCCCTGCTCGGCCCCTCCCTCACCTGATAGTGTAGCTATCGGCTGGTCCAGAGAGTAGATGGGAGATGCCGGGGGCCTCATTTATCAACAGTGCGTACAAAAGGTTCTAAATTCACTCTTACAAATGAAATTTAGTATGTGCTTAAGTACAAAAAAATCGGTATTTATCAAACGTGCGCTGGCCTATCGTACGCACACCAGTAAGTCATCAATCTTGATAAATCCCACATGTTCTTAAGTACCATGCTCGTTCACGCTCAGACCATTTGCATTCAGAAACGCCTCCAATTATGGTCACAACACATCCCTTTATCAACCATGTGAATGTGTTTTATCCCTCTCCGCTACAATGGCAAAGAGGGCAACGAAAAGAAACTTCTCCAACACATAAATGGAAACCCTTGTAAACGAGGTTGAATCAAAGCAAAACATATTTTGTTGGCTCACTTAGTGCAGGCATTAAAACAAAAGAAAGCTTGCTGCATGGGAAAATGTGATATTTTCGAGCAAGTTGTAAGGCAACGGCATTGTTTGGGGTCCGCGATCTGACAACTTTACGTGCAGTCATTCATAAACTCTTTCAATAAATAAGAGATGAAGATAAGTTCCTAACAACATTAGAGTTACTAAGTGAAATGAGTGATTGGCGAGTCTGGCGAGTCACCGCGGCTCGTCCAGCTCGCAGCTGAGTGCTGTCAGATGAGACGCACAGAGAGCATCGGAGGGATCCTCCGCTTCAAAATATGTGTGACACATTTAATGAATAATCAATTAGAGCTAGGGCTGCACGATATTGCCCAAAATGAGTATCACGATTATTTTGGTCAATATTGATATCACGATATTTTACCACGATTATTCAGTAATTTTAGTGAGTCAAATATTTTTATTGGATTGTCACGTAAACATACCAGCGCTTTCATATCCATGTGACCGGCTATGCAATATTACTGATAATGTACATATATTTGCATAAATATAATAATTATTTACCTGAAGTCAATGCATTTCCACAAAGAAAATATAAATCAAAATATTGCACCAAAACTTTACACAAAATCAAATCAACAGAGCACTGCTTTAACTTTTCCTTGAGCTACATTTCTGTTAAATAACACATCTTTGTTTCCTCATCTGACCTCATTGCATCTCCTAAAAGCAAAATATAAAATATTTTACTCCATTCATTGTACCTGCATGATGGATGTGTATAAAACTTGATTTTGAACTAAATAAAATTGTGCCCACAATGTATAACTAAAATAAGTATATTATGAGCTGCGCCCTGTCAAAATAAATCACAACCTATATGGCTCTACTATGTCGGAATTTAATTTGAAAGGACGGAGACGGGAAGTGGCAGGTAACACTCAGCAACACGTTAGTTAACTGTTGCTGCCTCTCATGCCTTTACTCGCGACGCGAGGTTTCATCTTCGTTTCAGGTCGTGTACGCCGAGGCACTGACTGTATTGAGTTATTAGCAACCCTGAGAGCTTGTCTGATAACTGGAATAGTCATTGCAAACCCATTAAGTTCTTATGTGATGAAAACGTAGTTCAGTACGCCAGTAGGAACGACCAAGGATACGAACAAGCAACGGTGGAATAGTCTACTCGCCCAGCTAGACTGTCTGCTTCAGATGACTGAAGGCTCAGGCTCAGCTGTTAGCCACAGAGCTACTGTTTTGCTAACACAACTCAAGACTCGCACACTGTACAAACAGTAAATGTAATCGGCCAACATGTTTAACAAGGGCTCCATCTAGCTAACAAAGCAATAGCCCCCAACATCAATAACACAATTCACGGATTAAATGACTGCCGAACATTTACATGGCGGGCTGCAGCCTGAAGTTACTAGCCTATATCTAGGCTAACTGTCAATATGTGGCCAAACGTACTCACGTCGTCTTACTGGAGTCCTGTCGAACATTAACCATGACTCCTGTGTTCCCTGCTCTCCTGATACATGCAAAGTCGTGTTGAATTGAATTGAATTGAAAAAGGTTTTATTTCGAACAAGTAAACAATAAAAAACAAAAAAGCAATAATAAACAATAAAATAAATTAAACAAGTGGACAGTTACATTAAAGTAATATTTACACACAGTGAAAACCACAAATGAAAATAAACTGTCTTACACTTGCTTTACCTGTTCGAAAAGGGGTGAGAAGAAGAAAACTTATTTAATCTCACCCCTTCTCCCTGATTTATATATCTATAATGACTATTGGCTTCCTTATTAATGATATAATAATAATCGAGAAAAAAAAAAATAATACATATTAATATATATTAATTTTCAATATGATACAATTTGTTACCAATTGCATATTTATCTAATAATATTGTTGGATTTATCTAATAATATTGTCAAGTAATCTTGGAAAAAGTATTCCATTGTTTTCTGAACGAGTAGTAGCCCTGTTTGTGGACGTCTATCGATCAAAACTATGACTTAGGTCCGTTCACTATACATTATACTCTTGACAGAGGTCTGTCATGCTGGAAATAACAGACCTGACAAAGTGTCATGTAATAATGGGTTATAATCCGGCCCCACACAAAAAAAGAGACCAACAAGGGGATGTATGTGATTTTACAAGCGCAAATATCTGCTCTCGCTCGCGCGATAAGCAGCAGCAGCTTGCTTCTTCGTGCGGCTCTTGGAGTGCTTTCTATCTATGCGGGCAGAAAATTGTTCACACTTTGGGGGCGGAGCCACTGGACTTTGATTGACAGCTCTCGGGGAACCTGGGGTTGCCAGGTTGGAGCATGGACAGGCACATGATCAGCGAGTGGTTTGGGGAGTGATTGATTTGCTTCGCAGCTGAGCACACATTTAAAATATCGCACATTCATCCTACACGTCATCGTGGGAAGCCAATATCGTCATCGCGATGAAAATTCGATATATTGTGCAGCCCTAATTAGAGCTTACCTAAAAATAAGTGAGCCATATAACTATTTATTGCATTTAGGATGTTAGCTCATTTGGACGCTGTTTTGACCGTCTGTTTTCATTGATGTATTGGCGATATTATGTCTACTTTCAGTTTCATCACTGAATCGTGATCAGTGTTCTTAAAGAAACTTAGATTATAAAACAAGAGGTCCAAAACACAGATGATGATTAAACAAACAAATGTATGACTTTATATTACCCTAGAAATGCATGGGTGGATTTGACGCGTGGCGATTATAGATATAAAGAGAACGCTGGCGGTTCTAGTGTTAATGCAGACGTTGAAACTCTTAAATGCTTTGCTTTGTGCTTGTAATATCGCTATTCTACCACTAGATTCTGTTCGTAAGCATGGTCAGAGTTGTGCTTACATTTACATTTAGTCTAAGTACATTTTGGTAAATTCCATACTTTGCGTGGCAATGTTCTTACGCCCTACTTACGCACAGATTTGTGCGCAAGTACGGTTGATGAGAGAGAAGAGAGAGAGAGAGAAGAGAGAGAGAGAGAGAGAGAGAGAGAGAGAGAGAGAGAGAGAGAGAGAGAGAGAGAGAGAGAGAGAGAAGAGAGAGAGAGAGAGAGAGAGAGAGAGAGAGAGAGAGAGAGAGAGAGAGAGAGAGAGGAGAGAGAGAGAGAGAGAGACCTGAACCTCTAAACATCCCGACCAATTAGTTTATTCACTTTAAGTCGAATCATAATGGTCTATGACCAAGCAATCAATGAATAAAAAAAGCAGGAAGTTTAAAGCTCCTTGAGTCTTGACTCCTGCCACCACAACTGTCAACACTACAATGCAACTGCCTATCTATGGGCAGAGATTTGTGTCAGTAGAACTTGAATTTGAATTGATCGACTTGAATATGAATTGATCAACCTGCATTTGAATTATTGATACTTGAATTCGAATTTATACACTTGAATATGAATAATCCATTTGAATTTGAATTAATTGTACTTGAATCTGAATTTTATTTACTTGAATCTGAATCAGTTAATATTCCAAATGACTTTCAAATAAAAATTCAAAATTCAAGTTTTCAAATTCAAGTAGAAAAAATTCAAGTAGAAAAAAATTCAAGTAGAAAAAATTCAAGTAGAAAAAATTCAGATTCAAGTAGAGATGTGCACATCTGGGTTCTTTGAGGAAGAGCAATCGAGTGCAGATCTCTGATCCTAGGCTACAGCGTCCGGCAGGTGACCGTTGTTTAACGTTCAGGAAATATAAAGTCATAAATTAGTTTGTTTAATCATCATCTGTGTTTTTGACCTCTTGTTTTATAATCGAAGTATCTTTTAGAACACTAATCACGTTTGAGTAATGAAACTGAAAGTAGTTATAATATCGCCAATATGCTATATCATATCAATGAAAACAGACGGTCAAACAGCGTCCAAATGAGCTAAAATCCTAAATCCAATAAACAGTAACATGGCAAACTTATTTTTAGGCAAGCTCTAATTGATTATTTATTCATTTTTTCACACGTGTACATGTTTAGAGGCGGAGGATTCCTCCGACGCTCTCTGTCCGGCTTATCAGACAGCACTCAGCTGTCTGTCAGTTGAACTGGACAAGCAAACGTAAAATCATCAGGAAATGATAAAAACATCCCGATGGAGATTTCTATGCAGTGATTTTTTGATTTTACAGGGTCACGTTGTGGCAGACAGTGACACTCTTTCATCAGTCGGAGCTGCAGCGTGAAGTGAAAACAAACTCAGAGTAGGCCTATATAGTCATTAATAAACACTTAGGCAGATAAGAGATCACCATGCTTGACAGATCATAAATATACACTATAATATATATACAGCTTATAGGCTATATACTGTATAGGCTACAGTATAGGCCTATGCCCGTCGCATTTCTTCCCCGTGCCCAGGACAAGATTACGTTTGTGCCCCGCCTTCCCATGCGCACTTCGAGTCAGAGTGCTGAGAGGCGCGCACTAATGAGCATTAGGTTATCATTAATCGGCCGGTGAGCGCGCATGCATCAAGTAAAGGGCCCATATATGTTCGCCTACTTGATGCATGTGCGCTCACCGACCGGCGGGGACACAATTCTTATCAGCGGTAACTTGGCACGATACCGGCACACACCTTGGAGGAGCAGGTGCGCAGGTGAACATTGCATCCTGTCAGCGCGTCTCTCTCTCTCTCTCTCTCTCTCTTTTCTCTCTCTCTCTCTCTCTCTCTCTCTCCCTCTCTCTCTCTCTCTCTCTCTCTCCCCCCTGTGGTAGGGCGCTTAGCAGACGGAGGGAACGTAGGCTATAGTGACTATGTTGAAGTTATCTAGCCTACTGCTTTGTGCCATTAACCTGGATTTTTAATGATAACCTAATGCTCATTAGTGCGCGCCTCTCAGCACTCTGACTCGAAGTGCGCATGGGGAGGCGGGGCACAAACGTAATCTTGTCCTGGGCACGGGGAAGAAATGCGACGGGCATAGGCCTATAGGCCTACTGTAGCCTATACAGTATATAGCCTATAAGCTGTAGGCCTATATATATTATAGTGTATATTTATGATCTGTCAAGTTGATGTGAGGGAGCAGGAGATGGGAAAGAGGACATAGGCTATGAGACTGTTTACAGAGCAATCGCGGGAGCACAGGGCAAAGTGTAGGGGGGGCGGAGAGGGGGTGCAGGCGGTGGTGATCTCTTATCTGCCTAAGTGTTTATTAATGACTATATAGGCCTACTCTGAGTTTGTTTTCACTTTACGCTGCAGCTCCGACTGATGAAAGAGTGTCACTGTCTGCCACAACGTGACCCTGTAAAATCAAAAAATCACTGCATAGAAATCTCCATCGGGATGTTTTTTATCATTTCCTGATGATTTTACGTTTGCTTGTCCAGTTCAACTGACAGACAGCTGAGTGCTGTCTGATAAGCCGGACAGAGAGCGTTGGAGGAATCCTCCGCCTCTAAACATGTAAACGTGTGAAAAAATGAATAAATAATCAATTAGAGCTTGCCTAAAAATAAGTTTGCCATGTTACTGTTTATTGGATTTAGGATTTTAGCTCATTTGGACGCTGTTTGACCGTCTGTTTTCATTGATATGATATAGCATATTGGCGATATTATAACTACTTTCAGTTTCATTACTCAAACGTGATTAGTGTTCTAAAAGATACTTCGATTATAAAACAAGAGGTCAAAAACACAGATGATGATTAAACAAACTAATTTATGACTTTATATTTCCTGAACGTTAAACAACGGTCACCCGCCGGACGCTGTAGCCTAGGATCAGAGATCTGCACTCGATTGCTCTTCCTCAAAGAACCCAGATGTGCACATCTCTACTCGAATCTGAATTTTCTCTACTTGAATCTGAATTTTTTCTACTTGAATTTTTTCTACTTGAATTTTTTTCTACTTGAATTTTTTCTACTTGAATTTTTTCTACTTGAATTTGAAAACTTGAATTTTGAATTTTTATTTGAAAGTCATTTGGAATATTAACTGATTCAGATTCAAGTAAATAAAATTCAGATTCAAGTACAATTAATTCAAATTCAAATGGATAATTCATATTCAAGTGTATAAATTCGAATTCAAGTATCAATAATTCAAATGCAGGTTGATCAATTCATATTCAAGTCGATCAATTCAAATTCAAGTTCTACTGACACAAATCTCTGCCCATACCTATCCACCCTGCTCCTTGACATAAATAAATCATGCCCTTACATTTAATGCTATCAAAAGACGTGCCCTATCAACACCATTTACAACTGGTTATTTTTATTTTGACATATTTAATTTATTCAATTATTAAAAATATGTTTAACTTATTTAGCCTATTTATTCTCCCTGTTTTCAGTTCAATTAGGCCATTGTTTAAAGTCCAAAGTCATGGTATTATTAGAAAAAAAACCTTGTTAAAAGTAAAATAAATGCATAATGTTCTTAAATCAATGATTAACTGTCTTTAATAATCGTGATAACACAATGTGATTACTCAAAATAATCATGATTATGATTTTTTCATAATCGAGCAGCCCTACCTTCTTGCAATTAACCATGGTTTAGATCAATTAGAAACAATTAAAGTATTAAATAGGTAGGCCTAGTCATTATTAGTATTTTGACTTCATATCTACAGGTTGTTTATTGTGATTTCATAAGCGTCAGTGATTGACAGGCTGACTGAAATGCTCTTTATCTGGACAGAAACTGCCCTCTCCCAACCCCACACCCTCTTAAAATACCCAAACCGTTTGCTTTTACTGTTGCACAGTTGCGACCCCAAAAAAAGTTGGTCGCGTACTGACCCCCCCAAAGGCCCATTCTGAGCCAGGAAAAACCCTGAATACATTGTATATACAACAATTGTTAAATACAAATGTATCGCTCTTTTAAAATAAATTATCAAATTATTTGAACTTTGACATAGTTGGCCGCTGACCTGTCAAAGCGCAACCGGTGATACACCAGCTGTAGGCTACTGACGTTGCCAGAGCGAGGCAAATTAAAAGCGGCACAAAGCGCAGTTGGGAACTAGAGATGGAGGAAGAATATATCATTTTTTCCCCTTAACTTTATAACCACAAGATTAGCGCAAGCTCGGAAGGAAAAGCAATGCTCGGTGAAATGCTAACGCTAGCTTAGCTCAGCTGTTTGTTTACATTCCCTTTGCAGCACTGCTATAGCCTCTTGCCAATCAACAGTGACTGGCTTGCATCATGGGAATACGCTGTCAATAATGGATACAATATGGACGCAAAAGACGATCAATATGATCTTATGGATTTATAAATCGCAGAAAAGATGCATGTTCCTGGATGAATTGATAAGCTCCTGTAAGGGTTACGACTTGATCACCGTTCGAAAGTTATTTAATAATCAACAGACTACGCAGCTTACTGTCTCGGTTTTAGGGAGTACACTGGGATTATTAATGTTGTTTTTGATGGTATTCGGGACAGCCCTAATCTATAGGGGAGAACGGGGTAAGTAGGTACACTTTTTACTCTAGTGAGAATTGCCTATCACCTAAACATCTTTCAATAGTCATTCCTACATTAAATTGAAGCTTAAGGTGTTGGCTTGAAATATGTACCCCTCACTTTTTTCTATCTTAGTGTAATAAAGAAGAAATTAATCATCAAAGACACCCTTACACATTGTGACAACCAACCCCATCAAGGTGTCGGTTGTCAAACACTATGGGTTGTTTGTCATAATGTTATCTTAATGGGAATAATCTTAAAAAGAAGGCAAGAAAGTAGAACTAAATTTGAAAGTTTAATTGCATTGTCAAGTTGAAAAATAGGCCTACATAACTTACTGTAGCCTTGGCAGCTGGTCTAGTTTGGGATGCACTGGGTTGTTTTGATTTTGTTGCCCTTTTTGCTATCTGCCTTTTCCTGCTCTATTCTTTCCTTCTCTGGGGTGTCAGTGAGGATACAGCTTAACAATTTCTTTCGTTATTGGGTTCCTTTTCTGGCTGCAGCCTTGAGATAACATGTGACAACCAACCCCCTAAAAAATGTGACGACCAACCCCAACTTGAGTTTCTTGCTAGCATCAAGGCCAACAACCATCTGACAACTAATTAGCTTGCTAACCGCAATCTAAAATATAGTTTACCCTTCACACTTTGTATGGGTAACAAGTGTTTTGTTATAAACCCATTGTGTAAAAGCCTAGAAGAAAAATACTGAGGAGCTAAATATTTTCAATTTGACATGAAAAACACAAACAGTCGTCTCACCTCAAATTCAGCAGTCTAACTCCAAGGAAGACTATGTAGGTGACCTCTTATCCCAATTCTGGATATTTACATACCAAAATTTCATAGACAGCGCCTTCTGGTTCCGAGATATAACGATTGTGACAACCAACCCGTGTGACAAATTACCCCGTTCTCCCCTACAGATGAAACTCGAAAAATTAGAATATCGTGCAAACGTTCATTTATTTCAGTAATTCAACATAAAAGGTGAAACTAAAATATTATATAGACTCATTACATGCAAAGTGAGATATCTCAACCTTCGTTTGTTATAATTGTGATTATTATGGCTTACAGTTTATGAAAACCCCAAATTCAAAATCTCAGAAAATAAGAATATTACATAAAATCAATAAAAAAAGGATCTTAAAAACAGAAATGTCGGCCCTCTAGAAAGTATAATCATGCATATGTACTAAGTACTTGGTTTTGGCCCCTTTTGCATGAATTATTGCCTAAATGCGGCGTGGCATGGATGCTATCAGTCTGTGGCACTGCTGAGGTGTTATGGAAGCCCAGGTTGCTTTGATAGAGGCCTTCAGCTCATCTGTATTGTTGGGTCTGGTGTGTATCATCTTCCTCTTGACAATACTCCATAGTTTCTCTATTGGGTTCAGGTCAGGAGAGTTGTCTGGCCAATCAACACAGTATCACCATGGTCAGTCAACCAGTTACTTGTTGTTTTGGCACTGTGGACAGGTGTCAAGTCTTGCTGGAAAAAGTAATTCAGCATCTCCATAAAGCTTGTCAACAGACAGGAGCATCAAGTGCTCTAAAATCTCCTGATAGACATGTAGCAGGTACAGGTGGTTCAGATTAATTCAGCTATTAGAAATTAATCTGAAGATTAATAATACCTTAATAATTTATTAAAGTTCAAAGGGGCACCACCATTCATTTAAGAATGGAAAAATAATAGCAAATTGTCTCGTTTAATCAATGATTTATTCTCAAATGTTGATTAGTTTAATGTTCAGTTAAATAAATCAATATTAATAAATCCTAGTCTCAATGATTATTTCCATGAAATAATGTAATCAAATAATTACTGCGTGCGTGCGTGCGTGCGTGTGTGCGTGCGTGGGTGGGTGCAGGTATGTGGATGCAAATTGAGTGAGTGTGGAGGTGTGAAAAACCTTTGTTTGTGGGGGGAAGAGCTTGAGGCTTCGGTGTGTCCCCCTAAAGGCCAGGACACACCAGTCCGACTTTTTCTGACTTGTTCCGACTACGCAAAAAATGGAGTCGCCCGTTTCAGGAAGCTCCAGTCATCCCGTCGCGGCCAGAGAACACACCAAACTGACTGCTGACTTTCCGTACGCTCTGTTGCTTGCGCGGGACGTAATGTCTCCATAACAGCAGGCGGCGCTAATCTGTATTGTGGCCCGAAAAAATACGAAAGCCGGAAATGATGGGACAGATCTCTAGAGCATAAACATAGATAGAAATACGTATTTATATTTATGGACCATAAGAGCACAATTTTTAGCAGAGAGTGTCGAGCATGGTGTCGAGCAGTCAACAAGGGTTGATGCATGTGAGTACTCTCAAAACGAAACGAACAAACACATTAAAACGATGGCTAGCTGTTGTTAGCTGTTTGTGCTACCCGCCTCACTTCCGGGCTTCACTGATTCGCTAGCCTTCCACCAATCAAATTGCTCCAAATGAAAGACGGTCGGCCAGCCTGTCGCCGCCGATTGAACATGTTCAATCGGCGGCGACAGGCTCAAAACAAGCCCGACGACCTCTACGTCGGCCGACGTCACGGCACACACCAAACAGATTCGTCTCCCGACCCCCTATCGACTCTACGACGGCGATTTTCGGGCTGGTGTGTCCTGGCCTTAAGGTTAAGATCTCAAAGTATGTAAACCCGATAACCAAAACGACAATGAATAGTTCAAATCAGTACACATACATACACAAGTTAACAGTCTTTTAAACCATGTGTTCTTGCTAAGCTAAGCTAAGCCCAGTAGTTCATACGATACCAGATGTTTACACAGCGTTCGTTGGTGTGTGGGAGACTGGTCTTTATAACATGAGACAGGGGTTTTGCTTCGCAGGTCGGTCTTGATTCAGTTCGGATGAACTGGTGCTTTCTGGATCTTCAGTAGCAGCGTGCTAACTGACGTTGTTCTCTCTGGGCTACGGTTGTAGCTCTTAGCTTGATTCTTAGCTTCTTCGTTTTAAGGGTCTGGCCTTGGTGGGAGCTTGGTCCGTTCTCTGGTTCTTCTGGTTCTTCTGGTTCCTCTTCAGTTGCTTGGAGCAGCAGGTTGGATCCTAGTTCCTCTTTGGTTGAGAGGGGCTTCACGGCTGTTTGGACAGGCCGTGTTGTAGAGCCTGGATCAGGGAGACCAGAGCTTGTCTGAGTCCAGAAGGTTGAGCTACCCCCGGTCGTGGGTGGAGGCGAGGAGAATAAAAGCCTTCCAACCTCTCTGGTGGAGGCGAGGAGAAAAAGAGCCTGAGCACCTCGGATGGTGCTTGAAGAAGAGGAGCGGGCTGCACCACTCCGTTCGGAGATGCAGAGAAGAAGAGACTGAGCTGTACTAGCTCACTAGCTGTTATCATACAGCATAAGACTTCTGACCAATGTCAGAAGAGACAGGGGGACATATCCTGGGGGGGTTAGGACAGAGGGACTGATAGGTGTGAAAACACAGATAAAAGCCTTGGCTTCAAGCAGAGGAATGTTGGGGGTTTTGACACCAAGATTTTGCTGTAGAGTCAGAAACAAAGTAATTCACTTTAGAGTCAAAAGTCTTAATGAATTAATGAACCCATGTACATATTCACTACAGACAGCTGTGTTGACTTTGGACTTGATAACACGGGACCAACATCATCAGATGACATGGTGCCTCAAATCATCACTGACTGTTGAAACTTGACAGTGGTCTTCAAGCCCTTTGGATTCTGTGCCCCTCCACTCTTCCTCTAGACTGTGGGACCTTGATTTAAAAATGAAACGCAACATTTAATTTGGATCAGTGATGATTTGAGGCACCATGTCATCTGCTGCTGTTAGTCCACTGTGTTATCAAGTCCAAAGTCACCACAGCCATCTACCAGAAGATTTTAGAGCTTCATGCTTCTGTCTGTTGACAAGCTTTAATGTGATGACTATTTCCATATCCAGCTAGACTTGGCACCTGCCCACAGTACCA
This sequence comes from Ammodytes dubius, assembly GCA_026122265.1. Classification (NCBI taxonomy): domain Eukaryota; kingdom Metazoa; phylum Chordata; class Actinopteri; order Uranoscopiformes; family Ammodytidae; genus Ammodytes; species Ammodytes dubius. Next base: position 3,324,106 of record CM047526.1, read on the forward strand.
TAAACCACTGGTAACTGGTTGACTGAACATGGTATTACTGTGCATGAATGGCCAGACAACTCTCCTGACCTGAACCCAATAGAGAAACTATGGTCTATTGTCAAGAGGCAGATGAGACACACCAGACCCAATAATACAGAGGAGCTGAAGGCCTCTATCAAAGCAACCTGGGCTTCCATAACACCTCAGCAGTGCCACAGACTGATAACATCCATGCCACACCGCATTGAGGCAAGAATTCATGCAAAAGGGGCCCAAACCAAGTACTTTGCATGATTATACTTTCTAGAGGGCCGACATTTCTGTTTTTAAGATCCTTTTTTTATTGATTTTATGTAATATTCTAATTTTCAGAGATTTTGAATGTGGGGTTTTCATAAGCTGTAAGCCATAATAATCACAATTATAACAAACGAAGGCTTGACATATCACACTTTGCATGTGATGTGTCTATATAATATTTTAGTTTCACCTTTAACGTTGAATTACTGAAATAAATGAACTTTTGCACGATATTCTAAATTTTCGAGTTTCACCTGTAGTTGTCTTTGTTTTTAAATTTTTTGCTATTTCAACTCATCAATTTCAAATCTATAAATATGGTTCTACCCTGTAATATGCAGAACTAATTTATCTCTAATCTGTTTTAAAATGTATCTATATCCCTTCACTGTTTTTCTTTATTCTCCATAGACCATTCATGTGGCCATCGTATGTGCAGGTTACAATGCCAGTCGAGATGTGGTGACACTGGTTAAATCTGTCCTATTCCACAGGTAATGAATGCTCTTTTAACTTTTACTCACACACTTCTGGAAATTACCTTTTATTACACAACCTATTTTCAGTTTATTTTCTAGTAAATGTTATGCCCGTTTGGTTACCTTTCTTTGTAGCATAATGGGTAACACTTTATATTAAGGGAAGATTCACCATGAATTCATGAGAATGCATGAATTAATTCATGTAGTACTGAATTAATTATCAGTAATTCAAAATAAGGAATAATGGGATCTCATAAATGATTTTAAGGGAATCCTGGAAAATGTTTTGTTGAATAGGTAAGTAAACACGGGGGGCCCACCGTAGTTAGCAACATGCTCGTTTACTGGATTTTTTTCCAGCGCACACACAGTACAGAAAGGTAGCGGATCTTGATATTCACTGACTTTGAAAAAAAGGGTACGAGAAGATAATGACTGTCACAGGTCAATTATGCTGCTGTCCCGGCTTCCCACTCCAGCCCCACAAAACAGGACCAACATATCGGGGCCAATATGAACATAATTCATTTTATGATTCCTGGCCAGCTCATGCCAGCACCAGCACGCATACAAAGCAAAATGACAGCTTGACGTAAAGGCATTTGTACATCTTTTTCATTGGAAATATTCAAATAAATACATTTGAGGCATCATTGCAATAGAATGTATCTATGTGTCTTTGCTCTCTTAAGCCCACTCAGACTAAAGATTCGCCTTGCAACTGCTTGCAACTCGCAACACCTTGCGACGAGACGGCTGAGACGTTCTAAAACTGGACCTTGCAATTTGACATGTTGAATCTTCTGCGACGCCTTGCAACGGCTTGCAACGCGCTGCAACCATGGACATATAAAGAAATGGACACCGGACTGAAACACGGCGCTCATTCATTCCTATGAAACTGCTCATTGGCGCAGGGAAGCCACAAGGAAGTGATATGCGGAAATTCATGCGGTCCATGGTTCATGGCGATAGGTCCATGAGCATGACGTAGCGGCATTATGGACCTATCAAGAAAGAGGGCGGCAAGCGTAGCAATGACGTAGCGGACTGGTAGCGGATGTAGAATCATTCTCGTTCTGTAGCATCCGTAGCATCTAGCATTGTAAGCTAAAGGTCTTTATTATACTATCTATGGTCTTAGCGAGCAAAGTTGTATTGCTTACCGACCATGGTCGTATAAGTCACTAACCCCCCGATGAACCGCTATATGTGATCTTTGAATTACACTCCGTTTTTGTAAAGTAAAACAGTGGTGAATAAGTTCTAAACTACGACTCTGTTCAGCTGCCCACGGCTGCCCCTCCCTCCTCCTCCCTCGAAAACAAACTGAAAGCCGTTAAAAGCCGTTGGGCTAATAAGACGCTTGAGGTGGCGTTTTGAAATGAAAAAACTTCAGTTTTAATAGTATATGGTCTAATGATAAGTATGAGCCTATGTTTGATATTCAGAAAAATTTTGCGGAGACACAATCTTGTTCGCCGCTTGTATTGTGTGGACGGGGAAATCTACCTCAGGACAGCATGAAAATAAGCTCCACCCCCCAGCCCCATTCACAGCATGCAGTACTAATGGTTTGGCCACTTGTCCATGCTGGTTGCTCGGAGAAGGCAGTGTCCTGGGGCCCTGGCTGCAACGAGCAGTTCACACCGCTGCAATGTATCCCCTGCGACGTTCTAAAACCGTCTCGTCGCAAGCAGTTGCAAGGCGAATCTTTGGTCTGAACTGGGCTTTATAGCGCAAAAAAAAACAGCTAGTCTTGGATTATCAGTTATCACAAAAATTGAGAACTAATATTGTTTGTTTAAATTGCATTTGTCTATCATTTGAAATAGTATTATCATTTATGGAATCAAAAAGTTTTGCAATCTTATGTATACTTGAGTAGTTTCTCACAGACGTACAGTACTGTGCAAAAGTTTATGGCAGGTTTGAAAAAATGCTTTAAACTAATGGCATGTTTCCACATGCATATGTGAATAGCCTCCGCTGCTGAGTCTGATGAACCAGACACGCCAAATAAGAAACCCATAGTCTATTTCAATTTATAAATATTCAACGCAAAACACAAACAAACAAGTGTCAGAAAAGCCCAAATAATATCCTGCATTGCTAGCATTACTACTACAACCACATGTGCTAAATAACAAGGGCAAAAAAAAAAAGATGTCTGCTAGCTTAATGCTAACATATGAATGGCAACTATAGTAAAGTATAGTTTTAAACTAGCCTATACTTAAACGTTAAACCATGGACATAAAGGGGCCCGTGTCCAAGTCTATGAACATCAAATGAGGTCAGGTCTTTTATGCTTCATCTCAGGGCGGTGCGTCATTTTTAATTTATGTTTTTATTAGACTAACAGACAGTTGAGCAACGGTAGGCTACACTACATTCACACACCGAAGCCCAGAGGTGGGCAGAGTAGCCAAAAAATTTACTCAAGTAAAAGTAAGTTACTTTAAGATTATAATTACTCAAGTAGAAGTAAAAATTATTACTCGAGTAAGAGTAAAAAAGCAGACCTTCTTGCTCAAAACCCTGGCTTTATAAGCCAGGGTTTTGAGCAAGAAGGTCTGCTGTATTTGGGGGAAGTTTTCACTGTCTGAAGACAGAGAGAGTGGGTGTGTGTATTAGGAGGGGAGAGGGTGGGGGAAAGATGAGCAGCCATTGACACTAATGGTTGCCCGCTTGCCCGGGGCAAGTGAAAATAATGTTCGGGCAAGTTGAGATTGCTTTTTGGTTTCCCAGACGGGCAAGTGGATTTTAGAGGGGTTGTCAATAGTCTAGGCTATTTATTCATGTGTTTTAGAGTCCGCAAAACAATTTTTTTCCCACTAACCCACACAAAATAGATAGGCTATGCTATATTTGCAATTGAGCAGCTGCGCGCGGCTGCCAGCAGCATCACTCTCTCTCTCTCTCTCTCTCTCTCTCTCTCTCTCTCTCTCTCTCTCTCTCTCTCTCTCTCTCTCTCTCTCTCACACACACGCACGCACACACCACACACGCTGTCTACGTTCCGAAAGCCGGCTCTAATTAGGCTATACGGACCTGGTTCCACTATATTCAAAACCCAGAAATCAATAGGCCTAACGTTTGAGCGATATCGCTATGGAGTCCAGTAGGGCTCATGATGTAATTTTAAATATCGAGTAGAGTCGGGTCATCTTCAACTAAAGTGTTCAGTGTTTCCCCCAGGATTTTTTTCAGCAGCGGTGGCGTGGTCCCCGAACCTCCTAGGGGGGTCCGGGGGCAAGCCCCCCCGGCCAATTTTTTTGTTGTACCCTTTACATTTGAATGCATTGATCTAGTGCACTTTGAGAGGAGAATATGCACTAATTACTATTCAGATAGATGGGATTATTGGTGTTGCAACTTTGCCTTTTGTGTCTTTATTTACAGATTTTTACATTTTTGTATAGAAATGAATATTTAAACACAAAATGCCACAACGCAGAAAATGATTTGCACAATTCATTTACAGTTCTTGCTTAATGCTTCAACCAGACCTGCAAACTCATAAGAGGTGAAAAAGGTGACAAACACCCGACCCCTCTAGACGACACGGTAAATTGGGGGGGGGGGGGTTTCCTTTATTTGATTTTTTTGAGGACATGGAACTGGACATTGGGTGCTATAAATGGAAAGAGGTTCAGTCATGTCCAACACAGAAGTAGGCCTACTGGTTATTATGACCAATTGATAAGCAGGACCTAAGACTTTAATTTAAAATAATGTGATTATTTAAAATTGATGTGAATTACAAAGTATCCTTATACAAAGGCCTATAGATACAAATAAAACTAAACAATTCATGAATTTCAAGAGTGTAGGTTGTGATTAAACCTTGGTTTGGGACACATTATAATGTGGGGCTCTGGGGGTGTCCCCCCAGAAATCTTTGACACTTCATTTCCTGCATTCTGGTGAATTTCTATGCACCAAATGTATGTAAAGTAGGCTAATTGACAACATTTAGGTTCCTGCTGACAAAAATAGAATACAATGCAGTAATATCATGCATTCTGTATGGCTTTCAAATATTTATTCTCCTGTATTGTTCAAATATTTGATTTAAACTGGTCATTATTTGTCTCTATCATTGAGAATGTAGTGGCTGGTGGTATTTTACTTGCCTGCAATCTTCTAATATTTAAAAATAATAAAGTGCAAAATGAGGGTATAATCCTCCTTCTGCTTCCTTAAAACTAGTGGTAGTGACTAGTGACTAAGTGTGCAGTGGAGAGAGAAATATAGGCCCTATACAGACAGATAGAGGGAGGAAGAGATAGCTTTATTTTATAATTTAGCTTTTTGATTTGTGAGAGTGATCATCGCTGACTTTAGACTGACTCGTGCTGTCTGCTTCGTGAGGCTCGAGCCCATCAGCTGAGCGAACAGCTGTCCGACACGGAGATGAAGAACGAAACTGAAACTTAACTATCCTGTCCTGCCTGGACTGGTGGAGCAGCCAAATATAAATTAATACATATTGTACTAAACTGTAACACAAGTAATGAGTTGTGGAATTTGCACCAGTAGCCTACAGTAGTCCACATTCTTCGCTCAGCCACTAACTGTTTCGTTAGTGAATGTTCCGCGATCTGTTTGTATGTCTCGAGCCCGGATACACAGAGCCCTGACGGAAAACTGGCAGCGCGACTAAAGGGACCCTACAGTGAACCGGTCCCCTCCGTTAGTTTCTGTTTTCCGCCGAGTAAGTTACATTCACCTCCGACGCATGGACAGCGTTTATGTTAGGCATTGCCCCGTTTCTAAAATGAGCTACGTACCAAAAAAAAAAGAAAGAAAAAAAGAAAATAATGAGGAGGAGGAGGAGGATTTTAATAGCAGCGGCGGAGAAAATATAGCAGCGGTGGCGCGCCGCTGCTGTGTGAACGTGGGGGAAACACTGGTGTTGTACCTTCGACTGTGTTGAAGAAACTCCTTCAACCCGCTTCAACTCCATCTCCAAAAAAAAAAAAAACCCGTCCGCTGAGCCGCTGCAGATGGGCTCGGGCACCGTCTCATCATTCATTCAAAACAGCGGTGATCAACAAACGAGAGACTGTTTAGCAAGTTCCTAAATCCATCTTAAAATCTGCAGGATAATAGCTTAAAAAAAAATCGCAAACGTTCAAATGTGATGTGTTCAGGTCGGCCCAGTAAAATGATTATTAGGCAAAAGACAATAAAAGGACATCATGATGTGTTCAAATGTAACATCAAGAAAAAATTATTTTTAGTTTTTCGCGAGAAGCTTGAATAATACAGTTTGGGTGAAAAACTTGTTTTCCCAGCAATATAAAATAATAAGTAGGCCTAAATATGGAATTATGACCTGTTTAAAGTCCTATCCTTAGCTCTGCTCATCTTATAAGCAATTAAAGCAATAATACCAGTTCTCTTTTAACAAAATAATAGAAAAGTATCAATAAAGATTTGGTTTGTGGAGTCTTTATAATGGTATCAATATGAAAATGAATGAATGATCCCCCTCCCTACTTACAGTATAACTGGGCAATAGCTTTAACATGTAAATAAGTTTTAAATAAGTACAATTTTTCTGAACACATTTGTGTAGAAGCTAACATTCAGCTTGACTCTGAGCTAGACTGAGTTTTCTGAGACCCCCAAAACCAGGCCAGGTGCATGGCAAAAAGAGGCCCTTTCACGATGCTGCAGCAGGACCAAGCTCTTGGCTGTATGTGTGATGTCATGATATCTAGGCTTACTGTATATGAATTGTTGTTGGTTGTATGTGGTCAGGATGAAACAAGTAAGCAGTGTTTGCATTTAAGAGATAAGGTTTGCTAAAATGTATATTTTAATAAGCATATATCACTGTTTAACATTTTTTTTTGGGAAAGTGAACACGACATTCGGGCAAGTAAAACATTACCTGTATTTGCCCTATGGGCAAGTGCTTTTGAAACCTTAGTGTCAACCCCTGGATGAGAGTGTGTGTGTCCAGCTCAAGGACCCACTGCCCCCTTGTCTCTCTCACCCCTGACCTGTCCCAGGACAAGCCCAGGCATGCCTTTTCAGAGAGGCCTTAGGAATTCACAATTATGTATATATTTCAGGATAAAAACTTGAATACAACACTTTTAGTGATTCTACCCTAATATTAAAGGTCACTTGTTACCTTGCCCGTCTTATTCAAAATATCATACTTTTCCATACAAAAACAAGAAATATACATTTCCCATTCACCTAAGACCAAGATATGTGCAATGAAAAGTTGCAATATTCTTGCCTATCTCAACAGGCCACCATTATTTTCCAGCATTGCCTTAACCCTCTTGGGCATTGAGATCAGCAGAGCTTCACAGGTTGCCACTGGAATCCTCTTTCATTCATTCATGACGACATCACGTAGCTGGTGGATATTAGAGACCTTGCGCTCCTTACGTTTTAGGATGCCCCAAAGATGCTCAATAGGGTTTAGGACTGGAGACATGTGTGGTGAATTGAATAGTCTAATATCAAGAGTTTGCTGACCGGGTATATCTAAAGGTTGGGGTCACTGGTAAAGAGACGAAAACAGTCTATGTAAGGGTTTGTTATTGGAACTTGTTGTGATGAGACTACATGTCTATTTGCGAGTTAATAATACACCTGACACCCCACTCACACAGAGATATAAGACACTGGTTGGGGCTATCGAGAGTGCCATTGCGGCCTCAGCCTGCTGCTACTATGCTACTATAGTATACTACTGCTGCTACTATGCTACTATGAAGTCCTCTGTAAATGCCTGAAATAAACCTCTCTGAAACAATGATGAAGTCCAGCCTGTTCGAGTCTTTGTCAAGCCATGGGGAAACAATCGGCTACTACATTTGGCGTCACGATAACGGATAAGATAACAGGAACCTGAACATGAAACTACCTGTACTTGGACGGAAATCATCTGATGAAATGCAGAACGAAAAGAGAATCCCAGATGGACGCCCAAGTTGAAAGTTTCATGTCTGTCCCAGTACCTAAAAATAACTGAGAGAACTTACGGGTGTAAGGTGAAAACGGACGAGGCGCTCTGTGTTAAAGATCATGGTCACGGCATGAATGACCGGACATGGGATTCACAGAGGCTCCGTTATGGCCAGGTAATCCACAAAGTTCCACTGTTATAACAAAGAACCGTGTGCAGTTTTATTGACTAAGACTTTGGAAGAAAAGCTGGACTGGAAATCAAGCTTGTTACGTCGCTCTGTGCTTTATGTACGCTCTGGAAAAAGTGAAAAAGACTTGTAGAAAAAGGGCAAAGATTAGTGAACAACGTCAATGTCATCTTGAATTCAGACTGCTCGGGTTACTGCTCCCGCGCTGTCGCAAGTGCCAAGCTGTGGTCATGGTGAAAGTGGAGGAGGCCCCGCGCATACCAGCCGCATACCAACTTGGACTTTCCTGGGCTGCGGTCCACTAAATTCCACCTCTGGCGAGTCTGCCAGGTATGAAATGGAGGACCTTCCTCTGTGCCAAAGTTGGATGGACTACATCTCCCATGCAAGCTGATCATGTGTCCAAATTTCTGAACTTGAGACTCTAAGGGACTCAGCTGTTTTTAATGTGCTGTCGTCGGTGCAGGGGGCTCTCTGCACACTGATCTCAATTTATCTTCGTTCAGGGTTTGAGTTTTTGCATTGTTGGTCCTATTCATATGTAGTTTACTGCAGTAATATGTACATCTATGCATTGTATTCTACATCACTCATAAAGAGTGTTTCGGTGTTTTGTTGGAGGTTTCTGTTGGGCCATTCAAATATGTTTGGTTACATCTCGTTTTTTGTTGATGAAGTTTCATCAAAATGGAGGAATGTGGTGAATTGAATAGTCTAATATCAAGAGTTTGCTGACCGGGTATATCTAAAGGTTGGGGTCACTGGTAAAGAGACGAAAACAGTCTATGTAAGGGTTTGTTATTGGAACTTGTTGTGATGAGACTACATGTCTATTTGCGAGTTAATAATACACCTGACACCCCACTCACACAGAGATATAAGACACTGGTTGGGGCTATCGAGAGTGCCATTGCGGCCTCAGCCTGCTGCTACTATGCTACTATGAAGTCCTCTGTAAATGTCTGTTGGATGCTCCTGAAATAAACCTCTCTGAAACAATGATGAAGTCCAGCCTGTTCGAGTCTTTGTCAAGCCATGGGGAAACAATCGGCTACTACACATGCTTGGCCAGTCCATCACATTAACCCTCAGCTTCTGTAGCAAGGCAGTGGTCGTCTTGGAGGTGTGTTTGAGGACGTTATCATGTTGGAATACTGCCCTGTGGCCCAGTTTACGAAGGCTGAGTGCACACGCTCAGCGTCATTTCCATATCTTGCCATTTCTTCAGTGTTGTTCCATGAAAAGATATAATGAAATATTTGAAGAAATGTGACGGGTGTACTCACTTTTGAGACAGGGCTCGACAATAAGGATTCTAAAACAGATTGTTGTAGGCCTAAAAAAATGTCTTGCAGGAAAATTTTAAAGAATTGCTGTTGTAAAAAGAATAAGGTAAAAAAAAACATTGGTGGGACCAGTGTTTTTTAGGGGCTGTTAAAGTTCTTTACATGTCTCATTCGCAGTTATTGTATGTTCAGAAATTAAAAAAATTACAAATGTTCCAACTTAAATAATATTTGAATAATGGCCTCCACTTCCATTCTATAACACTGTCCATGAGCAAATATAACAATTATTTTAACACCACTAATGAAAAATATGTTCGTATAGGGGCCAGTAAAAATGGACTTTGGGCAAGTAGAATTCAGAAAAAAAACCTTAGCGTTCAGCCCTGTGTGAGATACTGTATATATGAAAAATCTCTATCTCTATCTCTCTCTCTATCTCTTCTCTATCTCTATCTCTATCTCTATCTCTATCTCTATCTCTATCTCTATCTCTATCTCTATCTCTATCTCTATCTCTATCTCTATCTCTATCTCTATCTCTATCTCTATCTCTATCTCTATCTCTAACCAACCAAACCCATCAACTCTACTTACTCTCTTCTTTAGTTTTTTATTGTTGTGTCATGTAAAGCGCTTTCAGTGCGAGAAGAGCGCTTTACAGAGCGCCAGAATATTAGATTGGTAAGTTAGTATTCGAAGCTCAATTCAGTATTCTTGCATAAGTATTTGCAACTGCAATAGGGGAGAACGGGGTAAGTAGGCACACATTTTACTCTAGTGAGATTTGCTCATCGCCTAAACATCTTTCAATAGTCATTCCTACAAGCTTAATGTGTTGGCTTGAAATGTGTATCCCTCACTTTTTCTATCTTATTGTAATAAAAAAGAAATTAATCATCAAAGACACCCTTACACATTATGACAACCAACCCCATCAAGGGGTCGGTTGTCACACACTATGGGGTTGTTTGTCACAATGTTATCTTAATGGGAATAATCTTAAAAAGAAGGCAAGAAAGCAGAACTAAATTTGAAAGTTTAATTGCATTGTCAAGTTGACACATAGGCCTACATAACTTACTGTAGCCTTGGCAGCTGGTCTAGTTTGGGATGCACTGGGTTGTTTTGATTTTGTTGCCCTTTTTGCTATCTGCCTTTTCCTGCTCTATTCTTTCCTTCTCTGGGGTGTCAGTGAGGATACAGCTTGACAATTTCTTTCGTTATTGGGTTCCTTTTCTGGCTGCAGCCTTTGGATAACATGTGACAACCAACCCACCAAAAAATGTGACAACCAACCCCAACTTGAATTTCTTGCTAGCATCAAGGCCAACAACCATCTGACAACTAATTAGCTTGCAAACCACAATCTAAACTATAGTTTACCCGTCACCAGTGTTGGGAATAACGCCGTTTAAAATAACGGCATTAGGTAACACCGTTATTTTTTCTGTAACTGGGTAATCTAACTAATTACTTTTTCCGTCGTTACAACGCCGTTATCGTTACTGAGCGTTAAATGCGGTGCGTTACTATGAATTGATTGAATAAACTGTGTAATCCGAACGCACATCTGGCTCCATACTACACAAACTGCTAGTGAGGAGACCGGGTGGGTTAACAAAGAGATAAGCGATTGTTATTTCTTATAGGGCCAGTTTCACAGACATGGATTAAGCCTAGTCCTGGACTAAATGGAATTTTGAATGGAGATTGTCCATTGAAAGTACAATTTAGTCCAGAACTAGGCTTAATCCATGTCTGCGAAACCGGCCCATAGTGTTTTAAGATGTATTTTATTCAGTGTGGATTACATTATAACTGTCAGTTAGCGGCCGTGCGTCGTGACACAGTTTCTTTTTCTTTCTCCCTCTGTTGTGTGAGCGTGCAAGTTGCCGCAGTAACCACCTATCAATCCACGGTTGAAATGTGCTTTCCCTGAGTTTGTTTGCATCGCCCTTGTGAGTAAGTGCATGGAGTTTCCTGATCTCTATAAATGATAATTTATGCACGTTATTAAATGGCCGCGATTCGCCGGTCGCAACAGCTGTTTAGCATGTCATCACGAGCCGAATATTGCTATTGTTCTTTTCCTGGGATCTGTATTCTGCTGTGCATGTTAAAGAAGGAAATAAACAGCGGATAAATCTTTTTTCCTCCTCATCGTTTCATGATTCATAGTCTGACGTTTTTGGCCTTAAGTGGTGTTTTAGCTGACACCCCTGAAGTGAATCCAGTGATATTAGCAGATCAGCACGGTACATCCAGCAGTTTCCTCTACTACTTTTGTTGAGAACAAAATACTATACTTGAAGTGCAGGATAAACTTCTTGCTGTCTGTTGATGTGCAATAAATATTGAAGGTTATGTAGCCTACAAGTAGGCCTACCTGTCTGTTCTACTCATTTCAACTGACTTGTGAAAACTGCTCAGAAAAATCCAAATTCTTTGACATATAACAACTTTTTTTTACGGTAGGCTAACGCAAATAGTTACTTTCCCTGGTAACTAGTTACTTCTATTATAAAGTAATTCAGTTACTAACTCAGTTACTTTCTGGAACAAGTAGTGAGTAACTATAACTAATTAACCTGCCAATTGCAATTTTTTGCTGATTCAGAATTATTATTATAATGTCCTTCTGTTAATTAAAACCAAACTTTAAAACATTAAACATAGCCTATTAAATAAATAAGTATACATATTGGTACAATTTAGGATAAATTAAATAGGTTGTTGTGTTGGGAGTAGTTCTTCAGTGGCTTATTTAAAACTTTGTAAATAGACTAGGCTACTGTTGACTGCTCGCTGCAGCTGAAGGAGTTGCCTTTCAAGCTAGAAAAAAGTGCTAACTTCCTGTTCTTACCGGCTTCAAAATAAAAGTCAACTCACGTTTGGCTAGTAACAGGCTTTTAATGTGAAGGCGCACAGGAAATGTTCTGTTTGTACACGCGCTAACTTAACTGCGGTAATGTGCCGTCTCCTTCCGGTAATTGCCGTTGGTGAAGTTTTTATACCTAGAATCGCTGCACGAGCACAGATCCCGAGCACACATCTTTCACCAGCCAAAGTGGAGGGTGGACTCAATAACTTACTTACCTAAGACTCATTTACCCGCAGTGTTAATGTAGAGCCCTCTAAGCAGTGTTGTGCAGCGCTCCTCTGTGTTTCAAAGACAGCCTCTCCTCACTATCAACCTGTCGCACGAGTGCGAATGGATTCGTATTCATCATCGCACGTGATCAATTTCAGTAGCAAATGCGAAACTGTCGCACTGTACAGCCCTGGTAACAAGTGTTTTGTTATAAACCCATTGTGTAAAAGCCTAGAAGAAAAATACTGAGGAGCTAAATATTTTCAATTTGACATGAAAAACACAAACAGTCACCTCTCACCTCAAATTCAGCACTCCAACTCCAAGGAAGACTATGTAGGTGACCTCTGATCCCAATTCTGGATATTTACATACCAAAATTTCAGAGACAGCACCTTCTGGTTCCGAGATATAACGATTGTGTCAACCAGCCCGTGTGACATATAACCCCGCTCTCCCCTATATGTTGTCAGCAAATAACAATATTCAGATATCCAAGTTATATATACAACAATTGTTAAAATACAAATTTAACACTCAATTAAATATATTATCAAATTATTTGAACTTTGGCCGCTGACCTTTCAAAGCGCAACCGGTGATACACATACAGCAGTACCTGTAGGCTATTCACGTTACCTGAGCGAGGCAAATTATAAGATGCACCAAGCTCAGTAGAGAGAGAGAGAGATGGGGATAAGAAAAGATAATGTGTTTCTTTTCACTTTATAACACAACATTAGTGCGATCTCGGAAGGTAAAGCAATGCTCTGCAACATGTTAACATTAGCTTAGCTGTTTGTTTACGTTCGCTTGCAATGCTCGGTGAAATGCTAATGTTAGATTAGCTTTGCTGTTTGTATACATTCGCTTTGCTGCGCTCCTATTGCTCATCAACCGTGACTTGCTTGCATCATGGGAATACGCAGTCAATAATGGATATAATATGGACACAAAAGACTCAATGTTGGATCTTTGTATGGATTTATAAATCCCCAAAAAGATGCATGTTACGGGATGAATTAAAAAAGCTCATGTAAGGGTTATGATGGCACAGAGGACAGCTGATGTGGAAACGGAACAACAGCTGTTCGCTTACACGGGGATAAAGTAAGGAACTCCAACTTTATTACTGTTCGAAAGTTATTAAACAAAATAATAATTGGGATTATTATTGTTGGTGTGTTTTTTTAGGACAAGTATTTCGAATACTCCAAAAAGTATTCAAAGCCTGTAAAATGGTATTCGGGCCAGCCCTAGTTGTTACTTCCTCAATCAATGCACCCAACTTTCCAAACAAAACGTTTTTAAACCTTTCCCCAGACATCAACAACTCCTCAAACCTGTCCACTTTAGTGTTAAAGATTGGACATTACGCTTTTTTCACTGTTATACAGTTAATGTATCATTAAACACTTCCGCGACAGTGATCCTAATTTCAGTTAGCGTGTCAATAGCGCTTTCCATTTAAATTAGCACGTTCTCGGATAGCTCTGCTACCGGTGAATGTAAACACGATCGCTTCCACAAAATGTTACACCTAAACGAGCTAAAAACTATGTAAAATGCAAAAATGCCCTTTATTTTGGTTGCAAAAATAAATGCTGCTGCCTTCAAGCTGCAATTTCCAATTTAAAAAAAATTATTCACCTGCTTTGCTCTATAAAGAATAGAGGATTATATGGTGAATTATAATATTAAAGAAAGACCAAATGTGACATTGACGAGCGATGCAACAGCCATTTTAATGACTGTTTGACACTGCCTATGTTTAGGCTACATCTGTTTCTGTGTCCCACTTTCATAGACGGGTCACATTTAATAATGCATAAGCTAATACCTGCTTCCTACGGGCACTGCACTACTATTATAGCAGACAGTCCATATGGTATTGCTGATCTGAAGTATCAATGGTCATACAGTTACAAAACAATTCTTAGCTGTGCATGGGTATACAATTAATGATCATCTCTTACACTACACGACTTTCCTAGCGATTTGACAGTCGCAGACAATCTTCCAATGTCGGACTGAAATCACAGGAGTCTTGCTGGAGTTGTGGCGCGCGTCCGTAATCTCAGTCGTTTGGTGTAAAGTGGTCATCTGACCCGATTTCATTCAGTCTTCTTCCCGCCTTGACGTTCTGACATTATCAAACAGGTTTGATATTATCGTTAGTCTTGAGGGGTTTGCTCAAGCGAAATGACGTGAACACTGTCCACAGCCAACGGGTGCACTGTCTCCAGCACCAAACACAACGCAGGAGGAGCGGCATCAGTTGCGACCTGTGTCCGCCTGTGATGCACCTTTTTCGGACACTTTTAACATAGCAGCCTCGGCTGGAGAACCATGCTTACAACCGCGCAACCTTAACACTTTACCGTCACATTTAGTGGTAGGAGTTAGAGATATTGGGGGACGAGATCAGCAAATAAAGCTGCATGACATTTAGCCTACGTGATAAGGGCATATATTCCCAGTCCATTTTACCTACTAAAAAAATACTTTTTATTTGACTGAAATCACTTTTAATCCCAGGTAGCAGGATTGGAAATAAAATTAATCTCAAAAGGAATCTAGTTGTAGTCTTGCAATTTGAGACCCCCTGCCTTTTCAAAATCTCATTCTGTGACTGAAAACTCAGAAAACAAATGACTAATTATCCTCAGGTGTGAGTTAATTGTCTTTAGATGTAAGAGGGTGTCAGTCTTCAGTCTTTTTAAAGTCTTTTGTCCTCTAGTGTAAACCCAACATTAGGAATAGTGGTTCCAATAAAATATGATAAAACATGAGACATTAGACAAAAAATATTTGTCTTTATTCAATGAATGATCCCAATAAAACAAATGCAGACAAATATTAATCAAAAGCTCAAAAGGGTTAGGGTTAGGGTCTAGTCCTGTGTTCTGAGTCCCAGGCTGTTCTAACTGGTTCTGATTGTCCTTTGCTCTGACCCCCAGACACTAGCTGGCTCTAATGGTCCTATGTTCTGACCCCCAGACTGTATTTTAATCTAACTGGTTCTATCTGTCATTTGAATGTTAACTAGAACTGCAAGCAGTTATGAACGGGGCCAAGCCTCCCACGCAACTCGGGAAGGAGCGTCGTCGTGCGCAGCAACGGCCCCTCGCTTCACAGAATCCGGGGATGTAAAGTTTTTGTATGTGGGACGTTGGGTGTGGGACTTATAGCCCCAAACACGTTTTCTTTGCTGTTGTTACAAGATATACATTTTTTGTGGTTTTGGCGCCCCCTATTGATAAATTTCGCAAAACTGTCTAAGGTAGAAAGCTGCAGCTCAATTGACCAAACAAGAAGATGTCAAGTTTTCGAATGTGCGATGTTTGATTGGGGAGTTATGAGCAAAAGCAGATTGTCAGCTTCTCCACTGTAAAGAATTTTTTTTGAATTTCCCGCCAAAACACTTATGCCTCGTTTCCACCGAGTAGAGCGGGTCGGATCGGAGCGGTTCGGTCCGGGTAGTTTGGTTTTTCATTTGCCAAAAGTTGGGTAGGGTACGGTTTAAGCGCACCTAACCGCTCTGAGCCGCTCCCGATCTCAGTACTCCTCCGTAGGGGTACTAGCGGCCTGAAAGCGGGCCGAAAATGCATGAGAAGGCGGAGCTACACACTGCCGTCATTTGATTGGTCGAAAGAATAATTTCCGCCATGTGTAGATCTCGGCAAGAGTGAAGAGAGTCTTGTGTTTTGGCGAAAATGTGAGCACAGCTCTGTTTATTGTGTGGTGTTTTTCCTCGTCAATAAATTAATCAGTTGGTTACACTGTGTCCCATAGTCACGTAGCTGCCGCAGCCAGCACTGTTTGTGCTGGCTGTCGCTCACTGTCTCTATGAGTTGCGCCGAGCGGTCTCCGTGTGTTTACGCCATAGATAGTAGTAAAATACACGCTCACAACAACACGGGGGGAATAAATAAAGAAGCGGCTGGTTTGAATCATTTCCGCCGTTTGTAGTCACCTCGGCTAGAGTGAAGAGAGTTTTGGCGAAAATGTGAGCGCGGCACTGTTTATTGTGTGGTGTTTTTCCTCGTCATTAAATGAAGCAGTTGGCTACACTGTGTCCCACTGCTACGATGTCACGTAGCTGCCGCAGCCAGCTCTGTTCGCTCACTGTCTCTATCATTTGCACCGAGCCGTCTCTGTGCTCACAACAACACGGGGGGAATAGCTTAAATAAAGAAGCGGCTGGTTTGACCGAGCAAAAACAAGAGACCGCTGGCTTGACCACAGTTGTTCCCACAGCCCGATAGTTTGACCCACATTCTGGTGGCGGCTATCGCAGTCCAGCCTAAACCCCGCCCTACCAGTAAGGGTAGGGTCGGCGGTGGAAACAACACCGAGATTCTTAAAAGTGAGCTGTCCCGCTCTGAGCCGCTCCGATCCGACCCGCTCTACTCGGTGGAAACGAGGCATTAGACAATGTCCAAAACAGGAACCACTTTGAAAAACAAATTTTTCTTAATAAGTCTCGCCCACATAGGAATTTCTATTTAGCTCCTAAGTATTTTTCTTCTAGGCTTTTACACAATGAGTTTATAACAAAATACTAAAGTGTAAAGGGTAAACTATAGTTTAGATTGTGATTAGCAAGTTTATTAGTTGTCAGATGGTTGTTGGCCTTGATGCTAGCAAGAAATTCAAGTTGGGGTTGGTCGTCACATATTTTGGGGGGTTGGTTGTCACATGTTATCCAAAGGCTGCAGCCAGAAAAGGAACCCAATAACAAAATAAATTGTCAAGCTGTATCCTCACTGACACCACAGAGAAGGAAAGAATAGAGCAGGAAAAGGCAGCTAGCATGCAAAAGAAAAAAGGGCAGCAAAATCAAAACAACCCAGTGCATCCCAAACTAGACCAGCTGCCAAGGCTACAGTAAGTTATGTAGGCCTATTTGTCAACTTGACACTGCAATTAAACTTTCAATTGTAGTTCTGCTTTCTTGCCCTCTTTTTAAGATTATTCTCATTAAGATAACATTGTGACAAACAACTCCATAGTGTGTGACAACCGACCCCTTGATGGGGTTGGTTGTCATAATGTGTAAGGGTGTCTTTGATGATTCATTTCTTTTTTATTACAATAAGATGGAAAAAGTGAGGGGTACACATTTCAAGCCAACACCATAAGCTTCAATTCAATGTAGGAATGACTATTGAAAGATGTTTAGGTGATGAGCAATTCTCACTAGAGTAAAAAGTGTGCCTACTTACCCCGTTCTCCCCTACCCTGTTCATGTTTAATTTGGTTTCAAAGTGGCGGGACACTTTTTGTCACCACCGTCAGACAATCCATTAAAATGTAAGAAAATCAGCCAAAATAAGGGGCAGCTGTCACTATGAAGGACCTCTTGTCACATTCTACTTCTGCAGAGTACATTAGAGTCAGGCTCTGAGAAGTGTTATAGTTTTAGAATATTTTACATTTCTAATCTTGAAAGTCCTGCGTCACAACCTTGATACGTCAAAACCGACTTACAATTTCTGTTTATAGTTAGTTATTTGAAATGTTTCGATCATTTTATTTTCCTTAAATAGTTCATACTAGCACCTATCATCAACAGAAAAAACAAATGGCTACTAGAAAAAATCCATTTGTTCTGTTTAAGAAATGTTAAACATTTCAACACTGTCAGATGTAAAAAAAAATATATATATGTAGCGGGTACAGGTGGTTCAGATTAATTCTGCTATTAGAAATTAATCTGATGATTAATAATACTTTAATAGTTTATTAAAGTTCAAAAGGGGCACCACCATTCATTTTAAGAATGGAAAAATAATAGCAAATTGTCTCGTTTAATCAATGGTTTATTCTTAAATATTGATTACTTTAATGTTCAGTTAAAGGAATCAACATTAATAAATCCTAGTCTCAATGATCATTTCCATATAATAAGGTAATCAAATAATTACTATTATAAATTTGGTAATATGATCTTAAACACTGAAGGCTACAGAATCCTTCTACTTGTTGATTGTTGACACTCCAATAATATCCACACAAATAAATCACAAACACTTCTAGTTACAATATAAGAACATTTATTTTAACCACAATGAAACTTAAGGTAACATCCGTTTTATACGCATAAAGCAAATACACTTAATCAAAGAAAACGTCTAGAACATTGTTATTTATACAGCCATGAACCAATGTGTGTGAGTGAGTGAGTGAGTGAGTGAGTGAGTGAGTGAGTGAGTGAGTGAGTGGCCGTTTCTCAAATCGCGTTCTTTTCTGTACTTGTGAACTTGCGTTCTCGTAAAACGTCATCAACCGTAGCCCAAGTACTGTTCCAATTCAAAGTTCGCATCAAGTCAAGTACCCGGAAGTGTTCCTGATGTGTTCTTCAACTGGCCATTCTATCGAGGATGCATCGGTGGTGACTTGTGCGGACTTGGGGCTGTTAGATATCCCAGAATGCATTTCGCAGCGTAGTAGCAGAGCAAGGAGGCAGAGTCGGCAGAGGCGGACAAGGCGGAGAAACCCACAACTGTAAGCATAATTATTACTGTTTTATAAATACTACTTTGTTTCAGAATACCGGTATGTTGTTTTGAAGTTTTTATTAGATGATCATTTAATTCTCCAACCTGTCAAATCCTACTTAGCTCCGTAAACGTCCGACTGCTAGCTTGCCCAGCTGTCCCACGGGATTTCTAGCTTCCCCCGCGGGACAGCTGGCTTGCCCCGGGGGATTTCTAGCTTCCCCCGCGGTACAGCTAGCTTGCCCCGGGGGACTTCTAGCTTCCCCCTGGGACAGGGACAGCTAGTCCCGTTTGGGGGTGCAAAGTTGTGGTTCATAACCGTATGGTGAATTGCCCTAATGTGGGACACTGCTTAACCTGGGATACCTAAGGTCCATCGCATTTATCTCCTATTTCTGACACATGTTAATAGATAATATTGTTGTCAAATCAAAGCAGGGGTTCCCTGTGATTGAAATCACAGATCAATGCTAAGGCTCTACATTTGAATGGTATCATGTATTGGTCAAATGTATTGGCTTGATATGTTAATATATTACATAAGTTGTAATTGCAAATACTGTCCTCACCCTATGTTTTTTATGTATACTTTATTATACTAGCTATGTTTTTTGAGCAAATTGTTTTGATAGCAACAGTGTTTTTTATATTTTACATTCACATGTATACTGGCAAATTCAGTTACAAATGGACTTCAGGAGGCAAGAGTTTCAAGAAGAAAATCGCTACTTTATTTAGCATAAAAAACAGAAGATGTCTGCTGAAAGTTGACTCATTTATAGACTTCAAACATGGTTAAACTCAACATGCCAAGCAAGTTAAAATCAGCTAATTTAAATATTAAAAACTGTACACAGAGGAGAATAAAACATGTCATTACAAATATGTACATTTATTTACAAAGCTAGGAATATTTACAAACCATGTTCTTATTATTATCTCCAGAGACCTAAGGAAGATGGCCCACCAGCATGTTCTGATGATCCCAAACGACCTCTCCACAATGTTGCGCCCTCTGGCCTTTTGTACCGGGCTTCAATATGACCTGGTAATCAAAATTCACATGGATGGGTGGCGGTAGAGCCTAATGATGGCCACGGGACGCTGCAGGCAGGAGTACCCTCCATCACCCAGCAAGAAGTAGGTGGGTACAGGGCCTAATTGTAGAACGGGGAACGCCGGAGCACGAGAGCATCATGCACCGACCCCGGGTTCCCGATGTAAATGTCTATACATTTGCTCTTAGCATCACAGATACCCTGCAGGATGATGGAAGTGAAGAGCTTCCTGTTAAAGTAGCTTTTCTTCTGTTCTGCAGGTGGCAGAACTCTGACATGGCACCCATCAATGCCCCGGCAGCAGATCTGAAGGCCGAGCAAAGCCTGCCCCCACCTCCTCCATCTCCTCTGGCTTGGGGAAATGGATGACCCGATGGAGGATGGCCTCCACCACGCCATGGACCGTCACCCTGCACAACGCACCACAGGCCAGCTTGAATTTGGGACGCTGCTGGCCTTGCTGCCCCGGCCGGAAGAAAGCCCATGGATGGAGCCATGAGGTCGAGGTGCTGATGGGGGTAGCCTGTCGAAGCTATCCCTGGAGAGCCTGAAGGCTGGCTTCAGGTCCCCCTCCAGAAAAGAAGACAGCCAGGATAGGCACTGGGGTGTTGAGCTTTGTGTACAGCTGTGAGCTGCTTCTAAAAATAATAATAAATATATTTTTAACATCGTTGATTCAGTTATTTACTATTTATATTATTTATGTTTATTGTGTGTGTGTATATATAGCCCTGGAAAATAATTAAGAGACCACTCCAAATGTTCAGTGTCTCTTGTTTTATTTTTAAGAGGCATATGTTTGGCTTAAAATTAACATTTTGATTTTATACTATAAAGTACTGACAACATTTCTTCCAAATTCACAATTAAAGTATTGTCATTCAGACCATTTTCAATAAGTAATTTAGAGATAAGAAATTTTAAGAAAAATCCGGAGTGGTCTCTTAATTTTTTCCAGCGCTATATATATTTACTATTGATAGATAGATATTCCAGTATATGCCATGCTTATTTGTTTATTTTAAGTACAATCAATTGCAATTATGTATTTAATATGTATTGTCTGCTAAGAAGTGTTAAAGTCTATCAGAATTAAAAAATCCATTAAACATTTTACTTGTTTGATCAGTAAAGGGCCTATGAATTATTACATGCCTAGGTTTTTTTTAAACATTTTAGCCTGTTATATATGTTGTGTGTAGCTTTAAGGGGCTTCAACTTTCCACCCTGTGGTAAAATGATAATTAACTCATTACAGTCAAGTGTATTTATCAATATTAAACGATAAATTGAAAGGTTAAAAACAAGCCATAACAATAAAACACATACGACGTGAGATAGACAACTGAGGGCTCGTCTCCACCGCATCCCAGCTCTGTAGCACAGTTAACGAGCCGAGGTGATGACGCCATCGAGTCCGATGCCGTTCCAATTGCAGGTGCGTGCTCCCGTTCTCGGAAGTTTGTACTTAGAAGTCCGGACTTGCAAGTTCGAACTTCGAAGTCCGCAAGTCCGTACTATGTGTACTTGGTATTGAGAAACGGCCAGTGAGTGATGAGTGAGTGAGTGAGTGAGTGAGTGAGTGAGTGAGTGAGTGAGTGAGTGATGAGTGAGTGAGTGAGTGAGTGAGTGAGTGAGTGAGTGAGTGAGTGTGTGTGTGTGTGTGTGTGTGTGTGTGTGTTGAAGCAAGAAAAGGGACGGGGGGAAAGCTCCCACGTGACTTGGGGCGACAGGCACCAGATGGCGACCGAAAGTAGGTTATTAATGCCACAAAATGGCTGCCGGCTAGGCTATTCTAATTCCACCCGGTAGGGGGAAGTAGCTACCACGGTTACTCAAAATGGCGTCTATTTCAGAACAAAGGGCCAAGAAGAAGAAGACTGAGGGCGGGGGATTTCGGAATCACTCGCCCCTTTTAAACGGAATTCTATCAAATATCTTAACATCAATATCAATAAAGACCACCATAAGGGTTATCTAACGTGTGTGTACGTGCGTGCAGGAGAGGAAGAGGAGGAAAGAACACGCTTGAGCGCAAAGGGGGAGAAAGAAAGATACAGCAGACTTAAAAATCACACTGCAGCGTTCAATGAATTGACTGGCTCTCCGAGGGGGAGAGGACAAACGGAGATAGATCACAGCTTGTTCAAAAATAGCAAACACAGAAATCGAAAATAAACAGTATTGTTCACACTTTAAAAAGTAATAATAAACTAAACATCTGCCCAGGTAATTATTATGCCAAAATCTCACTTGTGGGAAAGCTAGTTTCCAGTAGCTGATGAGGCGGCGATCCAATCCAGGCCCCAGAGCCTGTGGAAAAAGGGGAGCTGGTCTCTTCGGATCGCAGGCAAGAGGCAAAAGGGCTCGCTGATTTGGTGCGGGGGTTTTTCCGATCGTAGACAACTCGATCGGCTCCAGTCCGCGGTCCGAGAGGCTAAGTTTCTAGGTAAACTCGCCTGCTTCTCGTGTGTAGTGGTTGCGGTCGGGGACAACTCGACCGGCTTACGTCCTTGGTCCAAAGGCAGGTTTCTCGGTAAACCCACCTGTTTCCTAGTTTGGTCGTTGCAACGGAACAGTTTTAACTCACACTGTTGTTTTAGGTATCACCGCGGCCGCAGGAGATAGTCTTCGTAAAACACGTGGTGGTTAGTTGTGGGCTGAAGAGGGCCCTTGTAGTAGGTCTGTACAGACTTGTTGTTTCTATATGGGTCAGCTAAAAGCCGCCTCCAGAAAGAAAGAATGGCCGCCGCGCGGGCGCTTTTGAAGTCCCCGGGGTCACCCGGGGTGGGGCTTCAGGCTCGCGTTTGGGCACACCCACCTGCAAAAGGTTAGGGTGTACTGCATTGTTTTGGCCGCACGGTGGCGGCACAGGGTTGTCCATAGGTTTGACCCCCTACATATATATATTCTACCCCTTTCACACCAAAAAGAACCAAGAGCCAGTTCCGGGCTGGTGCTGGGGCCAGATCAAAACTGGTTACAGCCTTATCCCATTTATGAACCGGTTGGTTTCACACCGACCGGAGCCAGCCATGGAGCTGCCGCTGCTCTCGTGGCTAACGCTAAAGCTAGCGCTAGCTTTAAGCACAACAACAGCGGTGGACACGTCTTATTTTTACACGTGTTGCCTCTCGCTTTGCTCTGTTAACCCATAAAGCGTATTTTCGCTGGTCAATTTGATCGCTACGTTCGGTAATTATGTTATGTTTACGACTCTTAGTAGCGGTGTTTTTAAATATGGCGGGCATGAGGTTTGAGTTGGTCTGGTTGGTCAGGATAATCCCTCCCCGGGCCGCTGGCGCAGGCAGTTCTCATCTCTAGCCCAGCTCAATCCTGGGGCTGGGGTTGAACCGGTTTTTACAGCCCGGAGCCGGCTCTCTGGCGGTGTGAAACCAAAACACTGGCTCTAGCTCCTAACTGGCTCGGAACTAGCTCAGATTTTTCGGCGGTGTGAAAGGGCCATCATATACATTTTGAAAATATTTTTTGCGGCCTCTGTCAGTCTTGGTGAATATTTGTGATCACTATACATCTCATGGGTCTAGTATAAATTGACGGAAAATGTATTTGTGTTTTTTGGTGTCTGACGGTGTTGAGACAAAATAAGGAATGGCAAGCTAAAAAGACAATTTTGATAAGGAATGGCAAGGTAAAAATCCCATTCTGATAAAAAGGACAAAACCTGAGAGCTTGTGTCAAAGCTTAGCTCAGCAGCTTAGTATATTTTAGATACATACATGTAATTTAATTTGCCTAAACATAGGGTTTGTATTTTTTCAACATTGCACCCTGTTTTGTCCCACTTCTGAAGAATCACTGATTTCCAAGCGGACTTATATGGTCCTAGAAGCTTTTTTGTGGAGCATCTGGAGCTGGACCGGGTGTGATAATTTGAAGTCAGGACTTACGGTGTGAGGGGCGTGGCCTCTCAAACTTTCATTCTGGGCTTCATAACAGTGCCACCTTGTGGAGGTTTCCTTAGAAAAATAATAGCACACCACCTGCAGTGGGTACCGTAAAAAAAATTAATTTCTAATTGTCACGCTGCGGGAGGAGTATTGGCTAGAAAAAGACATGAAAGATTGGTGTTTCTTGTGCCCACTACTGTTCAAGTCAATCGGAATGAGGGCCGTGGTCGTTCAAAAAGTTTGAGTGGATTTGGATTTGCCGTTCTGGCTTCGAGTTGTAATGAGTTATGGCCAATAAGCTGCTAAGCCCCACCCCCGCGTAAACGTTTTGCCCTTGGTGTTGATTGTGTAAAATATGAGAAAGCTGTTGTTAAAACCCTGTTTTTCAGTTCATGCAAATTAGCTCAAAATACCCCAGGCAGACTTAGGGACACTTTACACGGCCACGCAAAACGGTGCATACGCAGAAAAATTTCTGCGGTTGCACTATATCATTTACAGGAAAACAGCAAACGCAAACGCAAACGCAGGCATGAACCGCAGATTTTTGAGATCACCTCCGAGGGAGGATTTTTTGGAAAACTTAACGGTTTTGGTTTCCTGTAAACACCGAAACCATTTCCCCTGATAACGCTGACGTCACGGCTCCACCCTCACACATGCGCATTGCGTTTGGATATAAATAGGCATGCGCCGTCTTTGTAGGTCCATGTGCGCCAGTTGGAAAACAACAACAACAATGGCGGATCACCGAGCTGTATTCATTGTGCTCATGGACGTTGTGCTGTTGCTGATGAATTTGTTATCGTGCCACCAATCGCTCCTACAAGCAAATAGGGAAAGAGTTGTGCTCTGCCTGTTTTTCTAGCTAAATAAACGTGTGTCACTCATATATGCCAGGGACACGGCTCTCTCTACATTAAAAAAACACTATCAGCGTGCAGCGGTTAAGTTAGGTTACTGTTCAACAAAAGGAGCATTAAGGCTACGGCTTCACAGTAAAAGCATTTCACTGGCTAAACATTAATAGCATTTCACTGGACACACGTGAGTTGACTTTTATTTTGAAGTACGCCTAACAGGAAGATATCTGCTCACGAAGCCCCTTCACTATCAGCAAGTCTGCTGTTTTTCCGAGTTCAATGCGGTGAAATAAGCTTGTCTTTTACAATATTTGTAACCCCAAGCTTACACCAACCGCTTTATGAACGTTAGTGGCATTAATTTTCGGTTACAGTAAGGTTTTATGCATCAAATTGTACCGGAAGAGCTATCTATAGGCTGTGTCACCGCTGACTATTGGCTTGGCATGGCTGCTACTTCAGCGATTTCGGCCCGTTTCCTCTGAAAACTTTGTGTACGGGTGAAGATGTCAGATAAATTGTGTCTGAACGGGTTTTTTTTTTTTTAAACCAAAAACGGGAAAACTCACGTTTTCACCGTGTAAAGTGCCCCTTAAATGGTCCCAGACGCTTTTTTTGTAGAGCACCTGGATTGGACCTGGGTAAGAAATTTCAAGTCAATCGGTATTAGGGGAGCGGCTCAAACTTTTTTCATTCGGGGGCCTAATAATAGCGTCACCTTGTGGAGGATTCCTTAAAAAAATACTATAACACGCCCTACACTGTGTGCAAATTTTTTAGGCAAGTTGTATTTTTGAGGATTCATTCAACAACTACAGTGCTCTCGGTCAATCCAAAATGTTAAAGAACCTAAACCTGAATGTTTACGAAAGTAAAACTGAGGTTTTGTCTTTCTTACGAGAATATATATATGTTTTGCTATTATTAGGCAACTATTAGTATGCAGAATTATTCTGCAACTAAATAAAAAAACAAACATTTTCCCATCTCACTTGTTTATTTTCATCTGTTAAAGTGAGAATAATAAAACAACTCAAAATTTACAAATAAAAATTTCCGACGTCAAAAAAAAAAATCAGTGACCAATATAGCCACCCTTCTTTTCAATAACTGTCACAAGCCTTCCATTCATGGAGTCTGTCAGTTTCTTGATCTGTTGACGATTTTCGTTTTTTTATTTTCGTTTTTTTATTTAGTTGCAGAATAATTCTGCATACTAATAGTTACCTAATAATAGCAAAACATATATGTATTCTCGTAAGAAAGACAAAACCTCACTTTTACTTTCGTAAACATTCAGGTTTACACTGTGTGCACAATTATTAGGCAAGTTGTATTTTTGAGGATTAATTTTATTATTGAACAACTACAGTGCTCTCGGTCGATCCAAAATGTTAATGAACCTAAACCTGAATGTTTACGAAAGTAAAGTGAGGTTTTGTCTTTCTTACGAGAATATATATATATATGTGCACAATTATTAGGCATCTATTAGTTTGCAGAATTATTATGCAACTAAATAAAAAAACTAAAATTTTCCCATCTCACTTGTTTATTTTCATCCGTTTTTTTTTTTAGATTTCTTTATTTAAAAGGGACAGCGCACATTAATGCACATGAGTACCAAAGTTCAACATGTAAATGTTCCAGATTTAGCCATGCAGGCTCATTTTCACCTGTAGTCCCTGGCAGGTAGAAAAAAAAGAAACAGTAAAAATACAACACATAAGCACAAAAACAAAATGACACAAGCACAGACAAGTAAAATGACACAATCACTTTTCCAGCACATAACAGGTTGGTGATGCATGAACATATAGCACGATTAAAACACACAAGCATCCAAAGAAAAACAAAAAGCACGGACAGGGAGCACACAAGCGGCATGAACGCAGACAAAAAACACACAAGCACAAACAAGGGCATACAGACAAGGAGCACAAACCCAGACACAAATACAACCAGCAAACACAAAGACAAACGCACTATCCCAGATAATCATGGACGCATACCTGATCCGTCAGTAACCAGTTTTTTATAGATTTTGTGAAGGATTTGGTTGACGTAATGTTCCTTAGTTCTGTGGGTATGGTATTCCAAGTATGTGCTGCTCAATAGGAAAAGGCTGGCTGCCCAAAATAACTTTTTCTAAATGGTATTTTACAATCCCCTCTTGTGGATGCTCTGGTGGAAGAGTTTATATTTTGTTTAAAATGGTTAAAGTGAGAATAATAAAACAACTCAAAATGTACAAATAAAAATTTCCGACATGTCAAAAAGAAAAATCAGTGACCAATATAGCCACCCTTCTTTTCAATAACTGTCACAAGCCTTCCATTCATGGAGTCTGTCAGTTTCTTGATCTGTTGACGATCAACTTTTGTGCAGCAGCAACACAGCCTCCCAGACACTGTTCCGAGAGGTGTACTGATTTCCTTCACTGTAAATATCCCATTTAAGCAGGGCCCACAGGTTTTCAATAGGGTTTAAGTCAGGTGAGGAAGGGGGCCATGTCATTATTTTTTCATCCTTAAGGCCTTTACTGGCTAGCCATGCAATTGAGTACTTCGATGCATGTGATGGAGCATTGTCCTGCATAAAAATCATGGTCTTTTTGAAAGATGCAGACTTTTTCCTGTACCACTGCTTGAAGAATGTATCTTCTAGAAACTGGCAGTAGGTTTGGGAGTTGATTTTGAGGCCATCTTCAACCCGAAAAGGTCCAACTAGCTCATCTTTAATAATACCAGCCCATACCAGTATCCCACCTCCACCTTGCTGGCGTCTGAGTCGAAGTGGAGCTCTGTGTCCGTTACTGATCCAGCTACGGGCCCATCCATCTGGTCCATCAAGAGTCACTCTCATCAGTCCATAAAACCTTTGAAAAATCTGTCTTCAGATATTTCTTGGCGTTTCAACTTGTGTGTTTTCAGTAGCAGTAGGGTTTCAGCCTTCCTTACCTTGGCCATGTCTCTAAGCACTGAACACCTTGTACTTCTGAGCACTCCGGGTAGGTTGCAGTTCTGGAATATGGCAGAACTGGAGGATAATGGGTTCCTGGTAGCTTCACGTTTGATTCTTCTCAAATCTTTGGCAGTTAATTTGCGTCTTTTTTTCTCAATACGTTTCTTGCGACCTTGTTGGCTATTTTCAACAAAACGTTTGATGGTTCTGGTCACGCCCCAATATCTTAGCAATTTCAAGAGTGCTGCATCCCTCTGAAAGACTTTTTACAATTTTTGACTTTTCAGAGTCCGTTAAATCTCTTTTTTGGCCCATTTTGCCTCAGAAAAAGAAACTGCCTAATAATTATGCAGACCTTGATATAGAGTGTTGATCTCCTTAGGCCACACCTTAACTCATTACACAAATACACATCACCTGGTATGCTTAAATCCAATAAGCACTTAGGTTTATACAGCTTGAAGTTGGGAAATATGCATACAAATTATGATATGGCCAAAATCCTCACTTGCCTAATAATTGTGCACACAGTGTAGGTTCTTTAACATTTTGGATTGACCGAGAGCACTGTAGTTGTTCAATAATAAAATTAATCCTCAAAAATACAACTTGCCTAACAATTTTGCACACAGTGTAGAGTGGGAACGCACATTCTGTGAAATCTTTTGCAATTTGCACGTCTGTGCATAGCAGTTCAGGAGGGGCACGGCTAGGAAGAAGAAGCAGAAGAAGAGATAATATAATAATAATAATAATAATAATAATAATAATAATAATAATAATAATAATAATAAATAATAAATGCAGGCCCTCAATATTACTTAAGGTTCGGTCAATATAATTTGAGGCATAAATAGGATGCTCTGATGAATATAGAATGTATTCAAGTTTGGGTATGTTTTTGTTTGTTTCCACAGGCGAAACCCACTATATTTCCATTTCATCACGGACTCCATTGCTCAGCAGATCCTTTCCTCTCTTTTCCATACCTGGATGGTTCCTGCCGTCAGGTTCGACTTCTATGACGCAGAAGAGCTGAAGGTAAAGGCATCAACTTTTCTTCACAGCACTTTCATCTTCCCTTAGAAATACCCAGATCTGAATTTACTTTATGAATTTACTGTAAGTTACTCCATTAACTTGGAGTCAATATAACAGCAAATGATCCAACTGTGCATTGACATTTTATTTCAGTCTGAGGTATCATGGATCCCAAACAAACATTACTCTGGAATCTATGGCCTGATGAAGCTTGTGCTCACTAAGACGCTGCCTTCCCACCTCCAGAGGGTCATCGTTCTGGACACAGACATCACGTTTGCCACTGACATTGCTGAACTCTGGGCTGTATTTCACAAATTCAAAGGTAACTAGAACTGCAAGCAGTTGTCAACGGGGGCCAAGCCTCCCACGCGACTCGGGAACGGGCATTGTCATCCGCAGCGCCGGCCCCTCGCTTTACGGAATCCGGTGATGTAAAGTTTTTGAATGTGGGATGTTCGGTTTGGGAGTTATAGACCAAAAGGCAAAAAAAAATCAGAGAAAGATGCTAAAGTGGATAAGGAGAGATATACTTTTTGTGTTTTTGGCGCCCCTTTTTGGCGAAAATTTCCCCCAAAAATTTGAGGATGTTCGTTCAGACAGTATTGTCTTGCTTACGGACATCCCTGAAATAGCATGTTGCTCTAAAACCTGTATGTACTTTTCAGCATTAATGGTGCCTTCATAGATGTGCAAGTTACCCATGCCATGGGCACTAACCCACTCCCATTCCATCACAGACCCAGTCTTTTCAGCTTTGGTGACAATATGGATGGTCCTTTTCCTCTGCCCCAATTGATTGATTGATTGATTGATTTTATTCGACCATATGATATAAAATATGAACAGCACTCTGTTTCATACATTAAAATACAGTGCCTTGCAAAAGTATTCATACCCCTTGAAATGTTCCACATTTTGTCTCGTTACAACCACATACGTACATTTATTTTATTAGGATTTTATGTGATACACCAACACAAAGTGGCGCAACATTGTGAAGTGGAATGAACATGAAACGTGGTTTTAATTTTTTTTTATAAATAAAAAACTGAAAAGTGTGGCGTGCAAAAGTATTCAGCCCCCTGAGTCAATGCTTTGTAGAACAACCTATCGCTGCCATTACAGCTGCAAATCTATGGAGTATTTATCTACCAGCTTTGCACATCTACAGACTGATATATTTTGTCCATTCTTCTTTGCAAAATAGCTCAAGGTTCAGATTCAGCATCAGATTGGATGGAGAGTGTCTGTCAACAGCAATTTTCAAATCTTTCTCAATATTCTCAATTGTTTTTAGGTCTGGACTTTGATTGGGCCATTCTAACACATGACTATGCTTTGATTTAAACCATTTCATAGTAGATCTGTTTGTATGTTTAGGGTGATTTTCCTTCTGGAAGGTGAACCTCTGCCCCAGTCTCAAGTCTTTTGCAGACTCTGACAGGTTTTCTGCCCTGTATTTGACTCCATCCATCTTCCCATCAACTCTAACCAGCTTCCCTGTACCTGCTGAAGAAAAGCATCCCCACAGCATGATGCTGCCACCACCATGTTTCACTGTGGTGATGGTGTTTATAGGGTGGTTTGTTGTGTTAGTTTACGCCACACATTGCATTTTGCATTCAGACCAAAAACTTCATGTTTGGTCTCATCTGACTATGCATGGCTTTTGGCAAGGGTTGGAGGAAGGTGCTCTGTTCAGATGAGATCAAAATTGTTTTTGGCCTTAATGCAAAATGCAATGTGTGGTGGAAAACTAACACTGCACATCACCCTATACACACCATCCCCACCGTGAAACATGGTGGTGGCAGCATCATGCTATGGGGATGCTTTTCTTCAGCAGGTACAAGGAAGCTGGTTAGAGTTGATGGGAAGATGGATGGAGCCAAATAGGGCATTGTAGCAGGTACAGGTGGTTCAGATTAATTCAGCTATTAGAAATTAATCTGATGATTAATAATACTTTATTAAAGTTCAAAAGGGGCACCACCATTCATTCAAGAATGGAAAAGTAATAGCAAATTGTCTCGTTTAATCAAAGGATTTATTCTCAAATGTTGATTAGCCTAATGTTCAGTTAAACAAATCAATATTAATAAATCCTAGTCTCAATGATCATTTTCCTACAATAATGTAATCAAGTAATTACTATTATAAATTTGGTAATATGATCTTAACACTGAAGGCTACAGAATCTTTCACTTGTTGATTGTTGACACTCCAATAATATCCCCACAAATAAATCACAAACACTTCTAGTTATAATTAGGGCTGTCAAGCGATTAAAAAAATGAATCTAATTAATTACAGGCTCTGTGATTAATTAATCTAAATTAATCGCATACTTATATGACACTGTTATGCCTGTTTATAAACAACTGTATAGGCTACCGTTCCGTCTCTCTCTCTCTCTCTCTCTCTCTCTCTCTCTCTCTCTCTCTCTCTCTCTCTCTCTCTCTCTCTCTCGTAACTTCTGTCTCCTCCTCTCAGCCAGGTTACTACATTAAATAAATTTAGGAACTACTAGCGCTGGAAAAAAACACAAAAAAACAAGCAGGCTAAATGACTGTCAATCTCCCACAACAGACAGCGCTGCACTGCCACAGGTGCGGTGCGCATAGCCTATGCCGACTCATTCACCGTCCTTCTCATAACCAAACATATTGACACACACACACACACACACACACACACACGTGACACGACACACACAGGAGGAAAAAAGACAGGCATATGCTTGGAAGAGTGAGAGGGGGCGGGTGTCGATCGCAGCTAGCAAACAAAAGTGAGACAGAGGAAGATTGAGAGGTACTGTTTTGAACCTATTGTTAATTAGGCACCCACTAAACCAATAATGCACAGACACTGCGGAGAATAACATAAGACGTATTCCTACCTTCATGTTTATTAGCCCGGAGCAACCCATAACACGTCCATAGAGCCATCTCTATGCTCTTTAATCCCGTGCGGGCCGTGTCAGCAAGATACAAGTGCAGCTCCGCTATCGTCTCACCTCTTTTGCACCGGGTCAAAGGGCAATATAGAAGTGCGATTAATCTGCGTTAATTTTTTTAATCGCGTTAATTTTTCTGTGATTAATTAATCGAAATTAACGCGTTAATTTGACAGCCCTAGTTATAATATAAGAACATTTATTTTAACCACAATGAAACTTAAGGTAACATCCGTTTTATACACGCATAAAGCAAATACACTTAATCAAAGAAAACGTCTAGAACATTGTTGTTTATACAGCCATGTACCAGTGTGTGTGTGTGTGAGTGAGTGAGTGAGTGAGTGTGTGGGTGAAGCGAAGCAAGAAAAGGGACGGGGGGAGCTCCCACGTGACTTGGGGTGACAGGCACAAGATGGCGACTGAAAATAGGCTTAATGCCACAAAATGGCGTCCCTGGATGGCTAGTCTAGGCTATTCTACTTCCACCCGATGGGGGGAAGTGACTACCACGGATACTCAAAAGGGCGTCTTACTTCAGAACAAAAGACCCGACGAAGTGATTTGAGGCGGGGAATTTCGAAAAGCCACTAGCTCTGTAAAAGGGGTTCTACCAAAGACCTTAACACCAATCCTATCTGATCTAACGTGTGTGTATGTGCGTGCAGGAGAGGAAGAGGAGGAGAGACCACGCTTGAGCACGGGGAGGGGGAAAAAGGAAGGTGTGAGGTTTTTAAAACATACAGCAGACCCAAAACCACACTGCGCAGTGAATGAAATGATCAAACTTTCCCGTTCTGGCTCTCAGTGGGGGGAAGCACAAACGGAGATAGATCACACAGCTTGGTTAAAATAGCAAACACCGATTCGAAAATAAACAGTATTGTTCACACTTTAAAAGTAATAATAACTAAACATCTGCCCAGGTAATTATTATGCCAAAATCTCACTTGTGGGAAAAACTAGTTTCCGCTGCTCGTCGTCGTTGTGGCGGGCAGCCAATCCTTTCCGGACTGACGGGGCTTGCAAGACGGTGATCCAATCCAGGCTTCGAGCCTTTGGTGGTCGGGGAGCTGGTCTCTGCGGTCTTCCGATCGCAGGAGAGAGGCAAAAGGGGGCACCGCTGATTTTGTGCGGAGTGGTTGCGGTCGGGGACAAATCCATCGGCTTACGTCCGCTGTCCAAAAGCAGGTTTCTAGGTAAACCCGCCTGTTTCCTAGTCTTCGTTTGGTCGTTCCAACGGAACAATGGCAACTGACGTTGGTGTTTCGGAGACAACACGTGGTGGTTGGTTCCGGGGTGAAGAGGGCCCCTATAGATCTGTACAGATCTATAGGGGCTGTACAGATCTATAGGGGCCCTCTTCACCCCGGAACCAACCACCACATGTTTTACTATAGGGGCCCTCTTCACCCCGGAACGTGTTTTACTAAAGCTATCGCCAGCGGCCGCGACGATCTCCGAAACACCAACGTCAGTTGCCATTGTTCCGTTGGAACGACCAAACGAAGACTAGGAAACAGGTGGGTTTACCTAGAAACCTGCTTTTGGACAGCGGACGTAAGCCGGTGGATTTGTCCCCGACCGCAACCACTCCGCACAGAATCAGCGGTGCCCCCTTTTGCCTCTCTCCTGCGATCGGAAGACCGCAGAGACCAGCTCCCCGACCGCCAAAGGCTCGAAGCCTGGATTGGATCACCGTCTTGCAAGCCCCGTCAGTCCGGAAAAGATTGGCTGCCCGCCACAACGACGACGAGCAGCGGAAACCAGTTTTTCCCACAAGTGAGATTTTGGCATAATAATTACCTGGGCAGATGTTTAGTTATTATTACTTTTAAAGTGTGAACAATACTGTTTATTTTCGAATTGGTGTTTGCTATTTTAACCAAGCTGTGTGATCTATCTCCGTTTGTGCTTCCCCCCACGGAGAGCCAGAACGGGAAAGTTTGATCATTTCATTCACTGCGCAGTGTGGTTTTGGGTCTGCTGTATGGTTTAAAAACCTCACACCTTCCTTTTTCCCCCTCCCCGCGCTCAAGCGTGGTCTCTCCTCTTCTTCTCCTGCACGCACGTACACACACGTTAGATCAGATAGGATTGGTGTTAAGGTCTTTGGTAGAACTCCTTTTACAGAGCTAGTGGCTTTTCGAAATTCCCCGCCTCAAATCACTTCGTCGGGTCTTTTGTTCTGAAGTAAGACGCCCTTTTGAGTCTTCGTGGTAGTCACTTCCCCCCATCCGGTGGAAGTAGAATAGCCTAGACTAGCCATCCAGGGACGCCATTTTGTGGCATTAAGCCTATTTTATAAAATCCCAATAAAATAAATGTATGTATGTGGTTGTAACGTGACAAAATGTAGAAAATTTCAAGGGGTATAAATACTTTGGCAAGCCACTGTACATAAATAGCCAGGGATAACACAAAAAAGCCTGAAGGCTTATTTCCATTGTGGTCCCTGTTGGGCAGGAGAAGAGGGCAAGTAGCAGCAAATCACACATCAACATTCACAAAATGTACACAATACATTAAAGTCACACACATAACAATGATCTCCATTAAGACAAGCCTAATATTGGCGTCTAAGCCATTGTTTCAGGGCATTTTTAAAATTGCCTACATTTCTGACTAACTTGAGTGTACCGGGTAACCTATTCCAAAGTGTAGTTCCAGCCAGGGTTGCCGCGGATCTTGAAAAGCATTAAAAGTCATTAAATTTAAGTTTCAATATTCAAGGCCTTAAATGTCTTTAAAAAGTCTGGAATTATTGGGTGGGCGGCATTAAATTTAATCGGGGGCAGAATTAATGAGCTTGCCTTATTTGTTTCTTTCTAGTTTTCTAGTTTAATTGTTAGATTTCTATGTTTTTATTTTATCTGTGTTTTATATACTTCAGAGATATCCGGCAAGTCCGACACATACGCTAGAGGCAGTACGGCCGTGTGACGCTGGGTATCGCATTTAAAACGTAGAAGAAGAATGTGTGTTCCCTGCTTTCGAATTTGAAGTCGGCCGCGGTAGAGCAAAAAAGGAGAGAACGACGCGGTGGACGGAGGACGACTGGCTGGCTTTTTTCACCCCGCGGCCGCGACCACACACTGCCGCTGCTTGTAGGTGCGCAATCACCCACCCGCTGATGATATAGGTAGGCTACTGTCGCAAATCACACCACACGTTGATTGTGTTTAGTAAACATGGTTATTTATCTATATTTATAAATAGCTGCTCATCAGACGTTCATTCAGCTCATTCAGGTCGCGTTGACTTGGCGTGAGCTCATGGAGTGAGACGGGGCGGGTCTCTATCTCACTGCTTGTCTCTCTTTCTGTCACTTTCTTTCTCTCCACTCTGCACTCCCTTTCTGACAGCTAGATAAAAACTATTGCCGATCCTTCCATCAATCGCAGATAGTAGCATACGTTTCCTTCGCCAATCGGTACAACCCTAATACCCGCGGTTTATTAACCTGGACGCCTGCACCAATACTGTATGAAGAAAAAATTACTTTGCGCAAATTACCGCAGGTCCCGTGAGCATGGATGTAAATCTACAGTTGGCTAGGCCAACATACACATTCGATTTTGAAATTGCTAAAACCTCCCTTGACCTGTGGAACCAATTTTTAAATAGTTTCCGCCGTAAGACCCACCAGTTCAGCAAGTTGTGCTGAGGCGGGCTGGGGTATTACTTCAGCTTTTTTCAATGACAAATTCAGACCCTTGAGCTTTGACTATCGCATAACCAGCGCTTAATTTTTCTCCAATTCGATAACAAGAACCATCAGTCCAGTACTCCAAGTCTACTTCTTGTAATGGAAGGGCCTGTAAATCTGATCTGAGTCTTGAATATCTTTCTGCTGTCTTTACACAATCATGAGGTTCACCGTCCTCTGGGGATGGTAAGTTTTCAGCTGGGTTTACCGTGGTGCACCTTCCTAAAGTAACATCTTCCTGTTCCAGAAGTCTGTGATAGTCTCTAAGCCTTGACATAGTCAAGGCATATTTACCATGATTTAACAGGTTTCTCAGGCTATGGTGTGTAAGGATGGTTACTGGATAACCCATTGTTACTGCTGATGCTTTTTCATACATCAAATAGACTCCAACCATAACTCTATGGCACAGTGCTAGCCCCATCTCCACCTCTGAGTAAGCGGTGGAGTAGTAGGCGACAGGTTGAGGACTCGTCCCCATACCTGTTGGCTGACAGAGTACTGCACATGCAAATTTACCTCCTGCTGACGTGGATACATATAGCACAAAGTTCTTAGAGTAGTCGGGCAAAGCAAGTGCTGGGGCCTCCTGTAACTTTTGTTTAATTGTTTCAAAGGCTAGGTTGCCATCCATTGTCCAAGTGAGGTTACCGTGGAGCTTGTCATTCCCTGTTTCTTTGATAATGGTCCTTAAAGGTCCTGCTAACTTGGCATAGTCTTCAATCCATGCCGATGAATAGCCAGCAATACCAAGGAATGTCATCATTTCTCTAACTGTCCTGGGCTTTGGAGCCTTTTGAATGGCGTCCAGGTGGCCATCAGAGATACTTCTGTGTCCCTGAGTGATTGTCTGGCCCAGATAAACCACTTGTTCCTGTACATACTGCAGCTTCTTCTGAGAGACCTTATGTCCCTTTTGCGCCAGAATCTGCAGTAACTTGATTGAATCCATGTGACACGTTTCTCTGTCTTTTGAGAAAATTGCCACGTCGTCAACATACTGAATTATTGTACTGTTTATTTGCTGGCCAATGCCCTCCAGATCTTCCTTCAGTACTTTATTAAACACATGTGGGCTATGCTTGTATCCCATGGGGAGCCTTTGATATTGATAATGTCGTCCCTTAAATGTGAAACCGAACAAGCTCTGGGATTCAACACTGAGGGGAACGCTGAAGAAGGCTCCACACAAATCCAACGCTGTGAAGTGTGTGGCTTCGGGAGGGATCTGGGCCAACAGTGTGTGGGGGTCAGGTACATCTGCTTGAAAGTCAGACACTACATCATTCACTGCTCTCAAATCATGTACTAAGCGAAAAGTTTCATCTGGCTTTTTAATGGGCAGTAATGGTGTATTACTCTGAGGGTTCTGGGTTATCTTTAAAACACCTGCTTGCACTAGGCCTTTGATTTGAGGTTCAATTTCCTGTATTGCCTCCTCTTTCAGTGGGTACTGGTTCTTCCATGAAGGCCGAGCGCCAGGTCGGAGCTCCACTGTCACAGGCTGGGCTGACTTAACAAGTCTGTAGTAGCCGATTGTTTCCCCACGGCAACCAAGACAAGGGAGAGACTGGACATCATCATTGTGTTTCAGGGAGGTTTATTTCAGGAGATTTCCATCAGACATTACAGAGGACTTGGTAGTAGCATTGAAGCAGCAGACTGAGTGAGCCGCCTGGCATCCCTATCTGCTAGTTACAGGACTCGTTTATATCTGTGTGTGGGGTGTATTATGTGTCATAAGTCTTCTACTAATAGACATATCGTTTCATCATTTGTGCAACACCAAGTCAAACACACGTCCATCTAGGGATGTTCTACTTCTTCCCCGTGACCTCTTAACATTTAAGGCCTTTACTCAGCAAACTCTTGATATTAACCATTCAAATCCACCACATATTCCTCCATTTTGATCATACTTGATCAACCAAAAACGAGATGTAACCAAACATATTTGAATGGCCCAACAGAAACCTCCAACAAAACACAAAAACACTCTTTATGAGTTATGTAGAATACAATGCATAGATGTACACATTACTGCAGTAAACTACATTTGAATAGGACCAACAATGCAAAAACTCAAACACTGAACGAAGATAAATTGAGACAGAAAGAGAGCAGAGAGCCCCCTGCCATGACGACAGCACATTAATAACAGCTGAGTCCCTCAGAGTCTCAAGTTCAGATATTTCGAAACTTGATCAGCTTGCATGGGAGATGTAGTCCATCCAACTTTGGCACAGAGGATGGTCCTCCATTTCATACCTGGCAGACTCCGCCAGAGGTGGAATTTGGTGGACCGCAGGAAAGTCCAAGTTGGTATGCGGCTGGTATGCGCGTGGCCTCCTCCTCTTTCAGCATGACCTCAGCTTGGCACTTGCGACAGCGCGGGAGCAGTAACCCGAGCAGTCTGAATTCATGATGACATTGACGTTGGTCGCTAATCTTTGCCCTTTTTCTACAAGTCTTTTTTTCCTTTTTCCAAAGCGTACATAAAGCACAGAGCGACGTAACAAGCTTGATTCTAGTCCAGCCTTTTTTCCCAAAGTCTTAGTCAATAAAACTGCACACGGTTCTTTGTTATAACAGTGGAACTTCGTGGATTACCTGGCCATAACGGAGCCTCTGTGAAGCCCATGTCCGGTCAATCATGCCGTGACCCTGAACTTGACACAGAGCGCCTCTGCCGTTTACACCTTACACCCGTTGCAGTTCTCTCAGTTATTTTTAGATACTGGGACAGACATGAAACTTTCAACTTGGGCGTCCATCTGGGATTCTCTTTCCGTTCTGCATTTCTCTTTTCATCAGATGATTTCCGTCCAAGTACAGGTAGTTTCATGTTCATGTTGTTCCTGTTATTTTATCCGTCATCGTGACGCCAATTGTAGTAGCCGATTGTTTCCCCATGGCTTGACAAAGACTCGAACAGGCTGGACTTCATCATTGTGTTTCAGGGAGGTTTATTTCAGGAGATTTCCATCAGACATTACAGAGAACTTGGTAGTAGCATTGAAGCAGCAGACTGAGTGAGCCGCCTGGCATCCCTATCTGCTAGTTACAGGACTCGTTTATATCTGTGTGTGGGATGTATTATGTGTCATAAGTCTTCTACTAATAGACATATCGTTTCATCATTTGTGCAACACCAAGTCAAACACACGTCCATCGAGGGATGTTCTACTTCTTCCCCGTGACCTCTTAACATTTAAGGCCTTTACTCAGCAAACTCTTGATATTAACCATTCAAATCCACCACAAGTCCAATGTCGGTGCTGTGTTTTGCCCACACACATTCTGGAACTTGTTTCAGCATGTCTTCTTTCAAGCTTTCTGCTTCTGATGTGGTGCTGTGCATTGATTCCTCTGTCAGTTGTATAGTCTGTGGTTCACCCATTCCCTGGGCGGAAATCATGATCTTTACGAACCTCTGATCTTTGCTTTCCCAAATGGCAGAATTCTCTTTTGTTGGAGTAAAGATGACATCTTCTGATTCTGTCATCATTTCTCCTACGTGTTTTTGTTCATAATCTTTAGCTATCATCAGAGTCACATGTGGGAGCCCTTCCTTAATGTCATATTATTTGTCAAAGTATTCATTTTTGCTCATTTTCATAGCAGCTCCTTGTGGTCCCAGTATTATGCATCCTGAACTGAGTGGGACTTGCTTTGGCTGTTGGCTCAACCATTCATCTGAAGCTGATTGTGACGCACACTTAAAATACTTAAGTGTGCAGTGAAATGGATATTCAGGGAGCTTAGCTTCTGGAATATTTGCTTAGAGATACTTTTCCCACAGCTTAAATGACTCCATTAGGTCTGGGCTTAGATTTCCAAACCAGAATACTGAAGGAGCCTCTGTTCTTGCTGTCATGAGTAGTTGGTGTTGAGCCTCATGTGGTACATCGTTCAGACAGCCGTCTGGTGTACAACTAATTGTGCAGTTTAACCTACATAAAGCATCTCTTCCCAAGAGTGCGATGGGAGTGTGTTCTGAGACCAATATGGGTATTTTTATCTTTTGGTTTTGATAGCGGAGCTCAATTGGTTTTGTGGAAGGGACCAGCTGTTTCACACCCTCAAACCCGACTGTCCGTATAAATTTACCAGACATGGGAAGGTGGGTAGCATTCTCAGGCCGGATACAGGTGAAGGCGGCTCCACTGTCAACCAATACTTCTATTGGTTGATTGTTTACCTCTACCTGTATGGTTGGTTCTTGTTCCGGCCCTAATACTATCAGCTGACACCTTCCTGTTGGGTTCTCTGGGCACCCCTAGTATCCCATTTCCGGGCCCCCATTAGGGTTAACCGGTCCCTGGGGTGGCTGGGCTTGCTCCACGAATCCTCCGCTGTAGCCCCCTCGAGTATTACCACTGTTTGGTCCGTAGCAGTTCTGAGCAAAATGTCCAGGTCTTCCGCAGTTGTAACATGCTCCTGTATTCAGCTGACCGCCTGAATTACCTCGTCCCCTTCCTCTCCATGTTGTTGTCGGGTTGAAGACTGGTTGTGGTATTTGGACAATAGGAATGACTGTGGCGGTTGGAACTGAGACTGAATTGGTTGTAGCTGTGGTTGGTTTGGTTGTATAAAAGGGTTGTTGCATCATGACCATAGCTTGTATCTTCTCCTTCTTTCTACAGTCTGTCAATTGTATTTGGTTGAGTTTCCTGAGGGTTTCCTGGTCTTGCTCTTTCAAGAGTTCTCCTTTTTCTGATATAGCTCTAACTGATGAGCCACATGATCTGTGTATAGACTTAGGATGGAGTTCCCAAGTCCAACCTCCTCTGCTAACTTGCTTCTCACTGGTATAGGTAATCCTTCCTGTATTTTGGCTCGCAGGATTGCTTTCTCCATCCGATTTGTATCCGGATCGTTACCTGTGATATTTCTCCATGTCTGATGTAGGCTGTGTCAAAATATCGATAAATCGCGATACTTAGTTTCGCGATATCAGTATCGATTTTTATATCAAAAAATCGATATTTTTTTTTTTTTTTTTATGTTTTTTTTTTTTTTTTTCAGGGCTTTATTGACAGAGCAGAGAGACATATATGAAATGGGGCAGAGAGGGAATGAAATGCAGAGAACAACCACGGGTCAGATTCAAACCCATGTCTGCTGTGAGGCCTGAGCCTCTAGGATACTGACTATTGAAGTTAGATCAATTTTGTTTATAAGAATACTTAAGATTCACTGTGTCAGAAAAGCACACTGATGTGTTTTCATTTTCAGTGTGTCCTGTACAGTTAGTACAAGAGTGAATTGGATTTGTTATTTTGATGTTATGGCAGCTGCAGCAGTGTTTGATCATTTGCCAAAACCAAAAAAAAGGAAAAAAATAGTAAAGGAAGTCATGAATTAAATAGTTTTGACTTCATTTGTCTGTGCAATTATCAATATATTGTGCTGTTATGTTTGACAAGGCAACTTGTTTATGGAATATCGCAATATATTGTGATATATCAAGATACGCAATATATCGTGATATATCGTATCGTGACCAGTGTATCGTGATACGTATCGTATCGCGAAGTCCTTGACGATACCCACCCCTAGTCTGATGCGCCCTTGTTACATAAGCTCGTGGGTTCTCGGTTGGCTCAATAAGAATGTTGTCTGGATGCATGTTGGTTATGTATGTCTCTTGCAGTGCTCTCCACATTCTCCCTCTGGATGCTGCAAACAAATCTGCATCATTGACAGCAGTTCCCACAAACTGATTAAGCCCTGCCTTCTCCAATATCTCCTCCATGGCTGGGACCCCGAGAAGATTGGCTAAAAGTTTCTTCATATCTCCCATGGCCAGCTGTCTTCCTATCACCATTTCATCCAACTTGGAGATCCATGGATGTGCTCCATCTTGAAGAATGGGTAGTTTCTCAAGGATGTGTGACATATCTGTATTCTGCCATGGCTTGTACTCCAAAGCTTGTCCTCGCACTAACACTGGAAACATCTTCTTATATGTCTCCCTCTTGCGCAGGTTGTATTGTGAGAATAACCCCTTTGCTCCGGGACTTCGTCCCATCGTCATCTGGAGAACCTCTGCTATTTCTGGCACCCTTCCTTCTCTGCTTGCCATCATAGATCGAGTTGGACTCTTCTTCAGCAGAACCTGTATCATTTCCTTCAGCCATTTCTGTCTTCGTCTTCACTGTCTCTGGACTCAACTTTCGTCTGTCTAGTTCTAGTAGATGATTTGCCTAATTGCTAAGAAACAATGTCTTCTCATAAGGTGGGGTTTCTTCACTGAAGCAGTGTGTGAGAAGGGTGTGTTAGCTTCTGCTAGCAGCTTCTCAGTAGACTCAGAATTCCTGCTAATTTCCTCTGTAATCCGCTCCTTTTTTTTCTCTAGATTCCTTCAGCCATTTCTGTCCCTCTTTATCAAACAAGTCCAGAGTACCCAGTTCTATCCGTCTCTTTTCTTGTCTCTTGTTCCCCTTTTTTGCCCTTGTTATGTTCTGCCTTGTATGCGGGCACAAGCACTCGCATTGTTTTAATCACATCAGTATTCAAAGTACCGTCCAGTGGCCATGGCTGTTCAATCGCTGGCCAACGTTTATGGAACTTTCGTGACATTTCCGCAATCCCCTTGATGAGGGGGTTGTTTCTCTGCACCACGTCAACAGGGGTATTTGTTTTTGCAACTGCAGGACTGATCTTTTTTTTGGCTTTGTAAGATATAAACGTGTAAGCATCTTATCCCCCCTTTTTTTTTTTTTTTTTTTTTTGATCAACTGTTTAATAGAAATAGTTTTCTAAAATGGATTAAAAAAAATCAGTATTTAAAATAGTAAGTATTAAAAATAGTGAAAGTCAATGAAGGACAATTAATTAAACACACTAAAATGTAGGCAAAAGCTGTCAAAAACAATGGAAGATAAGTAATGAATGAAACACTCAAAACTATCCTAAATAAGTAAAAAATCAATGAGTAAATCGAAGAATCAATACAAAGGAATGAATTATTGCGTTAGTAAAATGAAACAACAATGAAAAAACCGTTAAGTGTAGTCAAGTTGTGTTCAGTTATAAGTTTGTTTACAGAACAGGTGTCACCGCAGCTACTCCCCAGTGAAAATAAAACCACCTTACCATCCACAGAAAACAGGAATGAATGAAGTGAAACAGTGCAAAAATCCAAACAATTTTATTGAAAAAAGGCTCAAATTTCAGTACCTGTAACTTGAAATGGTAGTGAAAATGTCATGGAAAAACAGACCTGCAAAAGTACGAACAACTGCTGAAACTCAAAAGAATCAACCCTAACTCTAGCCTTGATCATTTACTTCAAGACACAGTCATTAGTGCATGTCCGTGTGTTGAAAGTGTGAGGACTCTTTTCGGCTCCGTGAGAGTGGTTTTGACACTGCATCAACTAATGCCAGTCAGTACACACACCTGCTTGCAATGAGTTGATTCAGCTGCGTCACCTAACTACTCTCTCTCACGGAGCTGTGTCCTCACAGAAAGCGAATGAACGAGAGACGGCAGTTAGTATGGATCACGATGAGGTAATGTGTTTGTGTTGTTGATGTAAATAATGACTATTCCAGATAATGGTTATCTGATGATGGTGAAGCAAAGCAAACTTTGTGTTAGTACCAACCGCTCATTCATTTAGGAGTAAACACTGCAGTCTAGTTTCGCTCTCGTGAAATTGTATACACGTTGCTTGGCAACGCCCTCCCGCCCGCCTGCCTATCACTCTCCCTTTTCGCTTTTCTTCATTGCATTCTCTTTTTGATTTCTTTGATGGTTCAGCCCCGTTATCAGTCATTATGACGACAAATAACTGTCTCAAACAAGGCTCCCACTCCCCTTCCCTCACCTGGAGGGATAGGCTTCTCAAATCGCGTTGCAGCGCCACACTGAAATCTGCAACCAATACGGATATGTGACCATAGAGCCTGCACGAGCGAACCGAAAATCGGACTGGGTGTGCGACCAGACCAAAAGCAGTAATAAAAACTAAATAAAAACGTCTTTCTTTGCACTGATGGTCTCGTTTGCTGTTAAAGGTAATTTATGATTATCAGAAGAAACATGAGGCTGTGTAAAAGATATTTAAATGCTACTCGTAGCCGCTTTAAGGTTACAATATACAATTGCTTGGTGATTACCAGAAATCTTGCACGTTCTCAGCAAAACACAGCCATTATATTCCCACAATGCAGATGTGTGTAAGGAGATGAAATAATCAATGTCTCAAAGTCCTGTAATTTCAGGTAATTTCTACCTAAATTGATTTTTGTGTTGTTTTCATGCAATCAGCTAGTACCTGCTGAGGAATAACCTAAGTTCCAAAAAGGTTTCAGCCAAAAAATCGAATGTATTATTGTAGTTACGCATTAGACCTTTAAATTTAGAAAGAAAATAATTATAATTTTTGACATTCCTTCAAACGTGTAACATAGCTCTGGAGAAACCAAATGTTCCTCCCCTTTTTAATTTATTATTATATCTCTTTTTATCGTGTTTTTAAGGTGAAAAACCCCAGCTTCTAAAAGCTCCACAATGGTTCTTTAAAGAGAGCGTTGCGCCCCAGAGTGCTCCGCCTGCCTGCGTGCTGCACTGCAGGCGCGGAAAGATTTGCTGGCTCTGTTTCAACACAGCTCAAAGTAATCTGGCAACACATAGGTCTTCTCTTAAATGAAGACTTTGCTTCACATCCCCAGAAATTACTTTGTACGATGTTAAACACTGTCGGATTACGAGGCGAAACGCAATATGTGAGTCCGTCCAACGGCTTTAACAGACGCGACTGGACCAGAGCCAGCAAAGGCGCAGGCGACACACAAATATATATCTATAAATCCTTTACTTTATCTCAATAAAGGAGCACAAATTAATAAGTCTAACAATTAGCCCCGGATAGGAGCTATTGTCATTGTTAGAACAAAGCGTGGACAGATTTTTCAAACGTACATCCCATTATTAAATATGCAAGTGCGGGCCGCTGTACAGAGCGCGCAAGGATCAAGTCAAAATCAAATCGAATCAATTTTATTTGTACAGGTCAAAACCACAAATAGCCTCAGCGGGCTCTACAATCCATAAAATATGAAACAATATGACACTCCGCCCTTACACCCTTAGCTCGGCTGAAGGACGCCGTATTAGGACACACACCTTATTTAAATAATGGAGTTGTCAGCCCTGTAATTGTATCTGTGCATTTAGCATATCACGTAC
Organism: Ammodytes dubius; assembly: GCA_026122265.1. NCBI lineage: Eukaryota > Metazoa > Chordata > Actinopteri > Uranoscopiformes > Ammodytidae > Ammodytes > Ammodytes dubius. The sequence goes on from CM047526.1 coordinate 3,368,589, forward strand.
ATCTATATATGTATATAAATCAATGAAAATGGGCCAAGCAGATTGCACAAGCATATGTGTTATTGTTACAAGCCGTAACGGTGGGTATTGGACTGGTGTTCACAGAATCTTCATATATTATGCATCAAAGTTTGTCATGACATGAAATATAAACAATGACCTACTGTATATGCAGGAAATAAATAACAAACGTTTCATCAAGCATAGTTCAAGCATAGGCGTCCCCACATTTAAACCAGTCAAACGCATTTATAAGCCCGAAAGCAATGCAGGTTTAACATGTCACATACAGTAACGAGCCAAATTACACACATGCATAACATTCCAGCCTATTTCCCTGAAAGGGTACAGCAATTATTTTCTGCACAGTAATCGCATAACAATTAGACTCAAGCCACAATACGTCCGTTATATAATGAAAAAACCTGCAACTGATGCGACCTGTCATCCCAAATCAACTGTCCACTCCGGTGAAAACCAAAGTTCTCACATATATCATTAATTATTATAATATAGGCCTATTTTATATCAAGACAACGCTTAGAACATACAGCAGACAAACACACAAATAAGATTTACACCAAAACTAGAGAGTGCGCACAAACATAAAAAATCCCCAATATCCTGGGCCAGCCCCTCGTCTATTCTCTCCATCACTTATAAGCCAATCTCAATCACTTGTAAGCCAACCGTTTTCCTTACACGTCAAATTAAATCAAAGTAAATCTTTTAATTGAGAACAAGTTACCTCAAACATCGTAAGCCAACCGTTTTCCTTACACGTCAAATTAAAAATTTTGATGAGAAGAAGTTGTCTTAATCTCATTTGTTTCCGTACACGTCAAATGAAAAATTTAAAAGAGAACAAAGTTACCTCTCACACTCTTGGCACCACAAACTTAAAATGTATTTATAGCCTATATAAAATATGCATCCCTCTCTTGTATTTCTATGAAATTCGAAACAAAACAGAAATTTAGACTGCGTCCTTCCCCATCAACTGAACCACCATGTCGTTCACCCCGCATTTAGTAATTTACAGCCCGACAGCATTACAAACACACGCAGGGAGGCCAGGGCCCAAGTCTCAACCCCTTAGAGCAGTGGTTCTCAACCGGTGGGGCGCGCCCCCCCGGGGGGGCGCGGACACTCTACCGGGGGGACGCGAGGGGGGATGAAAAAAAAATATATATATCTTAATTTTTTTCTTTTCTTTTTTTTTTCTTTTTTTTTTTTGTGATTTCAATTTTTTTCCTGATATGTAGCCTAGTTCAGAGATGATATGTATTTTTTTTCTTTCTTAACTTTTTTTGATAGGTAGTTGCCAAGTTCATCACACAAACACTCCAATCCACTGATATGAGATCAGTTTGCAATTTTCAAGTACTGAATTAATGGTAGGACTGTGGCCACTAGAACTGGTCTCTGGTCAGCAAAGGTCTTGAAAACAGCATAAGTGTGCTTGTGACCAGGGCTGGACTGGGACAAAAAATCGGCCCTGGCATTTTTGGCCATGGCAGCCCACCATGATTATTTATACGATATGCGGCGTCAGAGGCGTTGCACCAAATTCTGGGCCCCTATACAGGAAGTCCTGATGGGCCCTCTGAGAGGCGGTCTTACAATACAAACATGTAAAAGCTGTCTATAGTCCAAAACGTATGAGTGACTGGTCCCTCTCTGAGCCAGATAACAACACAATGTTTCTATTGATGAATGACCAAATCATTACGCGTACTTGAACACAACCCCTGGTCTAATGACTCTTAATAACCATGCACACGCACAGTGTTTCTCACAGGAATTTGGGAGACTGTGTCGTGGACCCTGGACCTTCTAGGGGGGTCTGGGGGAATGCTCCCCCGGAAGAAATTTTTAAAATGTTGAAGTAAAATTCATCAATCTGGTGCACTTTGAGGAGAAAACTAAGGCTAAATCAACTGTTTCCTATGTAAGCTATTTAGTACTATTTTCTGGAATAATGTATAGACACATAATGACCAAAAAGCAGAAAGAAGAAATGTACATGTTTAAAAAATCCATTCAGCTTTGGGAACTCTTTGAATACACCAACAACAGAGCTATTTAACTCCTCTAAGAAACCACAAGAGAGCTAGCAAATGTTTAGTAGGTTATTAGCTAAAATAGCCACTTTGACCTGGCTCTATATGGCTCTATCCATGATGTTAACGCAAGCAGCTAGCTGTTGGCAAACTACACATGCTGTGTTAAAATTTAGCAAGCTACACAAATAATTGTTCTCAACATAACTTTATTTTCAACTTCTTACCACTAGTCCAGCATTTGTCTCCTTTCCGTCTCATCTCCGTTTTTCTCTAGTTGTTTTTCTGTCTGTTAGTGACGTGACTTGATTGAGTGAATGACAGCCGAGGGACCTCGGCCCTCCACTGTGTGTGTGATTGGGCCAGGCCCGGCCCAGAACCAATCATGATGAATGGGCCAATATTTAATTGTCCTTTCAGGTTAAGTTGACTGTCTGCGCGGCCGAGAGGGAAGGGACCTCGGCCCTTGGCTGTGTGACTTGGCCGGGCCGGGCCGGGTCCATTAGAAAAAAAAAAAAAATTATAGGGGAGAACGGGGGAATCTGAGGCATCGGGTAATGTGAGCCACCCCCTGTATCTAGGCAACGGAAAACATTTGTGGTCATGTGAGATATATGTTTTCAAGCCCCTCTCATTTCCCTATGGCCCTGAAAGAGAGGACCTCATGGTGCTGTGGTAAGCATGTTTTTTTCACCAAAATAGGTATTTTGCATGTCAAAGTAAATTTTCGTGCTTTCAACTTAATCAACTGTTGTGCCGAAGCAAATGTATTCTCGTAGAAAAACTTCTATCATACGTATTAATGAACTACCAACATATAAAAACCATGTGATGATATTAGTTAAAGATTAGCCTGAAATGCTAAGAGAGGTAGTTTTTTCTCAAATTGTGGTGGTGGGGGAAAGTGAGCCAAATGTTTTGGGGGAAAGTGAGCCACTGTCTCACTTTCCCCCACCATGAGGCACAAGTTAAGTTTAGTCTTAAACATATTTTAATGTAATATTACATAACATATGTTTTATTTTAATGTCATACATATTGTAGAAAAGCCATCATGCCAAGGAAATACACCAGGAAGACGACCTGGGGCAACCACACGGACAGAGCACCTTCTCATCTTTCCCTGTAACCGTCAGGGCTGGAATGTAGATTAGGCCTAGTTGTAGAGTATGACAGGCTGATGTTATAATCCAGTTGGGTCTTCTCCTGTGTTCTGAGTCCCAGGCTGTTCTCGCTGGTTCTGATTTTCCTATGCTTTGACCCCCAGACACAAGCTGGCTCTAAGGGTCCTGTGTTCTGACCCCCAGACTGTGTTCTAATCTAACTGGTTCTATCTTTCATTTGAATCTTATTAAAACCTTTTGAATTATAATATGTTGTATTTGATTTTGTTCAGAGTTACTTTCAAGTGTTTAGAAAATTTGCTTTGCTTAATTGACCAAACCCCATCATTGTTTCACTAGTCCGACATTAGTCGTTAGTCATTAGTTACAATATGTGTTGTTATGGTAGTTTCAGAGTGGAAAAAGTAAGTGGTTCACTTTACCCCTTGATTTTTCTGGTCCGTCTCAGTTTACCCCACAGCTGGGGTAAAGTGAGCCACATGACAGCTTTTTTCTAAACAATCATATTTTCACTGCCCTTTGTCTTGAAAAAATTCTGCTAATGCCCATTTCTAGGAAACACCCTGAATGAATGGGAAATGTGTAAATTTGAGTGATAAATCATGTTAGCTCGCTTAGAGGGGAGCAAATGTAAAAAGTGGCTCAGATTACCCCGTTCTCCCCTATTTATTTTATTTTTTATTTATTTTTTTTATGGACCCGGCCCGGCCCAAAATGCCTGCCGGCCCACCGGGCACCCGGTACGCCCGATGGCCAGTCCAGCCCTGCTTGTGACATGCGTGCCACCCATACACGTGTATGGGCACGTGTCCCAGCAGATTTTTTAAATCTGAATAAAAAAATTTAAGTTTGTAGTTAGCAAGTGTAACATGTTCTTAGGACAGAATTTCATAAATAAAGGTTTATTTTTTTAGCAAGATATTTGGTCAAAAGCTAGTTGTCATCCGTCCCTCTGTCCAGTTGTTAGGCATCTGGCTGCTAGCAAGTTATGTTGTCTTGCTAATTTTACTATTCATCTGAACTGAAATGAATATTGACTTTTTCCTTTACTATCTTCGCCAGAATGCACCAGAATGCTTAGATTACATGTTAAAAACACAAAAAAATCTTCTGGGGGGATGCCCCCAGACCCCCCTTCAGGGGTTTAGTTTTCTGACAAACATTACAATGGATACTAACATGATTTGGGCATTTGGGATTATAAATCATCTTTTAATTGGTTGTACAGCATATTGTCAGGGTCGGTGGGGGGGCCCAACTGCAATGACCCAGCTTTGGGGGGGCCCAGCTTGCAGAAGGTTGAGAACCCCTGCCTTAGAGCAACAATGCTCACCTTGCCAGCCGCTGGGGAGAAAGTTGAGCTCCGGTCCGCAGCGTGGGCCCAATGAACTGTCCAGAAGCCCTCTGTTCGATGACGCCACTTTGCAGTGTATCTCTCGGCCTTTACTCAGAAAAACGGCGTTGGTAGTGGGTTGATGAAAGAAGACGCAGTTTGAGGCAGATGAGGAGGTCTCAGGAATAATTCTTTTATTTAAGCAACACAACTCATCCTGCAGTCAAAACGAAGCCAATATAAAGTTAAAGTGTCTGTAGCCAAAATATCCTGTATACTAAAAGACCTGTCTCTTCCTGAATTGTGGTGGCTTTTAATCTGCAAATCTAAGTGAGTTGATTGGTCCTTAGGTCAGTAAGCTCCACCTCGCCTAACTCCTGATTGGTGGACCCTAACTAGCTCTGACCTACACTGTCCAGAGGTAAATGGACTTGTATAGCGCTATATCTCCGTTTATCACAGACTCAAAGCGCTTTACATTGTTTTTTGTACACATTCACCCACACACATTCATACACCGATAGCAGCAGCTACCACGCAGGGTAGGCTTAGCACTAGGGTGCTAAGCTAACTAAGCTAACTATCGGGAGCAATTCGGGGTTCAGTGTCTTGCCCAGGGACACTTCGACATGTGGCGGGGAGACGGGGGATCGAACCTCCGACCCTGCACACCAGAGGCGAACTCCCTACCCACTTCGCCACTGCCGCCCCCAGAGGACATTTGGGGTAATCATCACCTGAAGGTGCTATGCCATTTGGGGCCAGGAAATCTGATTCAGTAACTTTAGGACAATCCCTTTAGCCTGGCCTTGAATGTATCTATGACTTGGTCAGCTGAGTAAGGAAATACAGAAGGCCTTTGTTTAAAAAAGATACATCGCCCTGCCTCTAGCCTCATTTATGGGAAAAACATCTTAAAGTTTAAAATTTGTTTTTTGTTCCTATTCATCTCTCCCTCCACTGTCCCTGCTCAGGGCCTGGAAGAGAGAGCATTTTAAATCACAAGTTAAGAATATATCGATTATTCAATTGATTATACATGAGTAAATGCAAATTAATGATGGGGGCTATAACAACATTAATATTTAGAAATTAAAATCCTTACATGAACATAGATAAACACTGAAAAAGTCTGTGCAGCTGGGCAAAAAATACTGTCTTCTTGCTTTAAAGCTTACCCCACAATAAATTGACCATGGCTCCAAGTCGAAGTTGGTTGTGAACGTTGGTCCGAAGACCCACTAGCCAAAGTTAGCCAAAGTTAGCCCGTTAGCCGATATTAGCCAGCTAGCCGGCTTTAGCTCACTGATGGGGCGTGCGGGGTTGTTAGCCGGGTGTGCACCTGGTCAACCTCTATTGGCTCCGGGATGCTTTCTGCCCCCAGTAAATCTTTAATAAAGCTGGCGAAAAATTCCGTGGGGTGACCACCTTCAACTTTTTCTGGTAGCCCGAGCATTTTATGTTTTGGCGTCTTGAGTGCACCTCGAGATCAATTACTTTGTCCTGGAGAAGTTTGTTAGCATTCTCGAGCCGTAGCCCCTGTCGTGGTCACTGCTAGGTTCTTCCACCGTAGCTATCCGCTGACCGTGTTCAGCCAGAGTAGCCTGCTTGATTTGAAAAAAAAAACACGTCTATTCCATCGCATGCGCTCTAGTGCCCCCTTATTCGAGAACTAGTTTGACGTTTCAATTGATAAGCCAGGAGCCTACTGGGCTTATCACGATGCTCATAATAAGTAGCACGAGAACGTACTAAATGTCGCTCAGCGTCGCTTGTTGTAAGGAGGTCCAACTCTGCCTGCAGATCATATCTCTGTTTCACTCAACTCTTGGATGGGTTAATAGCATTTTGTCCATCAATATCCCGGATTTTAATTAGGAGTTCATTTAGACTGGCCTTACGGGTTTTATTGCGATGAGCTGAGTAAGAAATAATTTGACCACGCAAATAGGCTTTGACGATTCCCATAATAATGGGTCATCCTTGTTAATAGTTATAAAGTCATCAATTGAGGACAATATAAAGGTGTTGAATGCATCATCAGACAGAAGCAGAGTGATAAACCTCTAGGGTGAGGAGAAACGAGGTTGGCCTGAAAGTTATATATTGAGACTAAGAGGAGCATGATGTTAGCCTGGCATTCCCAGACCTGCCACTAGGCGCTGGCAAATTAAATTTGCTGCGCCTGTTGGTCTGGCCACGCTCCGTTGAAGCTTTATCAAGAAGACCAGAAATCTGGGTCTCACGTTTCAATTGGTTCTATCTAATATGGGCGGGCCAGAGTCCTTTGTATGGTGCTCTGGGGCGGAAGTAACCGGATAACGACAGTGACGTGCATACGCCGTCGAAGCCGTGATAGTAAACATCAAAGATGGCTGCGGATATGTTGTTGAGTTTGAGACTGCTTTGGCCTCGACCCTTTACGATTTGGAAGACGGCACTCAAATCTTTCATTAGCAAGTAAGTGGAATGTTCTGTTTTGCCGACCGACCACAGAAAAAGTTTAATTTAACAGTTTAACCGCTGTTCGCTAAACGAACTGGGCTTAATACTTCACTTTGTGCATCGCTCTGATTGGTTGTAGTGCTATTCAACTGCGTGCAGTGGCATTTGCACGAGTAGGAGCCGCCCCTTGAGTTGGAAATTACTATTGATCGTGGCCAGACCCTCTATCGTTCAAGATAACAGGGTCTGGATTTCCAGGCTATACCCCTCTAGCTTTTGAATCAAAAGTTGAGTTGAGGCTTGGGGGGGGCTCAAGGCAGAGGGGGGCTGCACCAAAAAAAAAAAAAAAAAACGTATTTTTTGCATTTTTTATTTTTTTTACTGGCTCAACATAGGCCCCTGATCTTTGAAGGCCCAGAAAAAATGTAGTTAGAGGGGAAAAAAATGGATATCAGGGGCTTTTCATTCGTCAGTGCATTTTTGTTATTTTTTAAATAACATTGTTCGGGGCTACGAAGATCAGGGGACTATATTGGGCCATTAAAAAATACAAACGAAGGGAAAAAATTCCCGAAGCTGACTGGATTTTTTAAACATGTACATTTCTTCTTTCTGCTTTTTGGTCATTCTGTGTCTATTAATTATTCCAGAAAATAGTACTAAATAGCTTACATAGGAAACAGTTGATTTAGCCTTAGTTTTCTTCTCAAAGTGCACCAGATTGATTAATTTTACTTTAACATTTTAAAAAATGTCTTCCGGGGGAGTATTCCCCCGGATCCCCCTAGAAGGTCCAGGGTCCACGACACAGTCTCCCAAATTCCTGTGAGAAACACTGTGTGTGTGCATGGTTATTAAGAGTCATTAGACCAGGGGTTGTGTTCAAGTACGCGTAATGATTTGGTCATTCATCAATAGAAACATTGTGTTGTTATCTGGCTCAGAGAGGGACCAGTCACTCATACGTTTTGGACTATAGAGAAACATAGCTTTTACATGTTTGTATTGTAAGACTGCCTCTCAGAGGGCCCATCAGGACTTCCTGTATAGGGGCCCAGAATTTGGTGCAACGCCCCTGCCTATACATCTAGGAAACGTGTATGCATGCATTTACACACACCCACTAGTTTCTGTGATGGAAAAGAATACAATACAAATAATAAGGGTAGTGGCATATGATTAATATTTTTAGGGAGAACATATTGGCACACAAACCTAGGTAGGCTATTGTTACCAACTCCAATCGGATCCAGTTAAATGGAAACATAAAAACATAATGTACAGCTACAAAAGTCACCAAATGTACTTAATTGTCCATGAGTGGAGTTGGACAAATGTCAACGTCGTCCAATGTAAACAAAAATATTAGGTGACATGTGGAGGCATAAAATAGTTTTTCAGGAAAGAGTCATTTTACAACTCCCCAGAACTTTTGTAGAGTGAACTGGAAAATGAGGATCGAAGCAATGGAAAGCATGCTACGCGACTTTATTTATTCGGTGTTTTAATAAATGTGTTAACCTCCTCTGGGGAAGTGAAGTCACGCTGTACACCACCACAGGTGATGCTAAGCCGTGCAGGAAAGAGGATGCCAAATCTGACTCAATCGATGTCTCGTAGTAGGAGTCGGACCTCGGTGAAAGCAGCGCGAGCCCGGGCCATCTTTGGAGTGTAGTCCGGGAACACGGAGATGGACATGTTGCGCAGGTTAATCCGTTGTAACTCTCTCGCCTTTCTGAGGATCTTGTTGCAGTCGGTGTAGTAGTGAAGCCTTGCCACAATGGCGCGGAGACGGCCACCTGGTGCGGGCTTTGGCACCAGAGCACGGTGAGATCTATCGACTAGCGGCTTCTTCCCGAGCGAGAAGGCTTCCACAGCAGCTTGGAAACATTAGCTGCTGATGCTGAGTTGGGGTCGTCCTCCGGGACTCCGATGATTCGGATATTCTGGTGGCGCGATCTCGATTCCAAGTCATCGCACTTGTTTTCCATTTTGGCCGCCTCCTGTGTCAATTGCTCCATTTTGGCTTGGAGGGCAGATGTCATCAGTGCAGGTAGAGAGGGACAGCTACAGTGCCCCTCAAGCCCCAAGGCTTCCCGGAGCTCGGCTTTAAACATTGCCGCGACATCGACACGGAGAGCCGACAGAAGCTCAGTTCTGAGCGAGGCTACATCTATACTTTCCGCGGTGGATTTGGAACCTGGGGTGGAGGCTGTGGCGGAGATTCAGGAGAGAGCGAGGATTAGTCTTGCAAAGGGCCGCAGGTGAGGCTGTATACTATTTCCTTTATTTTTTAAAGTGCTGCACCGTAGGGGGGGAGAAAAAAGTGCCCAAAAAAAAACTTTGCAGGAGCTCAAAGTAACGCGACCTGCATGCTGCGTCGCCAAGCCGACAAACTCTGCCTGGCTGCTGTCAGCTGAGCCGAACGAGCCGCGGTGTGTGGAACACAGTGCGGAGGTTCTAGTGTTAACCATGGTCGAACATACTACCATAGCCTATACTGATTTAAAAAAAGATATAGAAAATATAGAAACAGCGGAGGAGGTTAAGATTGTTTCCAGCAATTATTTTCTTCGTGAATGACTTGTGGCAGTTCCATGCGCAACAGGGATGTCACTCGTGTCCGTTTTACGTATGGTGCTTTAACGGAAGGAAATGGGGTCTGTATCTCTGGCGATGCCACAGCGATCGCAGGGACTTTTACTTGTGTCATTAAACTTATAAATCTGACTGTATTTCATATCAAAGGGACACAGCAATGACTGTATTAAATATCAAACTGATAAAAATTATCCGACTATAGGCTATAGTGTATCACGCATAAAGTATTTTCATATTGACGGACATCGCATCCATTCAGTTAATGCTGATTATCAAGTCAGTTAGATGACTAAAAAGTACTTGTTCATATAGTTTGAATACTTTGTGAATCAGAGTGAATGGTATTCTGCTAAAATGTCAAATAGCCTACTTTAAATATACGTGATATACACTATATACAGTTGGATCGTTTTTTAAAGTTTGTTATTAAATACAGTCATCGTTGTCAGTTTGATATGAAATACAGTCGATTTATTAGTTAAATGACACAAGTGAGAGCTGAAACATCACTACGGTAGAGCTAAGAAGGCTCTGAGGGCGCCCCAGACCAACCTTACCAACGTATGGCGTACGAAAGAGATTCGTAGCAAAGAACGTTTCGGGAAACAGGCGAAATGTTAAGTAGGAACTCTTAAGTAGGGGTTACGATTGACGTAGCGTTAAGAAGGCTCTAAGAAGGCTTCGGGAAACCGGCCCCTGACACGTTTTATACAGCAACGCCAAACGCAAGACAATATAAGAAAGACTTTACACATCTAGATTATATACAAAAAAAGTGTTGACGCTGAAAAGCATTTGATTCAGTTAATTGGGTTTTTCTTTACAGAGTGTTACACAAGTTCGGCCTTCATGATACAATTATAAAAACTATACAGGCACTGTGTAACAATCCTACGGTCAATGGATATTTATCTAATAGTTTTACCCTAGAAAGCGGCACCAGACAGGGCTGGCATGGTCACTTTACTTCGCGCTATATTTAGAACATTGGCAGAAACTTCCCGATTATTTAACGGAAATGCTGCAATTTCGACGGCTTTATTAGACCGCTCAACTGACATTATTCATGCTTAATGTTCCTCAAGCCCGAACTGAGCTTGGAAAGACAGCTTTTAGCTTCAGTGCCCTAACTCCGGGAACAACTTACAGCAACAAATTAAAATGAATACCATCATATCCTTTAACAATTCAAAAATATTCACTTAAATCTGCCAAACTCTACCTGTAACTGTTTGAATAAGGCTATATTCACTCACTTTTAACACAATTTTCTAAAATTTAGAAGAATCATTCCACCGCACTATATATATATATATATATAGCTATATATATATATAAACAAATTTTTTGTTTGTTTATTTTATTTTCTGTAACAGTAACTGTGTATCTGAATCGAATTTGATGAAAATGGGGGCGGGACCTGATAAGCCTTTGGCTTCTTCCGTCTCCCTTCGGACAACACAGAGTATACCGTATGAATATTTGCAAGAGAAAATTGTGTATTGTGTGGAATTGTCCGAAAGAATAATAATAAATAAATATAATATTGTACTTTCACCAATTTCTTTTTTTCCAGCCACCTACATCTGTCTAAATGTTTAATTGTTTTTTCTTTTTATCAGTTGTTGTGTATTTGCATTGTATATTGTGTTTGTATAGTTGTTTTTGCTCTGCATTTGTTTTACTCGAACATCATTGAAAATGAGGGTCACCCTTCAACTGATCTTTTGAGTATAAATATAGGTTAAATGAAAATGAAATGAGTTTAAATAATAAATACAATGTTTTCCCCCTTGAAAATAAAAAGATGCAAAGGTCAAAAACAATAGCAGTGTGGCACTTCTGTAAATTTACTGAAACTTTACTGGGCCATCACTCTCATGCATTCATCATGCTTTTATCTTTGCTCTCGAAGGGGTTCATGTAGATTGGTTGTGTTGCCACAGTGATGTAGAGTCTTTAACTTTCTGTTCAACGTGTACATACCTGAATCCTATATATCCAGCATCTGCTTGCTCCTGCATGTCGTATAGTCATGTACACGCGTGTCGCAGTTCCTTGCACAGAGCTGCAGACAAACATACACACAGAGCAGCTGATGGTCTGATCAGAGTAAAGCAACGCTTGGAAAGACATGCACACATGTATTTACTGCAAATCGCAGGTTTTGCACGGTTATGACCATGCACAAGCACACATCATGCTTTGCAGTAGATACATTTTGCAGCACCCTAAAAAAGAAAAGTTTTAATTATTTTTATTTTTTTGATACGAGAAACGGTCGGTAGGTAGTCAACGCGGGGGGCTGCCGTTGTCTAGGCTGCCGCCTAAGCTATAAAGCGCTGAGGGAAACACTGTACTGTATAGTCAACTGATAGTCAAATCTTGTTTTTTTTCTGCTCATTGATCCATTCTCATCTTTCTGACAACAATTGTGTTAACCCATTGATGACTATTGCAATCTAGGATGCATGTCCTTAATGCCTGAGGGTTTTCTGAAAAAATAGTATGAATTGTCAAGTCTACCAAAACCTTATTATCTAAGCCTGTGTAGCACATAGAAACATGAAATAAAATCAATTTAAAAGTTAAGGTTCACAGGTTTTATTGAAACATGCTCCCTTAGCGCTTACAAACCAACACATTTTTCTAAAAATCGTCAAAATTAGATGGGGGAGAAAAAATAATAATAAATAATATAAAATATTTAAAAATAATGTGCTAAATGAGGTTATAATCCAGCTTCCTTTTAGCATGGATATGTAGCCGGTCTGCTGCTACCTCCGCGTTGTGTAGGCTAAAGAAGTGAGTCGGGACAACTGCTGCGTCATCAACGTCTTTATTTTTCTGGGCTGGGATGAGAAAACAATAAACCAGCACGGCCATTTATGATGTGCGTCACAACACGTGAACTCCTATCTTCTCTATGGCATACTGCCGACTCAAGAACATATTAGGAATATGTTTCAGCATGAACAAACAATTGCAGAAAAAGTGCTTATTAAACAAATGAATTAAAAGTACATTAAAATAAATACAGAGAGCTCGCATACCTGGGATGAGAAAACAATAAACCAGCACGGCCATTTATGATGTGCGTCACAACACGTGAACTCCTTTAAAACACAGGGAGACACGAGCACATGAGACCCACAACTACAATAAAAACTGCCATACTGGATATATAACAACATTTACACACTAAAATGAGCGTCTAACATAACTAAACAGCAACTGCAACTTCCTGGTAACATTTTTTACAAATCGGTTACACGTTTTGCCGTGTTTAATCACTTATACACATTAATTTGGAGGAGCACTGTACATTCTTACCTATCTTCTCTATGGCATACTGCCGACTGAAGAAGCTAGCGCGAAATAACAGGAAGTGACCTCACGGGTAACGACAGAATCACACATCCCAAGGTATCAAAATAAAAGCTTTCAAAACAAATATTCATTAATAAAGAAATGTATAAAGGAAAAATAAACAAATTAAAGCATAAAAGGATTATTGGTGAAATATAATTACACACCGGTTACAGATAGTAGTGACTGAGTGTGCAGTGGAGGGATAAAGATAGACAGATATAGGAACGAGAAGATAGCTTTATTTCATTATTTAGTTCAGTTATCACTGGACCATAAATCCGACTTCCCAGTACAACTGGAACGCAGACTGACTCTTGCTGTCGGGAGCCGATCAGCTGGTCCAAACGGCTGTATACCACGGAGATGAAAATGAAACTGAAACTTAACTATCGCCTGGCTGGGCTGAATTTGAGTTGGAGCAGCAAAATATAGCCTAAATTCATAAAAATTGTTAATAAATAGATGCAATGTGATGTGTGATTTGTCAGTAGTCTATAGTAGACCTTGATTCTGCGCATCAAACGCCACTAACTAATACACCATCGCCGACACAGCTGGCGTATTTTTTTTTTTTTTTTATTTTTTTTTATTGACGTGATTTTCGGCAAACCACACAACTTTTGGGTGGTCACGTGGTCTTAAAAAATCAACAAAACCCACCTCATGCGTATTTGAACCAATGACGGTGCATTCTATACTGCATGAAAATTAGATAAAGTAACAATGCTGCGTTACGCAGCATCAGGCAGGAGAGACAATGTGGCATCGCGCAGCAGCCGTCATCAATGGGTTAAATACGCGAAAGCTGCAGAAAAGATAAGTGGATGTAGAGAATGCAAAAAAACAGCATTGGTGTTTTGTTTGTTCAGGTCAGCAGATTCTGGGTTTGGTGGAAAACCAGAGTGACTGGTACCTGGGGAACCTGTGGAAGAACCACCGACCCTGGCCAGCTCTTGGCAGAGGCTTCAACACTGGTGAGTATGAACATAGTGAACATTGTAACAAATGTATTAAGGATATCAGTGTGCATGCTGAAAATAAACACTAATGTTTGTGGAAACTCACTGCTTTAAAATATCAAAATAGAAACCCAACTAGGTTGTAGGGGGAAAGCTAGTAACCAATGTTTTCTAGATATGGTTGCATTTCTCTTGAGGTATATGTACTAGATTAGTTTATGTAGCAAAGCGTAAAATCCACACAAAAAAATGCTATGGTTTTCTATTCTAATAATAACATCTCAGGAAAATACAAATTACAGGTTAGACAACGTGCAGCATATAGTAATAATAGAAAGGTATAGCCACCACAACCAGGCCTGGATCTAGGCATAGGGACTTTAGGTAAGTGCCTGGGGCCAATTTGCCACTAGGGGGCCCAGCAAAAGGAAAAAGTTAAAAAAAAAAAAATGTAGAGGAGACCGGGGCTAGTAGGCACACTTTTTACTCGTGTGAGAATTGCTCATCACCTAAACATCTTTCAATAGTCATTCCTACTATGGTGTTGGCTTGAAATGTGTACCCTCACTTTTTCTAACTTATTGTAATAAAGAAGAAATTAATCATCAAAGACACCCTTACACATTGTGACAACTAACCCAATCAAGGGGGCGGTTGGCACACACTATGGGGTTGTTTGTCACAATGTTATCTTCATGGGAATAATCTTAAAAAGAAGGCAAGAAAGCAGAACTAAATTTCAAAGTTTAATTGCATTGTCAAGTTGACAAATAGGCCTACATAACTTACTGTTTCTTCTTCTCCAGCTGGGGTGAAGTGCACTGGGGTGCAGTAGCCTTGGCAGCTGGTCTAGTTTTTTCTTCTGCATGCTAGCTGCCTTTTCCTGCTCTATTCATTCCTTCTCTCGGGTGTCAGTGAGGATACAGCTTGACAATTTCTTTCGTTATTGGGAATGTGCATGTACACAGTAGGGAATATCAATATGTTTTTATTTTTTATTTGACCTTTTTTTTGTGGGAGAAAGTAAGTAGAGAAAATAATTGCTTCTGCTTGAGTATACACCAGAAGTTTAACAAGCTTCTCCATCCCGCAAAGGTCTGCTCAAAGGCTACAGCTTAATATTAGAAATATCAAGACTAGGGATGGCAATTGATAAGAATTTAACGATTTTGATTCCGATTCTGCTTATCGATTCTCATTGTGTGAGAAAATAAGTACAAATGTGTTTATTTGTGTTAACCTGCTTAAATATCTGATATGAAGTGTGTCTAGTGTGTGCAAAAATTATCCAGAGTACTTTAGGATTAGGAAATTGTCAATTTTCACATTAATTGGTCCGGACAAAAAAAGTTTGCTGTTTAAGCCCAAATGCCATTATTGTTCCCTAAAAACTAAAAACACAGACTGAAAACAGTCAAGGAAGAGCTTGTGCCTTTTGGAATATTAACTGTACTCATTTGCATTCAATTTGAAACAAAATTCAACTGACATAAAAAATACAAAGAAGTCTTCTGTAAAGATAAGACCAACTATCAACTTTGGCAAATTAACCATTTGTTTGCAGAAAAAATATCATGTATGCCCTCTCAGGAAGGATACGAGATATTTTATGTACATGCTGTTCTAATGTGCAGCGCGCTGTTTATTATTAATATAACGGCCCGTCATCAAACACATTTGCACATCGGTCGCTCCTCAAGTAATCCAAGTTTTTTTTTTGTATGGGCAGAGATCATTATTTTAAGTGTGTAGTTACAAAGTTTCATGTTTAACTTTAGTGTAGGGTTCGTCTCAACCACCGTGCATAAAGGGTGCATTAGAACAGCTGACGGGAGGAAAAAGAAAAAGGCTCTCGCCTTTTTATTTCTCTTCCTTTTTTATAAACCCGCCCACTGTTTATTATTAATATAACGGCCCGTCATCAGACACATGTGCCGGATGGTTTTTGCACATCGATCGCTCCATCAAGTTATCCAAGTCAGTGCTTTTTGTATGGGCAGAGATCGTTATTTTAAGTGTGTCTTTATGAAGTTTATTGTTAAACTTAAGTGTAGACTATTGTTTCCTTATCACCGCCGAGTTCCGCTGTTTGTTGTTTTGGGTTCGTCTCGACCCGCCGTGCTTAAAGGCAGCAGAACAGCTGACGGAAGGAAAAAGAAACAAACGAACGTGAGTAAACACTGCGGGGCTTAAGGCAGTGGTCAAGAAAACCTTTTTGCTTTGCTTTATGCTGCTCTCACCTTTTTATCTCTCTCCCTCTTTTATTAGCCCACACATATGCCTACACACACGTTAATTCTCACACATTGTATGTACAAGTCCAATGGGCAATTCTGGTGTCGACTAGACAGGCAGCGGACATTCAAACGTTTAACTGTCACGATCGCCGTCTGCTCACTTGTGCTTGTGTGTGTGTCATTTGACGAAATGGAAACTTTACAATTGTTGCAAGTGGCCGTATTGTTGTCTTTTCAAGTGAAAAACAACCAACATTTAGAGAGATTCTGTCTCAACGCCATGTTTGCTGCGCTCTGAACCAAAACAACGCAGCGTGAGTGTCAAATCATGACGCATTTGCAACGAGCGGAACCGATAAGCGGAATCGTTAAGCAGGCATGTTAACGATTACAGGGAATTGGTAGACTCGGCACCGGTTCTGAAGAGGAACCGGGTCTCAATTCCCATCCCTAATCAAGACTGTGATTCAAAGACTCATAATGGGACGTGGTGTATTAATGCGTGTTTTTCTGTGCACATGTGTCTGTTTTCCAGGGGTGATTTTGCTTCTTTTGGATCGTCTACGGAAGCTGAGATGGGAGCAAATGTGGAGGTTGACTGCAGAGAGGGAATTAATGAGCATGCTCTCCACCTCCCTGGCAGACCAGGTGACATGCACACACACTTCTTCATTAAAAGATGCATCGAATAGGTACCTTGTAAGAAGCCTGCTGACTGCTTAACGTTACCTTGTTTTCAAATCAAGTGTGCTGAAGTGAGCTCAGTATCGCTTAATTTGCAGGGAACACTCACACAAGGCAAATTTGCCCTGTACCGTACACAAAATACAATTGCCCCTCTCCCCCTACTCCCCACTCCCCCACATTGTTCCAATCTCAACTGGGGATGAGCACAGTTGCCTCTTGTACATACGCCATCAATTCGTAATACTATACAAACGTCATCACTGAGCGTTCTTGCTGCCAGAGTTAGTTGAACAACAATGGAGAATAACAAAGAGAACAACACAGAACACAATTTGCACTTTACTGACTTTGTTGCTTATTTGCTCTCTCACTTCGATTACGCAAGGCAGAGATTTGCAGTTAATCGTTCTGCACACGTAAAAAGATTTTTACAGAGTGGCAGGAATCGAGTGTAAAAACATTCGAGCAGCATTAGTAGTCATGAAGGATCTTACTTGTCTGAAATTGTATATATTAAAATTTACAGTCTTTGTTAATTGTTTGATATGTTTTTTAAATGTTAATATTGGGTCCAATGTTAGGCCCAAATATTTAAACTCATTAACTAAACTAAGTTCTACACCGTCCAGGTAAACGCCAGACTGCTGAAGGCTGGTTGGCCGTTTAGTGAACATCATGCAGACTGTTTTCTTTGCGTTTAGTTGGAGACATGAATCTTTGACCCAGCTTTGCACTGGGGTCATGGCTGTTGTTAAAATTTGTGAAACTTCATGAGTATGCCTGCCTTGTGTAAAAACAACTGCATCGTCAGCATACATTTGAATGTTTACATTTCTACACACTTCCGGTAGGTCATTTATATACATAGTGAATAAAATAGGTCCCAAAATACTCCCTTGTGGGACCCCTGTTGGACAGTCAAGGTAAGAAGATGTGTTGCCAGAGATGGACACGCATTGTTTTCTAATTGATAAGTAGGATTCAAACCACAGTAATGCTTCCTGGGAAAAATTGTAACAAAAAAAAATGTTTTGAGATAAGAACACTATGGTTGACGGTATCAAAAGCCCTCTTGAGGTCCAGGAAAACAGCACCTACACAGGCATTCCTATCAAGAAGGCCTTTGATTTTTTCAACCAAAATGCAGTTTGCGGACTCTGTAGAATGGTGGTTACGGAACCCAAACTGCAATGGCTGCAGGGATGTGTGGCCATTATTTAAGTGTATATTCAGTTGTTTTGCGACCCACTTCTCTGCTATTTTGGAAATTACGGGTAGAATACTGATAGGTCGGTAATTTGCATTTGTTTTATCACCAGATTTTAAAATTGGGGTGATTTCATGTGTCTATGTGCTACACAGGCTTAGATATTAAGGTGGTGGTAGACGTTGACAAGTATTTTTTCAGAAAACCCTCAGGCATTAAGGACATGCATCCTAGATTGCCATAGTCATATATGGGTTAAATGAAAATAGGGACACCAGGTATTTGTTGCAATTGTTGTCTGCTATTTGAGATGCAGCTCTTGTGGATGAACCAAAAGGTAATCTGCATAAAGTAACGCTTTATTTTTGTCACCCCTCCTGCTCGAGATGTCTAGGGAGTTATGGAGTGCAATTGAATGGGGCTTTATGACAAGGTAAAAAAGAAGTGAACTCAGGGGACACCCTTAGGGGCACTTTACACGGTGAAAACTCACGTTTTCCCGTTTTTGGTTTAAAAAAAAAAACCCCGTTCAGACACAATTTATCTGACATCTTCACCCGTACACAAAGTTTTCAGAGGAAACGGGCCGAAATCGCTGAAGTAGCAGCCATGCCAAGCCAATAGTCAGCGGTGACACAGCCTAGTAGATAGCTCTTCCGGTACAATTTGATAAATAAAACCTTACTGTAACCGAAAATTAATGCCACTAACGTTCATAAAGCGGTTGGTGTAAGCGTGGGGTTACAAATATTGTAAAAGACAAGCTTATTTCACCGCATTGAACTCGGAAAAACAGCAGACTTGCTGATAGTGAAGGGGCTTCGTGAGCGGATACTTTCCTGTTAGGCGTACTTCAAAATAAAAGTCAACTCACGGTGTGTCCAGCGAAATGCTATGAATGTTTAGCCAGTGAAATGCTTTTACTGTGAAGCCGTAGCCTTAATGCTCCTTTTGTTGAACAGTAGCCTAGCTTAACCGCTGCACGCTGATAGTGTGTTTTTAATGTAGAGAGAGCCGTGTCCCTGGCATATAGAAGTGACACACGTTTATTTAGCTAGAAAAACAGGCAGAGCACAACTCTTTCCCTATTTGCTTGTAGGAGCGATTGGTGGCACGATAACAAATTCATCAGCAACAGCACAACGTCCATGAGCACAATGAATACAGCTCGGTGATCCGCCATTGTTGTTGTTGTTTTCCAACTGGCGCACATGGACCTACAAAGACGGCGCATGCCTATTTATATCCAAACGCAATGCGCATGTGTGAGGGCGGAGCCGTGACGTCAGCGTTATCAGGGGAAATGGTTTCGGTGTTTACAGGAAACCAAAACCGTTAAGTTTTCCAAAAAATCCTCCCTCGGAGGTGATCTCAAAAATCTGCGGTTCATGCCTGCGTTTGCGTTTGCGTTTGCGTTTGCTGTTTTCCTGTAAATGATATAGTGCAACCGCAGAAATTTTTCTGCGTATGCACCGTTTTGCGTGGCCGTGTAAAGTGCCCCTTAGTGAGTTCCCCGTTGGAGGTTCAATGATTGTGACCTTTCAGAGTTAGTAAGAACTGAAAAAAGAGGGCTGAAATCAATTAGTTTTATCCAATTATTAAAGCATAGCCCAAAAAAACATTTCTGTAAGACTGTTATCAAATATGTCTACCATTTCTGCATCTGAAGAAAGTATACACTATGGTACTTTATTGGAGGGACAATATATTAAAAAGACGACATATTTTAAAAAAGTTTGACGATTTTTCACAAAGCCTGTTCATTCCTCAGAAATAATTACAGGAAGAATTTACTAGCCTTCCTTTTTACATTTTAACAGTGTAGGAACAAATGTGTCCCCTGAGGTAGGCTCAAAGCGACCCAGACAACCAAGCTGGAGGTTTCAGGTGACGTTATATGACATACAGGGCTGTAGTCTTCCATCACACAGATCTGCTGGCCTCGGTGCTCCAGCTTTTTCTTTTATTCTGTAGCAGTAAAAGTGGAGGACGAGGTCTCTCCCCCGTGGTCAGGGCAAAAGAGCGTCAACTGTTAAGCTAGTTGCCAATGACAAGACTTATTTTTTACCTGATTTGCAGTTCTTCACAGTAATTTTGGTGCAAATTATGATTTAGAAAGGGATACACAGGGAATATGTTACTTTAAGTTGTAAACTGTAGGAGTGAATGAGTTAAAATAATTGAAACGTGCAGGAGCAGCTCTGTCTTGCTTCTACTCCATGCAGCCACAAACAGGAAGTCCCCAACAAGCGTACAATATATATTGAACAACAATGCAGAAAACCAAAGTGAGATTTATTATAGCTTTGTGTATTCATCTAACATAATTGTAGCAGGGTCAGCTTGACTGTGTTGCAGGCCCGTTGATGAAGAAAAATAATGTGTGTGTGCTTGTGTGTGTGTGTGTGTGTAGGACATCTTCAACGCTGTGATCAAACAGAACCCATTTCTGGTTCACCAGCTGCCCTGCTTCTGGAACGTCCAGCTGTCCGACCACACCCGTTCTGAGAAGTGCTACAAAGATGTGTCAGACCTCAAGGTGAGCCCCCAAATCAGTCACTGCACACATCAAAGATCTCACATGCATTAATCACAAGTCTCAAGTCAGACCCACACTTACAGTGACACAAGTTTTGTACTACTTTAGCTAGAGGCATAGCATTATGGATTGTGTTAACTTTGAAAAAAAATAATGCATTTACGGATTTCAACACGTAGTTCCCAGTAGGTATATCATGTTTGCATAGGGTTCCCAAGGTCACCTTGAAATATAAATAAACATAACAATTAGTTTAACAGATTGTTAAAAATCTGTTAAAATAAAGGTTTGATGGCTTTTGTTTTAACCATACATGAATATTACATGGTAGAGAGCCAAATAAAAGGGTACCAATGTCCATCCATTAGTGTGTGCGATGCTTGAATAAGTTAAGGTAAACATTTTTTTTTTTAAAGGCACCGGCACATGAAACACTAGTAGGTTGCCCCACATTGATCACAGCTGTATGGTAAAATAGTGTCTTTCTACGCAGAGACTGCTGAAGCCTATAAGCTCTGAATTAATAGCCTCTCGAGGAATGTTACGCGTTCCCACCTTCTGTTCTTCTCTCCTGTTCCCTCCTCCTCTCCTCTCTCAAGTGTCGGTTGCCTACTTGAGGCATGGCCTGTGTGCCGTGCAGGCTCTCTACCGACGCAGTTTTGGCCCCCATTACGTTCGTAGCTTATGTAATGGGGGGCTGTTGGTTAGTTTATCTGTTGTTTTGGTTTTAGTTAGGGAGTTCGGGGCATAGTTTAGGAGGAGGAAGTCCAGGACCAAGCAGTCCAACTGCGGCTGCTCCAGGCTTCCTCCACTTTTGTTTTTGTTTTACAGCCCTTCAGTAACCTTGAGTTTTGGGATTGAGTTAATAAATTAATATTATTGTTTAAGCGTTTATTCTGGGTCTTGTGTATTTTTATTTGTTATTGGGCAGATTAAAGAGCCAGGTATGGTCGGCCGTAACATATTGGGGACTCGTCAAAAGTTTGTGGGCGGCAGTGGCGAAGTGGTAGGGAGTTCGCCTCTGGTGTGCAGGGTCGGGGGTTCGATCCCCCGTCTCCCCGCCACATGTCGAAGTGTCCCTGGGCAAGACACTGAACCCCGAATTGCTCCCGATAGTTAGCTTAGTTAACTTCGCACCCTAGTGCTAAGCCTACCCTGCGTGGTAGCTGCTGCTATCGGTGTATGAATGTGTGTGTGACTGGGTGAATGTGTACAAAACAATGTAAAGCGCTTTGGGTCTGTGAATAACGTAGATAAAGCGCTATATAAGTCCATTTACCATTTACCATTTGTTTAGTGCACGTGCGTTTGGTGAATGCGTTTATTTACTGTTCTGCGTCGTGCCGTTGGGGATTACATAGGAGGGAGTGCTGGGGTTGCTTCTTCGTCACTTGCAGTGGTGTTTTGTGGGTACTAAACACGTTGTCCTTGTGTGTGGGGCGCTGTATTAAGTGTAGCGTTTGTGTGTTGTGGTTTTTCTAAAGTGCAATGGAGTTTGATCTGGAAGATTTTGTGGGTGGCCCAACCACTGAGAAACTGGATGGGTGCACAGTAGAGCACCTGAAACTCATTATGGAAAGATATGACGTCACTGTGAATAAGCAAGGCAAGAGGCTACTTAGGGATCAGCTGTTTTCTGTTTTGGTTGAGCGGGGAGTGTTGGCAGCGCGGGACGCAGTTCTATTTCGTTCCTACTGACCGCCAGAGGCGGTGCTTATAGCACTGGATATTCCATTGCGCGCATGCGCAGGTCGAGATCTTTATACCAACAAAGTCACCTGTGACACCCGGGTGACTCCGGGAATGTCTATATATTCCGGAAGTCACCAGAGGTTCTGTTCCTTCTATTTTCTCGCGGAGCAGGTCGCACACATTGTTGTGTGCTAATATACCACTAGCTTGTCGCAAGTAGCTCGTACCCTGAGGGTTGGTGCTTCGATTTGACTTCGACCACCAAGGGCTGCGACAGCAATTCGTTAGACTTGGCTACGGCCGGTCAGGGTGAGTAGTGTGAAGGCTACGCGTAGCCCGGGGCTACCGCGGAAGCTAATATCACCTTTCCACCTTGCTTTGATTAGATCAGGCGGCGGCTGGGTTCACAGTCGCCGTGTTATTCTTCGTTCGCACCGTTGCTTGTGTGTTTCGCTAAGCCGGTTGCTAATTGTATGCTCGAAGGTATTGTCTTTCTAGCATTGTTGCACTGTTGATCGGGTGCTACGTTCGCCCCGACCGGTGCTTACTTGATTTAATCGACAGCGAGCGGCTTGATAGGCTACTCAATTTGCTCGTCAGGTGGGCGGCTTCGGTCAGAAGTCTCTTTCACTGTTGTAGTGAGCTGTGTCGCACCAATCGTGTGCTCTCACCTAAGCCTTGCGTTGCATAGTTTACTTCTTTTGCTGTACCAGTGGGTGAGCCGTGCCACACACTAGTATGCTGTTGTATACACTGTATGCTGCTGTATTGCTCGCCGGTGGACGAATTAGTTTCCTAAATCGCCTTCACCGCGTTATTTTAGCCGTGTCACACGGTTGCTCGTGTGTAGGCTGCTGTAGTGTGGCGCCAGTTGGCAGCTTAGTTCACAGCACGGGTGTCGTGTCTGTGCTGCTGTGTTATAAGAGCCGTGTTGCACGGTAGCTCACGCCTTAGCCTGACTGCATAGGCTACTTAATCTGCTCGACAGTGAACGTCGTTGCCGTCACTGTGTTATTAAGGGCATTATTGCTTGGGTGCTCTCGCCTAAGGCTCAATTGCCTATAGCCTTCGTTGATTGGCTCTCCAGTGGGCGGCTGGGGTTACCAAGAGCCGCTGACACTGCCAGGGGACTGCAGATGGAGAATAGCATTGGCTAATTCTAGCATTTTTTTAACCCATGTATGACCGTGTGGTTTATTGATTTGCACTGTCCCGTCTTAAGTAAACTAAATTCAATTGAACTGTGTCGGATTACACATTTTAATTGGCTCGACAGGTCGCGTTGTTGCTTGGGTGCTCCCGCCCAGAGCTCGATTGCCTAACCTACTGTAACTTGCTCGCCAGTGGGCGGCAGGGTTACACTGCCAATGTACTATTAGACAGGTCGCATTGCTGCTTGGGTGCTCTCGCCTAAAGCTCGATTGCCTAAAGCCTACTGTAATTATGCTCGCCAGTGGCAGCATAGTTTTACACAACAGGTCGCATTGTTGCTTGGGTGCTGTGTCGCCTAAAGCTCGATTGCCTAAAGCCTACTGTAATTATGCTCGCCAGTGGGCAGCATAGTTTTACACAACAGGTCGCATTGTTGCTTGGGTGCTGTGTCGCCTAGGCCAGTTGCTACTTGATTAGTTGCCAGTGAGCGGCTGGGCTTAACGCCGCCACGGTAAATTCTAATTTCTTTTTGCTAGCTTGCTGCACTGCTGCTTGGGTGCTGTGTCGCCTAGGCCAGTTGCTACTTGATTAGTTGCCAGTGAGCGGCTGGGGTTAGCGCCGCCACGGTAAGTTCTAATTTCTTTTTGCTAGCTTTGCTGCACTGCTGCTTGGGTGCTGTGTCGCCTAGGCCAGTTGCTACTTGATTAGTTGCCAGTGAGCGGCTGGGGTTAGCGCCGCCACGGTAAGTTCTAATTTCTTTTTGCTAGCTTTGCTGCACTGCTGCTTGGGTGCTGTGTCGCCTAGGCCAGTTGCTACTTGATTAGTTGCCAGTGAGCGGCTGGGCTTAACGCCGCCACGGTAAATTCTAATTTCTTTTTGCTAGCTTTGCTGCACTGCTGCTTGGGTGCTGTGTCGCCTAGGCCAGTTGCTACTTGATTAGTTGCCAGTGAGCGGCTGGGATAGCGCCGCCACGGTAAGTTCTAATTTATTCTGCTAGCTGTTGCGCTGTGCTCGGGTGGTGAGTTCGCCGGGGCCGGGTGCTTACTTTGATTATCAGTGAGCGGCGTGGGCAGTAGCCGCCGCCGCGGTATTTGCTAGCTTTGCTGCACTGCTGCTTGGGTGCTGTGTCGCCTAGGCCAGTTGCGTACTTCATTTATCGTTTTGCAGGGGCGTCGTGCTCGGGTGCTCTCGCCTAGGGCGCGATTGCCTAAGCCTGCGTTAGTTTGCCTCCAGTAGGCGGCTTGCGGGTAGCAGAGTCGCCTTCAAGGGGTTAATTTTGGGCTGCACACCGGTGCTCGGTGCTCTCGCCTAGAGCCCGGCTGCATAGCCTACTAACTAATTTGCTATTTTCTAATTAGTTACTGAGATAGGGTAATTAAGGTTTCCATTATGTCAAGCGCCCATAATTGTGTAGTCAGACGCATATTCGTTGGCTCAACAGTGGCCAGCTTACGCCTTCATGACCTCCATACAGGGCCATGACAAGTGCCCTGCAGGTCTCAGGGTTGAGCACCTGAGGGAAGCGCTGTCAGATAACCCATGCATGAACTGTAGTTTCATGTCTCAGGCACTTAGGTTGCTAGGTAGAGGCTCTTCTACTAGCCTCCAACCAGTTCATGGTACCAGTGCAGTGAATAACCTTGCGGCTGTGCATCCTTCCTACTCGGGGGATGACATGCTGTCCACAGCTGCGTCCTGTAGTCTCTTACAGGTGGGCAGCTCGGCTAGGAAGTCAGTGTCTGTCCGTGACTCGCCAAGTATGGGGTTAGATGAAGCTCTGGTTTCATCTGCACCCACGAATGCCTTCTTTCGGCAGGCCCTCAATCCTCCGTTTCTGTGTGCCTCCCTCTGAGCCTTATTCCGCTGGGCTCCGTAGATGCTGGCCAGATTTAAGGGCTCTCTCCCATCACACTAGTGACAGTAGAGCTCTGGCAGCCATGCACAATGCTGATAGTTAGGGCTCGGACTGGTTAGCTCCGATTGAGCCTGCTATAGCATCCCTGGTTGTCTCCCCAGACGAGGCTCTGAGAGCCGATGTGCGCTGCCCTCGGCCCCAGTGCCGGATTTCAGGCGACCTCCTTACTAGGAGTTACGACATTGCTGCCTGTGGGGGCCATCTGGGAATTTGCTTTCTCACACAGTCCTGGCTCGGTCGCAAACCATACAGGGGTCAGGTGCTGGTCACTCAGCACGGACCCTCAGTGATGCGTCACTGCAGACTTTGCATTATGACTTAGGGAGCTAATAATAATAATAATTTGAATTTTTATAGCGCCTTTCAAGGTACCCAAGGTCGCTTCACAAGAAGAGGGCTAGGCAGGTTGATCAGCTGTGACGTGGCGCGCCGCCAAGGTTGGCTGGCGCAGTCGTCCCAGTCGGAGGTGTGTCGACAGACCCTCCGTTCTCTCCAGTGATCCCAGGCCAGACGTTCGGCCAGCTGCTCTTCAGGTCCCAGAGCAAAGTGTTCAGGTTGACCAGGCTAGACAGTAGTTGCATGCTGCGACGTGCACCTCTGCCTGATTCCAGGCCGGGAACCTCTGTGGTACCCCGTGCCAATAGCTTCAACCACGTTCAGGTGGACAATCAAGGGGCCAGTGCTTCTCAGCACATTCTGTACAGCGCCGTAACACTGCGCTACAGCTGCATTTCAGGCGCCAGGAGGTCGGCGTCCAGTCTCCGCCCTCCCCCAGAGTCCTTGGGGGTGCTACTCGATGCTCGGTAGGTTCTACTCAACCGAAGCTCAGGTACCAGGAGGTGGGGCGGGGTCGCCCCGTTCTGGGCTAAGACGGCGGAATCAGTGCCTCACGATTCTTCCTTTCCCCATGTTGCGTGTTGCAGGGGTCCTCCAGTCTATTGCTCAGGCGGACTGGGTTGTGTTAGCCTGAAAGATGCTACTTTCAAGTCCCTACTGCCCAATGTCACAGGTGGTCCTCCCCTTTGCATTTCTGGGCAAGGTGTACCAGTCAGGGTTCTTCCGTTGGGCCGTCCCTGGCTCTGCGTATATTAAACAGTGTGTGGCAGCATCCCTGCCACCATTACAGCTCAGCTGGTGCTCGAGTCGGCGGCCATGCGAGCCTGCCTTTCTCCGTAGCGCGTAGCTACCGTTCAGCAGCTACTACAGCACTTCATGCAATGGAGGCTGCTGGAGTACAGCCTCTTCCTTCGATTGATAAGTATGCTGACCTCAGCATTATCTAATTATCATTATCTAAGCTGTCCAAGTTCCAGGTGTCCGGAACACAGCGATAGAAAAGGGCCACCCCCGGGGAGTGGAGACTCCATCCGGAGGTGGTGGGCATGATTGGGACAAGTATGGCAGGGCAGTGGCGTATCTCTTTGCTTCCGAAGAGATGACCCACTGTCCCCCTGGGTCCTCCTAGATGGAGAGGACCAGTCCCCTAAGGCAGGATGCTCTGGCTAATGCTTGGCCAGTCAGCCTGCTTTATGCATTTCCTACAATTCTTTTGTTACTGACAACACTGGATGGGGTCCAGCATTGCAGTTACAGCCTACGTTTGGGGGCTCCACATTGGCCAGGAGGGCCATGGATCCCAGCGTTACTAAACTCCTCAAGGAGAGCCTTGGTGCCTTCCAGGGAGACAGGACCTTCTGTCTCAGGTAGGCGGACACATGTGGCACCCGAACTCGGGGCGCCTGCAGCTGTGCGTGGGGTTCCTGGTAGCCAGGACCCACTGTTGACGTATTGCGACCAGTCAGAGGTCCATACCTTTCTGACTTCAGGGGCACTCTCCACTACATGGCGCTATGCAAACAGGTGGAAGCCGTTTTCACAGCGGTGCATGGCACATGGCGAAGTCCCATGGACTTGCTCAGTGATAGTGATACCACACTTCTGCAGTCTGTGTGGGCAACAGGAGAGCTGCTTCCACCCTGTGCGTCTATGTGGCTGTGATATCGGCCGCACATGCAGGGGTGGATAACCAGACGGTAGGGTCCCACTACCTAGTCAGGCAGTTTCTGAAGGGAGGCCAGAGGCTTCATTCAGCCACCGTGACCCCTGAGGGCACCATCAGGGGACTTGCAAGTAGTCCTGAGGGCCTTAGGACTACCCCCATTTGGGCCGCTGAGTCAGGCAGACCTGACGCGGCTATTTCGTTCCTACTGACCGCCAGAGGCGGTGCTTATAGCACTGGATATTCCATTGCGCGCATGCGCAGGTCGAGATCTTTATACCAACAAAGTCACCTGTGACACCCGGGTGACTCCGGGAATGTCTATATATTCCGGAAGTCACCAGAGGTTCTGTTCCTTCTATTTTCTCGCGGAGCAGGTCGCACACATTGTTGTGTGCTAATATACCACTAGCTTGTCGCAAGTAGCTCGTACCCTGAGGGTTGGTGCTTCGATTTGACTTCGACCACCAAGGGCTGCGACAGCAATTCGTTAGACTTGGCTACGGCCGGTCAGGGTGAGTAGTGTGAAGGCTACGCGTAGCCCGGGGCTACCGCGGAAGCTAATATCACCTTTCCACCTTGCTTTGATTAGATCAGGCGGCGGCTGGTTTCACAGTCGCCGTGTTATTCTTCGTTCGCACCGTTGCTTGTGTGTTTCGCTAAGCCGGTTGCTAATTGTATGCTCGAAGGTATTGTCTTTCTAGCATTGTTGCACTGTTGATCGGGTGCTACGTTCGCCCCGACCGGTGCTTACTTGATTTAATCGACAGCGAGCGGCTTGATAGGCTACTCAATTTGCTCGTCAGGTGGGCGGCTTCGGTCAGAAGTCTCTTTCACTGTTGTAGTGAGCTGTGTCGCACCAATCGTGTGCTCTCACCTAAGCCTTGCGTTGCATAGTTTACTTCTTTTAGGCTGTACCAGTGGGTGAGCCGTGCCACACACTAGTATGCTGTTGTATACACTGTATGCTGCTGTATTGCTCGCCGGTGGACGAATTAGTTTCCTAAATCGCCTTCACCGCGTTATTTTAGCCGTGTCACACTGTTGCTCGTGTGTAGGCTGCTGTAGTGTGGCGCCAGTTGGCAGCTTAGTTCACAGCACGGGTGTCGTGTCTGTGCTGCTGTGTTATAAGAGCCGTGTTGCACGGTAGCTCACGCCTTAGCCTGACTGCATAGGCTACTTAATCTGCTCGACAGTGAACGTCGTTGCCGTCACTGTGTTATTAAGGGCATTATTGCTTGGGTGCTCGCCTAAGGCTCAATTGCCTATAGCCTTCGTTGATTGGCTCTCCAGTGGGCGGCTGGGGTTACCAAGAGCCGCTGACACTGCCTGGGGACTGCAGATGGAGAATAGCATTGGCTAATTCTAGCATTTTTTTAACCCATGTATGACCGTGTGGTTTATTGATTTGCACTGTCCCCGTCTTAAGTAAACTAAATTCAATTGAACTGTGTCGGATTACACATTTTAATTGGCTCGACAGGTCGCGTTGTTGCTTGGGTGCTCCCGCCCAGAGTTCGATTGCCTAACCTACTGTAACTTGCTCGCCAGTGGGCGGCAGGGTTACACTGCCAATGTACTATTAGACAGGTCGCATTGCTGCTTGGGTGCTCTCGCCTAAAGCTCGATTGCCTAAAGCCTACTGTAATTATGCTCGCCAGTGGCAGCATAGTTTTACACAACAGGTCGCATTGTTGCTTGGGTGCTCTCGCCTAAAGCTCGATTGCCTAAAGCCTACTGTAATTATGCTCGCCAGTGGGCAGCATAGTTTTACACAACAGGTCGCATTGTTGCTTGGGTGCTGTGTCGCCTAGGCCAGTTGCTACTTGATTAGTTGCCAGTGAGCGGCTGGGCTTAACGCCGCCACGGTAAATTCTAATTTCTTTTTGCTAGCTTGCTGCACTGCTGCTTGGGTGCTGTGTCGCCTAGGCCAGTTGCTACTTGATTAGTTGCCAGTGAGCGGCTGGGGTTAGCGCCGCCACGGTAAGTTCTAATTTCTTTTTGCTAGCTTTGCTGCACTGCTGCTTGGGTGCTGTGTCGCCTAGGCCAGTTGCTACTTGATTAGTTGCCAGTGAGCGGCTGGGGTTAGCGCCGCCACGGTAAGTTCTAATTTCTTTTTGCTAGCTTTGCTGCACTGCTGCTTGGGTGCTGTGTCGCCTAGGCCAGTTGCTACTTGATTAGTTGCCAGTGAGCGGCTGGGCTTAACGCCGCCACGGTAAATTCTAATTTCTTTTTGCTAGCTTTGCTGCACTGCTGCTTGGGTGCTGTGTCGCCTAGGCCAGTTGCTACTTGATTAGTTGCCAGTGAGCGGCTGGGATAGCGCCGCCACGGTAAGTTCTAATTTATTCTGCTAGCTGTTGCGCTGTGCTCGGGTGGCGAGTTCGCCGGGGCCGAGTGCTTACTTTGATTATCAGTGAGCGGCGTGGGCAGTAGCCGCCGCCGCGGTATTTGCTAGCTTTGCTGCACTGCTGCTTGGGTGCTGTGTCGCCTAGGCCAGTTGCGTACTTCATTTATCGTTTTGCAGGGGCGTCGTGCTCGGGTGCTCTCGCCTAGGGCGCGATTGCCTAAGCCTGCGTTAGTTTGCCTCCAGTAGGCGGCTTGCGGGTAGCAGAGTCGCCTTCAAGGGGTTAATTTGGGCTGCACACCGGTGCTCGGTGCTCTCGCCTAGAGCCCGGCTGCATAGCCTACTAACTAATTTGCTATTTTCTAATTAGTTACTGAGATAGGGTAATTAAGGTTGCCATTATGTCAAGCGCCCATAATTGTGTAGTCAGACGCATATTCGTTGGCTCAACAGTGGCCAGCTTACGCCTTCATGACCTCCATACAGGGCCATGACAAGTGCCCTGCAGGTCTCAGGGTTGAGCACCTGAGGGAAGCGCTGTCAGATAACCCATGCATGAACTGTAGTTTCATGTCTCAGGCACTTAGGTTGCTAGGTAGAGGCTCTTCTACTAGCCTCCAACCAGTTCATGGTACCAGTGCAGTGAATAACCTTGCGGCTGTGCATCCTTCCTACTCGGGGGATGACATGCTGTCCACAGCTGCGTCCTGTAGTCTCTTACAGGTGGGCAGCTCGGCTAGGAAGTCAGTGTCTGTCCGTGACTCGCCAAGTATGGGGTTAGATGAAGCTCTGGTTTCATCTGCACCCACGAATGCCTTCTTTCGGCAGGCCCTCAATCCTCCGTTTCTGTGTGCCTCCCTCTGAGCCTTATTCCGCTGGGCTCCGTAGATGCTGGCCAGATTTAAGGGCTCTCTCCCATCACACTAGTGACAGTAGAGCTCTGGCAGCCATGCACAATGCTGATAGTTAGGGCTCGGACTGGTTAGCTCCGATTGAGCCTGCTATAGCATCCCTGGTTGTCTCCCCAGACGAGGCTCTGAGAGCCGATGTGCGCTGCCCTCGGCCCCAGTGCCGGATTTCAGGCGACCTCCTTACTAGGAGTTACGACATTGCTGCCTGTGGGGGCCATCTGGGAATTTGCTTTCTCACACAGTCCTGGCTCGGTCGCAAACCATACAGGGGTCAGGTGCTGGTCACTCAGCACGGACCCTCAGTGATGCGTCACTGCAGACTTTGCATTATGACTTAGGGAGCTAATAATAATAATAATTTGAATTTATATAGCGCCTTTCAAGGTACCCAAGGTCGCTTCACAAGAAGAGGGCTAGGCAGGTTGATCAGCTGTGACGTGGCGCGCCGCCAAGGTTGGCTGGCGCAGTCGTCCCAGTCGGAGGTGTGTCGACAGACCCTCCGTTCTCTCCAGTGATCCCAGGCCAGACGTTCGGCCAGCTGCTCTTCAGGTCCCAGAGCAAAGTGTTCAGGTTGACCAGGCTAGACAGTAGTTGCATGCTGCGACGTGCACCTCTGCCTGATTCCAGGCCGGGAACCTCTGTGGTACCCCGTGCCAATAGCTTCAACCACGTTCAGGTGGACAATCAAGGGGCCAGTGCTTCTCAGCACATTCTGTACAGCGCCGTAACACTGCGCTACAGCTGCATTTCAGGCGCCAGGAGGTCGGCGTCCAGCCTCCGCCCTCCCCCAGAGTCCTTGGGGGTGCTACTCGATGCTCGGTAGGTTCTACTCAACCGAAGCTCAGGTACCAGGAGGTGGGGCGGGGTCGCCCCGTTCTGGGCTAAGACGGCGGAATCAGTGCCTCACGATTCTTCCTTTCCCCATGTTGCGTGTTGCAGGGGTCCTCCAGTCTATCGCTCAGGCGGACTGGGTTGTGTTAGCCTGAAAGATGCTACTTTCAAGTCCCTACTGCCCAATGTCACAGGTGGTCCTCCCCTTTGCATTTCTGGGCAAGGTGGACCAGTCAGGGTTCTTCCGTTGGGCCGTCCCTGGCTCTGCGTATATTAAACAGTGTGTGGCAGCATCCCTGCCACCATTACAGCTCAGCTGGTGCTCGAGTCGGCGGCCATGCGAGCCTGCCTTTCTCCGTAGCGCGTAGCTACCGTTCAGCAGCTACTACAGCACTTCATGCAATGGAGGCTGCTGGAGTACAGCCTCTTCCTTCGATTGATAAGTATGCTGACCTCAGCATTATCTAATTATCATTATCTAAGCTGTCCAAGTTCCAGGTGTCCGGAACACAGCGATAGAAAAGGGCCACCCCCGGGGAGTGGAGACTCCATCCGGAGGTGGTGGGCATGATTGGGACAAGTATGGCAGGGCAGTGGCGTATCTCTTTGCTTCCGAAGAGATGACCCACTGTCCCCCTGGGTCCTCCTAGATGGAGAGGACCAGTCCCCTAAGGCAGGATGCTCTGGCTAATGCTTGGCCAGTCAGCCTGCTTTATGCATTTCCTACAATTCTTTTGTTACTGACAACACTGGATGGGGTCCAGCATTGCAGTTACAGCCTACGGTTGGGGGCTCCACATTGGCCAGGAAGGCCATGGATCCCAGCGTTACTAAACTCCTCAAGGAGAGCCTTGGTGCCTTCCAGGGAGACAGGACCTTCTGTCTCAGGTAGGCGGACACATGTGGCACCCGAACTCGGGGCGCCTGCAGCTGTGCGTGGGGCTCCTGGTAGCCAGGACCCACTGTTGACGTATTGCGACCAGTCAGAGGTCCATACCTTTCTGACTTCAGGGGCACTCTCCACTACATGGCGCTATGCAAACAGGTGGAAGCCGTTTTCACAGCGGTGCATGGCACATGGCGAAGTCCCATGGACTTGCTCAGTGATAGTGATACCACACTTCTGCAGTCTGTGTGGGCAACAGGAGAGCTGCTTCCACCCTGTGCGTCTATGTGGCTGTGATATCGGCCGCACATGCAGGGGTGGATAACCAGACGGTAGGGTCCCACTACCTAGTCAGGCAGTTTCTGAAGGGAGGCCAGAGGCTTCATTCAGCCACCGTGACCCCTGAGGGCACCATCAGGGGACTTGCAAGTAGTCCTGAGGGCCTTAGGACTACCCCCATTTGGGCCGCTGAGTCAGGCAGACCTGACGCGGCTGTCGATGAAGACGGCATTCCTCCTTGCCATTGCGACTGCAATCGGTCGGTGAACTCCATGCCTTGTCAGTAAGCCAGGCGTGCTTGCGCTGGCATGTAGAAGGGTCAGGAGTGGTGCTCTCGCCAACTCCATCCTTCCTATCCAAACGATTGTCTCCCCACCATGTAAACCAATCGATCGAGTTGGCTGCTTTCAATCCCCTGGGCTCACCAGGGGGTGCAGAAAGAATGTCAGACCCACTGTGCCCGGTGCGGGCGCTTAGGGCATAGGTTGTGGCAACAACCAGCTTGCGTAAGACAAATACCTTTTTGTCTGCTATGGGAGCCGCAGGGAGGGGGCTGCCCTGTCCAAACAGAGACACTCCCACTGACTTGTGGATGTGGTCTTGTATGCATATAGAGCACAGGGGCTCCCCATGCCTTGGCCGTTGAGTGCCACTCTACCAGGAGTATGGCTACATCATGGGCTGCCTTGAAGCGGATTTCACGGCAGGACATTTGCGCCACGGCTACATGGTCTTCATCATGTACGTTGCGCGGCTCTACAGAGTAAATGTTGCTGCACCTCATCCGGTGGAATGACAGCTGTCTTGTTGATGGCTGCAAGCCCTTAATTGATGAGTACTCTTCGTGACCGTTTTGGTATAAGTCATCCAGTGCTATAAGCACCGCCTCTGGCGGTCAGTAGGAACGAAATAGAACGATAGTTACGTATGTAACTACGGTTCTATGAGTTCCGGATGACCGCCAGAGTTCTCTGTCACTCAGACTTCTCAGACACCGCGAGAAGATCCAGTGGAACAGAACCTCTGGTGACTTCCGGAATATATAGACATTCCCGGAGTCACCCGGGTGTCACAGGTGACTTTGTTGGTATAAAGATCTCGACCTGCGCATGCGCGCAATGGAATATCCAGTGCTATAAGCACCGCCTCTGGC
This sequence comes from Ammodytes dubius, assembly GCA_026122265.1. Taxonomy (NCBI): domain Eukaryota; kingdom Metazoa; phylum Chordata; class Actinopteri; order Uranoscopiformes; family Ammodytidae; genus Ammodytes; species Ammodytes dubius. The sequence goes on from CM047526.1 coordinate 3,402,318, forward strand.
GGTCATCCGGAACTCATAGAACCGTAGTTACATACGTAACTATCGTTACCCCTCATAAGGCTGAGGAGGCAGGCTTTAGCGAGCAGTTAAGAATGAAGGAGCTTGAGGTAGAATTGCGTAAGCAAGAAGTGAAAGAGGAAGAGCTCGGAGTGAAAGAGAAAGAGATCACTTGCCATTTTGAGGTGAGAAAGTTTTAGGAGGAGACGAATCATGCTGTGCTGTTGAAGGAGGTGGAAATGGCCGCGGCTTCTCTGAGAAGGAGGTGAATACGTTTTTTATTCTCTTTGAGCATGTCGCAGCTACTTTGAAGTGGCCTAGGGATGTGTGGACGGTGCTGTTGCAGTGTGTAATCACTGGTAAGGCACGGAGTGGGGTGTTTATGCGGCATTGTCACCTGAGGACATTCTGGATTTTGACAAAGTTAAGACAAAGTTTTGAAAGCATATGAGTTTGTGCCGGAGGCATATCGCCAAAAGTTCCGTAAGCATAATAAGCAGGAGTCTCAAGTTTATGGCGAATTTGCTCGGGAGAAGGAGATATTATTTGATCATAGTGTAGGAGGAGGAAGTCCTGGACCAAGCAGTCCAACTGCGGCTGCTCCAGGCTTCCTCCACTTTTGGTTTTGTTTTACAGCCCTCCCGTAACCGTGAGTTTTGGGATTGAGTTAATAAATTACATCGGATAGCATACGGTATCCTACCATAAAAATAATCTCCATCTTCTGTCCTCATCTTTCCATTCATTTACCACCCGCGCAGCCAACAAGGACATTCCAATTCCCAACGCAGTGCCAAGACGCACAAGTCTCGTGTTCTCCCTCATATTTTGACTTGAAAATCACTGACAGATTATAATTCCAAAGCATTTGATTTTGATACAAACTGGCCATGTGAATAAATGCTTTGTTTTCTTTTTTTTCCGGGTGGAACACTGGCTGTGCACTCAGAAACGGCCGGGACATGCGTTTGTGCGCTGGGAGAAAGAACGCTGTGTGTCGAGAGGAAAAACAGGCACGGGAAATGGCCAAAGAGTTCATCCCTAGCAATGCTTTCAAAGCCTCGACTCATTATGTTGCGAGTCGACGTGTCAGAGGCATAAATCGGCAGAGCGATCAAATTTTACTGTAGCTGTTTTGCTGAGGAAAGATGGCCAACTGCGCTGTCGCTTTACGCACAACCACTGCCACCGTCATTTTTAGATTTCATCATTTGCACCAAAGCCCTAATAAGCCTTAAGTAAGAAACGTTAACGCGCTGGAATCCCTGGTTATCATTTCAGCCTTAAACCACAGTTTTTCTGGGCGGCTGTTAGGGCTGCCCAGCCAGGACCCTCACACATCATTCAGGTGGCCTGGCAAGTGGTAGTGGCCCCTTCCCAAGTGGACCGGACGAGACGTAGGCTACAGGGGTTAATATTCAGACTGCATACAACGTTAAAGTTCAGTATAAAGCTAACGTGAATACCACTAGTGCCTATCAAACACAAACATGAAGTAAATATTAACAAAGGAAATGATGTGCCAAGAAAAATTGAGATAAAGGAAAGGAAAAGATCGGAGGAAACAACTTTTATGGGTCTTTTCACGGACCCATTGTGTGATGGGGAACTTAACACTGTGGCAGAGAAAAGTGCCTTGATGGGACATCAAAATTTTAAAAGTACAGAGTCATATAGAAATTCAATCATAGTCGATCTTTAAATCCCAGGACCGGGCAGTTGAATACTTGATGGAATTAAACTGGTTTACAGATTTACATTAACATCACATGATCAAAACCATGTGCCCTGATAACCCACCTTCCTGTTTTCCTCCTTGTTGTTCTTCTGACCAGGTGATCCACTGGAATTCTCCCAAGAAATTACGTGTGAAGAACAAACATGTGGAGTTTTTTCGGAATCTCTATCTGACCTTTCTGGAGTATGATGGGAACCTGTTACGGCGAGAGCTCTTTGGCTGTCCAAGCAAGGCCGACCACAACAGTGAGAACGTAGGTGGTGCTTCTGTGGCTTATGGATATGGTGTCAATTTATTGCTGAAGAAATGAAGGATGGTGATGGAAAGATATATACAGTAGATTGATTGATTGATTGATTGATTGATTGATTGATTGATTGATTGATTGATTGATTGATTGATTCCAGACATTGTAGGTTATTGCAGTTGTCAGGAATTACCTTCTGTACCTGTACTTATTACAGCAAAGCTGAAGGGTTCTCCCACTTAAAACAAACATTGATGGTGACGTAATTAAGGGGAGTAACTAATAGAGCCCAAAACGGGCCCGGATCTAGCCAGTCAGATTAAGGTGGGCTGATAGAAATATAAGGTGGGCAGAGACATCGAAGATGCAGAATATTTTTTTTTCAAGATCTCTGCGACTACTTTTTGGCACATTTACTGTAATGTAAGCTTTTAGACACATCAATGCTGTAGGGGGGTTTCCACATCAGTATAACAACCATCTTTAACCTTCTTTGAAAAGCTAAATATTTAATTTTCAAATTTTCTAAAATATACAGAATAATTTGCATTTAACACCTTCACAATGAAATCTTAGAACTTGATGAAATATCACAATATCTCTGAATTGAAAATTCACTATTGCTGGCAGAAACACTGATATTACGGAATTTTCCATACACAATTAGGCTAGTAAAATTGCAGGGCGAAAAAAATCTAATTTATGTTAAAAAAAAAATGGAGGGGGCGCTCGTGTGCAGTAATGGTGTAGACGTGTTTTCCGAGTGCTGCATGCCAAATCCTAAAGTCACAACTCTCGTGAATGGCTTAAAGACTTCCCTGGAGGGCCGCCTCGACTTAAAGCTCCCATATTGTGCAAATGCACTTTTCCGATGTTTTTGAACATAATTATGGGTCTACGGTGTGCCTACAGACTGCCAAAGTATCAAAAAAAGAAAGCTCTCTCCTTTTCTCACTCTCCCCTTTTCTGAAACCCTCCACCTCTCCACCCAATGTTCTCCAGTCAGAATTCTCCCCGTTTCTGACGTCAAAATCTGAAAGCCAGAAGCTTCCACTGTGCAGTCCACCCCCTATTTCTTATTGGTCCACGGCCCCGAGATCCTCTCGAAAAATATTCCTTCACCCCCATGTTGTTTGCTTGTTGCTAAGCGACAAGATGCCTGTAGTACGGCAAAACATGATGAATGTTGCATAATCTACTAATTTATCTTAACCACAGTAGCCTCGTTTTTAATAACACAACGGATAGGAAGCTACTTGTGCTTTTTTTCCAAACAGTGAAACTGAAATAAATGTTTTTATTGGTATTTTTGCCTGACTGGTGTATAGCTATTAGCTTTGGGACAAGCATTCAGCTTTTGCTCATAAAAACATATTTCTATTCCCCACACCAGTCTGGAAATGCCTCGTTTTTAACAGGACAAAGGATTGGAAGTTATACTGAAGAAGTCTGACTTTGAAGATAATTTTTTCACTGATTTTAGTGGTATTGTTAGCAGCTAGCTCCCGAGCTAGCTTCGCAGTAGCCACCATCTTTTGCAGCATTTTTATTGTGAACATGCCGTTTCCATTAGCGTGTGGCTGTCAGTGCATCTGTGTGAACATAGTCTTTCATGTAGACAAGGATAGGTCATGTCAAACTGTTCAAAGTGCGTTACTAGCTCTAGACTTGGTTCTTCTCATGGGTAGGCTAAACCTAACTGTGCTAACAGGCTATACGTCATCATTGTTTACAAACAGACAGAGGGCGAGGCGTATCTGGCTTCGCTTCCGGACAGGGGGCGGGGGGAGCTCAAAGATTGTATATTTACGAGGGGAGCTGCAGCTCTTTTTAAAAAATAGGCCATTGTGAGATTAGCTGAACATCAGCATAGTACAATAAATTATCTGAAAGTTTTTGTTCAGCAAACAATTGAAGAAAAACGTATTAGGGACCACTAAGACCATATAATATGGTGTATAATAGAACCGAAAAGTGTATAATATGGGAGCTTTAATTGAAGGCTCCTTGTCCTCGCTTCAAAAGAAACACCATGGAAATGAAGCTCGCTTTGGGGATTTCGACGAGGCCCTGTCAGCTGCGGATGGCCGCAACACAACACTGGAAGCAACGAGCCACAGGTGGCTAATGGTCTCCTCAAAGCTAAAGTGAATGAACTGGAGGGCTGCTCCCGCCGACTCAACGTCAGAATCGTGGGCATTAAAGAAGGTGAGGAGAAGGGCAGCCCTACTGACTTTGTTTCAAAGTTGATTACGGAGCTACTCGGCCAAGACAACTTCAGCAGGCCCGTGAAAATTGACAGAGCCAACCATAGCCTGAGGCCCAAGCGCAGCCTAACGAGCAGCCGCAGGTCATCATCGCCAAGGTCCACAATGATCGGGACGTTTTCAACATACTACGGCTCAGTCGTCAACAAGCACCCATGCGCTACCACGGTGAGAGGGTCTCCATATTTCCAGACTACACGCCAGAGTTTACATCACAGCGACAGGCCTTTAACAGCGTGAGGAAACGGCTAACCGAAGCGGGCGCTAAGTGTTCTCTGCGTTTTCCAGCCAAGCTCCAGGTCGACTACAACAACACGACAAAGTCGTTTGATTTTCCGGCTGATGCTGAACGGTTTGCCAACTCTTTGGTCCAAGCAGATTCATTGCTTGGACCAAAGCAATGGTTCAAATCAAAGCATAGTCATGTGTTAGAATGGTCCAGTCAAAGTCCAGACCTCAATACAATTGAGAATCTCTGGAAAGACTTGAAAATTGCTGTTCACAGACGCTCTCCATCCAATCTGATGCTAAATCTGAAGCTCAAGCTATTTTTTAAAGAAGAATGGGCAAAAATGTCAGTCTGTAGATGGGCAAAGCTGGTAGAGACATACCCAAATAGATTTGCAGCTGTAATTGCAGCGATAGGTGGTTCTACAAAGCATTCACTCAGGGGGCTGAATACTTTTGCACGCCACACTTTTCAGTTTATTATTTATACAAAAAATTTAAAACCATATTTCATTTTCATTCCACTTCACAATGATGCACCACTTTGTGTTGGTCTATCACATGAAATCCCAGCTCCCTGTCACATGAAATCCCAGTAAATAAATAAATGAAAGTGTGTGGTTTAATGTGACAAAATGTGGAAAATTCCCAAGGAGTATGAATACTTTTGCAAGGCACTGTATTAGACGCACCCAGGAAATAAAAGGGGCCCCAAGACCGAACTCCTCCAGCACCTTGAGCATGTACCCCCACTCAACCTGATCGAAAGCCTTTTCCGCGTCTAGACACAAAACAGCTTGTTTGGAAGAGCTGTCGAATTTGTTATACATAATATTTAGGACTCTCCTAAAATTAAAAAATTAAAACCTATTGGGGATGAACCCGGTCTGATCTGTGTGAATAATGGATTCAATAAATCTCCATCGTGGCACCAGGCAGGGCTGTTGCCTCTCTCCAATGCTCTTCACTCTGGCTCTTGAGCCGCTAGCCATAGCGATTAGAGCCAGCCCCCAAATTTCTGGTATAAGATGTGGCGATCTGACTGCACCATTGGGCTGTACGCGGATGACGTGGTTTTGACTCTTTCCGACGTGAGGACATCCCTTTCACCCCTTCTCAATCTGATAGACAGCTTTTTCGTATTTCGGAATTAATATCCCCAGAAATCCAAAACTTCTTTTCAAACTCAATTATTTGGATTTGGTGGATAAGCTTAAGAACATGATAGATAAATGGAAACTTCTCCCCCCTTTCTTTGATTGGCCGTGTTAACATTATTAAAATGGTAGTACTCCCCAAATTCACATACCTTTTTCAGAATGTGCCCATTTTTCTCACCTCTTCATTTTTTAAAGCTTTGGACTCTATCATCATGCCCTTTATCGGGGCTTCCAAGCCGCCCCGTATTTCTAAAACTCACTTACAGAAGCCCACGGAGGCATAGACGGATTATGAGATAATGGGCCCCTGGGCACAAACTCTTAAAGGGCCCCCCACTCCTCCCTATCCAGTCAGGTACACTGACTTTTCCACACAGATACAATTAATGGCAAAAACATATTAAGGAAGTCAGTTTCCTACAGGATTTTGGGATACAGTTGGAGGGACCCTGTACCTCAGGGCTATTCAACCTCCTTAACAAGTGGGCCGAAAAGGAAAACCGCTGGGGGTTCATGGGCCACACATACAGTCAAACATATAATGTCAACAAATCGCTACAAATAAATCGTACTTAAGGTAGTGTTAACTCAATAGATATAGTACTGCTAAATGGAATAAACTTGTCAGACGCATTCCTTTCTTCTTCACTTTTAATCGCATCATTATAACAATTGTTGTTCTTACATATTTTGGACACATTCTTATGATTCAACAATGTTGTTGAAATCATCACAAAACAGAACTACTGTACATATGAGACAATTTGAGCCTGTTTCAGTCAGTGAGAGAAATTGCACTTTTGGCTAGTTTGGCTCATAAGGTGTAAGGCCAATCCAAGACACTCATGCAGCTTCATAAACCAGCCTCATAGGCATGTGTAAAACTGATTTACTGCATTCGTTTTATTTATCATATTACATTGTGTACTATTACACACGCGAACCAGATTGGCAGACAACAATTTTCTTTTTTAATTTATTTCTTTTTTTGGTCTGCAGGCAACCTCTTGCGGGCCAGAAAAAAATAACAAGGGCCGTATTTGGCCCACGGGCCGCTAGTTGAATAGGCCTGCTGTACCTTGTTGGGGAGTCAGGGGCATCCCCCTGGAATTTTTGTAACTTTTTAAAGTAAAATGCATCAATCTGATGCACTTTGAGAGGAATCAGGCTATATCAAATCCTGAGATGCAGAAGGAACATTATTTTTCAGATTTTTCTTAAACAGGTAGATACAGTAGATTGGTCTGCAGACCCATGTTCTTAGAAGGAGGGGCCCATTTCAACAGATAAAGGGTGGATAGCTACTTTTTATGAACAAAATGTAGAATTCACACATACGCTTATATAACATTAATATGAAATTTCTACGCAATAACTTTTTTCTCTGCAATGCGTTTAAAATGTATAAGCTAATTAAGGATGTCCTGGATCTCCCAGTACTGTCAAGTAATGCTTCTATATGTCAGAACCCCTGTTTTAAGCCAGGTCTGATGGATGCTGTTTTCAAGCGCTGGTCAGATAGCAGTAGCGTACCGTGGGGTTTCAGTCAGGGCCTTCAGTAGCGAACTCCGACCACCCCCCCCCTCCTCCTCCCCCCCAAAACACTGAGAAACGCACACGTCAGGTGCCGATACAGCCAACACAGCCACATACAGTATCTCACAAAAGTGAGTACACCCCTCACATTTCTTCAAATATTTCATTATATCTTTTCATGGGACAACACTGAAGAAATGACACTTTGATACAATGTAAAGTAGCGTGTGTACAGCTTATATAACAGTGTAAATTTACTGTCCCCTCAAAATAACTCGACACACAGCCATTAATGTCTAAACTGCCGGTTACAAAAGTGAGTACACCCCTAAGAAAAAATGTCCAAATTGGGCCCAAAGTGTCAATATTTTGTGTGGCCACCATTATTTTCCAGCACTACCTTAACCGTCATGGGCATGGAGTTCACCAGAGCTTCACAGGTTCCCACTGGAATCCTCTTCTACCCATTCATGACAACATCAAGGAGCTGGTTTATACTGGAGACCTTGCGCTCCTCCATCTCCTGTTTTAAGAAGCCCCAAAAATGCTCAATAGGGTTTAGGTCTGGGGACATGCTTGGCCAGTCCATAACCTTTACCCTGAGCTTCTTTAGCAAGGCAGTGGTCTTCTTGGAGGGGTGTTTGGGGTGGTTATCACGTTGCAGTACTGCCCTGCAGCTCAGTTTATGAAGGGAGGGGATCATGCTCTGCTTCAGTATGTCACAGTACATGTTAGCATTCAATGAACTGTAGATCCCCACTGCTGGCAGCACTCATTTAGCCCCAGACCATGACACTCCAACCACCATGCTTGACTCTAGGCAAGACACACTTGTCTTTGTACTCCTCACCTGGTTGCCGCTCCACACTCTTAACACCATCTGAACCAAATAAATGTATTTTGGTCTCATCAGACCACAGGACATGGTTGCAGTCATCCATGTCCGTAGTCTGCTTGTCTTCAGCAAACTTTTTGTGGGGTTTCTTGTGCATCATCTTTAGAATAGGTTTTCTTCTGGGATGACAGCCATGCAGACCAGTATGATGCAGAGTGTGGCATATGGTCTGAGCACTGACAGGCTGACCCCCCACCCCTTCAAGACCTGCAGCAATGCTGGCAGCATTCATACGTCTATTTTCCAAAGCCAACCTCTTGGTATGACGCTGAAAACGTGCACTCAACCTTCGTAAACTGGGCCGCAGGGCAGTATTGCAACATGATAATGACCCTAAACACACCTCCAAGATGACCAATGCCTTGCTAAAGAAGCTCAGGGTAAAGGTTATGGACTGGCCAAGCATGTCTCCAGACCTAAACCCTATTGAGCATCTTTGGGGCTTCTTAAAACGGGAGATGGAGGAGCGTAAGGACTCTAATATCCACCAGCTCCTTGATGTCGTCATGAATGGGTAGAAGAGGGTTCCAGTTGCAACCTGTGAAGCTCTAGTGAACTACATGCCCATGACGGTTAAGGTAGTGCTAGAAAATAATGATGGCAAAACAAAATATTGACACTTTGGGCCCAATTTGGACATTTTTTCTTAGGGGTGTACTCACTTTTGTTGCCTTCAGTTTAGACATTAATGGCTGTGTGTCGAGTTATTTTGAGGCGACAGTAAATTTACACTGTTATACAAGCTGTACACTGACTACTTTACATTATATCAAAGTGTCATTTCTTCAGTGTTGTCCCATGGAAAGATATAATGAAATATTTGAAGAAATGTGAGGGGTGTACTCACTTTTGTGAGATACTGTACAAAATATAGGCTAAAATCACAGTACACCAGAGCGACCAAGTCTCACGCTTTGGCCGTGAGACACACGCATATCAACCAGTTCACACGCTCACACGCCACACGTCCAATTTCTCACGCAGAGAAATGAATCCCCGTAATTTTTTTTTTTTTTTGGTACTTTTACTTTGAAAGTCTTATTTTGAAAAGCTAAACGGACTGAGTTCCGTGACATCCTCTTTCTGCACGCGCGTTAACGTTATGTTTGATGTGCACTGTGCATTCGAAGCGGGAGGCGAGCATGGACATATAAAGGAGGCGAGCCCCCTACCCGCACCTTCTCTCCCGAGGTGTGTGTTGATAGCGTGCCAAGTTACCGCTGATAAGAATTGTGTCCCCGCCGGCCGGTGAGCGCGCATGCATCAAACATATTAACCCTTCAATCTCACTCAAGTAAATTCAGAAGATCTTTGGATCGTTTTGTATATTGTTTTTGGTAATTTAGTTTGCAAAGTAACAAATGGCTCATCCGCCAATAAAAAATGATTTTATTCTTCTGTGTAATGAACTGTAGCCTATGTATTGCACATTTATAGCACTTTTCATAACACAAATCAAGGTAGCCTATAGGAGGGACCAAGTAACCCAGATGTTTTATTTTAGCTTAGTAGTTTGCATTGGTGTTGAACTGTTCCCTAATTTTCTTCTTCTTTGAATAAAGCCTAATGCTGCTAGTAAAATACCACCAGCCACTCAACCCTCAATAGTAGACATGATATAGAATAATACCTTTATTACAGTTTAACCAAATGTTTTAACAATAGGCTACAGGAGATATTTGAAAGCACTACACATGCATTGTAGGCTATTCAATTAAATTTGTGTCAGCAAAAAACCTTGAATTTTCTCTTTTACTTTACATAAAAATTAATGCAGAAAAGGCACACATTGCTTCATAAAAATTCACCAGAATGCAGGAAATTAAGTGTTTAATGCTCAAAATTTTCTGGGGGGGGGCACCCAGACCCCCACTTATAATATGTCCACACCAAATGTTTAATTAAAACCTGTCCTACGACTTTGCAATTCATGAATTTGTTTATTTTAATAAGATTTTTGATGTTTTATCACATTTTCTAATTGTCTTTTATTTCTGATTTATTATGAACAATATGTAAACTTGCAGGACACTAGCAAAAATTATTGGGTGGGAAAGAGGACACGGTTTTGGGTCCCTCGGCCAAAAAATCTCACTCCAAACTTTTGGTGAAACTTGGCAGCCCTGGTACACTAATGCATAACATGAAGAGCTTGACAGTTGATCTTCAACTGTTTATCTTCTTGCGCTGTTTATCAAATGGAGTGAGGAGAGTCGGTCAGCTGGTCTGCCGCCGCAATCCCTCCTCCCCCCATGTTATCTGTTTGTTATAGTAGCCAGGTGAAGTTAGGCTAACTTAGCTTAACATTATCTAAGTAACAATTTAGCAAGTCAGTAACAGCTGAAAGGACATAAAGCAAGGTAATACATTTACAAGTAATCTCACTCAGGAAGCTTTGTGCTAGGGCTGTGCCATATCATACTGTCCACAAATATACCGGTATTAGGGCTGGGCGATTCATTGAAAAGACGCTGTGTCTCGTGTGGTAAATGCAGCAAACCCTTTCGTCTTTGGGTCCCCTCCACCCTCGGAGCGGAGCCCACAAACTATAAGCTAATTTTCATCTGTAGTCCCTGGGCAGGAAACAGAGTATTACATCTCTGTCAAAAAGGGAAACCTAACACTGAAGTATAAAAACAATAACACACAATTTCACAACAGTAAAACACAACAACACAATACGACAATAAAATCACAACATTAGGACACCACAACAACAACAACAACAACATCACAACAGTAAGACACCAAGAAAACATGACATCACAACATCAAGACAACAGTCTATGCATGATCATGGGTACATGCTTGGGTTGATTTCAGCCATGATTTCATTTTACATTTAAAACCAGCAAAGGTGTTCCATTCTCTTATCTCAATTGGTATTGAGTTCCAAGATTTAGTGGCTCTAACTGAAAATACAGACATGCCAAACTCAGTGGATCTGGGGCCGGTTTCCCGATAACGTCCTCTCTTAGCGAGCTACGAAGACTTCTACGTTATGACTTACCAAAGTTGCTTACCTCTGTAGTCGTGGTTCCCGAACGGTGTCTTAGGAGAAACACTCCTTACGTCGTTCGTACACTGCTGAAATCGGTTGCTCCGAGTTCGATTATCCATTTCCTGCTCATTTCATGCGCAGCTGCATCTGTATGCTGTCTAATCAAATCTACCCGTGCATTTCTAGTGTAATATAAAGTCATAAATTAGTTTGTTGAATCATCATCTGTGTTTTGGAACTCTTGTTTTATAATCTAAGTATCTTTAAGAACACTAATTACGTTACTTGGTGGGTCAGTAATGAAACTGAAAGTAGATATAATATCGCCAATAGCCTATATAAATAAAAACAGACGGCCCAAACAGCGTCCAAATGAGCTAAAATCCTAAATACAATAAACAGTAACATGGCACACTTATTTTAAGGTAAGCTCTAATTGATTATTCATTCATTTTTTCGCACGTTTACATGTTTTGAGGCGGAGGATCCGACGCACTCTGCCCGGGCTCAGCTGACAGCTCTCAGCTGCCAGCTGAGCCGGTGTGGAACACAGTGCGGAGGTTCTAGTGTTAACCATGTCGAACATACTACCATAGCCTATACTAATTAAAAAATATATATAGAAAATATAGAAACAGCGGAGGAGATGAAGATTATTTACAGCAATTATTTTCATCATGAATGACTTGTGGCAGTTCCATGCGCAACAGGGATGTCACTCGTGTCCGTTTTACGCATGGTGCTTTACGGAAGGAAATGTGGGGGTTTGTATCTCCGGCGATGCCACAGTGATCGCAGGGACTTTCACTTGTGTCATTAAACTTATAAATCTGACTGTATTTCATATCAAAGGGACACAGCGATGACTGTATTTAATAACAAACTGATAAAAACGATCCGACTGTAGGCAGTAGGCTATAGTGTATACGTATAAAGTATTTTCATATCGACGGACATCGCATCCATTCAGTTAATGCTCATTGTCAAGTCAGTTAGATGACTAAAAAGTAGGCTACTTGTTCATATAGTTTGAACACTTTGTGAATCAGAGTTAATGGTATTCTGCTAAAATATATAATAAGCCTACTTTAAATATACGTGATATACACTATAGCCTACAGTTGGATCGTTTTTAACAGTTTGTTATTAAATACAGTCATCGCTGTGTTCGTTTGATATGAAATACAGTCAGATTTATTAGTTAAATGACACAAGTGAGAGCTGAAACATCCCTTCGGTAGAGCTAAGAAGGCTCTGAGGGCGCTCCAGACCAACCTTACCAACGTATGACGTACGAAAGAGATTCGTAGCAAAGAACGTTTCGGGAAACAGGCGAAACGTTAAGTAGGAACTCTACGTAGGGGTTACGAATGACGTAGCGTTAAGAAGGCTCTAAGAAGGCTTTGGGAAACCGGCCCCTGTGCTGTACTACACAGTCCCCTCTGTTAGACGTTCTAGTTCTCCTTCCATTGTCTGAGCGCAGTGACAAACTAATTTAATGGAGGAGCGGCCAAATCATTCATAATTTTATACACTAAACATACATCCGCAAGAAATACAAAACTTTCAAAGGTCATGAGATTATGTCTTTGAATTATGTTATATGTGATATCTTAATGGCTTTTTGTCCAGTGCTTTGAGTGTCTGTTTGTAAAGTGTTTGCAGTGGAGCAAGTGTTGTTTTTCCAGTTTGTGACCAGCTTGTAATACAGTGTGAGATGTGCAGGGTTGCCGCGGATCTTGAAAAGTATTAAAAGTCATTACATTTAAGTTTCAATATTCAAGGCCTTAAATGTCTTAAAAAGTCTGGAATTATTGGGTGGGCGGCATTACATTTAATCCGGGGCAGAATGAATGAGCTTGCCTTATTTGTTTCTTTCTAGTTTAATTGTTAGATTTCTATGTTTTATTTTATCAGTGTTTTATATAGGCTTCAAAGATATCCGGCAAGTCCGACACCTACGCCAGAGGTAGTACGGCCGTGTGAGGCTGGGTACTGCATTTAAAACGTAGAAGAAGAATGTATGTTCCCTGCTTCCAAATTTGTAGTCGGCCGCGACAAAGAAAAAAAGGAGAGAACGATTATAAATTCAGTGAGAGGTGGAGGGAAGACGACAAATATCGTGGCTCTCTTTTTTCACCCTGCTACCGCGACCACACACTGCCGCTGCTTGTAGGTGCGCAACCACCCGTCCGCTGATGATATAGGTAGGCTACTGTCGCAAATCACACAACACATTGATTGTGTTCAGTAAACATGTTTATTTATCTATATTTATAAATAGCTGCTCATCAGACATTCATTCAGCTCATTCAGGTCGCATTGACTTAGCGTGAGCTCATGGAGTGAGACGCTTGTCTCTATACTGCTTGTCTCTATACTGCTTGTCTCTCTTTCCGTAGCTTTCTTTCTCTCCACTCTGCACTCCCTTTCTGACAGCTAGATAAAAACTATTGCCGATCCTCCCATCAATCGCAGATAGTAGCATACGTTTCCTTCGCCAATCGGTACAACCCTAATACCCGCGGTTTATTAACCTGAACGCCTGCAGCAATACTGTATGAAGAAAAAAATTACTTTGCGCAAATTACCGCAGGTCCCGTGAGCATGGATGTAAATGTACAGTTGGCTAGGCTAACATGCACATACAATTTTCAAATTGCAAAAACCTCCCTTGACCTGTGGAACCAATTTTTAAATAGCTTCTGCCATAAGTTCTGAAAAAGAAAGTTAATGGACTAAGTTGGTTATATATTGAATAAGGAATTAAAGTATTAAGAACATTCGGATTATTCTTCTCCAAAAAATATCCCATTTTTAATTTAGCCTAATTAAAATATTGTATGCTGAACCTAACACATATTTTCTAAATTGATTAAACGGTAACACTTTACCATAAGGTACACAAAAAAGAGTAGTTACTCTTTTAAAAAGAGTAGTTACTGTTTTAAAAAGAGTAACTACTCTTTTTTGGAAGGGTGACTACTCTTTTTTTGGAACAGTAACTACTCTTTTTTGTGTACCTTATTGTAAAGTGTTACTGATTAAACTGTTCTTGTGACTCGATTAATCAGATTTATACAGTTCTATTAGTCTAGATGGACGAATAGGTCCATGCGCATAGGGTGGCTTTTTTTTTTGCAACCTGTTTTTTTCTAATCCTTGAAGTGTCTATTTTAAGATTCTGCCAGGTAACAGGCTGCACTAAGGGGTTTTTTGGTTTATTTTTAACAGTTTATTACACATTTACCAATTTCGAAAATGAAAACAGCAAAATTAAAGAAAGCATAACTTTTGAAGAAAAAAACATACAGAGGCAAATCAACGAATTTTTCCATATAATTCTGACTCATGGAATTCAGTAAAATAGTTATTTTTTCTGGACAAAAACAGCGAAAAACATTAAAAAAAAATTATTACATCTATATTTAATTTTTTTATTATTAAATGTAGTACAAATGTAACTATTTAGCAGTACCTAACTATTAAACTAACTAACCTAGAATTTTGATAAGAACTACATATTCCTACTCCCTACAGTCGAGGGAATAGGTACTGTATATGTGGTTCAAATTTAGAGTCTTGGGCCTGCCATATAGTCCAGCAGATAGGTGCAATATATGAAGGAATTGTGCTTTTGATGATACAAATATGAGCTTTGGCACACTGTTAGAGCATGCCTTAAGGAAATGAAGATTTTTGGCTATAGGGCCATCACCAATTTTTCCTATGGCACCAGTGGCGTCCGACGGTTGTTATTTTACATGTAGCTTAGGTTCTAGACCACCTAGGATCTTGTTTCTGGTGGCTAATCCTACATTTTTAAGGATGAGGAAGACAGTGGCACTATTTAAAACATGCTGGAAACTACTGAAGTACATGTACATGGCATTCAGGGAACAAAATTATGGAAAAACCATTGAATATTAGCGGAATTTTACATATTTTCCAGTATCAGGCAAGCGGAGCCGGCCCGAGGCATAAGCGAACTAAGCGGCCGCTTAGGGCCCCCGACTGCCTGGGGGGCCCCTAAAAAAAAAAAAAAAAAAAATTTTTTTTAGTTTGTGTGTTTGATATTAACATCATATTATGCAAATGTGAGTTATCATACAAAATACAAAAAAAGGAATAAAATGTTTTGGTCTAGATCATTAATAGCCTAAAAATGTAATCAGTTCATCTGGGAGGAAATCCGAAATTATCTGATCATGTCACGTTCACATCCATGCACAGTGTGTATTGAGTTTATTTAAAAACAATTGGAAATGGGGCTGCCCTCAGTTGCCCATGCACTGTGTATAGTCTATAGCCTATTTCAGCCTTGTCTGTGGAAAAAAAGATACAGTAGCTGGACAACAGAGTACTTCTGCTTCGTTCCTCACACTGCATTTAAATGCATTCACTATATTACAGAGAAATATGTCCCGTAAAACAAAAAGAGCTCCAAGCCCAACCCAGAGGACCCTCCATAATATTTTATTTTATATTAATATTTTTATGGAAAATCCATGTGTCCTTCTTCAATAGCTTCTAATTCATCTGACCCAGTGTCTCCAAATTATTTGTTCACACAAAATTTCTCAGATTTAGCCTCTTAATTTTCCTCTCAAAGTGCACCAGATTCATGCATTTCACTTTAAAAAGGTTAAAAAAAATCTCACGGGGGGGCATACCCCCGGACCCCCCTAGGAGGGTCTGAATCTCGGCTGTCTAATATTTTCGCACAGCCGCACAGTGGAGGCACTAGCAGAAAAACACTGGGTGTGTGAATGATATTTAACAAAGATCTATAGTTTCAGCAGCTCTAAAATTGGAGAGGGGCCCTCTAATCATATTTCGCTTAGGGCCCCCTGAAGGCTTGGGCCGGCTCTGCAGGCAAGGTAAGTCGCGAGCAGAAACCTTTACTCACATAAAGTTTTAGGTAACACCCCAAATACATTTGCATAAAAATAAAAAATGGACCTAATCCTACGTTTACAAGAATGAGGAATGCAGAGGTTCTATGGACAATATGCTAATAACTACATACAAGCATGTATCTGGCATACAAGGAATTGAATAACTATACAGTAATTGACAGATTTATAATTATTTTTGAAAAAACAGCCCACGTCAGTGGCAGAGGGCATTGCGCTGTCCGCTGCACCCCTTTGTAAATCCACAGCAGAGGAGTTCAGAACAGGCCTGCATCGATCCTGGTAGTGCGGCCCAGTGAAGTTCCCATCCACCTGTGGCCTTCTTGGACTTGCCTGATGCAGTTACCTATGCTTTCCCATGTGACTTTAGTGACATCTGACAAATATTTCTGGTGGGTTCAGTGTATGGTGGAGTGGTGGTGCTAGAACTAGTACATTGAGTTGCGTTTGGGTCAGTAGCCTACCTACATCGCCAGCGGGCGGGTGGTTGCACACCTACGGAGTAGCGGCAGTGTGTGGTCGCGGGGTGAACTTCGCTCTCTGACGGCTAGTTAAGAACTATTGCCGATCGTCCCGTCAATCTTAGACAGTAGCCTACATTTTCATCACCATTCGGTACAACAACCCTAATACCCGCAGTTTATTAACCTGGCTGCCTGCAACAATATGAAGAAAATAAAACATTTTGCAAATTACCGCAAACCTGTATACAGTAGCCTATGCTATGCCTACTTTACAGTGGCCTATTTCCCGATTTTGAAAGTGCAAAAACATTCACCTGTGGAACCAATTTTTAAATATTTTCTGCCATAAGTTCTGAAAAATAAAGTTAATGGACTAAGTTTGTTGTTTATTGAACAAGTAGGCTAATTAAAATTTGAAGGACATTCTTCCCCATAAATTACCAGATTTTTGTATTTCATTCTAATACTGCATGCTGCAGCTAACACATTTTCTTTATTGATTAAACTGTTCTTGTGACTCGATTAATCAGAAAATGTCAATCAATTGATACAGCTCTATAATAGGTTGAAAAGGTGGTAATGATGGGTTTTCACGTTGCCTTTACAGTGATCTTATATTTATTTGATGGTAAATGCGGGGGGACATTGTCTTCATTCAGACTGCTGAACATTTTTTATTTTCTGTAATTAGACAGCAGTTGTTAGCTAAAGTGCATTGAATATTTGATATTCAAACATAATAAAACTCTACAGAGCATATACTGTAGTGTAGTTTGTTGATTTATGTTGCCAAGGTATTGATGTTCATTAGAGGTCTTCAAATGTGCAGATACCCTGAGAGAGGCTACTTTCTTCCTAGCTTCTGATATAAATGCGTATCACTTTATGTTCAATAAACAGACAAAAAGTAAACTTGAATGAGTCTCATTGAGTGACATACAAGCTATGCTTGGGTTGTAATACAGCTGGACCCCCCAAATATCACCTATATGTATTGTGTCTTAGGTCTTAAATTTCATTCAAGGTGGTATTAAAAAGGTCTTAAAAAGTCTTAAGTTTGACATGCTGAAACCTGCAGATACCCTGGGGTGGTGATATTTGTTTTTTTGGGCAGGGGGACTATGGTGGAGGACTTCAGGCAGGATGGGACAGTGGACTGGGAGAGTGACTGGTTGAAGATCTTTGTAAAGACCCCCACCAGCTGGTCCGCGCAGCACACGTCCACTGACGCCGTCGGGTCCAGCTGCCTTCCGCGGGTTGACAGCCCGCAGTACGCGCCTCACCTCATGCTCCTTTACCGTGAGGATGATGATGTCGCTGTTGGCTGCTGGATGTGGCGTTGCTGCATCTGGTGGCTTTGCCTCGAAACGGGCGAAGAAGTGGTTCAGCTCCTCCGCCAGCGAGACATCACCTTCAGCAGCCCCAGGGTTGGTTTTGTAGTTGGTAATGTGCTGGATCCCCTGCCACACCTGCCTGCTGTTGTTGCTGTCCAGGTGGTCCTCGATCCTCCTCCTGTAGTCCGACTTGGCCCTCCGGATGCCCCTCTTCAGACTGGAGCGTGCTGCGCTGTACAGAGCCCCATCACCTGATCTGAAGGCGGTGTTCCTCTCCTTCAACAGCTGCTTGACCTCCTTAGTCATCCAGGGCTTCTGGTTGGGATAGACACGGATGTGTTTGTCCACTGTGACAGTGTCTATGCAGTTCTTAATATAACATAGAACACTGTCTGTAAACACCTCCAGGTCTGGAACTTCGAATATCTCCCAGCAGGTCCTGTCAAAGCAGTCCTGCAACTGCTCAGAGGCTCCATCAGGCCATGTTTTAACAGTCCTTTTAGTACTCAAAGCAGTTTTCCTGAGGGGGGTGTATGCAGGGACAGAAAGTAGTGAAAGGTGGTCGGACTGAGCTAAGTGTGGTAGTGGCCTGACCCTTTTGCCACCCTTGATGTTTGAGTACACCTTGTCCAATGTGTTAGCTCCTCTGGTCGCACACTTAACGTGCTGGTGGAATTTTGGGAGAACTGCTTTAAGGTCAGCATGATTGAAGTCCCCCGCAATGATAAACACTGCATCAGGATACCTGCTCTGCTGACTGCTAATGCTGCTATGTAAATGTCCGAGAGCTATGTTAGCGTTAGCGTCCGGTGGAATGTAAACAGCAGTGATCAAGACAGCAGTAAACTCTCTAGGCAGGTAAATGGGCCGACATTTGATAGTCACATACTCCAAGTCTGGGGAGCAGTGACGGTCTATAGCCACTGTGTGAGTGCACCAGATGTTGTTGACATACACACACAGCCCCCCTCCTCTGCTCTTACCGGAGTTACTCGTCCTGTCCTGGCGTTGTGCTGTGTAGCCTACTAGCTGTATAGCTGAGTCCGCGATTAGTGAGTGAAGCTAAGTTTCTGTGATCAACAGGATGCAACTGTCCTTGATGGTGTTGTTGGTTGCAACCTGAAGCCTCAATTCGTCCATTTTATTAGCGAGGGATCTGGCGTTGGTGAGAAAGATGCTGGGAAGCAGTGGTTTGTGGGGTTGCCGCCATAGCCTTGCTAGCGCGCCGGCCCTGCAGCCCCGCTTCTGTTTCCTCTCCCTTCGCTGCCTTCTCCACCTGCCCGCTGGGATGATAATCCATGAAGAGCCGGGGCACCTCGCGATGTCCGGAGGAATGTTGTGTGAGTGCAGAAAGTCCGATGAGACGCTCTGCTCGCAGCAAACTCCAAGCGTTAGGAGATCCTGCCTGCTGTAGTTGTTTTCCGCACATAATGTGGACCGGATACAAAACAACATGTACACATACACACATAAAAGGTACCGACATGGAAAGCACTGAGCCGCTGCAACTACGTGCGCCGCCATTTTGGATCGCCCTAAATAATAATATCCACATTTAATGTTAGGTATGAATCATGTAGCCATGCTGAAAGTTTTTCCAATGCAAGACAGTTTTGCAGCAACATCAGCTGCATCCTTGCCATATGTATGGAGGACCGTGTCATCTGCATACATCAATGCCTCCACTCCATCACATGGAGATCATTTATATAAATGCTGAATAACAGCGGTCCTAAGATGGAGCCTTGAGGCAGGCCCATTGTGCAGGCTTTTGATGATGAGGTTATATTATTTAAACGGACATGCTGGGTGCGATTGGAGAGATATGATTCAATCCAGTTTAAAGTATTTGAGGACAGCTTGTAGTTGGACAGTTTGGATATGAGTACCTGGTGGTTAACAGTGTCAAAGGCCTTGCGGAGATCTAGAAAAAGGCTCCTACCACTCCTCCTTTGTCCAGGTTTGCCTTTATTGACTCTTTAAAATAGCAACATGCTGTTTCAGTAGAGTGTTTTGACCTGAAACCAAACGGCATGGGATGTAGCAGGTATTCTGGATCAAGATGGGCTACCAGCTGTTCTGCAGCCACTTTTTCAAAGGCCATTGATATGACAGGCAGTATGCTAATAGGTCTATAGTTGCAAACCTCCTAATTATCTCCAGACTTATACACAGGTGTCACAATGGCATGTTTCAAGGCACTTGGGAATATATTGTTCTGAAATGACTGGTTGATGATTAGAGTAATTGAAGAGGTGTGGCTATTTCTGTGATTTTTTAAAAACATTGTATCAAGTCCATAGATGTCTTTGGCTTTTGAGCTTGAAAGTTTGGATAATATTTTAACTTTAGCTCATGGATACACTCCAGATTCATGTCACAAGTGTTTTTAATTGAGTTTTGGGGAGGTTGGGCTGGTGAAAATTTTGCACCAAGTTCCAATACAGAATTTACAAAATAATCATTAAAAGTGTTTGCAATATTGAGGCTATCCGTGATTTGTGTTCCATTTGAATGTATCTGTATGGTCTGGTATTCTATATGCTTTTTTCCAGACAATTTGTCTATGGCTTTCCACAATGTTTTGTTATCACCTTTTGCATCTTTAATTATTATAAGAAAGAAATTTGCTTTGGCCTTCCTGAGCTGTGATGTAGCTTGATTTCTTAGGCCTTTATAGATCAAGCGATCAGTCATCAATCCAGACTTTAAGGATTGTTTTAAAGCAGTATCTCTTTTTTTCATTATGATCCATAATGAGGCAGCAAACCAGGCGAGACTCAGATTTACAGATTATATCTTGAAATGTTGACATAAGGTGATTACAGGCTGGCTCACATGTCAATTCATTTGCTCTCTGAACACCTGGCTGAGTCCTGTTGCTTTCTGTGCTGCTAAGTAATTGTATGTGCAAAACATCCAATGTGGGGACCCAGTCCTGCTTCACTGACTGCATTTAATATTTTTAGCATTGTCTGTTGTGACAGGAAATGTAGTTCCTGGACCCACTCCAAAACATGGCTTACCATGTCCCATTCAGAGGTGATGTGATGGGCAGTCACTATTAAGTAGCTCTTTGTAGCTCTGGATGTTCACCCATCAGTCGCGAGTGTTACAGTAGATGCATTGGAAAGGTGGTGGACCAAAGCAGATTTATTTCCTTCATGCAGAGCTGGTTTGACTTTCTGGCTGAAGTGTGGAGGAGAAGGAACTACATACCGTGGCTCAATCACCTTAGAAAATAATAAAATATACTTTATTTTCATTGCATTTAGATACAACAAAACTTAATTTGGCATTCATTTAAATGCGTAAATATAGGCCTACTGAAACACTAGTATGCTAAATATAAACAGTCATACAAGGTATTCATAATGAATAAATATTATATTCAGTTAATTCAGTCAGTCAATAATATTCAGGTATCAAGTATTGTGCAGTATATTACATAATTGATTTAAGATTAGAGTCAGCTTACCTTCATCATATGTTTAAAACCTGTGTTCTCAACAACGGAGCATGGCCATAGATCAGCAGCAATGAAAACACCAATAGACTTAGTTATGGCATTTGCCTGTTCGGAATTCCCAGGCAGGGGTTGTTGAAATAGTGTCGGGAGTTGGGTTTGCACAGCTCGTTTTTTTCTCACAGAAACGGTGATGTTAACCTTCTGCTCCATACATTATCTTAATGGTGGTCTCTTTATGTCTTAATCTCTGCCTGCAGCTCCAAAAAACTCTATCTGAGCTGGACGAAGATGATCCTTGCTATGAGTTTCGTCGAGAGCGATTCACAGTCCACCGAACACACCTGTACTTCCTGCACTATGAGTATGAACCCAGCTCTGACAACACTGACGTCACTCTTGTTGCCCAGCTATCAATGGACAGGTACTGCTCTGCATCCACATTAACAGAACAGTCTGCTAAAATATATATATATATAAAATCTAATAATATGCATTTAACTAAAAAATCTAATAATATGCATGTAACTATATACAGATGTAACATTGAACAGGTGGCAGTGTTTTCCCTAGGTTTACTGCTTTCGGGATGGGTTTGTTGGGCCACATAGTGGTGTGGGGTGGGACCCCAATTTGTTCTTCTTTACAAGTATTTATTATTAGGGGGCCAAGGCCGAGCAGGAGCTGGGACCGCGTTTTGCAGAGCAACACGGTTCCCAAGCCCTGCTGGGCAGGGAACCCTATTGTTTTTGTAAGGATTATTATTGTTATTATTAGGGGGCCAAGCCCGAGCAGGAGCTGGGACCGCGTTTTGCAGAGCAACGCGGTTCCCAGGGAACCCTATTGTTTTTGTAAGGATTCTTATTATTATGATTATTATTTTTGGTCCCCTAAAACTGCATCCACAGCCTAAACCATAAAGGGTAGGGACATGCCATTGGATGATTAGATCCATGTCCGTGCTTGGTACGCAGAAAATTCAGAAATGCTGGCCACTAGGTATCGCTACACCAAGGAAAACGCGTTTGGGGCTATAACTCCCACACCGAACATCCCACAATTAAAAAATTCACTGGAGTCAGCTGCATCTTTTGGCTTAGGCCAAGCCGATTTGCGTATATATCGATTTATTCGCAAAATCTTCAAAAAGGACTTTTCATTTCAGCTCCCACAATTTTTGCACAATCTTGCACCAAACTTTGCACAGAACATCTACAGACGCACACGTAAAAAAGTTATTTAAAAGAATTTTGATACGCTTATTTGCGATAGGATAGTTTTTTCGCAAAATCGTAAAAACTGCAAAACTATAAATAAAATATATTTACTTTAGTTTATGCTGACCTTATTTGCTTACAATATAATATATACAACTCATGAACTGATTCTGTAATTCATGAAAATATGCATAACTCAGCTAATATTTGAAGGTTTTACAACAAATTTGTTCCCTGAATGCCAGATATATGAAGTTGGGTTCTTTATAGCATGTTTTA
Source organism: Ammodytes dubius (assembly GCA_026122265.1). Classification (NCBI taxonomy): domain Eukaryota; kingdom Metazoa; phylum Chordata; class Actinopteri; order Uranoscopiformes; family Ammodytidae; genus Ammodytes; species Ammodytes dubius. The sequence goes on from CM047526.1 coordinate 3,425,063, forward strand.
AATAGCACCACTGCCTTGTCCATCCTTGAAAATGTGGGATTAGACACCATAATCAAGATCCTAGGTGCTCTACAACCCAAGCTACTGGTACTATAAGAGCTGCTGGTGGCCATTTTTAGAAATGGCCGCCGTGGGGGCCATAGGAAAAATTGGTGATGGCCCTATAGCTAAAAATCTTAAACAGTGTGCCAAAGCTCATGTTTGTATCATAAAAAGCACAATGCATTCACATATCTGCTGGACTATAGGCTATTACGCCACCTATCCCCCATTCGGAATGTCCTAATATGGCTATTTCAGTGGAGGAGTACTTCTAGAAAAATCTCATTAGAAATTGAACTGTAATAGATATCTTCATACAACCACTGGTTATTGTTCAATAGCATCCTAGACAATACATAAATGGTATAGTTGGCAGGGATTTATGTTTTGGTGATATTTGAGAGAAAAGTAAAGGAACCCTCTTTTCCTACCACCACAAAAGTACCATTTCCGCCTAAACTAAAGCTATGTATACAGGACTCTATTTCAATAAATGTTTTGGTAAATTACATTCTAACTGTTTGGTGATGTGGGACAGACACCTGGTTAGTACCTCAGCAAATCTGATGAAGAAAAGAGTGAGCATTCCCAAGTTATGGGCTTTTTTGTCACATTTCCCCTATCCGGAATGGCCTAATTTGGCTCTTTTTGAGGGACTGGGGTAGTTCTAAAGAATAACCAAAAAAACATATTTCGCCCAAAGATAAAAGTGCTCAACAATCAATTTCATGAACAGGACATTCTAAAGATAAAAAAAATCATTGTTGAGGTTTGTTCTACCTCGGGTAGGGGTACCTGGAAATCTGAGGGCCCCTCCTGCTAGTCTAAGAGGCTATTGTATGTTCATCCAGCAGGCCCGGTTCTAGAAAGTCAGACTTGGGTGGGCCTGTAGAAATTTTGGGTGGGCACACTGGGCAGGGAGACCGAAGATGCGAGCGCGCGAGCCGAATTTTTTTGCCCTTGTAAGATATCTGCGTCTGCTTTTTGGCACATTTACTGTGAATTGTGTAGAACACAATATACAAATAGACTTTGAGTGTTGCTGTGTGGGAAATTTGATTCTTTGATTTTTTTTTATTCCAAAATGTTTATGAATAACATATAATATACATTATATACAACATAATGTATCTTTTTTTTTAATCGCAGTATTAACTGTAGGCAGCCTGAGCTGTTTGAAGAGAAAGCTTTGGGACTGGGCAACCTGGATGGTGGTAGTCCAGAGCTATATACTATACACACTATATAGATGTATAGTCTTTCCACTATTGCCTCCGATGTCCAGCTGGGTGAAAATAGTAGCCAGCCGAGGTCACGACCCTGCTAGGGGGGTCCGGGGGTATGACCCCCGAGGATTTTTTTTTTTTTGCCTTTTTAAAGTGAAATGCATGAATCTGGTGCACTTTGAGAGGAAAATTAAGAGGCTAAATCTGAGGAATTTTGTGTGAACAAATAATTTGGAGACACTGGGTCGGATGAATTAGAAACTATTGAAGAAAGACATGGATTTTCCATAGAAATATAAATTTGAAATAAAATATTATGCAGGGTCCTCTGGGATGGGCTTGGAGCTCTTTTTCTTTTACGGGACATATTTTTCTGTAATATAATGAATCAATTTAAATGCAGTGAGAGGAATGAAGCAGAAGAACTCTGTTGTCCAGTTATCTTTTTTTCCACAGACGAGGCTGAAATAGGCTATAGACTATAGTATACACAGTGCATGGGCAACTGAGGGCAGCCCCATTTTCAAATATTTTTAAATAAACTCAATACACACTGTGCATGCCATGGACTTGAACGTGACGTGATCAGTTAACCTCGGATTACCTCCCAGATGAACTGATTCAATTATTAAGCTATTAACTATCTACCAAAACATTGTATTACTTTTATTGTATGATAATTTACATTTACATAATATGATGTTGATATCAAACACACAAACTTAAAAAAAAAATTGAGGGGGGCCCCCCTGGCAGCCGGGACCTTAAGCAACCGCTCATTCGCTTATGCCTCGGGCCGGCTCTGCTGACCAGTGACCACTATAAGCGGGTGGGTAACTTGGAGGCATGCTGTCCTGCCCAGTGCCCACCCAATAATACAATTAGAAGCAATGCATGGTAATGGTATATTCTTTAGTATTAATTAATTGTCTGAATTTTATTTGACATTTTCTTGGACAGCGAATGAACAGGTCCGTCCGATAGTGGGCCTGGACTTCCACCTAAAAAAAAAAAAAAAAAAAAAGATTTTTTTTTTTTTTTTTTTGGATTGGGTGGGCACAGCCCACATCTGGGTGGGCACGGCCCACCCTGGCCCCTGGCTAGCGCCGGCCCTGTCATCCAGTCTTGACTTTAAGATAGGAGCATGGTAAATATCACATCATCTGTTAAAGGAGAAAAAAAGTGGGTAACACTTTATTTTGATAGTCTTTTCAACAAATATGTTACATACATTCAACTAACTGCCAGTAAACTATATGCAAATTTTAAGTTTTTTATAGATTTTTAAAAAACTCTTTTTTGTAAAATCAACAAACTCTCTGTAGTGTCAACTTCTAATAAGTTGACTATCAACTACAGTTATTAACCGACATTCAACTAACTCTCTGTAGAGTGTTAGTTGAAAGTCAACAGTATGATGTCAGAATATGATGATAAATAGCCTATGTCCCACTCACAAGGTTTCTCAATCTCATCCAATGAATGACCAGTCAACTATCTGTTGATCATGTGTTCATTGAAAAATAAAGATATGAATATTTTGACGATCAGTAGCTAATTAAGCACCTTATGTGTAGTTAACTATCTGTTGATTGTCAACTAATATATAGATGACTGTCAACAAACTATCAATCTACATTCAACTAAGCATTTGTAGACATCTGTTAGGACTATCAAATGAGAGTAAAAACAGTAACACTTTTCAGCTCTGCCAGCGTGCATGTGTGAGACGAGCACAGACGAGAGAGATTGATACTCCTATCAATCTCTCTCGTCTGTGCTTGTCTCACACACTTGTCGCTCTACCTGTAGAACCCCAGGGCCTCTTTATTTATACGCTCGCTTGTCATTGAAAATGTAGCCTACTGTATTACCAGGCACATCTGGCGCCTCCCATCTGAAAAAGCCACTATGGCGAGAGTTTGTTTTATTAGTTAGGCCACAATTAATGGAAAATATCCCACATCCCAAATATCCTCCCGAAAGACCCGGTCTGCAACCCAGGCATTACTAAAGTGTTGTCCTTACTTGTTTGCACAAGTATGTATTTTGTTCATGCAAGTTTCTATCTTGTTGACAAAGGTTGGTATGCCTACTGCGTTTTTGTGATATCACTGATCTCTCCATAGGCTCCAGATGTTGGAGGCAATCTGTAAGCACTGGGAAGGCCCCATCAGCCTGGCCCTGTACCTGTCTGATGCTGAGGCCCAGCAGTTCCTGCGTTACGCTCAGGGCTCTGAGGTGCTGATGAGCCGTGGGAATGTTGGTTACCACATTGTCTATAAAGAGGGACAGTTCTACCCCGTCAACCTGCTGCGAAACGTAGCCATGCGCCAAGTCAACACACCTTACATGTTTCTATCAGACATCGACTTCCTGCCCATGTATGGTCTCTATGAGTACCTCAGGTAAGAGAAATCCAATAGAAACCAGATAAATTCGAAGTGTTAATTACCCCTTTACACTTGTCAGATCTTTAGATTTTATAAACACAATTATGATAAGATAGTCACCTTTATGAATTCCACAGCAGGAAAATGTGCATTTTACAGCAAAGGGGACTTTTTTTAAAAGTAGACAGACAGCAATATATAATAAATAAGTATATAAACACTCACAATTTTGTATACATTGTGCATTTATATTATACATGAGTGAATTGTCAATTTAAATGTATAATCTACTCAGAGCAGTGTTGACTTTAAAGTCTTAAAGCTTTAGGACGAGGGGGCGCCTTTAGCTCAGTCGGTAAGGCGTCCCCTTCCCGGGCCGGAACCAGCAGCAGACCCGGGTTCGATTCCCACCCGCGGTCGTTCTCTGCATGTCACTCCCCTCTTTGCCCCATTTCACCTCTGTCTCTCTGCACTGTCAAATAAAGCATAAAAATGCCCCAAAAATATCTAAAAAAAAAAAAAAAAAAAGCTTTAGGACGAAAGGACCTGAGGTATCTCTCCCTAGAGGTTCGATTCTCTGAGTCGGGCAGGATTCCCCCTTTCCCTAGGGACTGGACAAGTCTTGGTTTTTAGTTTCATAATTGGCGTGGGATTTATCAAACAGTCGTAATCGCCAATCTCGGCGTACGCCTGGCCATTATTGATAAATGCGGCGGCTGAAAACATCGTTATTGAATATCACGCCCTATATTTTCTCAGTATAGAGGCCTCGCCCAGAGGTTTTACGACATGGATATGCGCATTACGGCAAAGAAGGGAACTTCTCGGGAGTAGAAATGACAGAAGTAGAAACAAAAAAGAGTTTATTTGGAGCATTACAAGCAGCATCAAAGAACGACGGAAGACAGCATTAGGACGAAATAACTGCTGTGGTCAACGTGTTGGTGTTGACAACTATCTCAGCTGAGGATTTTGCATTTGAGGTTTACATCAGTATCGCCAAATGCATAAAACAGCATATACAATTATATGTCGCCATTTCTTTACATGAGATGAAGAAAGTGGTCCAACTCAAAAATTGCCACTAAAAAAGCGCGTTGCTGCTCTGAAATGCAACCAACTAGAGGTGCGGGCATAAAAGAGAAAAAGATGCACAAACTGTCCGATAATGGTCCCCATGAAAGAAATATACGTCTGCAGAGATTTGAATGATTAGAATGTATTGGCCCTTTTAGATAGCACTACTCAAAAGGGTTTTAAAAACTAAAAATAACACATTTTGCGTTTTACTGTATGACAGTTTGCGCTTGGCACGAGTGGTCAGCCCGACCGTCAGCTGCAGAGGCCGACCCGGCAACGATCAGCTGTGAGAGCGCCCACCGTCCTGCTCCACCAGCAGATTGGAAAAACAAGCCGAAACGTGCCGGTTAATGGTGGAAATAAATCGCTTGCTCAAGCGATCAATGACACATTAAAAGAGGAACTAATATCTCAAAAGTGCGTAAAATAAATAAAGTGTTGAGCTGAATGTTGTGCCTTGTATTTTTTTTTCCATAAAGAGCAGCGTACTACTTGCATAGCTTACATATTTAATACTTAGGCTAACATTTTGAATGAATGCAGCCTCAGTGTCCCCCCAGCTGCTCCAAGTCGGAGATAACTGCCCTTACGCAGTCCCATGCAGTGCTCCTAAGTGGCCGGTGTGCGCACTATTGAATCAGCGCTCCCACATATTTTTAAGTGATTAATATCTTTATTTCGGTCTGAGCAAACACTGCATTTGTATTATCTTCTAATAATTGTCCAACAAAGTCATCGGCTACCCGGTACAGCCTGCACTGTGAGTCCATGCTGTTTACAAACTTGCGTACACGAGCTGAGAGCTGGCGTGGGATTTGAGCGTATCCTACGCTCACGTCCATATTGATAAATGCTGAGGTTTGCGTGGAAATGTGCGTACACCCACTTTTCTGGTCTACGCACGGTTGATAAATGAGGGCCATTGAGTGCTTATCTAACAGTTTCCTGTCAATCAATCAATCAACTCTTAATTGTAGTTTAAAACTTTAATTATAACAGCCAAGTTATTAAAGATTGTTGGGTTTTAATCGGGCTCAGGCCCATAAATAAGGTTAATGGAATAGTCGGGTGGGTTTAGACTAAACACACACATGCTCAGGCTTTTAGCAGTTGAGATGCTGCTGACCGAGCATACCACTACCGAGAAAATGGCTGATGCCACCACAGAGTAAAAAGAAGGTCTTCAGAAAAACCACAGTCTCCTCAGCAGAGGAAGTATGAAATTAATTTGTATTATCAATTCAGTCGGTACCACCACCAGCTCCTTAATTTGCCCTGCATTGAGGTAGTTCCACTAATCAATCAACAATGTCCTCGGTCAAATTTCTGTACTCCGATATCCCCACCTCTGATGATGCCGATGATTGTGGAGTCTGCAGAGAGACTTTTGCAGGTTGCAGTTAGCTGAGTTTTTCATGAAGTCTGCAGTTTGAAAAGGGAGTTATCCAGAAGTCTTCACTTTATGGCCCCTGTGCTGTAGACAGCCATGTTGGACTGACATTCCCATATCCTCTATGTGGTCCATTAGCTGCCTAGGATCCATCTTTGAGGTCGCTTGATCCTCATATGCGTGGGCTGTATTGTATTGAACGCACAGGAAAAATTATTATGATTAATTATATTTGTATACAGTATGTAATATAAACTAATGTGTGTTTGTGTGTTTGTAGAAAATCAGTATTGCAGCTTGACATGGCCAACACTAAGAAAGCTCTAGTGGTTCCAGCCTTTGAGACGCTGCGATATCGTCTGTCTTACCCAAAGTCCAAGGCTGAGCTACTCTCTCAGCTGGACATGGGGACACTCTTCACCTTCAGGTAAACAACTGCATTATTTCTATAGCCAGCAATGTTCAAGAAATCTTCAGGTCTACATATAAGGAATTAAATGGACTTCACGTCGGACAGTTCATGCCTCCACGTCGTCCATTTATTCCTGATGATTGACATCTAGAAGGGCCTTAACCCACTTATACAGTTACAATCAAAATTATTCAACCCCCATTGCAAATTACGTATATCGTCAAAACTTACAAACCCTCAGCTGTTACAAACCCTCAGATAATCGGATCAAAAAAGGACAATTCAAATAGCTCAATAACTAAAACAACAAGGGTTTCTCCAAATCCAACAAAAAATGCCACTTTTAATGAATTCTGCAGTCTCAAAATTAGCACATTTTCCAATCCGGTGTTGTCTCAATCACACCAGTTTCATTATTTGCATCAAGTGTGCTTGGAATGGAAAACATCTATTATTTGGACAGTGACATTGACTGCATATTAAAAATATGGCTTATTCAAGAGAATTGGCTATACAATTAAGAGAAAGCATTATCCCCAAAAATCAATAACACATTTCACTGAGAAAATGACTGGCAAAAGTGTGTATGGCACATGTGAGGGCTGACACTGACTGATAGCAGGAAGCTCAGATCAGGGTTCTCAACCCTCACGCAATGAGAGTGAGACACACGCATTTCAGGCAATTCACACGCTCCACGCCACACCTTGCATTTCTCACGCAAATTATAACTCTGCCAAACAATTTTTTTTATATAGCCTATAGCTTCGATAAATCCTGGCCTTCACCACCATCACCTAGTGTTGCCACCTTATTTATACTATGGTTGCCACCCGTCCCGTTTTTCCCGAAATTGTTCTCTGTTTTCACCAGCTGTCCCGAGGAAAGAAAAATCTCTCCGGGACAGTGGCGTTTGTTGCGCCCACTAATGCATTCTGCGAGAGCCGAGCGGGCAGAGAGAAGGCGCAGCGTTTCGTCAAGCTACACGACAAGCGTGCAGGGGCGGTCCTAACGATCTCGGGGCCCGTTTCAAGACCCTGTGTGGGGCCCCCCACATTTATTTTTTATTTTTTTCTATGAATAATGCTTGTGCATGCTCCCCGCAAAAATTAAAAAGATTGTGGAAACTAGTTGGTTCATAGACGGATTATGAGATAATAGGCCCAGACTCTTAAAGCCCCCCCGCCCCCTCCCTATCCAGTCAGTTACATTGACTTTTCTGCAAAGATACATATGTTTACTGGCATAAACATATTAAGGGAGTCAGTGTTTCCCACAGGATTTTGGGATACTGTGGGAGATATCCTGTACCTTGTTGGGGGGTCCGGGGGCATGCCCCCCTGGAAGAAAATTGGTACAGTTTTAAAGTAAAATGCATCAATCTGAAAAATCAATCTGGAAAATTTAGATTTAAATCAAATCTTGAGCTGCAGAAGGAACATTTTTTTCTTAAACAGGCAGCACTCTTTACTCTGCAACTGTAAAAACATTTCAGAAGATTGGTCTGCAGACCCATGTTATATGATGGAGGGGCCCATTGCAACAGATACAGGGTGGAAAGCTACTTTTTATGAACAGTATATAATTTACATGTAGAAAGTGTATTCCTGTATGTGTGTGGGGGCCTTAGAGGCCCTCATGAAGCCCATAAGACATAGCTAATAATGCTTTTGTTTTGCACTTGCTTTTCGATTTTTCACCTACTAGTTGAGGGGCCAAGTTGGTTTTAGTGCTCCCACATTCAAATGCGGACACCGAAAGAGTCTTCTCCATGGTTGGTCTTCACCAGCACCAGAAACAGACTAGCCCTAGAAGGAACATTGTCCTCCATTATGATGGTCTAAATGGCTGGTGTGGAGCCACAGTGCTTCAAGTGGGAGCCAGAAAACCCCTATCCTGAAGGCCTCAAAATCTGCCACTCGAAGCGACAGCGAGCATCAGTAATATCCAGTATCCATATTTGCTGAACTGAACTAAGAGTTTTACTGAAATAACTACCCCGAACAACTACCCTAGGCCTACAGCCATCTCACTAGTCTGGCATTTGGTATTAATCCAGTTATACTTTCATCATAAAATTACTACAATAGGCTATATTTTAACTAAAACAAAGAAATTATATTGAACTGAACTTGTGTTAAAAACACACAATAAAATTTCGCTCGCGCGCTTCGCGCGCTCGCATGGGAAATCCGCTTCTGTCTCACTCTAAACAATTTCCAAAAGTTGAGAACCCTGGCTCAGATAGACAGAGAAACACATGTTGCTAAACACATTTAAACTCAGTTACTAACCTTTTTCAAATTAAACAGGGAGCTTACTCACCCTTTCAAGGGTTAACCATTGCAGTTTAGCTAGAGGCTAGTTTAGCCACTTCATTTTACTACTATCATTATTGCAGCTTGTGTGTAACGAGCGCCATCCTGTGTTTTCAGAGGCTATTAAGTTAAGTTAAGTTATCTTTATTTGTCAGTTGTACACGAGGCACATTGAAATTTGTCTTTTCGCATATCCCCTCTCAAGTTACCACACTTCGGAGGGGGTCAGAGCGCAGGGTCAGCCGCAGTACAGCGCCCCTGGAGCAGTTTTGGGGTTAAGTGTCTTGCTCAAGGACACAATGGTAGAGATGGTGGGCACCGTAGACACAATACCAGCCTCTGCTAGTTTTACGACTCACACCCTCCATATTGCATGGCTGGATAACACTGTTGGAAATAGTTTTATAGGTAGACTAGATTTATTTTAGGCTTTATAAATCAGTTATCAACACTGTTTAATCAGCGGTGACGCATTAAAGAGGACAGAATGTTTAACTGGAACTACTTGAGGAGTTCCATCTGCACCTATTGAATGAACTCCAGCCATTCAGAAAAGAGTATTCACAAAGACTATGATATAATCAAAATTCACTTCAGTAGCTGTGGTAGATTTTGTGTATCTATTTTTACAGTAATTTACTAAGGTCTAACTTTATCCACAGGAAAATGCTTAGGGTGTATTCACACATGCCGTGTTTAGTTCGGTTGAAACGAACTCAGATGCACTTCTGCCTTCGGTGCGCATCTTTCAGGCAGGTGTGAATACAGCAATCGCACTCGGGGGCGGACCAAACAAACGCTCCGAGACCCAGCTGAAGAGGTAGTCTCGGTCCGTTTCCAAACGCACTCTGCTGCAGTTCGTTTGTGGTGTGAATTTGTCCGAACTCGATCCGACCCAAATGCAGGACGCACTGTGCCTTTTCTTTCTTTTCTTTTTTAATAAATTGCAGTCAGCTTCACATTATGGGAAAGTGTTGTTGTCGCCATTGTTAGGACGATAAGTTGTGGTTTGGGGAGCCCAGAACAATATATTACATTTGATCGAGAGGACGCGTAAATATGCTGAATGTGTTCAGCGATCAGATGAAGGAGAGGGGAGTGTCTCCCGCACAGTGCCAACAGGTTCACGCTGTGCAAGAAGTGTGTGTTTATTTTGCTTCCTATGTACGGGACCGTCAATACTATCCCCGTGTCAGTTTGGAGCTGAACTGCGCCGACCCAGCTGATACACAGTTTAATCAGCTGAGTGTCAGCTTGAGCCTATTCTTCTCGCGAGCCGCGCGTCCAGCACCAAAAATACAGTAAAAATGATGTTTCATATCGCAGGCTACAAGCCACATAACGTGGCATTGACATAGGGCTACATATTATAACCATATGAAACAACAATAATTTGATGTTTTTCCTCTTTATTTATAGGTTAGATGCAGGCCTTTTTATTATTTTTAACCCCATATTATATCAATGGTATATTTCGCAGTTTTAACTGCTTCCTGCTTCCTGCTTCTCTCCACCCCAGAATGTCTGTCCAATGAATGAATGACCTCAGCTCACGTGTGGTTTTGCTTCGTAATGCTGGTTCACTTGCAAAAGGGGCAATGTGAAAGTGGACCACACCAAACAAAAAAAATCAAAACTCAATTTGGTCTGGACCAAAGCAAGTGAACTAGCGGACTTTCCCAGTGTGAATACACCCTTAGACTCATTTTGACTTGATCTTAACAGGCAACACAACATTTAGATATGAATGACTGCTGTCTAGTCATTCATGTTTCTGATCTTGTCAACAAAGAAATAACACAAGCTATTGCAGTCCTTATTTGTAACATCTGGAGGTGCAGTGGATACAATGTTACTAATTAAAGTGAAGTAATGATCATAAAAAATAAACATAGAATAAAAGTGAGTATGGCACGAGTGAGTCCCAAGATGGCGCTGCAGATGGCTGCCATGTGTTGAGCTCCTCCTCAAGTTTTTATTGATTTATTTTGAAATGTAATTTATGACTGTGTCGGACTTGTTTGTAACATGCAAACAGCCCAAGCTATCCCTATCATAAAATATGATAGAAAACAAATAAACAAAATAAAAAGCCATTGAAAGATGGGGTAGAGAATTTGGGTAGAAAATAGCAGCTGGGATAGTGACTTGAACAGTTGACAGTCCCATTTTTTTTTTTTTTTTTTTTTTTTTTTTTTAAGAATCGGAGCTTCGCTCTGGTCAAAGTGTACAGCTCATGTTAATTTTGACCAATCAGAAATCACATACCCCACCTTTGAGCCGTGAATATTTTTGCATGAAATAATGTATATGAATTTTTTGCCACTGTATTAAACCCATTGAATTTTTAGTGTGGAATATATGCATTGAAATAACGCATCTGAATTTTTTGCGTCTAAAATTAACTCTTAAAATATAAAGCTGGGGTATATGATTTCTGATTGGTCAAAGTGAACATGAGCTGTACACTTTGACCAATCAGAGCGAGGCTCCAATTCTCTGTTCTTATTGGCTGTTGGGATTGTCCATTCACTTTGGCACGACTTTGTTGATGTAGAGCAGTGGTTCTCAAAGTGTGGGGCGCGTCCCACCGGTGGGGAATAGAGACATGACAGGTGGGGCGCAACGAACGGGAGGAATATGTGTCCGCATCCGTGGCGCATAGTTTTTAGAAATATTTTAATATAGCCTATGTTTTTTTTTTACCGTTTCCCAGCATGAGTTGGAGGAGTAGAGGACAGGCCCCTGCTATTTCCCTTCTTCAATTTACACATAAAAACTAGGGCTGTCAAGCGATTAAAAAAAAATCTAATTAATTACAGGCTCTGTGATTAATTAATCTAAATTAATCGCATACTTATATGACACTTGTATGCCTGTTCATAAACAACTGTATAGGCTACCGTTCGTTTCTCTCTCTCTCTCTCTCATTCTCTCTCTCTCTCCGTCTCTCGTAACTTCTGTCTCCTCCCCTCAGGCAGGTTTCTACATGAAATAAATTTGGGAACTACTAGCGCCGGAAAAAAAAACACAAAAAAACAAGCAGGCTAAATGACGAATGTCTATCTCCCACAACAGGCAGCGCTGCACTGCCACACAGGTGCGCATAGCCTATGCCGACTCATTCAACATCGTCCTACTCATAGCCAAAAATATTGACACACACACACACACACACACACACACACACACACACACACACACACACAATCAAAGGAGGAAAAAAGACAGGCATATGCTAGGAAGAGTGAGAGGGGGCCGGTGTCCGTTTGCTGGAGACGATCGCAGCTAGCAAACAAAATTGAGACACGGAGGAAGATTGAGAGATACTGTTTTGAACCTACATTGTTAATTAGGCACCCACTAAATCAATGCACAGACACTGCGGAGAATAACATAAAACGTATTCCTATACCTTCATGCTTATTTGCCCGAAGCAGCCCATAACACATCCATAGAGCCCTCTCTGCTTCTTTCTCTACTCTTTAATCCCATGCGGGCCGTGTGCGCAAGCTACAGGTGCAGCTCCGCTATCGTCTCACCCCTTTTGCACCGGGTCAAAGGGCACTATAGAAGTGCGATTAATCTGCGTTAATTTTTTTAATCGCGTTAGTCTTTCTGTGATTAATTAATCGAAATTAATGCGTTAATTTGACAGCCCTAATAAAAACCTTAATAGCGAGGATAGAACAGACGCCGAAATCAATTGCTCAGCGGCGGGCCAGGCGCAATCACTAATAGACTAGCAGGAGGGGCCCTCAGATTTCCAGGTACCCCTACCCGAGGTAGAACAAACCTCAACAATGATTTTTTAAATCTTTAGAATGTCCTGTTCATGAAATTGATTCTTGAGCACTTTTATCTTTGGGCGAAATATGTTTTTTTGGTTATTCTTTAGAACTACCCCAGTCCCTCAAAAAGAGCCAAATTAGGCCATTCCGAATAGGGATATGTGACAAAAAAGCCCATAACTTGGGAATGCTCACTGTTTTCTTCATCAGATTTGCTGAGGTACTAACCAGGTGTCTGTCCCACATCACCAAACAGTTAGAATGTAATTTACCAAAACATTTATTGAAATAGAGTCCTGTATACAGAGCTTTAGTTTAGGCGGAAATGGTACTTTTGTGGTGATAGGAAAAGAGGGTTCCTTTACTTTTCTCTCAAATATCACCAAAACATAAATCCCTGCCAACTATACCATTTATGTATTGTCTAGGATGCTATTGAACAATAACCAATGGTTGTATGAAGATATATATTACAGTTCAATTTCTAATGAGATTTTTCTAGAAGTACTCCTCCACTGAAATAGCCATATTAGGACATTCCGAAGAGCCTATAGTCCAGCAGATATGTGAATGCATTGTGCTTTTTATGATACAAACATGAGCTTTGGCACACTGTTAGAGCATGCCCTAAGGAAGATTTCTGGCTATAGGGCCATCGCCAATTTTTCCTATGGCCCCCACGGCGGCCATTTTTAAAAATGGCCACCAGCAGCTCTTATAGTACCAGTAGCTTGGGTTGTAGAGCACCTAGGATCTTGATTATGGTGTCTACTTCATATATCTGGCATTCAGGGAACACAATTGTGGTAAAACCTTCAAATATTAGCGGAGTTATGCATATTTTCATGAATTACAGAATCAGTTCATGAGTTGTATGCTGACCTCATATTGTAAGCATATAAGGTCAGCATACAACTAAAGTAAATATCTTTTTCAAAGCCTGAACAATACATCAGTTTAGCCTGTTTGATAGGTTGCTATTTTATCCGTGTAACCCTCTCTGAGTAAGTCAACATTGCTCTAGGTTCCGAAGGAGCTAAGTGATATAAACAGTTACCACAATGAAAGTACCAGGCAAGGTAAGTTGCAAGCAGTAACTTTTACTCACATAAAGTTGTAGGTCACACCCAAAACACATATGCATATACTGTTCATTATTTGAAAATAAAAACATGGGCCATTTAAAATAAACAACATGGTAAAGGGGAGGAGCTTATCGTGGGAAAGAGGAGGAGCTTAATATAGAAAGGGGGAGGAGCCTAACATGGTTAAGGGGGGAGCTTAATGTTGTAAAGGGGAGGAGCCTAACGTGTTAAAGGGGAGGTGCTTAATGTGGTAAAGGGGAGGAGCCTATTATGACAAAGAGGAGGAGCTTAATATGGTAAAGGGGAGGAGCCTAATATGACATAGAAGAGGAGCTTAATATGGTTAAGGGGAGGAGCTTAATGCGGTAAAGGGGAGGAGCTTAACATGGTAAATAGGAGGAGCCTAATGTGGTAAAGGGGAGGAGCCTAACATGGTTAAGGGGAGGAGTCTAACGTGGTTAAGGGGAGGAGCTTAATGTGGTAAAGGGGAGGAGCCTAACGTGTTAAAGGGGAGGAGTTACTATGGTTAAGGGGAGGAGCTTACTGTAGTAAAGGGGAGGAGCCTAATATGACAAAGGGGAGGGGCTTAATATGGTTAAGGGGAGGAGCTTAATGTGGTAAAGGGGAGGAGCTTAATGTGGTAAATAGGAGGAGCCTAACGTGGTAAAGAGGAGGAGCCTAACATGGTAAAGAGGAGGAGCCTAACACGGTTAAGGGGAGGAGCTTAATACGGTAAATAGGAGGGGCCTAACATGGTAAGGGGGAGGAGCCTAACATGGTAAAGGGGAGGAGCTTTCTATGGAAAAGGGTAGGAGCTTAATGCAGAAAAGGGGAGGAGCCTAATATGGTAAAGGGGAGGAGCCTAATATAAATCATCATGGGCCCCTCAACTAGTATTCTGTATGTGTGAAGGGCCTTGAAGGCCCCCTCACACATACAGAAATAAGCTTTCTATGTGTGAATTATAAATTGTTCATAAAAAGTAGCTATCCACCCTTTATCTTTTCAAATGGGCCCCTCCATCATAGAACATGGGTCTGCAGACCAGTCTACTGTTTTTACAGTTGCAAAGTAAAGAGTGCTGCCTGTTTAAGAAAAATCTGAAAAATAATGTTCCTTCTGCATCTCAGGATTTGATATAGCCTCTAAAAGTTCCTCTCAAAGTGCACCAGATTGATGCATTTTACTTTAAAAAGGTAAAAAAAAATCCGGGGGGGCATGTGGGGGGCCCTTTAAGAGATTGCCCAGGGGCCCATTATCTCATAATCCGTCTATGGTGACAGGGGACCGTGGCTGGCGTAGATCAACACCAGTGCTTCGCTGTACTTGTCGTGAAAGTTCCCCGGACATAGCCGTCATGTTTGGGTTCATAATATGAGGCGCTAGCGGCACACAACAGGGTGAGTTAACTAATGCTATACGGCGCTAACTTGTTTTATCGGCTAAAGCACAGCCGCATATATTCACTGAATTAACCAGGAAGTCCATTCTCCTGGTTTACTCTCCACACGCCTTCTATTCCCGAGCTGCCGTCATACAGCACCGGCCGCCTGCAATATATTTTCCTTTTGGGTGTTTCTCAGCCTCTGTGTATGTATGTGACGTCGGGTCAAGTCCAACGCTGATTGGCCAACGCGGCTAATCGTCACGCGTAGGAGCGTAAAAAGTTAAATTTTTTTAACTCCGAGCGTAGCTGCGTTAGGTGCGTATATACGCGGCTAACGCGGCTAAAATGTTGCTTTAGCGCGAGTAACGCATCTACGCGCCATGTACGCACGTAAACCAATGGTTCCCTATGGAAAAATTGCCGATTTTATACGCGTCTGTACGCGTTTAACACGTGTAGTGTGTTCGCACCTTTAGATTGAAACTAACATAGGGACTTAACAGGGCTGTGCTTAAATATCCATACGGCATTATATCACAATATTTATTTTCATGATATATCGTATTGTATCGTCAGCTCCAAAAATCCACATTTTCATCAAATCTTTGTCTAGTTTTAACTACACCCTCTGCTACTGTAGATATTGCAATATGGTTATTTCCCCAGAGTTTACGGGGTTTGAATCTGAATTAAAGTTTTGTAATGAAATTGTTTTGACTCATTTTGTCCACTGAATTATCAATATAGTGTGCTGTGAAATATGAATTCCACTCAGATTGTACACAGCAACTTATATTTCAGCTCCGTTTTCAGATTGTCAAGGGACTATGTGGAATATCACCATATGCATCGTATTGCAATATATCGTATTGTAACCCATGTGTCAGGATCGCATCGTGAAGACATTGCCAATACACAGCCCTAGCACCTACACAGCTAAACCATCAAAAAATAACCCTTACATGGACTAGAGCAGCCAGGGGAGAGATGTTTAGTGCATTCTGAGCTGAAACCAAACACATTTAGCGTATCACAACCATTAGATCCAATATTAAAGTTCAGTGTCAAAGCCTTGTGTTTAACTCACATTGCCAATACGGTATTGGACATGTCCCACTTGTATGGCTGACTCTGTCTGTGGAAGAGAAATCCACTCTGCACTTTGTCCTAATATGTCCATGTTCCATTAATATCAGTATGGAATGGACAAGTGTATCATTGTCTGGAGATCAGGTTGTCCCCCTGCATTGGATTGATATGCCCAGGGAGTGTGCCAGGTCTACATACAGTGTACTTGGCAGCAGTGGCGGCTCCTGACAATAATCTCAGGGGGGGGCAATTGTTGCCATGATGGGTAAAATGACCCAAAATGAACCTAAATCAGATAGCAATGTCATATTGCATTTAACAGTTTGTTTGTTTTTCCTGTTCATCTGGCATAACCACTCTGGCAACATTAGACAAGCATTGTACTTACAGTATTTTTGGACATTAAGTTAGTTAATTTCTTGAATAAAATTATTTTAGCTCTAAAATGATTTAATTATCCGGCTGTGGCCATCACAGATAACTTGCCATTTACCAGTGTGCTCCTCAGATAGGCTTACTTTAAAAGTTAAGAGACCTGCTCTACAATTAATCACAATAATCTGATTGACTTGACAGTTCTGACTGTTCTGATTAAACAAAAATGGATGCTGGCATAGCATATGTGCAATCATCACATTGGTTTGCGTTACTACTGTCTACCTTTCTTTATATGTCCATGCTGTCTACAGCACCGTTACTTGGTAGGCGGGTTTATGCCGCGGACGGACAGCAGCTGTCAGAGTAAACAGTCTATGGATCAGCTGTTGAACGGCGCAGGCTCGTCCATATGCAGATTGATGTTTAATGTTTGTTTTACCTTTTCTGAGAGATGATGCATAGGGGTGACGCCCGAAGTTATCCATGTGGTGTCTGTGCTGCCATCAGGATGGATTAAAAGCCAGTATACAGTCCATAATCATCATGCAGCGGCAGCAGAACAGAGTGTTAGCGCCTTAGCATCCTGCTAGCCTCGTTAGCCGTTGAAACGAGCCCCGTGAAAATCCGCGTTTATACGTTCCCCCTATCCATCTTGGTAGATACTTGCTTGATGGTTACATTTTGTCTGGAAAGGACCTAGTCCTTTTAATGAGATGATCAAGTAGCTTGCCAGTCTAGCCTGAGTTGATATTAGTTATGTTGGTCTTGAAAATGACCGCTTTGGGTAGCATACCGGACATGTGACTGTATCAGTCACTGTAATTGGTTCATTGTTTACTGTACGTATGACGACAACACGTTAGGGCGATCACCCCCGGAACCCATAGAGATTGCATTGTGAAGCCTGCAGTTTGAAAAAAAAAAGTTTTACATTGAAGTCTATGAGAGCGCTCGGGGCGATTTTCAACCAGCCCGAAATCGCCCAGAGTGACGGTACAGAGCACAGACGCTGTTTGTACAATGATATTCAGACTTAGATGCAGGTAAAAACTGTATTGAAATAATAAATTATGATTATAAATACAAAAAAAAAAAAAAAAATCATCATTATTATTATCATTATTATATTGTTGTTTTTTGCTGGTTTGGCTCAAGGAGGGCGTCGCCCTATCGCCCTCTATGGGCGAGCCGCCGCTGCTTGGCAGTGAAAGCCCCTATGATACTTAGCAGCTATCACACTGAGGAGCAGTAGAGCTTTGTCCCCCTCTTGAGGCCACACAATAACATTAATGAGTACAGAATAGAAGCAAGTTTCAAGAGATTCAAATGGTTTATTTGTCATATGCACAACAATTACAGCAGCAGTCACTGGCAATATAATTCAATAAGTCCCAGGCTCCTCTCAACAATGTGATATAGTAAAAGAAAAAACACAAGTGAAGAGAGCAACACCTGAGACACAAATAAACTGATAGATAGTGCAAGGACACAGTGCAGGGGAAAGCGTAGAGATAAGGTGCAGCAAAAAAATATAAAGTAGAATGCAAAATTAAATGAATGATATGTAGATGAAATATAATACTGCACATGGAAATACAAATAACTGCAAGCAGTTATGAGGGGGCCAAGCCTCCGGCGCAACTCGGGACCCGAGCGTCGCAGACCGCGGCACCGGCCGCTCACTTCACAGAATCCGGGGATGTAAAGTTTTTGAATGTTGGATGTTCGGTTTGGGAGTTATAGACCAAAAAGCAAAAAAATAGCATAGAAATAGGCTATAGTGGATGAGGAGATATACACTTTTTGTGTTTTTGGCACCCCCTTATGGCGAAATTTTCAGAATTTTTATTTGAACGCCACTAAGGGTAGCACCAACATACGTCTAAAATTTGGCCTTGATACGATTTATGAATATTTACGTACAAGGAAGTACAAAATAGCTGATTTTCAAATATTCAAAGCGCTACCATTTCACCATCAAAGGTCATATCAAGATTCTTTTGAATGATTTCTTTCCGTGTGGGTCTGTAGATGTTCTGTGCAAAGTTTGAGGTCCATTGTGCAAAAACTGTGGGAGAAGAAGCGAAGTCAGTTTTGCAGTTTTTGCCATTTTGCAAAAAATCTATATAGGCGCAAATGGGCGTGGCCTATGCCAGAAGATACATCTGACTCCAGTGAATCTGTGGATATAAAGTTTTCGTCTGTGAGAGTTATATCGGTGTGGGAGTTATATAGTTATTGCTGTTTTCAAGATATACACTTTTTGTGATATATTTTTATGGCCCAAATATTGATGAAGCTGCCTTTTTCCGTAAAACCTTTGATATGTTACCCGACCTTTTGGGCACAAATGTGATTGCTGCAGGGGACCACAATGTAATCCTTGATTGGCATATGGACAGGTCATCAAAGAAAACAAGCTACCCTTCTAACTCATCTACAGTTCTGAAAAACTTGATTTCAACTACTAATTTAATAATAATAATAATAATAATAATAATAATGCATTTATTTTATATGGCGCCTTTCAGGGCACTCAAGGTCGCCTAACAAGCATAAAACAAGGCAAAAACACAATTAAAACAAGTTTAAAAAGCACAGAGCTTGCAGCAGATTTTCAGTCCATGGGTGAGTATGCCTGCCTAAATAAATA
Organism: Ammodytes dubius; assembly: GCA_026122265.1. NCBI lineage: Eukaryota > Metazoa > Chordata > Actinopteri > Uranoscopiformes > Ammodytidae > Ammodytes > Ammodytes dubius. The sequence goes on from CM047526.1 coordinate 3,444,307, forward strand.
TGTTTTAAGGTGGGATTTGAAGGTGAGAGGTGAGTCCATATTTCTAATGTCCGGGGGAAGGCTGTTCCAGAGGCATGGGGCGGAGCGGCTGAAAGCTCGAGCCCCCATGGTGGACAGACGAGCTGGGGGGACGTGTAGGTTGATGGAGGAGGCGGATCTAAGTGACCGGGTGGGAGTATTGATTTGGATGAGGTCAGACAGATATGGGGGGGCGAGGTTATGTATGGCATTGAATGTATTGAGGAGGATCTTATATTCAATACGGTGTTTGATAGGGAGCCAGTGAAGTTGGTGCAGGATGGAGGTGATGTGACAGATGGGAGGGGTTTTGGTGATAATACGTGCAGCAGCGTTTTGGACCAGCTGGAGTTTATGGAGGAGTTTGTGGGGGAGACCAAACAGAAGGGAGTTGCAGTAATCCAGGCGTGAGGTGACTAGAGAGTGGACCAAGATAGCGGCGCTGTTGGGAGTGAGTGACGGGCGGAGGCGGTTGATATTTCGAAGGTGAAAGTAGGCGGACCGGATGGAGTTGTTGATATGGGTATGGAATGATAGGGTGCTGTCGAGGACGACACCCAGACTCTTAACCTGAGGGGAGGGGGAAACTGAGGAGTTGTCAATAGAGAGGGTGAAACTGGGTTGCTTGGTGAGTGTAGGAGAACCAGGATTTGATATGCTGTAGGCAGGCACAGAGGGAGGGGGTGGGAGGGTGGATGAAGGTTTGGAGGAGACATAGAGCTGGGTGTCGTCCGCGTAGCAGTGAAAATTAATATTATGTTTACGGAATATTTGACCAAGTGGGAGGAGATAGATGATGAATAGGATGGGGCCAAGGACAGAGCCCTGGGGAACCCCGGAGGAGAGGGGGGAGGTATGGGATGAGAATGATTTTAACTGAATTAATTGAGTGCGGCCAAAGAGATAAGAATGGAACCAGTCTAGGGGTGTGTCGGATATACCAATGGATGCTAGTTGGTCGAGGAGGATGGAATGGGAAATGGTGTCAAAGGCTGCTGTCAGATCAAGGAGGATGAGAATGGATAAATGTCCAGAGTCAGCTGCCATCAGGAGGTCGTTGGTGATTTTTATGAGTGCTGTTTCTGTGCTGTGACGGGGGCGGAAACCGGATTGGAACTGTTCATAGAGGTTATTGTTGGAGAGGTGGGCCTGAATCTGTGATGCGACTACTTTTTCCAGAATTTTTGAGATAAATGGCAGGTTGGAGATGGGGTGGAGGTTATTGAAAATGTTGGGGTCTAAACCAGGTTTCTTCAATTGCGGTGTAACAGCAGCAGATTTGAACTGGGATGGGACGGAACCAGAGGTGAGAGAGGAATGAATAATGGCTGTTATCAGGGGTAGTAGAGAGGGAAGGGAGGCTATAACCAGGGAGGATGGCAGGGGGTCAAGTTGGCAGGTAGATGGTTTGGAAGTCCGGATGAGTTTTGTTAAGGCGAGACACGGCAGGCAAAAACATCGTTTTTTTAAGCACTGGTCAATTTTGAGATTTGTGTCTATTTAGCTTCCATAACATGTCTTCTTTCATACTAGTACGGATAAAAGGTCCAAAATATACGTTTTATGTGTTTATTTTACTAAACTTTGACTGCTTGCGTCTGTATTTTGCTCCTAAATTCGTCAAAAGTGAGCATTTTTACGTAACATACAGCACCGCGGCCGCTGTATGAAACATAATAATCTTGGTACTGTTGGAAAGCTCTGAATCTCAAGAACAACGTTATCGCATCCAAATATGGTCATTTCCCTTGAATCAGTAACCAATCGTGAAAGTGTGAGGAGGGATTAAATGCTAGGAACGCGACCTCATTGGCTAATGCACATTTCTGACGATGTGATTCGCTGAAAGGCATCACGTGATGCTAGCCGCGGTTAGCTCGAAAATCACAAAATAAAATGGGAAAAACGTCGAAAATATGCCAAACCAACACAAAAAAAATACTTAATCAATTGGCTACGGACATTACATGATCGCCATTTGAAGGGGAGAAGTGTTAAAGACATGTAAATAACGCCGATCACGTCGGAGAGACACAGACTGTCAGAGGATCAGAGAGGGGAGATGGTGGGGAGAGAGAGCGTCTGTGCCGACAGGAGCAGGTTGACAGACAGTGGCTAATAATGAATTAATCACGTTTAAATTAGCATGTGGATGTAAATGTTACTATATATGGTTTATATATGTTAAGCAGTGGTATGCCTATATGGCATTGAGGGGTGTAGGGCCTAATTCAATAAATTACTCTAGCTATAATCAGTGATTATCAGCAGAATTCACGTTTTTATCTTTTACGGCCGTTTTCTCAAAATGAGCTTTTTCCAATACTCTGCGAAAGATATCTCAACTTCTAGACCACTGACATCAACCAAACTTTATATAATCATTCATAGCACTATTTTAAAGGTTTTTACAGAAGGATTTGTTAATATATTGTTAATTGTCTGATTTATGATACATTTTCCTCCTAAAAACATGCCTAAAATGCATTTCTAAGACATGTACATAGTATTTTTTGATTTATTAAATGAAAAAAGGCTGTATCCAAAATCTGTTCTGTAAAAACTCTAGAAACTAACATGTGCTTAAAATAAAATAGAGATTTTAACTCTGGCTTTATCCAACATCTCGATTTCTTTCTCGAAAAATGACCCAAATGTACGCATAATTGGTTAAATATTGCCATATTTGCATATTTAATAAAATATTAAAGATAGACATGTAATACAAAAAATATATGTGTTAGTGTCAGTAATCAACTGGCAAAGTTTCATGATGATATCTATAAGTTAAAAAAAAATTCCCTATTCACCTGGGGTGTCTCGCCTTAAGTCAGTCGCTGAGGGGAGTTGAAAGCAGGAGAGAGGTACGGAGAGGGGGGGATTGGGAACAAAGGGAGGCGGATGACTAGACGTGTGAGGGGTCAGTTGCTGGTGGATGGTGGATATTTTAGAGTCAAAAAATGCCATTATGGAGTTACAGTGGTCAGTGGAGTAGAAGTGTGGTGGAAGGAAATCAGGGGGGCGGAGAGAATTGTTGACCACTGAGAACAGGGCCCTGGTATTCCCAGCACCAGAACTGATAATGTCTGCAAAGTATTGGGATTTGGCAGATGAAATGGCGTCTTTATAATGGAGGATGTGAGCATAGTGCATTTGTTTATGTATAGTGAGTCCAGTGCTATTGAAAAGACGCTCCAGCTGACGACCTTTGGCCTTCAGCTGGCGCAGATGGGGGGAGAACCAGGGGGCAGAGTGGGGGAATGAGACAGGCTGGGTTTTAACAGGGGCAAGTGAGTTGAGCAGAGATTTGAGACCATGATTGTACAAATCAACCAACTGATCCGGGGTGTATGGGTGGGTGATAATGGAGAGATATCCAATGCCAGTTGTGAGGTCAGCTAGGTTGATATTTTTTATGTTACGGAAGGATATGACACGGGATTGCTTGGTTTTGGACAATGTTAGACATTAGATTAAATGAGACAAGTTTAGTTGACATCTGGAGAATACAGCACCCCACAGATAGACTACTCCTTTTTTTCCAAAATGCACAATTCGTATTCTCATATTGATTATTTTTTATTAGACTCAAGACTCATGCCCAATGTAATAGACACCAAATATCACAACATCCTGATCTCGGATCATGCCCCAGCGGCCATTATTCTTGACTTTAAGAGATCCAAACAGCGAGCTAATTGCCGGTTACGCTCTTCTGCTCAACGACAGAAATTTTTGTAAATACATGTCGGGAAAAATCACTGAATATTTAGAGACCAACGATACCTCCGATGTCTCTGACTCCACCTTGCGGGAAACTTTTAAAATGGTCATGAGAGGTTATCTCATTTCATATGAAGGGTCTTTAAAGAAATCTAGAGAAAGACGTTTAAAGGATATTGACTTGGAGCTCACCTCGCTGGGAGACATTATACAGAAACACAAATAACCCCCAAACTCTGCAAAATATTCTTAGTCTTAAATACGAGTATAACACTATTTTAACGAGTCAAGTGAGTGATCAGTTTCTCAGACTTAAGCAACATTATTTTGAATTAGGGGATAAACCACATACCTTGCTGGCCCGCCAGCTCAGAGGGCAACAAGCCAGCAGATCCATACATACAATAAAATCTAGCAGAGGTGTGGCTTTAACTGACCCGAAACAGATAAATAAACGCTTTTAAGGAGTATTACCAGGAGCTTTATAAATCCAAAGCTAACGGTGATATCGACGCATCGTTAAAAAAGCTAGACATACCAAAACTAGACAGCGCCTCCCGCGAGGCCTTAACCTCTGAACTGTCCCCTGCAGAAATCACAGACGCTATCAAATCACTGCATTACAGCAAGAGCCCTGGGCCAGATGGCTTCGTAGTTGAATTTTATAAGAGGTTTGCTGACCAAGCAACCCCGATCTTGCACAGAATGTTCTCCCACTCAACCGAAGCGAATAGGCTCCCACCAACACTGTATAACGCAAACATTTCTCTCTTGTTAAAACAAGACAGGGATGAAACTAACCCGTCCTCATATCGACCAAATTGAAAAACTGAATTCGGAACGAATACAATTATTCTATTTCAAATCAACTCTATGAATAAAATAAAAATCTCAAAATAATTAAATTTTTTAGATCAGGATTATTGTGCATGAATATCACACTAATGCTGGTATCTGAAGGCCTTCACAAGGGGACACCAAATGTTGGGAATTCACAAGGGGTAGATTTGGTCAAAGTCAAGAATATTATTAATTTCAAGGAAATTATAATATTAAGAAAAATTGTTAATTAATTATGAATTTAATAGATTAGCTAATCAAAGCGGAGCACCAGCCTTTGAAAAAGGAAACTCTGTACCAAATCAGAAAAACAGTCTCAATGTTAAAGGGATTTACCTTGAAAATGTCAAAGTTGGTTACAGTGTACATTTAAGGTAATAAAGGAGTGAATATTCGAGCATGGACCTTATTTACCAGCAATTAGTTAAATACAAGACACAAATATCACAGACACTGCTTCTTAAAATCAAAATGTAAGGGTTTATTCACTTAGGCAAGTTGATTAAAATGATACACATAAGTCAATAACCATTAACTAATCTAATTTAAGAAAGCAAACAAAGCACAAGCAATAACAAGAACAGTTTAGATTCTAAAACCCATGTACTGTATATATATATATATATATATAGGGGAAAGTGGGGTGAGTTGTGCAACTTTTTACTCAAAGTGATTTTAAAGTGAGGCCTTGACAGTTATGTCTCCAACTCAAATATGTACATATATTTCAGGATGTTGTGCATCCCTGGCAATAAAAACTTTGGATCTGGAATAAACTTTTTAAGAAATATAGCTTTCGGAAAAAAAGTTGTCTTGTCCCACAAAGGGTGATTTGTGCATTTGGAGAAAATAAGGTGGGGTGAATTGTGCCAATTTATATATATCTCAAAAACTGTAATGCAAGACAAATCCATTAGACCAGGGGTGGCCAACCAGTCAGAGACAAAGAGCCACATTTTTTACTGTGTTACTGCAAAGAGCCACATCGTACACACGGGTACACACAGTGGCGATTCCAGGAAATTTTGACTGGGGGTGGCCAAGGTGGGCCACAGAGTTAGAGTGGGGTGGCCATCGCACCCCTGAATGAATAGCATGTGATATGCTGTACAACCAATTCAAAGATGATTTATAATCCCAAATGCCCAAATCATGTTAGTATCCATTGTAATGTTTGTCAGAAAACTAAACCCGTGAAGGGGGGTCTGGGGGCATCCCCCCCAGAAGATTTTTTTGTGTTTTTAACATGTAATCTAAGCATTCTGGTGCATTCTGGTGAAGATAATAAAGGAAAAAGTCAATATTTATTTCAGCTCAGATGAATAGTAAAATTAGCAAGACAACATAACTTGCTAGCAGCCAGATGCCTAACAACTGGACAGAGGGATGACCACTAGCTTCTGACCAAATATCTTGCTAAAAAAATAAACCTTTATTTATGAATGTCTGCCCTTGCTAAGAACTTGTTACACTCGCTAACTACAAACTTTAATTTTTTTATTCAGATTTCAAAAATCTGCTGGGACACGTGCCTATACACATGCATGGGTGGCACGCATGTCACAAGCACACTTATGCTGTTTTCAAGACCTTTGCTGACCAGAGACCAGTTCTAGTGGCCACAGTCCTACCATTAATTTAGTAATTGAAAATTGCAAACTGATCTCATATCAGTGGATTGGAGTGTTTGTGTGATGAACTTGGCAACTACCTATCAAAAAAAGTTAAGAAAAAAAAAATACATATCATCTCTGAACTATGATACATATCAGGAAAAAAATTAAATTAAAAAAAAATTAAATTAAAATAAAAAATAACATTTGAACTGGGGGGGGGGTCACTGGGGTGGCCAGTAAGATTTCAGGGGGGGGGGGGGCGTTTTTATTTTCGCGGGGAGCTTGCACATGCATGCACAAGCATTATTTATTAAAAAAACAAACAAAAAAAAACAGGGGGCCCCACACTAGGACTTGAAACGGGCCCCCAGATCGTTAAGGCCGCCCCTGTGATAATGACAGGACTGGACTAAAGACGACAGGGCAGTCATTTTCAACAATGAACATTGTGTGCACTGCCTCACACACAAACTCTCAGTTCAACCAAGTCCACAAACAAAAATATAACAATTTAAAATAGCGTTTTTCTCTTACTATGCATGTTGCTTTGTGGGACTTACTTTTTATTTTTAGCATGGAGAGAGCTGAAGTGGCGCTGAAGATTTGAAGCCTTGAAATGCGCAAATGACACCTGGCATATAAGGCAGAATGGCCTGCCATAACGTTCAACAAAAAATATGAACTCTCCCACTCTGTTTCGGAGCAAACTTGACACAAATAGTTTACTCACGGAAAACCTCCCTCCAAGCTGAGCGGGCAGTTTTATGTTGCGTCCGCACCAAACGTTTGCGAACGTTATGTTGCGTCCTCAATTAAACATTTGCGAACAGGCATACACATAGGGCCTACACATTAATAAAATAAAAAATGAAATAATAGACAACATGTAAAACGAACGTAAGAGCCGCATGAATTGTTTGCGAACATGCACACACATAGGCCCACACAAAAAAAAAAGTATTAAAAAAAAAAAAAAAAAAAAAAAAATTATAATCACATAATTTGATATGAACTGAAGAGCCGCACGAAGCTGGGCAAAGAGCCGCATGCGGCTCGCGAGCCGCGGGTTGGCCACCCCTGCATTAGACAATCACTTATTTAAGGTGTATTTAAAGTAAATAAAGTAAATAGTTGACAAAGATTGAAGGTACATTTTCTTAAACAAGGCCTAGCAGATCTAGGTGGTTTTGCCTGCAAAGCTCACAATGACAAAGTCACCATCATCATCTTTCTGGCCATCTGAACTCTCATCAGTGGTGTCGTTAAGTGGAATTGAGATGTCACTCTCTTCTGAGCTACTGTAGACAATCACTTTCTTTTGGTGACCAGCGTATACAGCCATGCCACTGGCACGACTCTCAGAAATGTACTTTGCACTAGTTGCTCCGTGCTTGTGGAACCAACTGCCACCTGACAAATGTGATTCCCTCTACATTTCTGCCTTTAAATCAAGGCTCAAAACCCATATGTACACCCTGGTGTTTCCTCCCCATTAACTATCTTACCTCTGCACTACTATCTGTGTTTATGTGGATGTATGGGCTTTACGTCTTTTATTTTGGTTATTGTTATTTTACCTTCATTGTTTAGCTACTGAATGCACTATGTACAGCACTTTGGACAGTGCAAACTGTCATAAATGTGCTTTTATAAATACATTTTACTTACTTACTTACTTGTAACTCACCTAGGCCATTTGGCACAAATCACCCCATCCCCAGAATTTTGGATAATAGGCATGATGCAGCAATTTAGGGCTGACATCGTGCTAACTATATAGACTCAAAGTGTAGCATACCAAAGCACTAAAACATGTGTCAAATGTTTTCAAACGTGTCTATAATTGTTCAGACACAATAATCAAAAAACCTTGATCCTGGAAATTTTACTTTGAAAGCTTAAATGTGCTTATATCTTATTCCTTGTGTCTCCCTTCTTTACAGGATGAGTCAAATGGATGGCTCTTCTTAAATATGTGGTCACATTTCCAATTTCTTCCACGGTTTTCTAGAAACAAGGGGTTTTGCAACTTCCAAAATGCACAACTCACCCCACTTTCCCCTATATATATTTTTTTTTATATATTTTTTTTTTAATTGTTATACTTTATTGATAGTGTAGAGACAGAGTTGAAGTGGGGCAGAGAGGGGAGTGACATGCAGAGAACGACCATGGGCTGGAATCGAACCCGGGTCAGCTGCTGGCCGAGGCCCATGGGGGGGACGCCCTACCAACTGTGCTAAGGGCACCCCCAAACCCATGTATTTCTATGTAGTGTGTGTGTGTGTGTCACAGGAACGTCACTCTAGAATTTAGATGGAGAACTACAAAAATGGCGGACGTGAGAGTTCGACGTCACGCAAACGTTTGAGGTGGCTATTACGCTACGAGGTAGATAAATTGCATTGGGCAATTTGGTGGGTAACTTCTGAAAGTTATATTTTCTACCGTTAACTAGTAGGGGAAGTAGCATGCAAAGCATGTAGTATGTAACCTACTGATTCAAATCAAACACATAAGAATTATAAAGGATGATGCGGGGAAACTTTAGTTTTGTCTTCACGCGATCTTAACTTTAAAATTACAGAAACTCAACCCTCATGTATTCATTAAGAATACTTGAGGGGGAAATCACGAGTGTAAGTGTGTGTGTGTGTGTGATGTGAGTAGTTAGAAATGAGAAAGAGAGAGAAAACAAAACAGTAGCCGCAGCTCCAGTGCGCAGTGAACCCATTCCTCAAATCACACAGTGGTCACAGATGCGCATTTGCGTACACTGAGTTGAATTGATAAAGAGGAAACAATTCACCGGCTTTAAGAGTGACAGCATCAAAAACACATCAATGCATTCCCGGTTAACGGGAGAAAAACACTGAGCGGAAAACACTTATGTAAAACATAAGTGAGTCACAATTACTTTAAATCAGGAAATAATGAGCTTGTCAGCTCACGTTTACGTCAAATTAATGAACAACATAAAATAACTATCTTAGCCCAGATAATAGCCTTACGTGAATCGCTTAGTCCAGCGATGATTTGTTGAAGGCAGCTGGAGAAGTTGAAGATAGGAGGAGGCCGCTTACCGGGCTTGTGCTCTAATGGAGCGCGTCTTGTGGAAGACAGTGGTGTGGAAGCAGCTCAGCTGATAAGGGTAGCAGGCATCCCTATGTCAAGGGAAGGCAAGCAGGGGATCAGCGGCTCTTCTTGGCGGTCCAATAGGCATCAGGGGAGCGTAGGCAAGGAGGAGAGAGGGGAGCGGGAACCTCGGCCCGTCTTGGTAGGAGAGGAAGCGGAGAACTCCACTCTGCGTCGGGCCTTGCGCTCTGCTGACGCTCAGCGTAACGGAACCACTCAGCTGGTAAGGCAGCGGGACAACGGCTCTCCACAGCAGGTCCGCGGGCTGGATCCGGTCCGTGTAACAGGCATTGCAGGCATCTTGACAAAGGAATCCTGCGCCTTTGCGCATGCTTTGCGCGTGCAGGGGTCCTGTTTTGAGGAGATGTTGAGGTGGCTGCTTCCGCTCTGGTGAAGAGGTTTCTGTAGGAAAACTCTCTAAAATCCGGGAAAACAGAGGAGGATGTTTCAAGCAGTCCATGAACTCGTCCATAAAGACTGGGACTTGGGGTTGCTTTTTCCTTAGCCTCAGGTTAAAGCATTTAGTACCTCCTGACACGGCTAGAAGCTGAGATGGAATGGCAAAGATGAGAGTCTTGCATCCTGTATCCAAACAGTCCAAATGCTTTCTCATCCAATCAGAAGTTAGTTGTCTTATCAGCAAGCAGTGTTTACATTCAAACCAGCCAATACAATGCTCTTCCTTCCTTAGGAAAAGAAAGCTTTGATAGCTTGTGTCTCTGAGACGAGATAAGGTAAACATAGCAGGGTGCCTGGGCCCTGCAATGTCTGGTTTCAACTTCATAGTGGCTTTAAACAGAGTTTCATCCTATGTAACTTGCAGAGACTCAGTCCCCAAAGGTCTGGTTGGATTAACCAACCTTTTAGAATGGATTTACCCATCTTAAATTAGTTTATGACCTCCACAGGGGTCTGGGATGTTTGACTCTACAGAGAAACTTATGTAAACATGCGTTAGACTTTAGTCCCTTGGAATGCACAATGGCATCAGCATTAACCCATTTCAAATGAGACACAATACAATACAACACAATACTAGATCGACAAAGCTTTTGTACGACCTAAAGTCTCTAGTTTTTGTGACAAACCTGGATGTGGCCGTAGAAATCTGAATAACAACAAAACACGCTTGACCAGAAATTCTGGAGTCTGGGACAGAACCAAAACATATGAGCCAGGGATCTATCAGAGTGCTTGCACCTAATAAAAAAGGGGGGAGGAGGAGGGATAAAATGAATGTAATTTGACACGTGAATAGTGGAGCAGATGTACAACCTTATATATTGAATTAATTGGTGCCTTGAGTTGATCGAGTAAGAGTGTATGCTGCGAAGACACTTTGCCCAAGCATCTTCTGAAATTTCTACTATTTCGCTCTCAAAGGACTCCCTCAGATGCTGCGTGGACGGGGCAGTGGATCTATCGCTCAAATGAGCAAATGAAGAGAACACATTATCAGTGTACAAGTCCTTAATAGTAACAAGACCTCTACTTTTCCAGACTGAGAAAACAGTAGGGGAGTGTGGATTAACTTGAGCCAGTGGGGAAGTAGTGCCACCCCTTGTTTCTAGAAAACGATAGAAGAAATTGGAAATGTGACCACATATTTGAGAAGAGCCATCCATTTGGCTCATCCTGTAAAGAAGGGAGACACATGGAATAAGATATAAGCTCAAAATACAGTTTTTTGCCTTTCAAAGTAAAATATCCATGATCAAGGTTTTCTGATTATTGTTCCGAACAATTATAGACACGTTTGAAAACATTGATGTGTTTTAGTGCTTTAGTATGCTACACTTTGAGTCTATACAGTAAGCACGATGTCAGCCCTTATTTGCTGCATCATGCTAATTATACAAAATTCTGGGGTTGGGGTAATTTGTGCCAAAGGGCCTGGCTAAGGGAGTAAGTAAAATGTATTTAAAAGCACATTTAAAACAGTTTGCACCGTTCAAAGTGCTGTACATAGTGCACTTAGTAGGTAAAAAATGAAGGTAAAATAACAATAGCAAAAATAAAAGACATCAAGCCCAGACATCCACATATAAACAAAGATTGTAGTGCAGAGGTAAGATAGTTAAAGGGGAGGAATGGAATGTACAGATGGGTTTTGAGCCTTGATTCAAAGGCAGAAATGGAGGGGAAATCACATGTCAGGTGGCAGTTAGTTCCACAAGCGCGGAGCAGCTAGTGCAAAGTAAATTTCTGAGAGTTGTGCCAGTAGCATGGCTGTCTACGCTGGTCACCAAAAAGAAAGTAATAGTCTACAGTAGCTCAGAAGAGACTGACATCTATATTCCACTTAACAACACTACTGATGAGAGTTCAGATGGCTAGAAAGATGATAATGGTGACTTTGGCATTGTGAGCTTTGCAGGGAAAACCACCTAAATCTGCTAGGCCTTGTTTAAAAAATTGACCTTCAATCTTTGTAAAATATTTACTTTAAATAAACCTTAATTAATTATCTAAAAATGTTAGACCAGAAGCCACAGAAATGGCACCATTGTAAAATTATTGAGAAATACAATTTGTTGACTTTTTCCAACTTTATAAAATTCTGTTCCTTGAAAGTTGTTTTTAAGTGCCTAAATGGACTGGCCCCACAAGCAATGTCTCAGATCTTTAAAAAGACTGACAACTGCCGGACAATGACAAGGAGTATAACCAAGCAAAACTGTAAAGTTCGAAGATGCAGGACAACATTTGGCCAATTATCTCTCTCAGGGCAAGGTACACACCTATGGAATTCTCTACCATCAGAGATTAAATCCCAAACAGAACTAAAGAGTTTTAGTGTGAAAGTTAAACAGTGGCTCAAGCAGCAGCAGAAATGTGAACATTAACTTTTCTCAAGTTATTTTAATAGAGCACTTTACTAATGTTTAATGCTAAATTTAATTGTGTTTTAATCTGAAATGTATAACTACAGCTGTGTGTATTGACTAATGGTACCTATTAATTGTATTATTCACTGTACTCTATCACTGCATTTATTGTATTTAGTATCTTTGATTGTATTTTAAAGCCTGACCCAGGGACAAAGACTGCAAATTAGCTGAAGCTAGATGTCTTATATGCATCACGTTTTCCCATTTTTTTGTGGCAATGTTGTATGTATTGTCCCTGTCAAATAAACATTAAAATAAAAAATTAATAATTAAGTGATTGTCTAATGGATTTGTCTTGCATTACAGTTTATGAGATATATATCAATGGCACAATTAACCCCATGGTATTATCTCCAAAGGCACAACTTTTTTCCCAAAAGCTATATTTCTTAAACAGTTTATTTCAGATCCAAAGTTATTGTTACATTACTGTCAAGGCCTCACTTTAAAGTCACTTGGAGTAAAAAGTGGCACAGCTCCCCCCACTCTCCCCCAGTTGCTTGGCAATTCAAACAATTTTTTTTAATTTAATTTGATACCAAATCCGCAATGAGTTTTTAACTACAAAACCAATATCTTTAAATGATACTAGAGGTTTTTGTTCTGCATGGAGTAGCACTGGAAGATAAGTGTTTCTCATTTCCTGTTCTATGGCTACCCATGATGAGGGATATGGGCCGATATGATGACAGGTCGTTATCGGCTTTCTCCTTTTTTTAAATTAAAGAAACATTTGCTGTATACAATGACTTTGGTTGCTTTTTTGTTTTTATTGACTCTTTAAGCCTTCTCAGCAATAGACGGTCGTGGCCTGTCAAACATTGCATTTTTACGCTATGGTTCGTGGTTTCATATTTGTGGTGCCCCCTATGGGTTCATCTCGAAAAGCTTTGGGAGACATGCTATGTCATGCTAACATGCTAACATGTACCACACTTGTTCTGCACATATCCAGAAAGTTGTATGATGATTGGACCTATTCAATGAGTTATGGCAAATTAGCTGCTATGCCCCACCCCTGCGTAAACGTTTTGGTCAGTGGGGGCCTCTCAAACTTTCGGGGCTGAATAACAGCGCCACCTTGTGGAAAATCAAAAAAAAAGAATAATAACACACCCCATGGAGTGGTGACGCACGTTCATGAAATTTGTTTCGTTTATAAGTGTAACGTGCGGGCTGAATTGAAGTTAGAAAAAAGGGAAGGAAGAAGAAGAAAAAGTATGGTGGATAAAAATAAGTTTCAGGCCCTCAATTCATTGAGATGATAATAATAATACATTGTATTTATATAGTGCTTTTCTAGAAACAACAAACAAACAACAAAATCACAAATCATGTTCTTTCAGAAAGACTGGATGAACTGTACAAGCATAGTTTACACTTGCTTAAAATATTTTCTATTCTGTCCTGCAAGGTACCATGTGTGGACTAAAGGACATGCACCAACTAATTTTGCCAAATGGCGAACAGCTACTACACCCTACAGGGTGCAATGGGAAGCGGACTTTGAGCCCTATGTCATGGTGAGGAGGAACAGTCCTGAGTACGACCGCCGCTTTGTTGGCTTTGGATGGAACAAGGTGGCTCACATCATGGAGCTGGATGCACAGGTAACTTACTCCCACCTCAACTTTCCATCCATCTGTCTTAACTTTCAATTTAATGTCCACAAACTACTTCTTCTTCATACTTGATGGTGTCTTGAGATCTATCTATCTATCTATCTATCTATCTATCTATCTATCTATCTATCTATCTATCTATCTATCTATCTATCTATCTATCTATCTATCTATCTATCTATCTATCTATCCTGGCTCAGAATGCCTGTTTATAATAAAAAAGAACACAATAGCTGGATCCCAATCCAGAGGTCTATGAAGGCTATAGCCTGTGAAGGCCGATTCGAAGGCCGAACCAGGGCCGAACGAACTTTGTTAAACGAGACGGGCTCCGCAGGTCTTCGTTTACGAGCATTTCCGGTTTGCGTAACAAGCCGTTACCTTGCGTGACGACTCGCCGCTCCTGATTGCTGCCAACGGAGACAGCCTTGTAGACGGAGGAAAAAAGAAAAAGAAGTTGCCTACCAGACGAAAAGAAAAAAAAGTACAAGAAAAAAAGAAAGGAAGATAAAAGTTAAGAAGATGAGCAACACTTTGCTGTTTTGTTATTTTTTATTTTATTTTATGCCATCTCTGAAAAAAAACGCAATGAATCTTGGGATATGTTGGGCCGCGAAGGATCCATCTGTTGCAGCCTTCAAAACCGTGAAACGAAGGCTGCATTTCTCGGCCGCATATGAAGGAGCCTTGCAAATAGTTGCAAATGGAACAAGCCTTTGCGCGCCGCTATGACGCAATTGGTCTTCAAATGCAGCCTTCGTAGGCTGCAACCCCTGAATCGAGATCCAGCTTACGTCTTAATATTGTGTCATCTCATCGTCAACTGCTTATTCCGGGTTTGCTCCCGGGGGCAGCAGCTCCAGCAGAGGTCCCCAAACTTTCCTTTCCCGGGCCAAATTAACAGGCACCCAGGGGGCATCCTTGCCAGATGCCCGAACCACCTCAACTGGCTCCTTTCAAAGCAGAAGAGTAGCGGCTATGCCTCGTGTTCTTCACGATTGACTGATCTACCATATCTCTAAGAGAGCCGCCAGCCACCCTCCCGAGACGCTTTCAGACACTTGTACCAGCGAGTTTTTAAAGTAATCGCGGATTACATGTAAAAATCACAAGAATTAACAGTAGGGGAGAACAAGGTAATGTGAGACAATGGGTAATGTGAAACACTCCCTGTATCTAGGCAACGGAACACATTTTTGGTCATGTGAGCATTATGTTTTTAAGTCCCTCCCATTTCAACTTCACCTTGAAGTAGAGGACCTTACAAAAATGTTTTTTTTGCATTTAAAAGTAGATTTTCTTGCTGTTAACTTAATCAACTGTACTTCTATCATGTTGATGAATTACCAATATAACTGAAGATTAGCCTGAATTGCTAGAGAGGTAGTTTTTTCTCAAATTGTGGTGGTGGGGTAAAGTCAGACAAATGCTTTTGGGTAAAGTCAGACAGTGTATGTGCTCTCTTTTAATGAATCCATTACATTTAAGGTAGCAAGGAGACTAGTTTGAATAAGACAAAAGACAACACGGGCCGGGGAGGTGGGGGTTGAATGGTTGAAGGGGTGTCAGCAAGGGCATGGTTTGGCAGGTATGTATTTGGGGGCCCAGGAAAGTGACCTTTAACATCAATGGACTCAAAGCAATATGTCTTTATTCAATGAATGATCCCAATAAAACAAATGCAGAAAAATATAAATCAAAGAGTCAAGAGATGGAAAATTACTGGTGTGTTCTGAGTCCCATGCTGTTCTGGCTGGTTCTGATTGTCCTTTGCTCTGATACCCAGACACTAGTATGCTCTAAGTGTCCTGTGTTCTTACCCCTAGACTGTATTTAATCTAACTGGTTCTATCTGTCATCAGGGTTTTTCCTGCATAGAGACATTTTTGGCGCCCCCCAAAGAGGATTTACCGAGTGCCAAAGGAAAATCACCAGCGCCAAAATGATACAATTTGAGAATAAATATAGCCATTTAAAACCTCTCCAAATTCAGCCAAATTTAAGTCATCCTTCTTGAGGGGCTGGGCAATAACTTCAATTTTGCTTACTATTACGGCTTCCCTCAATCATGAAAATCATTTTCCCGCAGGCTGGGGAATGCAGGCTTGTAAATGCAGGCTTGTAAATGCAGCGAACCCTTCTGCTGTGCGCTCTGCTCGGCCCCTCCCTCACCTGATAGTTTAGCTTTCGGAGAAGGAGGGAGATGTTGCGCATTGCCGGGTGTTTTAAAAAACTTCGGAGGTACGGCAGTAAGTCAGCCTTTGGTCTCGACATACTCGACCGTCGGAGAGAGAGAAAAAAAGGCATATGCGACAATGTCTGCACCTCAAAACATCTCGACCAATTAGTTTACTCACTTTAAGTCCAATCTTAGTGGTCTATGACCAAGCAATAAATGAATTAAAAATACAGGAGTTTAAAGCTCCTTGACTCCTGCCACCACAACAGTCAACACTGTACAATGCAACTGCCTATCCAGCCAGCTCCTTGAGACATAAATATATGATGCACTCACATTCCTGCTAGCAAAATACATGCCCTATCAACACCATTTGCAACGGGTTATTTTTATTTTGATATTGATTTTATTCAATTATTAAAAATATGTTTCACTTATTGAGCCTATTTTTATTTTCCTAGTTTTCAGTTCAATTAGGCCTATGTTTGAAGTCCAAAATCATTGTGTTAAAGCTCCCATATTATACACTTTTCGGTACTATTATACACCATATTATATGGTCTTAGTGGTCCCTAATATGTTTTTCTTTAATTGTTTGCTGAAAAAAACTTTCAGATAATTTATTGTACTATGCTGATGTTCAGCTAATCTCACAATGGCCTATTTTTTAAAAAAGAGCTGCAGCTCCCCTCGTAAATATACAATCTTTGAGCTCCCCCCGCCCCCTGTCCGGAAGCGAAGCCAGATACGCCTCGCCCTCTGTCTGTCAGGGCCGTGGACCAATAAAAATAGGGGTGTGGGCTGCACAGTGGAAGCTTTTGGCTTTCCAGTTTGTGAGGTCAGAAATGCGGAGAATTCTGGAGTATATTGGGGGGAGGGGTGGGGGTTTCAGAAAGGGGGAGAGTGAGAAAAGGAGAGATTGTTATTTTTTTAAATATTTTGGCAGTCTCTAGGCACACGGTGGACCCATGGATATGTTAGAACACATTTAAAAAGTGCATTTAGCATAATATGTGACCTTTAATAGAAACAACCTTGTTAAAAGTTAAATAAATGCATGATGTTCTTAAATCAAGAACATCATGCAATTATTAACTGTCTTTAATAATTAAATACGTGATTACACAATGTCAATCAAAATAATCATGATTATGATTTTTTCATAATCGAGCAGCCCTACCTTCTTGCAATTTCCATGGTTTTGATCAATTAGAAACAATTACATTATTAAATAGCTAGTCATTATTAGTATTTTGACTTCATATCTACAGGTTCTTTATTGTGATTGTGTGTCGGTGAGCTTCATGGTAACACAGTGATTGACAGGCTGACTGAAATTATCTTTATCTGGACAGAAACTCCCAACCCACAGCCCTCTTAAAATACACAAACGTTTTGCCTTTACTGTTGCACATAGTCGCGAACCCAAAAAAGGCCCATTCTGAGCAAGGAAAAACCCTGGTCATTTCAATGTTAATTAAAACTTTATGAATTGTTTGTTGTATTTCATCAGTTAGTTTCAAATGTAAGAAGTGTCTCACTTTACCCCAGTATTAGGGGACTAATAATACATGTTTATTTTGCGGCGACTGTGGCTCAGTTGGTAGAGCGGTTCGGCTGATGATCAAAGGGTTGGAGGTTCGATCCCCGCCCTGCTACCTGTGTCATGGTTGTTGTGTCCACTTCACCCACCTTCCCTCGTGTGAATGTCGATAGTTAGCCTGCTACCGGTGTATGAATGTGTGTGTGAATGGTAACGTGGGAAAGGAAAACAGGTCTCCCCCCTGCAAAAGAGTCTTCGGTCTCAATGGGATTTACCTGTATAAATAAAGGTTAGAAAAAAAAAGTGGGTTGAGATGTGCCACTTTTTACTCAAAGTGACTTTAAAGTGAGGCCTTGACAGTAAAGTCTCCAACTCAAATATGTACATACTGTATATTTCAGGGTGTTGTGCATCCCCGGCAACAATTACTTTGGATCTGAAATAAACTGTTTGAGAAATATAGCTTTCGGGAAAAAAGTTGTCTTGTGGCACAACTTGCCCCCGGTGTGGTGTAAGTTTTGCCTTAAGAGAGAATACCATGGGGTAAATTGTGCCATTGATATCTTGTGATGCAAGACAAATCCATTAGACAATCACTTATTTAAGGTTTATTTAAAGTAAATATTTTACAAAGACTGAAGGACAATTTTCTTAAACAAGGCCTAGCAGATCTAATGGTTTTACCTGCAAAGCTCACAATGACAAAGTACATCATCATCTTTTTGGCCATCTGAACTCTCATCAGTGGTGTCGTTAAGTGGAATGAAGATGTCAGTCTCTTCTGAGCTACTATAGACAATCACTTTATATTGGTGACCAGCCAATGGCACAACTCTCAGAAGTTTACTTTGCACTTGACTAGCTGCTCCGCCCTTGTAGAACCATCTGGCATATGCGATTCCCCTCCATTTCTGCCTTTAAATCAAGGCTCAAAACCCATCTGTACACCCTGGTTTTTCCTCCCCATTAACTATCTTACCTCTGCACGACTATCTTTGTTTATATGTGGATGTCTGGGCTTTATGTCTTTTATTTTTAGGGGGCCAAGCCCGAGCAGGAGCTGGGACCCGCGTTTTGCAGAGCAACGCGGTTCCCAAGCCCTGCTGGGCAGGGAACCCTATTGTCTTTGTAAGGATTATTATTGTTATTCGTATTCGCAAAAACTGCTAAACTGATTTTTCGCTCCTCCCACAATTTTTGGACAATTGACACCAAACTTTGCACAGAACATCTACCGACCCACACAAATCATTCGAAATAATTTTTATACGACCATCGATGACGAAACGGTTAGCGCTTTTAAATATTTGAAAATTAGCTAACTTGTACTACCTTGTTCTTAAATATTAATAAATCCAAAACTGTACATCATATCAAGTCCAAATTTTAGACATATGTTGGTGCTATCCTTAGTAGCGCTCATAAAAATATTCGGAAAATACAAAAACTATATATCTCCTCATCCACTTAAGCCTATTTCTATGCGATTTTTTTGCTTTTTGGTCTTTCACTCCCAAACCGAACATCCCACATTAGGGGGCCAAGCCTGAGAAGGGCCTGGGACCGCGTTTTGCAGAGCAGCGCGGTTCCCAAGCCCTGCTCGGCAGAGAACCCTATTGTCTTTGTAAGGATTATTCTTCTTTTTATTTTTCTCTGTGTAAAACTGGTGCTGCAGCCCAAACCGTAAAGGGTTGGGACATGCCACTTGCATGACTAGTTCAGACCCCCGGCCTCTCAGAATACAAAACAATTCAGACATGCCAACCACTAGGTGGCGCTCCAACGAACGCAAACGCGTTTGGGGCTATAACTCCCACACCGAACATCCCACAGTCAAAAACTTTATATCCACAGATTCACTGCAGTCAGCTGCATCTTTTGGCATAGGCCACGCCCATTTGCGTATATATAGATTTTTCGCAACAACTGCAAAACTGACTTTTCGCTACTCCTCCCAATTTTTTTTCCCCAATTTACACCAAACTTTGCACAGAACATATTCAGACCCACACGGAAAAAAATCATCTAAAAGAATTTTGATATGACCTCCGATGACGAAACGGTAGCGTTTTGTATATTTGTTGATGAGCTACGTTTTAGGTAAAAATTCATAAATCCAAAAGAGTAAATCGTATCAAGTCCAAATTTTAGACATCTGTTGGTGCTATCCTTAGTAGCGTTCTTTAAAAAAAAATCGGAAAATTTTGCCATAAGGGGGCGCCAAAAACACAAAAAGTATATACAGTATCTCCACTTTAGCCTATTTCTATGTGATTTTTTTGCTTTTTGGTCTATAACTCCCAAACCGAACATCCCACATCGAAAATGTTTACATCCCCGGATTCTGTGAAGTGACCGGCCTATCAGGATACAAAAAAATTCAGACATGCCGGCCACTAGGTGGCGCTACAACGAAGGAAAACGCGTTTGGGGTCATAACTCCCACACCGAACATCTCACAGTCAAAAACTTTTTATCCACAGATTCACTGGAGTCAGCTGCATCTTCTGGCATAGGCCACGCCCATTTGTGTTTAGAACGATTTTTCGCAAAATCGCCAAATCTGCAAAACTGACTTTTCGCTGCTACTCCCACATTTGACACCAAACTTTGCACAGACAATCTACCGACCCACACGGTAAAAAAAAAATTCGAAAGAATTTTGATACGACCTTCGATGACGAAACGGTGGCACTTTGCATATTTGTTGATTAGCTACATTTTACGTGAAAAATCATAAATCCAAATTTATAAATCGGATCAAGTCCAAATTTTAGATATATGTTGGTGCTACCCTTAGTTAAGTTAAAAAAAAAATTGGAACATTTCGCCATAAGGGGGCGCCATAAACTTGAAAAGTTGTTCTCTCGTAACTAGCCACTTCAAACTCAAGGGAGACCATCATGGGGCATACCTGAGTCTATATAAAAAATATGGTCAAGAAATATTAATGTGGGCGGGACTTATTAATAAAATTCGATTTTTTTATTTCTTTTTTTGGGCAGCAAATTCAAAAAAGTGTCTCTTTTTACAGTGGACAGGCTGACAGCCTCTCTACTTTTTTACAGTGGAGAAGCTCTTTTTGCTCATAACTTCCCAACCAAACATCTCACATTCAAAAACTTTATATCCACAGATTCACTGACTTCTGCTGCATCGTTTATAGGCCAGGCAAAGTAACGCATTTTTGGGTCAAAAAACAGACAAATTGTCAAATATTTTTTTTCAGCTCAGATAATTTCTATGAGGTGTCCAGAACAACATACTAAAAGTCCTAAGAAATCCTAGTTGAGGAAATATATATATAATTCTCATCAATCCGAGATGTGTGCCAATAAGGCGAGGCACCAATAAATCCCAATAGGGCTATTTTTTTCCTTTAGTCCTATCAAAATGAAACTTTACACAATGAAAGTATCCATGAAAATTAAAAATGTTTGTATTACAAGTTTCTTTCAAAATTCATTTTAATATGCAAATGAGCTATACACTAATCGAACATGCCCAAAATAAACCCAAATAGGCTTAATTTTTTCCTTTACTCCTACCACAATAAACTTTACATAGTAAAAGTACACTAGAAAAGTAACTTTTTTTGTATGACAAGTTTATTTTTAAATGAATTTGAATATGCACATGAGCTCCACACTTATTGAATATCCAATCATCCTACTGCCAATGGGTGATGGCAATTGTTAACAAAACTTTGTTTCTTATATATTATAACTAGTGCTGTCAGTTTAACGCGTTATTAACGGCGTTAACGCAAACCCATTTTAACGGCGTCAACTTTTTTATCGCGCGATTAACGCTCGTCATGGCCTAGGAAATGTTGTGGTTGTTGTTTCACATGCTGTTGTATCAACTAGTAATGTTAGAACAACTATATAGCCTATTGTTATTCGCACTGAATTGCAAATTATGATATTTTAGAAGAAATACACTGAATTACAATGGTGTATACATCATTGTAATGATAGGCTACCCAAAATATATCCGCACAGGCTTAATTTTTTCCTTTAAAGATCCAAGTGACTGCTGTAGATATTGCTGCGGTTGGTCGCATACACATTCAGTACTTTATGATTCCTCCTATACGTGAACCTATTGTGTATCAGCTACTGGCTCTGTTGCCAGTAGATAACAAAACATCACAGCTGGAGGTTTTATGGAAGACATCCCTACATCTTCACTCTCAAAGGGCATTATGGTCTGGTATGATGCAGATCCTGCATCTTCTAGATGAACACCCTGGGAGAGCTTCAGTAACATTCCTTCTAATGATTGATCTTGATCCCAGTGATGAATCCTGCATATACTCAACATTGAGGTTTGTGGCAACTCAAGCTCTGCAGTATGATGTGACCCCTGTTCTGACGTTCGACCAACCCGTTCTGGAAAGCCTTGACCATTATAAGTTAGCTTCTAATATAAATGTTTTACTTTTCATTTAGACTTTCATCGTGTAAAGTTTTAATGTGGTAGGAGTAAAGGTTCATATTAAGCCTATGCGGATATATTTTGGGTAGCCTATATTTGATAAGTGTATAGTTAATTTGCATATTAAAATTCATTCATTCAAGGAAACTTGTAAGACAAAAAATGGTGTATCACAAACCATGCAAAGCACGATGCAGATGTGCTCATTGTCCAAACTGCCATTGCCTCTGCCAGAACAAAAGACAGTCTCAGTAGGTGATGACACAGACTTGTTAGTACTCTTGTTGCATCATGCTGATCAATTAATTTATTTGGTTCTTGTGCCATAAACAGCTTGTGTGCATTCAGCACACAAGCTGTTTATGGCACAAGAACCAAATAAATTAATTGATAGCTGTCCCCAGACAAATGTGCAACATCACATCTCTCTTCCTGAGATCCTCTGAGATTGTCTTTCCCTTTTGGCAAGTCTGGGTTCACTTTGGTGGGCCTACACTGACCTGGTTTGATCTCTGTTTTATCTAGTGCCGCCCAATTTCTTCCCTAAAGATCTCTCATTACGTTGGTCCATTTCATCACTCAATTTGGCCCACCTGATTATGTTTACCTATTGAGCAGGTAAACATAACCCTGAGCAAACCTTTGCACATACAAAAGTTGGCAAATAATTTTTTGAATCTGTTTTAACAATTGATTTCTGGAAAAGAAAAATGTTGAATTGATAAACAAAAATCTGTTATTTCATGTAAAAAATACTGGTATTGATAAATAAATTTCATAAAGGCTCAAGGGGTTCACATACGAAAGTAGCACTGTATGGTGCATAAAGTAGACAAAGGATTTACTTGGTCCCAAGGTGTGTGAAAATCTCCTCTTTATCCATGCCATTTCAGTCTTGTCTATTTGGCATAGGAAAGGGAATGGCACTGAAAAAAGTAAAAAATTACACTAGCTAGGGGAGGGGTTAATCTAATTCATGAGAGGCACCTGGTATAGGTAAGCCTGGCAGTTTTTCAGGTTAGAGGCCAGTCTAAAAGCAGCATTGCCATCACCCATTGGCAGTAGGATGATTGGATATTCAATAAGTGTAGAGCTCATGTGCATATTCAAATGCATTTAAAAAGAAACTTGTAATACAAAAAAAGTTACTTTTCTAGTGTACTTTTACTATGTAAAGTTTATTGTGGTAGGAGTAAAGGAAAAAATTAAGCCTATTTGGGTTTATTTTGGGCATGTACGATTAGTGTATAGCTCATTTGCATATTAAAATTAATTTTCAATGAAACTTGTAATACAACATTTTTTAATTATCATGGATACTTTTATTGTGTAAAGTTTCATTTTGATAGGACTAAAGGAAAAAAATAGCCCTATTGGGATTTATTAGTGTCTCGCCTTATGGCACACATCTCGGATTAATGAGAATTAAACATATTTCCTCAACTAGGATTTCTTAGGACTGTTGTTCTGGACACCTCAAAAGCTAAAAAAAAATCTTTAACAATTTGTCTGACGTAAAACGCTATTTTCCCTCGACTATTAGCCGTTAAGTAAACTTGAAATACAACATTTTTTAATTATCATGGATACTTTTATTGTGTAAAGTTTCATTTTGATAGGACTAAAGGAAAAAAATAGCCCTATTGGGATTTATTAGTGTCTCGCCTTATGGCACACATCTCGGATTAATGAGAATTAAACATATTTCCTCAACTAGGATTTCTTTGGACTGTTGTTCTGGACACCTCAAAGCTAAAAAAAATCTTTAACAATTTGTCTGACGTAAAACGCTATTTTGCCTGGACTATTAGCCGTTAAGTATAATTCGCAAAATCGCAACTGCAAAACGGACTTTTCATTTCAGCTCCCACAATTTCTCTGCGATTCTTTTGCTTTTTGTTCTTCAACTCCCAATCCACATTCAAAAACGCGGTCTGCGACGCATGATTTGAAAAAAAATTATCTCGTAACTAGCCGCTTAAAACTCAAGGGAGACCATCATGGGGCATACCTGAGTCTATATAAAAAAATATGGCCAAGAAATATTAATGTAGGCGGGACTTATTAATAAAATTAGATTTTTCTTCTTTTTTTTTTGGGTGGCAAATTCAAAATAATGTCTCGTTTTACAATTAAATGGAGAGATTGACAGCCTCTCCACTTTTTTACAGTGGAGAGGCTGACAATCTCATTTTGCTCATAACTCCCCAACCAAACATCCCACATTCAAAACCTTTATATCCACAGATTCACTGAATTCTGCTGCATCTTTCAGCATAGGCCACGCCCATTTAAGCCGTTAAGGACATTTGCTAAATCACAACTGCAAAACAGACTTTCCATTTCAGCTCCAACAATTTCTCTGCGATCTTTTTGCTTTTTGGTCTTCAACTCCCAATCCACATTCAAAAACGCGGTCTGCGACGCTCGAGTCCCGACTTGCGCCGGAGGCTTGGCCCCCGGTCATAACTGCTTGCAGTTCTAGTTGTTATTGTTATTTTACCTTCATTTTTACCTACTGAATGCACTATGTATAGCACAGGTGCTTTTATAAATACATTTTACTTACTTACTTACTTATAACTCACCCCAGGCCCTCTGGCACAAATCACCCCAACCCCAGAATTTTGGATAATAAGCATGATGCAGCAGTTTAGGGCTAACTATATAGACACAAAGTGTACCATACTAAAGCACTGTCAAATCAAATGTTTTCAAACGTGTCTATAATTGTTCAGACAATAATAATAAAAAAAAAAAATTACTTTGAAAGGCAATAAACTGTTTTTTTTAGCTTAAATGTGCTTTCATCTTATGCCATGTTTCTCCCTTCTTTACAGGATGAGTCAAATGGATTGCTCTTCTTAAATATATGGTCACATTTCCAATTTCTTCTATGGTTTTCTAGTGGCACAACTTCCCCACCGGCACAACTCATCCCACTCTCCCCTACAATGTTTTTATTTATTTATTGCTGGATCTGACAACCTAGATGCACGTCGCTGTATTTAATGCCAATACATCAAATACATTTTTCAAAGGATAAGTGAAAACCATTTTTTTTTCTTCCTGCTGGTCTACACAAGGAGAACATTGTAACAGAATATATCCCTTTACATTTATGATGACATTCATGGTCAGTTTTGTTGTTACCAAATCATTTTAACATTTTCAAATAGATTTGGCCATAAAAGTGATTTCATGCTGTGTTCACTTGAGTAGGTCTTGTCACTGTGTGGGTGCCTGCAACAAAAGCTTTAACTACTAGCAACTCTTGACATTAACATGACCATACTTAGTGTGCAACACATTCTTTACTAACTAACACATACAGGGGTATTGGAGCTTCTTGAACAGTCATCAGGTGAACACGACAAATAACTGCAAATTAGTCATAATATCGCTCTGTCTGCTGGATGTTTAAATACAATATTGAGTGTTTTGTTGTTCAGATGCCCTTTCGTGGCCAAAGAAAACCAATTAAATTTTAATTGAGGTGCTGTTATAAGGAAATAAGGTGGTTCTAGTACTTGATCATCCAGACAAAAAATGATTCCTTTTCTTCTCTCTCTATAGGAATATGAGTTTGTGGTTCTTCCCAACGCCTACATGATCCACATGCCTCATGCGCCAAGTTTTGACATCACCAAGTTCCGCTCCAACAAGCAGTACCGGGTTTGCCTAAAGACCCTAAAAGAAGAGTTCCAGCAGAACATGTCACGACGCTATGGCTTCGCCGCCCTAAAATACATGACAGCTGAGAACAACAGCTAGCCACCACTGCAGAGCCTAACACATGTGGCTCTGAACTACTGATTCCATAAGCTGGGGAACGGGGCATGGGAAATAAACCTTCTGAGGCCATTGGGATACTTTGATGCTCATACGAAGAAAGTGTGTGACTGTTAGGGTCTTTATGTCTATTATTTGTCCTCTGTTGTGGATGGAAGCGATAATCCAGAAAGCGATCACTCCTGCCGGGATGTAAAACTGTGAGTGTCTGCTAAGCCTGGGCTCTGGCTGTCTCAGACATGAGCTCTGAGGTCTCATGAGGTCCTGAAATCTGACAGAAAAGGAAAGCAGAGATTAAATTACTTGCCATACTTTTAAAATAACATTGTGGGCTGCATTTATTTTGTATGTCTTTGGGTACATGCAGGGGGATGAAAAGGATTACTGTATGTGTGTTCCTGTAAGACAGTGCTTAGCAAAAATCTTAGTGAGTCGAAGATGTCATGTGTTTGCAAACCTTCCAAGTTATAAAAAGGGCAGAAGCTTTTAGTTACTTTTTCCAAGATTGTATTTGTTGGTTTTTAACAACTTTACACATACAAAGTCTTAAACATTAATCATTAATAATAGCAAGGTGTAGGACATTGATGTAAAAACATCACAAATGCAACAACATAAAAAATAAAGAAATAACATTTATTCAAACTTGGCATACACATTGTATTGCATTCAGGCCAAACACTTCAAGTTTGGTCTCATCTGACTATGCTGTGTCCCCCGCATGGCTTGTGGCAAGGGTTGGAGGAAGGTGCTCTGGTCAGATGAGACCAAACTTGAAGTTTTGGTCAGAGTTGTTTGGAAGATGAATGGAGCCAAATACAGGGCAGAAAACCTTTTAGAGTCTGCAAAAGACTAGATACTGGGACGGAAGTTCCCCTTGCAGCAGGACATAAACATACAGCCAGATCTACTACCAAGGCATAGTAATGTGTTAGAATGGACCAGGCAAAGTCCAGACCTAAATACAAATGAGAATATCCAGAAAGACTGGTAAATTGCTGTTCACAGACGCTCTCCATCCAATCTGACGCTGAATCTGAAGCCGAGCTATTTTGCAAAGAAGAATGGGTAAAAATGTCAGTCTCTAGATGCGCAAAGCTGGTCTAGACATACCCAAATAGACTTTCAACTGTAATTGCAGCGATGGTGGTTCTACAACTCAGGGGCGCTGAATATTTTGCACACCACACTTTTCAGTTTGTAATCTATAAAAAAATATTGAAAACCACATTTAATTTTTATTCCACTCCACAATTATGCACCACTTTGTGTTGGTCTATCACGAGAAATACCAAAGAAATAAATGTACGTGTGTGGGTGTAATGTGACAAAATGTGGAAAAGTTCAAAGGGTATGAATACTTTTTTAAGACACTGTATAAAACTCCTATTATTTATTCAGCCCAGAATATGAATCGGATCTACCCGCAGGGGGGGAATCCCCAGATTGGGCTAAATAGTGAGAGAGACATGCTCCAAGTTGTTTCTTAACTTGGTGTAAAACACTAATCCTATTTTTAACAATGGGGTTCTTTGTGGTTTTTTAAGCTTTTTAACAATATCCGAGTACAGCCATCTCCATCCCTCCAAAGAATGGCCTCCTCTTCTGCCCTATAATACCAGAGTGGATTGTGCACTTAAGCCCCCCCCCCCCCCCTATCACACGGCAAATACAGTAGTGACAGACACAACCGGAGCATCTATTGTGCCATATAAATCTAATGAACAGTTTCTTTAGGTGAGAGAATAGATTACTCTGTGGTGGCAGTGGTACATTTTTGCATTACAGTCATTTTAAAGACATTTATTTTCCCTATCAACGACATTCGTATAAATTCCTTCATCCATTGATGTGGACTTCGTGAATTAATGCTCCCAAGTTGTTTCTTAACTTGGTGTAAAACACTAACCATATTTTTAACAATGGGGTTATTTTTTTTTTTTTAGGCTTTTTAACAATATCCGAGTACAGGAAGACGGGAAGAGGGAGGCTCAGCTGTTGGCCTCCATCTCCCTCCAAAGAGGGGCTTCCTCTCCTCAAAGTCATCAGAGTTCTTAGCTGTGCCGCGGATTGTGGCAGTTACAGTTTTTTTCGATTGCTAACCCACAGTGGGCACAACTGTAGCTCAATGTGCAAAACTCTAACTACAGTCTGCACTACCAACAGTCACTGGAGCTGAACAGTTCACTTCACCTGCAAAATAGGCTCAGTGCAGCAAACACTATGAATTGTCCTCACTGAGATAACACACACTGTCACTCAGAATATGCTCAGAGTACAAACACTAGCATCAAACCCCAATACATAAATTACAAACTTTTAATCTTTACAGTTTGAATAATTTGAGTTATTTCACACAAATTACGTAATATTTTCTTTGATGAAAGGGTGAAATTATTTCACATGAAATTGTTTATTTTATAACATACCAGTTTTTTTAGGAAAACAAAAATAAATAAAAATCAGAAGTTTGCTTCAATAGATACACATTTTGTATATTTTAAGGAAAACATTTCTAAATTTAGTATTTATCTGTGTAAATATTCTATAATTGTAATACAGAAATCTATCCTGTAATGTTGTAATTTAATGTAAGGATGCAACTCTAAGCTGTTTGTTTGCTGGAAAATTCGTATTACAGATGCAACTTTAGATTTTTTCAGATTGGGTTGCACTCTCAACCCTGCCTCTCTCAATGAGAGAGGCAGGGTTGAGAGTGCACCCCTCAGTACCAGTGTACCCATTACTGTATTTCAACAGACATTACAGCTCTGTCTTCCTCCACACATCCACACTCTCACTGCCACTCTTCTCCCTCCAACAACCTGTCTTCATTGGTCCATTTACAAAAAAATATATATTTTTGAGTTTTCTCTTTATACTATACTAACAAGTCTAACAAGACACCTTCTTAGTATTTCAGTTGAAATTGCAATCTGCAGTGTTTGAAATGCACTAGGCATTCATTCTGTTTTGAATGTGTGGTTTACAGTTGTGGCAGTAGTGTGTTAGCGTTTGAAAAAAAGTGCTGGAAATCCACAGTGTTGTGCAGGTTGTGGTTAAGCCATGAGATAGGTGTGTAGAGTTTTGAAAATTGTGTTTTATCAATGAAAAACGAGCTAGAGTTTGGCCCGAATGAACCGCTGCTCTGCATACTGTTGTTAGAGTTTTGCACTTGTCGCTCCAGTTGTGCCCACTGTGGTTTAGCAATCAAAAAAACTGTAATCCCCCCTCTATCACACGGCAAGTACAGCAGTGGCGGTTGCCATATAAATCTAATGATGATTTAGGTGAGAGAATAGATTACTCTGTGGTGGCCGTGGAACATTTCAGTCATTTTAAAGACATTTATTTTCCCTATCAACTACTTTCGTATAAATTCCTTCATCCATGGATGTGGTGTGGACTTCGTGAATTAATGGTCTTTACAATATTCTCAAGATGGGGTACAATTTAAATGCCCAAGTATGTAAAACAATCAACAACTTTAAATTGAGCAGCTTCTTGAGGTGGGGATTTCCTTTCTAAATTATCTAATGGCATAATTGAAGTTTTAGATTTGTTTATCTTGTTGCCTGATGTGTTCTAAATGTCTTGATCAATTCTAATAAAACTGGAATAGTTTTTCCTATATTATTATGCAAAATGGTGCTTCTGAATGGTGTACGGTAGCTGTCAAAAAGATGTGTCCGTGATTCAATAATTCATATTAATAATATTAACAATTCGTGGGTCAAAAAAGTTGTTGCACACAAAATTCTGCTGTCATATCTGTCATGTCTGTGAAATTGGGTTCGGGTTAGAATTGTTTTTATGAGTATGAATCAAAAAGCTGTAAAAAGTACTAAAGTACAAAGTCTTCACTGTGAATACGACTTCGACTTTACGCATACGAGTAAAAAAGTGCCAAAATGACGTCACTGAGCTCACAGCATAGATATACAGATGCTGCCTTCTAGATCTAAATCTTCATAACTTGCTGAATTTTCAACTGATTTTGAATCTGTTTGGTTTGTTATTAAGGGCAGATTGGTTTTAATGATACCTTATTTATGGCAGGGTTTCATCATACTAAACTACTAGTGAACAGGAATAGTTTGCTAGGCTATATGATTTGAATTTTTTATTATTGTTTCATGCATTAGCATGACCAGCCCAATAGGGCTTACAAGAAACCATTATAAAAAACAGACAGACCAAAAACCAAAAATAGATGCTAACATAAACAATAAACAATACTTACATTAACGATATAAACCATTCTGACGTTTCATCCAGGCTTTAGTAACAAAAGAGGCCAATTTATAAACATTAAGGGTAAACAAACATTCCATTCTGACATTATCATTACTCTAAAATATGTCAGGGTTTTGAGCAAACATTTACAAAAGGAACTCTTGTAAACAGTGTAAAAGAAAATGTCATTCTAAATCACAAAGTTCACACAGTCTCTGTTCCTCTGGGATATTTTTAAATCTGCCGACCTCAAGTGCCAGGGGAAGGAATCCCATTCTTAAT
The DNA here is from genome assembly GCA_026122265.1 of Ammodytes dubius. Lineage (NCBI taxonomy): Eukaryota > Metazoa > Chordata > Actinopteri > Uranoscopiformes > Ammodytidae > Ammodytes > Ammodytes dubius. Next base: position 3,474,624 of record CM047526.1, read on the forward strand.
TGGGCAATCAAGGATCTCTGATTTCTTGGTAATGTTTTAACATAGGAGTCTGTTTCATAATTAGGGGGCCAAGCCCGAGAAGGGCCTGGGACGGCGTTTTACAGAGCAACGCGGTTCTTGGCCCCACAGGACGTGCCTAGCTTAATAATTAGCCGTGTCATTGCTATCATGGATGGCGCCGGCGATCGTTTATAATGGCGATTACACATACATAACACACGGTCAAATTAATGTTTCCTATTAATGCCACAAGAAAAAGTCTAAGCTCTAATACAACATTTCACTGGTAAGGGTATCATATCTAACCAGCTTACCTGTGGATGGAAACATAAACACAGTTCATATTAATGATCACTCTCTTGTTAGCGTAGGGTAGGCTATTACCATGGGCTATTACATTGGCTTGGCTCGTCATGAACTGACTACCTCGTGGGCGCGGCAGCCACCGATACCCAGCCAAGCGTAATGCCTAGAGCGCCCTCTGCTGGTGAAGACGAATTTATTATTTAAGTTATTGCTTCTCATAATTGAAATTATTTATGCCGACTTACTTGGGAGTTTAAAAACATTAGAAAACCAGACTTCCTGGTACAGACTTACCAGACTTGAATCTCTGACTAGGTCTGTGTCCGTGACCTAAAGTCCAGGCTCCAGCCGTTCCGGATCAGCTCTGCTGCACTGCAGACTGTGACCCATCTGAATGTGTGACCCTAGAGGGCGCTGTTCTCTTATTTATCAACTGATTTCAATAGATCATATGTTTCAACCATAGATAATATATAAGTTTATATATATAGGCCTATAAGGTTTCATCCCATTCTCACAGTGAAGTGTTTACTAATATGGTGGCCCACAGCTCAATTAATAATAGTTTCACAAAAACAGCCCTGCAATCATGAGATTATCAAGTATTTTTCTTAGCCTACAATTTAAATGAATGTGCTGTGGGTTAGAACACATTTCACTGTAAGACTGGGTTGATTATTCACCTTGAAAAAAATAACAATTCTACCAACCAGACTCAAGCTGAGTGGCTGCGATGTGTATAAGGGAATGTAAGATAGATTGCAAAGCAAGATGGACAGAGTTGTGGACTTAATAGTAAAGGACAATTCACAACCCACTGCTCTTTCTGCTCATTCTTGTTACCAGAGCTGTGTTCAATATTGTTGAAATGTTAACACAAATAAAGATATTAGGCCTGTGTGTGTGTGTGTGTGTGTGTGTGTGTGTGTGTGTGTGTGTGTGTGTGTGTGTGTGTGTGTGTGTGTGTGTGTGTGTGTGTGTGTGTGTGTGTGTGTGTGTGTGTGTGTGTGTGTGTGTGTGTGTGTGTGTGTGTGTGTGTGTGTTCAATGAAATAATGTTCCATCTGTTTGGGTCAACAAATATAGTTGAAGAGAGGTGAGCAGCATCAATAAAAAAAAATCCTCTCATGATTGATTCCTAAGTCTTTTTTTCTTTTAAATTACACAATGAGTTAGCAATTGGTTATAGGCCTACTGCATCATATAGCCAACAATACATAACTATTTGACAATAGCCTATCTATATATTAAACTGTTAAATAGTATATCTATATTTAAACTGTTTGTAAATAAAGCTCTGTATTTTTCATTATTAAAAAAAAAAAAAAAAAATGCACTTTTATTTTGAAGGACACAATTTGACGGCGGCCATGACACAGGACCTCCTTCCTGTTTGACACCATGTGACTTCGGCCCTTTCTCAATACCAAGTACACAAAGTACGGACTTGCGGACTTGGAAGTTCGAACTTGCAAGTCCGGACTTCTAAGTACAAACTTCCGAGAACGGGAGCACGCACCTGCAATTGGAACGGCAGGGGACTCGATGGCGTCATCACCTCGGCTCGTTAACTGTGCTACAGAGCTGGGATGCGGTGAAGACGAGCCCTCCTCAGTTGTCTATCTCACGTCGTCTGTGTTTTATTGTTATGGCTTGTTTTTAACCTTTCAATTTATCGTTTAATATTGATAAATACACTTGACTGTAATGAGTGAATTATCATTTTACCACATGGTGGAAAGTTGAAGCCCCTTAAAGCTACACACAACATATATAACAGGCTAAAATGTTTTAAAAAAACCTAGGCATGTAATAATTCATAGGCCCTTTACTGATCAAACAAGTAAAATGTTTAAAATGATTTTTTAATTCTGATAGACTTTAACACTTCTTAGCAGACAATACATATTAAATACATAATTGCAATTGATTGTACTAAAAATAAACAAATACGCATGGCATATACTGGTATATCTATCTATCAATAGTAAATATATATAGCGCCGGAAAAAATTAAGAGACCAGTCCGGATTTTTCTTAAAATTTCTTATCTCTAAATTACTTGTTGTTGAAATGTTGTCAGTACTTTATAGTATAAAATCAAAATGTTCATTTTAAGCCAAACATATGCCTCTTAAAAATAAAACAAGAGACACTGAACATTTGGAGTGGTCTCTTAATTTTTTTCCAGGGCTATATATACACACACACACACACACACACACACACACACACACACACACACACACACACACACAATAAACATAAATAATATAAATAGTAAATAACTGAATCAACGATGTTAAAAATATATTTATTATTATTTTTAGAAGCAGCTCACAGCTGTACACAAAGCTCAACACCCCAGTGCCTATCCTGGCTGTCTTCTTTTCTGGAGGGGGACCTGAAGCCAGCCTTCAGGCTCTCCAGGGATAGCTTCGACAGGCTACTCCCATCAGCACCTCGACCTCATGGCTCCATCCATGGGCTTTCTTCTGGCCGGGGCAGCAAGGCCAGCAGCTTCCCAAATTCAAGCTGGCCTGTGGTGTGTTGTGCAGGGTGACGGTCCATGGCGTGGTGGAGGCCATCCTCCATCGGGTCATCCATTTCCCCAAGCCAGAGGAGATGGAGGAGGTGGGGGCAGGCTTTGCTCGGCCTTCAGATCTGCTGCCGGGGCATTGATGGGTGCCATGTCAGAGTTCTGCCACCTGCAGAACAGAAGAAAAGCTACTTTAACAGGAAGCTCTTCACTTCCATCATCCTGCAGGGTATCTGTGATGCTAAGAGCAAATGTATAGACATTTACATCGGGAACCCGGGGTCGGTGCATGATGCTCTCGTGCTCCGGCGTTCCCCGTTCTACAATTAGGCCCTGTACCCACCTACTTCTTGCTGGGTGATGGAGGGTACTCCTGCCTGCAGCGTCCCGTGGCCATCATTAGGCTCTACCGCCACCCATCCATGTGAATTTTGATTACCAGGTCATATTGAAGCCCGGTACAAAAGGCCAGAGGGCGCAACATTGTGGAGAGGTCGTTTGGGATCATCAGAACATGCTGGTGGGCCATCTTCCTTAGGTCTCTGGAGATAATAATAAGAACATGGTTTGTAAATATTCCTAGCTTTGTAAATAAATGTACATATTTGTAATGACATGTTTTATTCTCCTCTGTGTACAGTTTTTAATATTTAAATTAGCTGATTTTAACTTGCTTGGCATGTTGAGTTTAACCATGTTTGAAGTCTATAAATGAGTCAACTTTCAGCAGACATCTTCTGTTTTTTATGCTAAATAAAGTAGCGATTTTCTTCTTGAAACTCTTGCCTCCTGAAGTCCATTTGTAACTGAATTTGCCAGTATACATGTGAATGTAAAATATAAAAAACACTGTTGCTATCAAAACAATTTGCTCAAAAAACATAGCTAGTATAATAAAGTATACATAAAAAACATAGGGTGAGGACAGTATTTGCAATTACAACTTATGTAATATATTAACATATCAAGCCAATACATTTGACCAATACATGATACCATTCAAATGTAGAGCCTTAGCATTGATTTGTGATTTCAATCACAGGGAACCCCTGCTTTGATTTGACAACAATATTATCTATTAACATGTGTCAGAAATAGGAGATAAATGCGATGGACCTTAGGTATCCCAGGTTAAGCAGTGTCCCACATTAGGGCAATTCACCATACGGTTATGAACCACAACTTTGCACCCCCAAACGGGACTAGCTGTCCCTGTCCCAGGGGGAAGCTAGAAGTCCCCCGGGGCAAGCTAGCTGTACCGCGGGGGAAGCTAGAAATCCCCCGGGGCAAGCTAGCTGTCCCGCGGGGGAAGCTAGAAATCCCCCCCGGACAGCTGGGCAAGCTAGCAGTCGGACGTTTACGGAGCTAAGTAGGATTTGACAGGTTGGAGAATTAAATGATCATCTAATAAAAACTTCAAAACAACATACCGGTATTCTGAAACAAAAGTAGTATTTATAAAACAGTAATAATTATGCTTACAGTTGTGGGTTTCTCCGCCTCCTTGCTCTGCTACGAAATGCATTCTGGGATATCTAACAGCCCCAAGTCCGCACAAGTCACCACCGATGCATCCTCGATAGAATGGCCAGTTGAAGAACACATCAAGAACACTTCCGGGTACTTGACTTGATGCGAACTTTGAATTGGAACAGTACTTGGGCTACGGTTGATGACGTTTTACGAGAACGCAAGTTCACAAGTACAGAAAAGAACGCGATTTGAGAAACGGCCGAACGTTTTTCGTTTTGAGCACAAAATCAAAAAAGGAATCAGCTGGCAGTCATTTCCTTCTTCAATTCAAATCGAAAATGGCTCAAAGGTATCGGCAAAAACGAAAAACGGAGTACTTTGGGCAGTTCTGTTTGTTTTTCGATTCAGACAAAAAAAACAATTCAGTCCGTTATTGGTTTGAAACCAACAGAAGTTTTCCGTTTTTTCAATTTTGATATCAATGAAAAAAGGAATTATAGCCTACTATAGTACCCAGACCCATATACAGCGCTTTTTAGCCGATGCTACAGCGCTTTTTAGCCGATTTTCTCAGCCCCAAAGCACTTTACATTTCTTGCCACATTCACCCATTCACACACACACTCATACACTTAGGCCTATAGCAGTAGCTGCCATGCAAGGCGCTCTCTGAACCACTGGTGTAGAGGAGGCAGACGGAACAGAGTGAAGTATTCAGCAGTGCAACACTGACATCGTGTGGATGAATAGAGTATTGCAGGCATATTTAATTCACAGTCATCTGCTAGCAAAGGCTAGCCTGGTCCAGACCATCGTACTTCATTTCGTGAAATGAAAATTGAGCGGAAGTAGGTAGGTGGGCGGAGCCAGGCTAAGCAAAGGCTACTAAATATAAAAAATGAAACCATACAAATGAAACATTGTAGCCTTATTCGTACTGTCTTCTTTGGCTTCTTATTTGAAGTAGAGTGGACCCTGTTTAACACTACAAAGCATCAAAAAAAGATTTTCAACAAAAATATCATATGAATAGAATAGAATAGAATATATGTTTATTTCCATTTGCACAAGTAAAGAACAGCACAGTTACATTGGGATTCTTGTGCGATTTTCCTTGAGTCAGCTTCTTCAATAAAAAAATGTATACTATTGATTTATAAATCCTCTTTTAATGTTCAACGTAGACACTGCCCCTCTGTGGTGTCACACATGAAGTTTTTTCTTTCTCGCATATCCAAGCTGCCTCTATGGCTTACTTCATACAGATAGCCTAAAGATGGCAGTGTTACCCAATACACATTCCCTGCTTTAATTTGGCTTGTTTATGCCTTGTACAGATATGCCTGTTACAGTGCCTAACACATTTACAGTTGTTCTCAGTTGCTTTGGTGCTTTTCTCAGATCAGAATGAAAATTCTCATAACTATTAGTTCAACCTCCGCAACATTTAGTCATTTGAGCACATCATAGTAGCAATTTCTCCTTCCTCTGAACAAATTACAAATGCTTTTGGACATGTATCAGTTGCTTTCATACAATTCTCTGCTGTTTTATAACATTGTCATTTGCTTATGTCATGTCAGTCAAAATGAACTATACTTATGGATGCTGAATGTTATACCTAATAAATCCCAATAAAACTAATAGTCTTCATTTCATTGCTTGAGTCATTACATACAAATTGTTGAACTAGTTATCAAATTCTGTCAAGCAAATGTTATACCTTTTCTTTATCATAGATACTTTCCTCGCTGCATTGCAAGGGATAATATCCGTTGTGATGTAGATGAAAATATGTGGCCAGACAGACAGGAAGGTCTGGATGTGCCAGAATGATTTACCTATATATGTTCAGTTACAATATGTCCTGTTATATTGTTCACATTTGTGCAGAGCTCTACCAAAAGGGTGTTTTTTTATGTTTGTTCTAAATAAGTGACTGAAATGTATTTTTCTTTTGCACAATGCTGTAGAATTGCAAAGAGCATATACAGTAAAAATGTGAAACATACGTATTCAGTGTCTTGTACTCACTTACTCCCCTAACTACAGCAATGTGTAACTTTACTGTAGTGCTATAGTGCTGTCTTGAGCATTTTCAGGTAGTGTCACCGAGTTCTGACCTTTTTTTTTGCATTGGAAAACACTGAGAGAATAAACTGTCATAATGAAAACATGACAAAGCCATTTGACTATCTTGTTCATAAACGATGGTGTCAAGACTTCTCATTTTGATGACACTGGCAGTTTCATTGACATGAATACTTGCTTTTGAGGAATAGACTATCCATTTCGAGCAAGTGACGTACTTTTGCAGGTTATGGTTTTGTAGTTTGCACTAATTGTTTTGAGAAATGCAGTGCACTGCTGTGCAAATGTTAATAGCCTAGTGATGTGAGAAAAGCACCAAAGCGACTGAGAAAAACTGTATGAGTATATAGTCCTACTTTAACCTTCAATTTCCTCAAAATATAACAGAATCCACATTGTCTTCAAAGGCGGAGTCAGTCAGTGCGGTTACATGGCACAACTAGATTAGATTATCACATATATCGAACTAGACACTTAACGGACCGTGTATCACCTGTATTCTGTACGGCGTGGCACTCTTCCTCCGCACCTTTAAACTTCCGTCTGACCGCCGCTCGTCTGAACTCCTCGGACTCATGACTGTTCAGAGTCAAACAATTCCTCTTCCTCAAGTCAAACATAGTTACAGAATAGCATCAGGTCCAACTTCAGCCAAGTGTTTTGTCCCAACCGGAAATAGAGGGGGGAGAGCGACGTGTAAGTGACCCCAAAAACTGTGAATGTTTAATGTGTCACGAGCTCACACTAGCCCACTGATTTCTGTCCGGCTGCTCTACAATGAAGAAAGCCCCGCCTCTGGTTTAAATGCCCACGCGCCCCACTGGAGGACATCGACCAATCAGCGGGCACACCGTCACTTTTTTACATCGTGAAGGAAATCTGTCAAATGAAATCAAATCATTCGCTGAGTAGACTATGCTCCTACTCTTTAAAGTGCCATACTTTAAAGAACGAAAAAACCCTTATGCAATAATAGCCAATCACAAGCTATAGTAGCCTATAGGCCTATGCATTAGCCTACCACATAGGCTAGCCTAGATGACCAAATCAAAGGAAATAATGTAGCCCCGATCATTTAATAAATAGGCTACATAGGCTACATTTTAATATGATCATTATAGGCTAACACACACGTGAATATTTTAAGGTCTTAGTCCTACACAGGCCAAAGTCACTCAGTTTTTCAATGTCTTAAATGTTCTGAGTGCTAGGCCTATCTAAATTTCAAATTGTTTTCTGACCTTCAATATAATGACAATAAACTACTTGAAGCTGTCTTAAATTCAGTGTTGAATGAAGAAATCTATAAATAATAATTGGCTATTCAAACGGCCTATTTTATAGGTTAGGCTATTAATAATTGTTCAATGTCAAGTAGGCTTCAAGATAAATGGTAGCCTAATCGAGAGAAAATTATTAACTGCTTTCTTTAAATTGAGTAGGCTAATAAGTTGATATATTTCACTAAAAAAAATTAGAGAAGTGTTCTTTATTGTTTATTGTTTATTGTTTATTGTGGATCCCCATTAGTTGACGCAGAAGCGGCAGACTAGTCTTCCTGGGGTCCAATTAAAATCTGAACACACAAACAACAAATCGTCACATTCACTCAAATACAGTAAAAAGTACAGTTACAAGACTACAAATACATAACAGTTGCAAACAAACAAATAAATAAATGGGCATCTGGGCACCTCAGAGCGTGCAAACACCCACATCAAAACACAATACATTGAGGACCAAGCCAAGCCAGAGTCCCGAGTTTCTATTTACCATACATAAAATAGGATTTCATTTGCCTCTTGAATTCCCTCTTCACAGGTATAACACGAATGTGCGAAGGGAGTACATTCCACAAAGAAATGGATCTATCTATCGATTTATTTGTGGGGGGGGCGGGGGGGGGGGAATAATAATAGGCTAATAGCCTAATTTTTTCAAGCAGCAACTTCACACATTGAGCCTACATATTTGTTTCAAATTCAAAGACAACAAAGTTTTGTTTCAATAAAGTAACATATTAAAAGATAACAATAAAATGTTTATTTTCCAAGATACAAAAAAATGAATGAAAATACTGTAACTGGATGTCATGGTGATGAGTGACGTATCGATCGTTTTCTAAGCAGAGGCGACAGTTCATTCTGCACCTGAGCTCTGACAGGAGAAGCTGAACACTTGAAAAGTGGAACTCTTCAACTGTGAACCAAAGTGTAGAATAGGCATTGAATAGCGAAATCCCCGAAGTGAAATCTTCAGGACCAGCTGTTGAAGTTTGGAAAAGAAATGGCCTCCGCTGCGTTACCCCGGGAGAAATACCTGCTGACCTTAGGCATCGTCAAAATGCTGGATAAACGCTATGGTAAAACACACCACATTTATTAGCCAATTATTCAGCTATAGTTATTAAATAGCACACTATAATTATTAATATAATATAATATAATATAATATAATATAATATAATATAATATAATATAATATAATATAATATAATATAATATAATATAATATAATATAATATAATATAATATAATATAATATAATTAAGCAAGGCAAGGTAAGGCAAGGCAAGTTTATTTATATAGCACAATTCAAACACAAGGCCACTCAAAGTGCTTTACAGGGGCAAGATTAAAATACATAAAACACATTAGAAGACATTTAAAAGCGAATGAAAAGAAGTAAAACATCTAAATTAAATAAAAAGTACAGGTTAAAATGGAAACAGAAAAGTCTTCAGACTCGATTTAAAAGAACTGAGGGTTGCAGCAGACCTCAAGTTTTCTGGGAGTTTGTTCCAGATATTTGGTGCATAAAAACTAAACGCTGCTTCTCCTCGTCCTAACTCTTGGGACTGTAAGTAGACCTGTCCCAGACGACCAAAGGGCTCTGGACGGTTCATAACGTATCAGCAGATCAGTTATGTGTTTTGGCGCTAAACCATTTAGTGCCTAATATAAAAACCTATAATATAATATAAATATGGGCAACTTAAATTAGTTAGAGTGAAACATGATCAAACCAATACATCTGACTTACACGTGATCAAATTACCTAGGCCTATCAAATGATGCAATTTTACAAATGAAATGTGACAGGTGAATGTAGGCTATTATTATTGATATAAATAATAGTATAGTTATTTTGAAATATACATTACAAAGATGGCGACCTGACACATTTTTTGAAAAATATTAAAAGTTGTGTATTTTGGACACGCCATGGAGACGATGATTGATTAGAACCCTAGATAGAACGAGCACCAGGCAGATGTCTGACGTCATGGTCCACCTTATGCACCTTTGCATTGTGTAGCATACACGTTCTTTTTTTTAAATTGAAATGCAGCTAATGAATCATTCTGGAAATCATCAGTAACATTTTATTTTAAGAAAAGCAGACAGCCAACCATAGGCTATAGGCTATAAAGCATTTCATGCACCTACAGCTAATATCTTACAGCAGAAGTGGTTGAGAGTCTAAATAATGTTAATTAATAAACCTTGAAGCTGTTTACTGCCATGTTGTGTTTCATACATTAATAATAACAATAACAATAACAATAACAATAATAATAATAATAATAATAATAATAATAATAATAATAATAATAATAATAATAATAATAATAATAATAATAATAATACTACTACTACTACTACTACTACTACTACTACTACTACTACTACTAATAATAATAATAATAATAATAATAATAATAATAATAATAATAATAATAATAATAATAATAATAATAATAATAATAATAATAATAATAATAATAATATATAATAACAATTAATGATAATTAATTTTATCTAAGGGCGCCTTTCAAAGCACCCAAGGTCACCTTACAGGGCATAGTTAAGGTTACAGTGAAGAGGTTTCATTATTTCTAGACTGGAATGACATGGTTTTTTTCAAATCTTAGTACATACATCTTCAACTGCTTATCCGAAATCGGGTCGCGGGGGCAGCAGCTTGAGCAGGGAACCCCAAACTTCTCTTTCCTAAGAACTTTACTAAGATTTGAAAAAAAAACATTGAAATTTTTTTTTTTTTTTTTCAAATCTTAGTAAAGTTCTAAAATAATTTACAATACAAAAGAAATCTTAAATTGCAGATATTTAACATATTGCAATTTTTTTCAATATTAAACCTGCAGTGTGTAGAATGTTGGGTTTTATTTCCTAGCAGATTTTGTAGAAAGTAATTATAATATCCATAAGTACATTTAATTTAGTGCATAATAGCTGAAAAAAATGTTTTTAATTCTTTATTTTTTCCCTTCGAAAGGGTCTCATATATGTCCATATTTCTGCATATTTTGGACCAAGGCCTAGTGTCGCCATCTTGAAAGTGTCATAGTTGGAATGTCATCAGGTGCATTGTTTGAAATTTAGAATTGTTCTTGTCCTTGAAGGCCACTGTAGCTTCTGTTATTATTCTAAAGGGTTGGGGTTACCCAGGGAGTGTTGCATTCTAGAACTTTGTAGAACTTTCTTGATGATGTCATATTACACACTGTACCTTTAACACCAGCATATACTGTATGTGTTCCTTCACAACAGAGTCATTTAATTCAGCTTCTATCTCAAAAAACAAGTAAAAGGGTTCAGTTACACTTTAAGGTTACAGTGAAGAGGTTTCATTATTTCTAGACTGGAATGACATGGTTATTCTTAAGTATAAATAAGGTCCTTCTATGAAGTGAACTGTGTTTCAAAGTCATACATGCTATTGTTGTTGAATGTGTATGTAGGCCTATTCATTTTGCATGATATTGTTTTTGTTACAATCATGCCAATAAAGCAAATTGAATTGAATTGAATTAATCAGTCTGTCACGACTAATGTCACTAACTATTTTCATTTTTTTCTTTGTCCTTTCCGTTTAGTTGCGCTCCCGATGAAAGGAGAAATGATTCAAATGAATCTTACAAACCTGAGGAACCGCCCTCTGAGCAGAGACTGCAAAACCTCCATGCACCAGTGGGTCCTCAGCCTGTATCACAACCTAGTGACGGGTTCCAGGGACTTCCCTTACATTCCATACAAAGGATTCCTCCGCCGAATCCGCACGGCTACACCCTTTGCCCATGCCAAGCGGGGACAGAGGGAGAACGTCAAGCCATCATCTCCTGTTATATTTGCACCGGCTGGTATGACGGTGCCTACTGCGAGCTCTGACGCTTCTCCTCCTGCAAGCATTCTCACTCCAGTTCTCCCAGAGAGGCCGAGCTGAGACTCCTGAGGGCTGACAACAGAAACGTTGTGCGCAACATTGACTTCAATGGCACATCCTTCACCAGAGTCATCTCCACCGTGTACCACTCTGAAAGCACCGAGCTGGCCAACCGCTGGAGAGTGACCGACTACAGTGCAAACGGCCAGGTCCGCATGTCGGTCCTGTGTCAGTTTTTAAAGAAGTCTGCCACGTGCGCCATGGGTTCCAAACAGGAGAAGAGGAAGAATACAGAGGAAGAGAGCAGCAGCGAAGAAGAGAGCGATAGCCAGGAAGAGAGCAACAGCCAGTCTTCACCAAAGAAACGGATGAGAATGTGAACGGTTGTTTGCTCTATAGTGCAGCTTTTGGACAGTCTCTTATGCATCTGCCAGTCAAACAAGCTGGATTATTGTGACCCTCTGGGACTCACCAAGGGTTAGTCTGCCCAATCCGCACGGCCACACCATTTGCTCATGCCAAGCGGGGCCGGAGGGAGAATGTCAAGCCATCTCCTGTTATATTTTCACCGGCTGGTATGACGGTGCCTACTGCCAGCTGTCATGCTCCTTCTCCTCAAAGCCGAGAGGGCCGGGCTGGGACTCCTGAGGGCTGACAACAGAAACTTTGTGCGCAACATTGAATTCAATGGCACATCCCTCACAAGAGTCATCTCCACCATGTACCACTCTGTGTGTGTGTGTGTGGGTATGTGGTGTGTGTGTGTGGGTGGGTGTGTGTGTGTGTGTGTGTGTGTGTGTGTGTGTGTGTGTGTGTGTGTGTGTGTGTATCTGTGAGGGAATGTGTTTGTGTGTGTGAAAGCACAGAGCTGGCTAACCACTGGAGAGTGACCGACTACAGTGCAAACAGCCAGGTTTGAAAGCCGGTACCTGTGTCGGTTACTCCCAAACAGGAGAAGAGGAAGAATACAGAGGAAGAGAACAACAGCCAGTCTTCACCAAAGAAATGGATGAGACTGTGAACGGTTGTTTGCTCTGTAGTGCAGCTATTGGACAGTCTCTTATGCATCTGCCAATCAAACAAGCTGGATTATTGTGACCCCCTGGGAGCTGATCTTTGCGTCTGGCTGGACCATGCTGCCTCATATGAAGAATATGTATTTGTACATTTGTATGTATACAAGTATTTTATTTCATCATGGTTATGGTACACAGGCCAGTGTTTTTGCTGCACTTTGCCCCTTTATCTGTTGATGCTGGCCTGTGTGTCTGACATGGTGGAAAATGAGGAACTGTAACTTGAATGAATGGGATTCATCGCTGGCATCGCAAGCTTCAAGAAGCCCAGAACACTCCCCATCCACAAAAAGACAAGGCAGGAAAAGTATGAGACCACTCCTGCGCTTCTCTAGCAGCTGACCAGACCAGCCAGCAGTGGACATAGAGAGGGAAAGGCTTGCTTGGGTGTATGAAGGATGGGATGCCGATGGGATTCTTTCAAAGGCAGGTGGACTTTGCTTTGAAACGTCACGTGTTCAACGCATTGGTAAGTATAGTCCTTTGTGTGCATTACTCAAACTAAAGATTTCAGTGTGTAGCAATGAGTAGTAATGATATGAACTGGTAATGAGCTAGAGTAATGTTAATATGACTGTCAAAAATATGTGAGTAGAATTGAATTCTTTAAGAAATTTTCAGACAAATTATCACCACTTTTGCTTAACATGTTTAATGAGTCATTGGCCCAAGGAACCCTACCTCAAACTCTTACTATGGCATCAGTTACTCTGCTGTTAAAACCTGGGAAGGACGCAGATGCATGTGGATCTTATCGACCGATATCTCTTCTAAATGCAGATTATAAAATATTGGCGAAGGCCTTGGCTATGCGGCTGGAAACAGTTATACACCAGATCATCTCCGATGATCAAACTGGTTTTATTAGCAATCGCCACTCATTCAGCAATATCCGCCGCCTGCTAAATGTTATTTATTCACCTGCATCTGAAGAGGTTCCAGAGATGGTTATCTCCTTAGATGCGGAGAAAGCATTTGATAGGGTGGAATGGCCATATTTGTTTAGGGTCTTGGAGAACTTTGGTTTTGGTCACCAATTTGTGTCATGGGTTAAACTTTTGTATTCTTCTCCCAAAGCTTCAGTCATTACAAATAGATTAAATTCAGAATATTTTAATTTACATAGAGGTACCCGCCAAGGCTGCCCTTTAAGCCCGTTACTTTTTGCTTTGGCGATTGAACCGTTGTCAATTGCTCTTAAAACCTCACCAAACATTAGTGGTATTCTTAGATGGGGCACTGAGCATAAAGCTTCTCTTTATGCTGATGATTTATTGGTTTATATTTCCGATCCAGCTAAATCTGCCCCGGCATTAATAGAAATTCTTAGACAATTTGGGCCATTTTCCGGATATAAATTGAATTTTGCAAAAAGTGAATGTTTCCCTTTAAACAATTTGGCTACTGAAACCCCAGAAATGCAACTGCCATTTCATAAATGCAATTCTGAATTTAAATACCTGGGTATTTATATCACTCGGAAATATGAACATTTGTATGATAGGAACTTTTCTCCATTACTGATTAAGATTAAGGAAGACTTTGACAGATGGAAAACGATATATTTCTCACTAGCAGGCAGGGTTAACGCTATTAAGATGAACATTCTACCACGCTTTTTGTATTTGTTCCAGTGTCTGCCACTCTTCTTGCCTAAACTCTTTTTTACTACTTTAGATAAGCTCATTACAGGCTTTTTGTGGGGCAATAAACTACCGAGGATAAATAAAGTGATGTTGCAAAGACATCGCACTGAAGGAGGTCTCTCTCTTCCCAATTTTAGATTTTACTACTGGGCTGCAAATATACAGAAAATAATGCACTGGATTAAATTCCCTCAAATTAACTGGTGTCTAAATGAAGCCAATTCGTGCCCCTCTTGCTCCCTTGTATCGTTGGTGACCTCTAGTCTCCCCTTTCCCCAAGACAATACTCATCCAGCCCTATAGTAATTACAACATTGAAAATCTTATCCCAGTTCCGCAAAAGATTTAACCTCTCAGCTGCGTCTAGTCTAACTCCTGTTCATAATAGTCACCTCTTTCTTCCCTCTAGACTGGATCATGCATTCAATTTATGGCTTAAAAACGCATTACTAACATTGGTCAATTATATATAGGTGGGGTTTTTGGAAGCTCCGGAGATGTATTTGTGAAATATAATATCCCTCGAAACCATCTGTTCCGTTATTTCCAGGTACGGCAATTTGCCAAATCTCTAAACCCTAGTTTTCCTAACTTACCCCTGGAATCATTATATGAAACAATCTTGGATTCACCACCAAAGCTTAAAGGTTGTATATCCAGAATATATCAGATTATTAACTCAGCTGCTGAGACTAATATTGTCAAGATTAATGGAGATTGGGAAAAAGAGTTGGGAGTGAGTTTATCGGAATCATTTTGGAATCAAACTTTGATCAGAGTGAATAAGAGTTCATCATGCTCACGCTTAAGCATAATACAGTTTAAAGTACTGCATCGCTTACACTACTGTAATTCCAAACTCTCAAAGATTTACCCAAATGTACAAGATAGCTGCAATCGATGTCATAATTCACCTGCAGATCTTACGCACATGTTTTGGTCCTGCCCACAACTGGTAGACTACTGGAATGGCATATTTAAATTCCTTTCCAAATCCTTGAACCTAAACCTTCAACCCAATGCCTCTATGTGTATATTTGGTACAGACTCTGATAAAGATCCAAACTTAAACAATAAACATAAAAATGCTATTGCTTTCTCAACCCTCCTAGCGCATAGGAGAATTCTGATGGACTGGAAATCACCCCGATCCCCAAGTTGTACTGTGTGGGTGAAGGATCTTATGTTCTTTTTAAAATTAGAAAAAATTAAGTTTTCGCTTCGGGGTCAACCTGACAAATTTGGTTCTACTTGGGGCCCAATTATACAACACTTCGACAAATTGGAAAATCTCTCGGCAGACTTGTAGCTCAGGACCTTCCCCATCTAGCCTTCCGTCCTTTTTAATTTACTATAATAATCACTGTTATTATTTTTTTATTTTTTTTATTTTGTTTTGACTTTATTCTTAAGTTATCTTTTATTATTATTTATTAACTGACATGTCCTCCTGCACTCTATTGTTTTTTTTTGTTTTGTTTGTACTCTGTCACTATTTGCCATCTGGGGTAGTGTGTATGTTCGCCATGGGGGAGGGGGGAGGGGGGTTGGGGTGTAAAAAACAAAAATTTCATTCATTTGTATTCTGCAAGTGTTACATGCACATTGTGTGATATACATTGTATTGTTATACTTTTTCATTGAGAATAAAAAACACTGCTAAAAAAAAAAAAAAAAATATAGTGAGTAGCTTCTGATGTTTGGTAACTGAACTGCATTACAGCATAAAAACAAAGTGTTGACCAATACTTCCTTATCTGCTATTTGTTTTTAACAGAACAGAGATGAGATGGAGAATAGACAAGACGAGGGGAGACTTCATACAGGACCATCTCTCTCATCTCAAATTATAACTTTACATTTATTTTTCATGTTATCACAATTCCCAGGATAATTGTTTTTCTTCTGAAGTTATAAACTGTTATTCAACCATATTAGCTTTTTGTCTTTTTGAAAAAGAAGATGACAGAATTTAATTCACAGATCGACAACATAGCTGGCTGCAGAAGCCGTTTGGTAACTGCATATTTCCTTTGTCTGTCATCAGGAAAGAAATCGACATGCGGAAGCAGCAAGGAAAAGACCAGATGAGACCAGAGATGTGGAGACTGGACAGCGTGCACTGTCAACCTTCTTATTTAAAAGATAAATATACATTCAATTCCATAATGTTTCATCCAAACTTCCAAATGTAAATAACTTTTTCGGTTGCTGTTGTTGATTAACACTTTTCTCCCCTTTAAAGCCATTTTTCTTTCAGAAAGAGGAAAGAAAACTACATGCGGAGGAAAAAGACAAAGACCAGCCGAGACAAGCAGTGAAGAGAGGACAAAGCATGCAATGAGAACCCTCTTAACTAAAAAGATAAATATTAACATTGAGTATTAATATCAGAGTTTCAATGAAGATATAAAAGTTCCTCTGTTGACCCCATTTTGATGAAGTTATTAACGGTTATTCCCCCTTTCTGTCATTTGTCCTTTAGAAAGAGGAGAGCCTAGAATAGTGGAGTGCAGAAGGATACAGCATGCATTATGGAGCCTTGTTTAAAAGATAATTATATACATATATATTGATCATGTTATGTTCAGAATTCCTATATTGATGAATATTCCATTTGTCAGATATGCTGAGGTTATTAACTTTTTTTGCCCCTCCTTTATCTTTCTGCAGCAGGACCATCAAGGCAGTTTACTGTCCTGAAGATGATACATTGACCAGCTACATTTGTGATAAGAGCTAGTTACATTGTGTCTAGTATGCCATTACTTCTCAAGGCAGTTCCGCCATTTATGGAGCAGAATTATCGTTTGGATCTTCGTTTAAATTTGATCGATCTGCAGCTACACTCAACAAAAATATAAACGCAACACTTTTGTTTTTGCTCCCATTTTTCATGAGATGGACTTAAAGATCTAAAATTCATTCCAGATACACAATTGTACCATTTCTCTCAAACATTGTTCACAAATCTGTCTAAATGTGTGATAGTGAGCACTTCTGCTTTGCTGAGATAATCCATCCCACCTCACAGGTGTGCCACATCAAGATGCTGATTTGACATCATGATTAGTGCACAGGTTTGCCTTAGACTGTCCACAATAAAAGGCCACCCTGAAATGTGCAGTTTTGTCTCACAGCAAAATGCCACAGATGCCACAAGCATTGAGGGAGCGTGCAATTGGCATGCTGACAGCAGGAATGTCAACCAGATCTGTTGCTCGTGCATTGAATGTTCATTTCTCCACCATAAGCCGTCTCCAGCAACTTCGCACAGCCATTGAAGAGGAGTGGACCAACATTCCACAGGCCACAATTGACAATCTGATAAACTCTATGCGAAGAAGATGTTTTGCACTGCATGAGGCAAATGGTGGTCACACCAGATACTGACTGGTTCTGAGTCCCCAGACCCCCAATAAAGCAAAAAAATGCACATTTCAGAGTGGCCTTTTATTGTGGACAGTCTAAGGCACACCTGTGCACTAATCATGATGTCAGATCAGCATCTTGATGTGGCACACCTGTGAGGTGGGATGGATTATCTCAGCAAAGCAGAAGTGCTCACTATCACACATTTAGACAGATTTGTGAACAATGTTTGAGAGAAATGGTACAATTGTGTATCTGGAATGAATTTTAGATCTTTAAGTCCATCTCATGAAAAATGGGAGCAAAAACAAAAGTGTTGCGTTTATATTTTTGTTGAGTGTATTTTAAAAACCCTCGATATTGGATGAAGGGTAGGATGTACTTTGTTAGCAGAGGTTCAGCAGACATAATACATGATTAATAAAATATCAAAACTAGGCACCCCAGATGTGGACTTTAATTTACAGTTGTCAGGTAACACATAGAAAACATTATATAGATGAGTTTGTTACTAACTCATCCCATGGTTTGTTCTACCCCTCTCGCCATTTCCCTTCCTGCAGGCTCTGCCCTTGTTCAACCTTGTTCCTCTTCAGCTCCCTGCATGTTCCAACTGCCCCCTCACCTTCTTTTCATTTACTAATCAGCCACAGACACTTTTGTAAACTGTAAAAAGTGTCACACTAAAAGACACTGAGAATTGGTACGGAATTGGGATTGCAGAAAAGATTTGATGAATGCAAAAAATGACAACAGCCAGCATGCCTTGGGACCTCATCTCCTTCTGAGATGTTTTCTGTACTTCCTGATCAAACAGGGAACTCTCCACCCAAACGTGTCCAAGCAATTACACATTTAAATATCACAATTTGGTGTCACACCATATGACATTGATTTCTCGGGACAAAATCTATTTAATCATTGCTCATTCAAAATATTGTATCTAGACTTTGAAAAGAATTAACTCCCAAATTGTCATCTGTAAGATCATTCTGTACTTTTTTGAGAAGATTTGCATTTGTTTTTCTTTTGTTCAAGTTTAAAATGTGTGAAATGTGGTTGGTACAGTCACACCATATGAGCTTCTTATAGTTTGGTTGAAAACTGTGAAAATGTGAGTGATGTATAACATTAATGTTCAGTGTGTCTACGTAAAGCAACATGGTCTGAACCACATAAGAACATTTTTTTGACAAATCATTTTTTTTAAATATATGTTCGATGCTTGGACACAAAAAAAGCCACGTTACGTCATCCACCCGTTTTTATTACAATTTCTTCCTTTCATTATCACTGTCAGCATTGGAAAGTATTCTGATTGTATTCTTCAGTATATTTTGTACTATATTTGAGAGGCAAATGTTTTACTTTTGACTTGGCTTTGTTATACTGAAAACTGTAGTAACTAGTTACTCTGCAGATTAGAAATGTGCATACATTGTTATATGAAACTATCCAGCAGTACATACAACTGTTCAGCTATATCTTTAAATACTCCAACAATACAATGCTGCTCACATGTGAATGAATCAGTAAACATAATCCAATATAGCCTATTAAATTATTATTATATTAATTATTGAATATATTTAATATGCCACTTGTGAAGGGGCCATTTTGTTTAGTTAGAGTTATTTTACTTTAAACATTTTCAGTAGTAGCCTAATTGATATTTTAAACTTGGAACAATTTTACATGGAGGAATTGAATGTAGTACTTTATCATTAAGGTAGGCTATGGCTAACTCCTGTAAGTGATGTAGCTTACCAGGGGTTCCACGACGTAGGGGCTGCTCAGGTACTGCTGCATTTTGTCAGATCTTGCACTAGCAGATGTGAACCACCAGATGGCAGCACTAGATTTACATTAATAACATACTCTTACGTTTAGATATGTCTCTCCTTCATCATTGCCTAACAGGAGATTGTCTTTCTGCTGATGCTTTTTGGTCTTGTTTTGCATCTTTAGTTGCATATTTCCTAAAAAAAAGTGTTTGATCAGTATTGTCACATAATGCAAGATAATCTAGTCTGTAAAATTAAGCCTTTAATTGAGTATTTAAGTAGAGGACTTAATTGTCGACTCGACACATACTTTAAAGCTCCTGTATCCATCTTTTAAATATGATTTGAATGTTTTATCCCAGAGACTCTTCAGCTTTGTCCATTTGATTAGCCTCTTTTAGCTTATATTGATTTTACAAATTGAAAATAGACTGCATATTTGTGAGCAGTGCTGTGTCGGTCAATTCGTTTTGAAATCCATCTGCCCCCAAGTGGACACAAATCGATTAATGCAGCTTTAATGCTTAAAGGTGGAGTCAGCAATCCTGGAGAATGTTTGTTGTCAAAATCCTTTTTTGGTCAAAATCAGTGAATATCTCCTAACGATCCACCTGCCCGTAGGCTACTCCCTTGTGCTTTAAAAAAAAAGTCTGGTGTTTATACACATCATAGACTCTGTGAACAGGCATGTTGCTGGCTATTGTGGGACCCCTTTTGTTTACATAGGCTACCCTTTGTTTACATAGCCCATGCCAGTTTACAGATAGGCATAATTTATTTCGCAGGTAGCGAATCCTGAGGAGATCCAGAATCAATTACTCCACTTTCAAGCTTTTGTGTAGGCCTATTCAACCCAGGTGCAGTGTAACTATTAATATAGGCTATAGCCTAATACAGCCTACTGTAATAATTTGATTGTTTATTTTGTGACACTAGAATTGAAGGGTGAGTTTAGCCTGGTAGATACATAAAGCGAGAGGAGAGAGAGAAGAGAGAGAGAGAGCGAAGAGAGAGAGAGAAGAGAGAGAGAGAGAGATGAGCTAGGCTGTCACTGGTCGGTGCGGTGTGTGTGTGTGCGCGCGCAACGCAATCTCAGCTCGGCTCAGGCAGCAGACGGCGGCCCGCGCCTCCGGTCCTATCTACCGGTCCCTTCCTTTCATTTTCATTCTCCCTCTTTTTGCCTATTCGTTTCTTTTCCCTTAGTGGGCTCAGGGGGAGATAAACATGTCCGCTAGACCGGGATTCTACCGGCAGGAGCTGAACAAGACTGTGTGGGAGGTTCCCGAGCGGTACCAGAACCTGACGCCGGTGGGCTCCGGAGCGTACGGCTCTGTGTGGTGAGTGTCTGTTAGTGTTTGTGTGTGTGCAGGGCGGGTGGAGGGGCGAGGCTGCACGACCACAACATCTACCGTATGGTGGTCATGATGCACCAGCATAGTGATGCGTTCATGTCGGGCTGTGGCAGGAGAAAGAGGCAGCTCGTAGGGGGAATGACTGTTTGGCTTTTTATTGGTGTCATTGTTTTTGATACAGACTTGTGATGAGGCTATCTCCCTATATCGCTTTTGCAGCTTCGGGATCGATATTTCTGGTGAACATCATTTAAAGAGGCTATTGTTGTTATTTCCAATTTGCAGTTTTAAAGATTTATTTGTGTGAACTATAAGCCAAATGCTATAGCTTTAGAAAGAAAACAGCAGGTCTGCATGACTTGTTTCATCCCCAAAGCTCAGTGTCTGCTGTTCAGTGCTGTTCAAGGGAAGTAAAGAATCAGACAGCATCAGCACAGGAATGTCCAAATATACTCCCCCACCCCCTACACACACATAGGCTTAGTCTACATGCAGGAGCTGGTGTAGGCTAGTGAGTTTAAAACCACATCTGGAAAGGAAAAACCTGGACCATGGTAATCCCAATGGATAAGACAATGCAAGTCATTTAGCATGTTCCTATAGGCTTCACACCTTCTCACACCTCTACTCTCATGCCCCCTCTGTGTAGATGCAGGCTTTTCTAATCTCGCACCCTGCCATCACTTTCCCTTTGGACCCATCAGTATCAGCTGGTGGGGACCAGTCACTATACTGATTATGGGTCAAAGTGAGAACCACTTCCCAACAGTCAATATTAATTAAGCTGTAATAGCTAGATAGTCTGATGGGTTACCTATAGTAAAGTGGACACATTGTCTTGTTTACTGCTACTAATCGTAATGGGCTATTCACATTGTTAATACCTGAATGAGATGTTTAAGCTTTTCTATGCAACCTTGGATGTTGGCAGCTCCATGGTGCCAGACAGTGTGGCGTTAAATACTGTTAAGCCTGAAGTAGTCTGAACATCTTCCACCGAGAAGTGATCCATTCTGGCAGCCTCGACCAAACACTGAATTATGGAGAGACACATTCCAAATATTTGAGCTCTGCAGCTTCAGTAGCTGTAAAAGGAAGAATATTTATCCTATCACCTGCACAAGAAAATGTAAGCCTTTGTCTACACTCCCTGACTCCAGCATATGCCCATTGATACTTCCCAGACTACAATGACAAACAATCCAAAATGTGTTGGGCCAGCTTTGCTACACAGTATGTTCCCCCAATCTTCCAAAGTCCTGGCAAATTCGGCGTTTAACCAAAAAGATGAGACAGGCAGAAAGATTAAATGAGTCTTGATGGAGCACTAATCTCTGTGGTGTTGAGGAGCCAGTCTGGAATAACCTGTTTTGATGACTGTTTGGGCTTTTCTCTGTGTAGGCGAAGAAGTAGCCTATCCCTCACTGACACTTATCATAATTTGGGCTCCTAAACTGAATTCAATTCACAGCATATTTCTTCCAACTTTTTTTGTCCTAGAATTGTACGAGAGTTGTTTATGTTTTGGGACAGGATCACTTAACGTTAACCTATTGGATTATTTCCTGGGATGTGATCATTCCCTGTGTTCCAAATTGCATACTGTTTATTTTTTTTTATTTTACATACTACAGCTGACCATAACAATAATTTAGTTAGCATGCAGTTGGGACATACTTTTTATTGTTTATTTCATCATAACATTGCGCCTTGATCTTGCCTCTTGCTTGAATAGTATAAGCATAAAATGTAGCTGGATCATGACTTTGCTTTCAGCAGCTTCATCCAACCTGAGGATGCACAACAAGTGCAATTTTTGGAGAATGAAACAGCCCCAGTTAAGGTTTTATTTCCCATTTTGGACAGCCATGCTCCTAGTGCAGTGTTATCAAAGCAACCGTTCAATGTGCACACGAAGCTTGTCTTTGTTAATTGAAAAAAAATTTCCCCAAGCAATGTGGCATTTGTTCAATTTGCATTTCCAAAGATTCGGTCATTTGTGAAAACAAGGAAAGCTCATTTTCAAAGGCAGCGTTCAGATCTTTGTGAGAGAATTCTCATGTCCATCTAGCACTCTGAATAGTGCTTTACAAAAACTCTCTGATTTCACAACAGGATTATGAAATGGACAGTTTCTTCCTGGGTGGGAGTTCACTTTATATTCGGTTTATTTTTAGCCTAGTAAAGTTCAAGTCTGAAGTTTTACGGCTACCAATTAGAGTGGCGGAAGCCGTTAGCTTAAAATTTTAACCGTATATACTTTATATTGCTTTTAACTATTTAAACCATGTATCCATTTAGCTAGCTAAATGTTTCCATAGTTAAACCATTACTTTTAGCTTACTTTTAGCATACTTACTTTACTGTGGATCCATTACATTTAGCTATCTCCATCATTTATTCATTACAACTAGCAAATATTTAAACTGTGTATCCATTAGTTTTTGTTTTTTTAATCTTAGTCTTAACGTTTTATTTAAAGTGGTGGCCAAAGACTAGGGGAATTAGCAGATGTTCTATGAATTGCATATTCCGAGGTGCTTTACTTTTCAAGGCATCGTATGAACAGTGAATGATAACACTGGTGAAATACTTCCACTTTACTCAAAGTCTTCCTTAAATGATACGAACACGGACAGAGAACATTCCTCCACACACAACCACCCCAGCATTGCCCTTTATTGTTGATGTGTTGAACTCCAGCCATTGTCAGTGACTTTCTCATGGCTATAGGCTTGACTAGCAAGCGGCTGGGGGTTGGGGCTTTCTGAGTACGACATATGTATGTGTGTGTTTGTCTTGATGGGGGGTTGGGGGGGTTACGATAGTCCGTCTTTGAGATGCACAGTAAGTAAGACAGCTCTCAAAATGGTGTCTTGTTCTCTCAGTTACCCCTCTTCAGACTGCAGACATGAGGTCAAGGATCCAACAAGATCATATCATCCATTATATCTAGAGCTGAAGAATTCATCCCCCCATCTCCCATAGGATAGCTGGGAGCGAAAGCCACAGAAATAGAGCGTGGAAAGAGAATTGTACATAAGGTACAAGGGGGTTTATTTGACGAAAGATTTTAGAGCTGGGGGAAGCACAGACACTAGAGTGAAGAAGCAAAGATACAAAGCGGATTGAAAAGTTTATCATGCGATGCCTCTTGGATGGTCATAAGTCATGGGACGAAAAAGTTTGGAGGACTGAACACTGTCCCATTGCATCAGCAGCCTAATCCACATGCATTGTCTTCTCAGCTCTGTGATCCCATTGAATATTCTCTTTCCACTCTTCTGTTTTTTGGGACAAAAATTTTTGGGGCCAATTCTGGAACAGTTGAGACTGAACATCAAGACAGAATATATGCACTAAGCTGATGAAGGCTGCTTTCAGATCTCATGTCAGCATGTGTAACATCTGTTCAGTCAACCACAACTTTGGCATGAAGCCTATATCCTTCAAATAACTATATGAATAAAACATGGTCGCTTCATTTACTCCTGTCAAAAAGATGTCTCTCAGCTTGTCTGATTGTTGATCTAAAATATGATGCCTTATGATATGATTGTCATTTTTACATATCTTTTTTTGTATGAATTATAGTTTCTGATAGTCATATTTAGCTTAGTTTTACCAGAGCACTGCTAGCTACCTATTCTCCTATTTGCAGTCTGAATGATTCGCCCATTCTAACATGTAAAATGTCTGCTGGCTGCAGCGTCATATTTAGGGTACAG
Organism: Ammodytes dubius; assembly: GCA_026122265.1. Classification (NCBI taxonomy): domain Eukaryota; kingdom Metazoa; phylum Chordata; class Actinopteri; order Uranoscopiformes; family Ammodytidae; genus Ammodytes; species Ammodytes dubius. The sequence goes on from CM047526.1 coordinate 3,499,177, forward strand.
AGACAAATTAACAGATCTACTCATCTAACTCTTTAGTAAGTAATCATGTTATCATATTTCCCAAAATGTCAAAGTATGACATTAAAATGCATAAATATGGGCCATAGATTAATAAGACACATTACAATTACCTCTGCCCCCCCCATTTCAAATACTATGCAAATCATATAGGTCATCAGAATGATTAGCATGAAGTGATAAGATCAGAAGATATAAAAACCTTGTTTGATAAACACTTCATCGTGTACTTCCATCATCTCACATAGGATATTAGCTTCCCCTTCCCCCTCTTCCTTGTTGAAACCGGAGGTGCATTAAGTACAATATAAAAAAAAAAAACTGAGACAAAAAATGAGGAGAGAAATGGATGCCTTGGCTGGGCTGTGTGTGCTGACAGCAGTGCAGTCAGAGAACCATGTATGGAAGATGGCAGGGAGGAAGGTATGTTGTGTGTGTGTGTGTGTGTGTGTGTGTGTGTGTGTGTGTGTGTGTGTGTGTGTGTGTGTGTGTGTTGTGTGTGTTGTGTGTGTGTGTGTGTGTGTGTGTGTGTGTGTGTGTGTGTGTGTGTGTGTGGTGTGTGTGTGTGTGTGTGTGTGTGTGTGTGTGTGTGTGTGTGTGTGTGTGTGTGGGTGGTGGTGGTGGCCTGGTTCATGTCAGATATGGAGGAGAGACTGGCTGCTGTCCTGGATTGAGCCCGGCCAGCAGGGACATCCGGACCGGCAGCAGGTGATTATGACAAGACAGAGAGAGAGACACATGGATGCACTCAACCCAGCAAGAGTGTGTGTATAGTCTGCTCATGCGTGTAAGCATTGTAGGTCACCATGAAATGATATGAGCAATATTTACAGTGAGTTTCATGCTGTGGATAAAAAAACAAAACAGGACACACGCATCATTTGGTGGGCACTGACAATATACTGTACCATATGGGATGTGTGTGTGTGCTGGACTGAATTTTAGCAGTTAATTTTTCATTTTTATGAAGGAAATTCCAGAAATTACACAGGACCCCCTCACTTTATTGTTTGGAGACATTTGAAAAAGTACACATTGTATCTATGAGAAAGGGCCAGAGTAAAATACAGTCAGGAACTGTTTTAGTAAAATGATTCGATAATACCAAGATTGCTTTTCTGGACCTGCGCAGTTTGACGAAATATGCTGTAGCCTAAATAAGAGAATTGCTTCTCATCTAACTCTCACATAGAAAGCAAATAAGTGTGTGTGTGTGTGTGTGTGTGTGTGTGTGTGTGTGTGTGTGTGTGTGTGTGTGTGTGTGTGGTGTGTGTGTGTGTGATTCCATCCTCAAAATGTCCAGTTTGCATGTATATCTTTGGCTCTTGGAGGATTGGATTGGTCACTGTAATGGATTGTTAGAATCGTTTTTTTGCAGATTTTTATTGTTTGTAAACTTCCTTCACAGTAGCTCGATAACTCACTCTCGAGCTTTCTTACAGCAGCACTGTCACTGTGAGAGAGAATATTCAGTCTTGAGGATAGTAAATATCATTATTAATTATTAATATTACACTTATTGCCTGTCTTATGTGTCTGTCTGTCTGTCAGACAATAGCTCAGCCTTGTCTCCTGTTAGAAGACACTGTGTGAGGCCAGCTGTATGGATGAAGTCTCTTCTCACTAGACTCCTAGTGTTGTTATGGTTCCATATGTTCAGCTCAGACCCAAACATTGGTACGCTTTGTGCCCAAGTCTGGAGCCGTTTAGAGACAGCACAAAGTTAAAACACTGCACGCAGGAAGCATAGATCACAACTGAATTGCAATACACTTATGCTGCTGTCCTCCTGTTATATATATTACTTTAGAATTCATCTTAGTTTCCTTGAGATCTCCCTTCACCTGAGCTGACCTGCTATGAACACTGAAAACTTCCATCAAGCACTATTCAGGGAGAAATCCATTGCTGGAGAGTCAGCTATTGCACCCACAATGTGTAATAATAACACTATTTGGCAACTACACAAGTTAGGTTTTAAAGTAGGCCTAAGTACGTTTATTGAGTAATATTTTTTTTTCTCACAGTAAAAAGAAAACCTTACTATATTGCATTTAGAATATTGTGTCACTGTCTCGGCCCTTATCTTAAAACTGACAGCGGAGTACCGCAGGTCACTTATTGAGCTGTCAATCAAGGTATTCTGCAGGAAATAAAAAGTGATAAGGCAATGCTGTGCTTTCAACAACCCAAAGAAATGTATTCCCCAAATTCACAGCACACATTTCAGAATAACCTGCTCTTTAAGAAAGAGAGGGATTTCCCCTTTCAGTGATCAGAAATGAGTCAGATAAACTAAATGCACATTAGACATAATTAAGAATTTAATACAAGTACAGTACTATCAGCCAGTTCTACATGCAAATCTCCACTTTTTCTCAGTGTAAAATGTCCACTTTCCTTTTCAGTGTTCCACTTCTTGCTTCTTGCTCTGTTTCATCAGTGCAGTTTCGTCTAGATTTCTCAATTCTCCCCCGTGTTTCCTTCCTGTTTGCCTGTTTCGATGGTTGCATTAGTATTATGACTGAGACTGTCGTAAAAAGCTGGCAGGACTGTAGAAGGCAAATTGCATCTCGAAGGCAGCGGCGTCAGCTGCAACGTGCATGGTTTATTATTGGATATGTGGAAAAATGACATTTACAATTCAAAAGAGGAAGATGAAATTAAACCAAAGGCACTTTGTGATATACGCCACATCCCCACTTCTCTCGTGCCACACCACAACCTCTTTGTCTCTCTCTGCATTAGTCAGTCTGCTCTCTCTCTCTTTTCTCTCTCTCTCTCTCTCTCTCTCTCTCTCTCTCTCTCTCTCTCCTCTCTCCCCTCTCTCTCCTCTCTCTCCCACTCTCAATCATCCATCACTAATATATAGACAGACTCTCACTATCAACCGCTGCTATCAGGCTTTGAGATGAGTTTGCAATGTTGGGAAGACTTGGGGGAGGGGACAACTAGCCTCAATCCGTCCAAAAGTAACACCACTTAATCCCACTCATTGATGCATTATATCTTGTTTTGAAAAGTGTCTTAAAAAAGTGCAGTGTAAAAAATGAACGCTGAAGGAAAGAAATCTGGTGCTAATACTACAAGCCTAGGCTCTGTAAACTGGTATTTTCAAACAAAAACGACATGTTAACAAAGAGAGCAACCATGGCTAGTAACACGGCCCTTTTACAGAGCCTAGGCTTTGTATTACCACTGATTTTGACAACACTCGTTCTCCAGACTCCACCCTTTAAACAACAGTGTATGGATATAGTGAACAGTAATAGGTTAGTCCCAAGTACTCTACAATCAGACACGTGTTTCATTCTTGTCTCTGTCTGTGTTCTCTCTCTGCAGCTCTGCGTATGATGTGGTCCTCCGGCAGAAGGTTGCAGTGAAGAAACTGTCCAGGCCTTTCCAGTCTCTGATCCACAGCCGCCGCTCCTACCGGGAACTCAGGCTGCTCAAGCACATGAAACACGAGAATGTGAGTGTGCTAGCGTGCTCTCTCCTCGTAAACACACACACACACACACACACACACACACACACACACACACACACACACACACACACACACACACACACACACACACACACACACACACACACACACACACACACACACACACACAGAGAGACAGCAGACAGACAACAGTGCCCTGCATGTTATTGTTATTCCTGCTCCGTTATTGATTGTCTGTCTCTCTCTCTCTCTCTCTCCCCCCTGTAGGTAATAGGGCTGCTGGATGTCTTCACACCTGCTGCCACATTAGAGGACTTCAATGAACTGTAAATCCCTTTTTGAAACCCCCCCCACACTTGATGTTTTACGACAAGCTATCCTATATACACAGCTGCCCGCTTTTCACCCAGAACATGCAAAAAAGATTGTGTGATTAGAAGGGCAGGGGGGGTGTGTGTTGGGGGAGGCGGCCCTAGGGGATAACAGGCTGGTAGAAAGATGTCTGACGGTTGCCATGGCAGCAGCTCTATGTTCTTGTCTTGATGACCCCCCCCCCCCCCCCCCCCCCCCCCCCCACACACACACACACACACACACACACAATTGTCTTTCACTCATACACTCTCTGTCCCTTTTCTCCCCCAGCTACTTGGTGACAAACCTAATGGGTGCGGACCTCAACAACATTGTCAAATTTCAGCGGCTGTCAGACGAGCATGTGCAGTTCTTAATCTACCAGCTCCTGCGCGGCCTCAAGGTAATCAGCGGCATAATGATACACACCTGCTGTATGGTGCGCCCAACACAGCAGCAGCATGCATAATACATGTGGCTAGCATACATATGTTCTAACCAGTGATTCCCCCAACCGTCGCTGTTGTTTGATGTAGTAGGCTATACCCCCACTGAGTGAAGATATCACATGATCTTAAGGACTGTCAGCCTTCATGTAATTTATTCATATTTGGATATTTTACCGACATTTTTGTGATATATTGAGTGAGCTTGCTGACTGGCACTCTCTATTGCCACATGTATTTTTTTCGGTTTTACAGCTGATATGGAAAATGTGGAGATAGTATGTATATTTTTTTAAATCTAGCAGTCTACTATGCTTGAAGTGAAAGCAGCTGGTCAGCAATCTTTCAGTCAAAATGTGTGAACCACAGCCTGTGCACAAACACTCCATATACTGATATTGAGTTTGACATTGTGTTCTTTGTGAGTTCGGCCCTTAGCTCACATGTTCACATTGGCAGGGCCCATGCTCTTTGGCCTCCCCGGTTGCCATGGGAAAGACAAAAGCAGTCCCCCCTTTACACAGGGGCTAATATGGTGAACTGCACTGCACTGTTGACCCCTGTATCCCTTTATGTCCCTTTCTCTCTCTCCTCTCTTCTCTCTCCTCCCCCCATCCTCCTGCCCCACCAACAGTACATCCATTCAGCAGGATTGATCCACAGAGTGAGTGCCTTCTCTTTGCCCCTTTCTTGTCATTTTTCACCGTCAAGTTTTAGAAAAAACAACTGCACATGCCCGTTTTAAAACCGGAAACAAAGCTTAGCTCTTAACATAAAGCTTTCTCTTTTAATTTCCCCTAAATAAGAGGAGCCTAAAAGTTGGAAAAGTAATTTTGTCTTACACAATCTGAGAGTATCAAATCAAATGCTAGGTCCGACTGCATTGAAAATATGTGATGTTTAAATCAAAAAGTCAATACTACTGCTGCATCATTCATTCAAACTGATAGTTCATTATGTTATATTTATACACATTTCCGTCTTCAGAAACCATGGGATGTTAGTGTAAATTGCAACTTTGAATAGTGTGTTTTTTATGGTTCTCCGTGGGTTGTTAGGTGACATTTAAGTAACCTGAACAGAGTGAGTGAAGATTTCATATATTTTTCTATGAATAAAGAATTTCAATCAGATACTGGATACTCAGATGAGGTTTTGCATCTACACCTTTAAGAATTACAGTCATTTGATATTTGGAAATGTTGCTCTTGAGATGAAATCACCATCAGTACGCTATATGTACTGTATAAATGCATTGAAAATGGCCTTTCATGGACAACTAACATAATCTTAGTACGTTATGAAGTTTCATATTCACACCCACCCCTCTCTGTGGAGATACATCTTTATTCTAACCATGCTCCTCTCTCCCTCCTCTTGTCTGCTCCACTATCTTTTCCCTCCAGGACCTCAAGCCAAGTAATGTGGCAGTGAACGAGGACTGTGAGCTGAGGGTGAGACAGACAGACTGACTGACTGACCTTCAGTTTTTACGCCTTAGAAATCCTTCACCTCCAACCTGGTAGACCCATCCATTCTAAACCCCTCTCCTCCTCTCCTTCTCCCCCCGTACAGATCCTTGACTTTGGGTTAGCCCGACAGACAGACGACGAGATGACAGGGTACGTGGCCACTCGCTGGTATCGAGCGCCGGAAATCATGCTGAACTGGATGCACTATAATCAGAATGGTAAGATGCCATTTAAAATAATACACATTTAATTAGCTTTTTTTATTAGGCTATCTTTTTTTCCATCGATAACAAACCCATTAAATGTTACAAGTGGAATGATTCAATGTGTGTTCTTTGTATTCCAGTTGATATTTGGTCAGTGGGATGCATTATGGGGGAGCTGCTGAAGGGAAAAGTCCTTTTTCCTGGCACTGACTGTATCCTTTACCCGCATGGCAGGAGTCCACTTGTAATAGGTGCCATTCTGGGGAACGCGCTTGTTGTCAAATTCACTTTTTTGTGAAAAATCTGTGAATATCTCCTCACCATCCGCTGCCTATATGTACTGTTTCACACTGAATACAAAAATCTAGTGTTAATACACAGCCTAGGCTCTGTTAACGTGATGAGATTTTCACTGATTTTGACAGAATTTATTTTGACAACACGCCAGCCAGAATAGCAGACTCCACCTTTAACATTTGCAGCTTTCTTCTTCCCTCGCTTAGCATCAACCTCCCATACCTCTTTCTAGTGACCTGTGGACGCAGACCTCCTCTGGATTTGCATCACAATCCCAGGCCTTTCTGAAGGGGAGGTGTGTCAAAAGAGAGGAGTGGAGAATGAATGGGAGCGATCACAAAAGGCTGATCTATGTAGGGTTTGTTGTATTCAGTGTCTTAAGAGCAGAGCCAGGACCAATTTGATTTACTGATCTTTGTTCGCCGTGGGACTCGCTGTCTAGAACTGTTGGCTTTCAGCAGTCCCTCAGCAAGTGAAATCTCTGTCTTTCCTTTTGTCACAAGATGATATTACGAGACTTTTTAACATACCCTATACAGCCCTTAACTCCTCCTGCACTCAGATATTGACCAGCTGAAGAGAATCATGGAAGTGGTTGGGACTCCGACACCAGAGCTGTTACAGAAGATCTGCTCCGAACATGTGAGAGAAGGGGAGAATGAATAGAGGAAAATAGAGGGAAGAGCCATATTGTTTTTTTCAAGAGTAGGGCTGGGTATTTTTCTAAATGTTTCGATATTTATTTATACAGATACCAATACCTTGACTCCGATACCGGTTCCGGAACGATACTTTTTCGATACCAATTTTATGAAATCAGTTTTAACAAGATGACATGACACGTTATCGTTAAAAAAACAAACATACAAAATATCAATAAATCAAACTTTACCTTTGCTACAATCACAGTAACTGCCTTCAGATTAACACAAATCCCTTATCTCCTATGCCTTTTGATATTGTAAATTTTTCGATACTCGATGGTTTTGGTCTATTTGATTCGAAACCGAAAAAGTATTGAACTTAGATACCCAGCCAAGAGTGTGAAAAGGCCTATTAAATTGCCTTTCACTGATGCAGGCAACCTGTTCTAATTGATCCATCATTACATCGTCATTGACTGTTGTTTGAAGAGTCAATATGTCTGAGTGCTGGGGGTGGTTGATCACTTACCAATGATCCATATTGTCACATGCTGTTAGTTGAGCGCTGGTCTCTATGTCACAGGCACAGAAGTACATCCAGTCCCTCCCCTTCATGCCCCAGCAGGACCTGGAGAAGATCTTCAGAGGAGCCAATCCACTAGGTGGGTGATGATGACGCACCACAGATTGGATTATAAACCTCTTTCAATTCAATTGACAACAATTTCGAGAAGCTCAAGTTGCTCTGCAAATGAAAAATAATTCAGTTATACAGGGTTTGGCATTTTTGGATGTATTAAACTTGTTTTTCAGAACCTCCTCCATTAATCCCAGCCATCTTTCACACCCTGTCTGTCTTTCTGTGCGGTTCAGCTGTGGACCTATTGAAGCGTATGCTGGTTCTGGACTGTGATGGGAGGATCTCTGCCAGCGAGGCCCTGTCCCATGAATACTTCTCACAGTACCACGACCCGGATGACGAGCCAGAGGCCCCGCCGTACGACCAGACACTGGAGAGTAAAGACAGAACGCTGGAAGAATGGAAAGGTGAGCGCTAACATTAGCATAGCACAATAATACAATTGTTTCTGCTGTTGTCCCTGATGGATGACAAAAACTAAAACATGACCTGATTGCAGCTTATAAAAAAGCTTTCAAAGTGTTCAGCTATTTTTACAAGAATGTTCTCACTTTCTCTTATGAGCAATTTTAGAAAGGGGAGATGTGATGTGCAGAGGAGGAAGTTGCACAAATTGACTATCCCTGCGTTCCATATCGCATACTCTGTCTTTTTTCTATTCTACATACTACCTCTGATCATAAAAGGAATGTAGTTAGCATGCAGAAGCGTACAATTGGGACATACTTATTTATTTAATCATAACATTGAGCCTTGATCTTGCCCTTTTGCTTTTATATCCGTCTCATCCCCGGTTGTTTTCATATGGAGGCTCCGTCGATGTGACATCACTTCTGGTGCGCACTAGACTGTGGGCCAGAATCGCCCAAATAGCATGCTGGTTTCGACACTTAAAATCTCGGCAGGATTGAGTAGACATTCGGGTATTTCTAATTTTTATATAAAGCTCTGACTGGAAAGCTACCACTCTATCTGACAGAAATGCTGCTTATTTCAGATGGGCTTTATCAAACCCGCTCAACTGACATGATCATGTTATATGTCCCGGCTATTATTTATTTCATTCAATTGATCTGAATGTTTTAAATTGTTGTTGTCTGTGTGTGTGTGTGTGTAAACTTGTTATGTATTCTCATTGTATATTGTGTATCTGTACAAAACTCGACGTCATTGTAAAGAGGGTCACCCCTCAATTGATCTTTCGAGGTTAAATAAAGGTTACAAACAAACAAACAAACCATACTAAATCTGACCACAAGAATTGGGACATCCTTAAATCTTTTTTCTACCATACTAAATAGCAGAAATCATGGGGATTGGAACGCAGCCTATAAGCTTTTAACTTTGAGGGTTGTGCAATGAAGAGTTTAAGTCTGCACGGTTGTGGCAGGAATGCTGACTACACCACCAAAGGGCTATGGGGGACTTGAGATATTTAGTGATGCATTTATAACAACATCTATTTTTATGACTTTTTTTCATTTTCAGCAGGGAGTTTCATGGTTTGTCTAAAGCCCTGCAGCTTATGTGAGTCATGGTGGACAATTATTTGTGCATAGTTTGCCTCCTAGGTTTGAGTGTCTTAAATAGAGCAGAAAAACAAGCTGAACAAGAGCAAATATAAAAGTACTCTGGAATAACAGCTTGCGTCACTGGTCTCTTGTTTTTTTATATTTTGAATTAGAATGTTGTTTTTTTATGCCATAGTTATGTTTTTTTTATTTCAAGTTTTTCTCATCTAAAATCTTAACCAGCCCTCCTGACCTGTCCCCTTGGTTTCTCTCTCATGTATGTGCATATAGAGTTGGTGTTCGAAGAGGTAAGCGGCTTCAAAGCATCCGGCGGCAAGACTGACAGCCTTCAGGCGGAGCAGTGAACCTCTCTCCGCTCTGCCTGCCTTTTACCAGAAGAAGAAGGGACCACGGACTTAATGGATAGGAGGAGATGGACTGTGGCGGCTGGCAAATCAACTGAAGAAAACTCTGCACCCCCCCTCCACCCCTCCCCTACTGCTCATTGTGACTGTGTATGATTGCCCGTCATGAGTTTATTTGAGCAGCAGGGCACGGGACTTAATGCAACAACATTGCAATCACAGAGAGCATTTTAGAAATCTGGTTGAAGGAGCTTTTTTAGTTTTTTTTCCAGTCCAGAAAGTTGCTTCCTCTTATGTTTTTGAAAATGAGGAACCCGTTCATGGTCTATACAGTGTGTCAGGGGATGGCAGAGGATGGGAGGATTCTTTTGAGGGGGCAACTTTATGGAACTGCACTGTGTTTACAGACCCAGCGAACGATATCCAAGGAATACATTGAAAAAAAAAAAAAACGCACACTAGGATTTCCAAAGCAAGGACAAGAGCGCCGTCTGGTCCCTCTCGTCATGACATACTATGCCATGTGCAGCAGTCACTGCTTTCATGTATGGAATTCATCTTTCTAAAAGGCTTTGCAGTGATTTCACGTCATGCCACAGAACAGCTTAGCATTTATCCTGCATATACGACTGCATGATTTGTGTGCATTTTTATTATTACAGAATATTACCGGGGCTGTATTATAACCACGAAGACTGCTTAGTGCATCTCCCACACTGAGGGAGCAAGTATCAACTTTAAGCCTGTTTCATCTTGTTCAAATTTCCACACAGTAAAAAAAAATCAAAAAAAGACTGTTTTCCTCACATTCAAATCATCCCCTCCTACTGTACATACAGAATAGTAAACGCCAACTGTGCTATTAATTAGCAAGGTAATGAATATATGCCAAAGCTGGAACAGAGTGCTACAGGTTTGTGTTTACAGTTTGACCTCACTTCTCATATACACTTTGCGCTGAATGATGCCTGCTTTCTGATCACCGGTTGGCTTTGGCAGCGTCATATCAGGTTTCCCTAGTTTACTGCTGTGTCTTTCACAGCCCTGGTTTGTGTTTATAATAATTCAGATTACGGGCTCTTTTTTAAAAACGTTTTGAATCTGTTCTCAGAAGGTATTTAAGTAATTCTGTAATCATACAAAGTGTAGCTCCATCATAACAATTCCATGTCAGACAGTCCGGGCTGAAGCAGCCACATGTGTCAACCAGGGAGCTTGTTAGTGATCTTTCATATTTCCTCAGCTTCATTTCGGTTTCCATGCTTGATTTTTTACGAAGAAAACAATCCAAACTGTGCACATTCTTGAGTGACCATAGTTCCAAAAAATGCATTGAATAGACACGGATGTTTTATAGCTCGATTTTGGATGTTTGGACAGTTGGTATGTTTAGTCCAACATTACTACACAGGAAAAAAAACTCAAGAACACCCTCTCAGACACTGTTTGTATATTGCAGCATGAGCGTATGCAGGTTATTACATTAAAATGGCTGACTTCCTCACTGACATGTGTCATTCATCTTGCATCAGACTGGAGTTTTTAGTTCTGCAAACTTGTTGCTGAGGTAGAAAAACTTCTGGTTGTGTTAAACCACAGTGTGCAAAAGCAAGCACCTTTAACTCTAAGGTCAGTGAAATCAGTTTGTATTTGAATGTATTGTTTGGTTTGGTTGGCAAGTAATACCCGACTGGCCCATTAACTCAACCCACTCAGGTTTAACTCAATCACTCATATTATTTCTGCCTCCATGAAACATTAGCACAACTAGAATATAAATGTGTCATGCAGGAAAAAAAATTGAAGGTACAAAAGAAAAGGAACCTACTCTTAACACATTTTTTTCTTGTTTCATTTAGCCTTTTGTGCAAGTCGTCCATTAACACTGGATGAACAAAATGTTGAATTTCCCGCCCCAAACAAATCAAAACTGTGTGTCTCAGTCAAAGCGTGTTAGAGCTTGGAATGCTAAAGTGTGTGTTAAATGTGCTTATGTGGGTGTTGTATGTGTTGTGGGTTTGAACTGCAAAAATCGAATGTATACGTATACTACTGTATGTATGTATGTATGTTACAAGTTAGAAGTGTCTCTCGACAACATGGTGGCATGTGATTCAACAGTATTGCCATGAGTTTCAAATCACTAAACGGAATGTGTCAACTCAGTTTTCCAAAACTTTTCTGATGATTTTTTCTCATTCATCGACGGGTAACATGACTTGGCTGCAACAGAATAAAGACCATCACTTCTGTTTGTCAGTATGTTTCTTGTCATTTTGATACACACCATGCACAACCTACTTTTGCAGAAAGCACTCTGAAGAGGCTGTATAGTAATATCTTATTAAAGCTATAGCGCGTAACTTCTGCTGCCCCTATGAGGAATTCTGAGTAATTACAACAACACTGTCGGCACATCAACATGAGTTAAGGTTTTTTCTTAGCATGAGATTCAACAACTGAAACATTTCTTGGGCTCTTCTTTGGATTTTTTTCTGAGCTCCTGCGCCAGTGCCAGGGAGCAACACCAGTTTGTGAACGCTGCCATACTGAGAAATACAGAGAGAGTTTTGTGGAGCTTATAGGCTCAATCAACTTTGTGTCAACTTGTTTGGGGGTCGGCTTGAATGTAACCGACATTCATTTATATAAAAAGGTGTTGCTTTAAAGTACGACGTGTAGTATAGCCTACCACTAGGTAGGCTATACTACAAATCCTACAGCATACGGTATATAAAAAATGACATGACAGAAAAGCACAATACACATTATAATGAATCATCTTATGCTTTTATTATTATTAATGGACTCCAGAAATATGATCTTTACTAAACAATTATTACGTGACTCTCTGTAACTAGTCTTAGAATAAAAGTCAGCAAAGAAATATTCTCTAATCGATCAAAAACAAGGCAAATATTAATTTTCTTCATGAGACTCTATGAGGATCATGGATGTGGTTACAGGCTAGTTTGCAAACTCAGCAGGAACTTAGGTTCAACATGGGCCCACAGGCGTCTTACATCCAGCGTATGTGTGCTATAAGCTTAGGGTGGGCAGATGTTTTTGTGGCTTTTATCTCCACATTGTAGACACACCCAGAGACTGCCCTGGGCGACCAGAAGCCATGACTAACAATGTGTGTGTGGTGTGTGTGTGTGTGTGTGTGTGTGTGTGTGTGTGTGTGTGTGTGTGTGTGTGTGTGTGTGTGTGTGTGTGTGTGTGTGTGTGTGTGTGTGTGTGTGTGTGTGTGTGTGTGTGTGTGTGTGTGTGTGTGTGTGTGTGTGTGTGTGTGTGTGTGGTGTGTGTGGTGGTGTGTGTGTGTGTGTGTGTGGTGTGTGTGTGTGTGTGTGTGTGTGGTGGGGGGGGGGGGGGGGGGGGGTGTAATAACATAGCGACCCCGCAAAGCGCACAAGTGGTCCGCCGGTTACTTTGGAGGAATTCGCGCCCCACCAAACTCTTCTCAGCGGGACAGACGGACTGTGCGTCTGGGGCGTATTTTTTTTAAAACACCGATCCATCTCAGTGAGTGTGTTCACATGAGAGGACGGAGCGGACCCACAGCCTAGACTATGGCTCTTCGGCCTAGGACAGGATACTACCGGCAGGAGGTGAACAGAACAGCCTGGGAGGTTCCGGAGAGGTACCGGGACCTGAAGCAGGTCGGAACAGGAGCCTACGGGACTGTGTGGTAAGTTGAGGGAAACTTTACAGCTAAAGGAAGTGTAGTTGATTATCAGCTGATTGAGGTCGGACTCTGTCATTTAAATGTCATTTTCAATGGAATACATTTAAAAAAGCATTCTCATTCAGAATCATATTTTCATGTCTGTGGAGGATATTCAGTTCTAAGAGACGTGTGGAAGTTACTAATTAGATCTACAGTAACTTTTGCAATTGTCGTAGGCTAAACCGTTTTTTTTTTAGATCAATAGCACCATTGGTACAAAATGCCAGCTAATGCAGATGTTGTTTTTGTTAATCATCACAGATTGTCCCTTATATACTGTATATATATTTTTACCTCTTTGCTTTACTTTATTCTTTACTTCTACTTAAATCTAGCCTACTTTAGTATCCATGCAGCAGCACTATTGCCTGTGTGAGAGTTCTTTTGGTCAGTAGTCTGTGCACAGCTGGCTCTGCAGGGCCTCCCTCTGCATTGTGTTGTGTGGATGAGGGTCAACAAAGAAATCAACCCCCCAGGCTCATTGTTGTAGGAAGTGAAAGAGCCTAAAGTGCATAGAATTCAGTCAAGGCATCACTACTCTGTCTTCAATCAGAATCCACCCCCCCCCCCCCTTATTTCACAACAGCAGAGTAACTTTTAATTGCAAGACAGTGAGGGGTTTAGTTAATATCATTAAAGGTGCACTATGTAAGTTTTGGTGTGTCTGAGAAGTGAGCTTTTTTCTAATTAAGGTATATTCTCATAAGTGAATAAACACACTTTCCTCCCAGGAAAATTGGATCCTTGGAACACTGTTTGAAGTTAGAAAGCTACTCGAATGCACCGTTTCACTGTTGTTGTTCCCAGTAACCTGGCCCCACGTTTTGATTACAAACATATTCTAGTCTTACATCTAGTCCAGATAATTTTTTTGTTATCTATAATGATATAATTCTTCAGAACTAAGGATAACATGTAGGGTAGTTGAAACTAACAGCAAGCTCTTCAAATGAAAACAAATCCCCCTCCCCAGAAACTGCATAGTGCACCTTTAATGAAGCACTGTTCCAGCTAGATATTTTTGATCACACCTTTTTCGTTATAGATGTGTCTGTGCTGAGCAATTTTCAATTTTGGATAGCCGATTCGAGTTTTTATATGGGCTAACCCAATTTTTGTTTCTATTCTATTTCAGTTTAGCATGGGACCGCCGCGCTGGCTCACAGGTGGCCATCAAGAAACTTCACCGGCCCTTTGCGTCCAAACTCTTTGCCAAACGGGCTTACAGAGAGCTGCGCCTGCTCAAACACATGAAACACGAGAACGTAAGACAGGAGAGGGGAGCCCTGTTTTAATAAAGACAGCAATGCGTCTTCATGCGGTCCTAAAAAATAACAAACTCAATTTCCCCTTTTGTTTTCTCCTGATCAGGTCATCGGGCTGCTAGATGTTTTCACTGCTGAAATCTCACTGGACCGCCTACGTGACTTGTAAGTTTCCCTGAGAGCTGAACATGGAATTGGCCCATTGGACCACATTATAACAGGAGTGACCTGCCCCATCTCCTCTCTGTCCACACTAACAGTTACCTGGTGATGCCGTTCATGGGCACAGACCTGGGCAAGCTGATCAAGCTGGAGAGGTTATCAGAAGACAGAGTGCAGTTCCTCATCTATCAGATGCTGAGAGGACTCAAGGTGACACAACAACCCACAAGTATATAATATGCATGTGTGACCTATACCTTGACTAGTAACATTCATACAAACCCTGCTTTCAAATCCCCATGCATTCTGCTATTTAGTATTGTAGAATTTAGGTATGTCCCAATTCTTGTGGTCAGATTTGGTATGCTTAAAAATTCCCCGGATGCCAACTACATCTGGTCGATATTTTTAGTATTGAAATCAGCATGCTATTTGAGTGATTCTGACCCACAATCCAGTGCGCACCATCGACTGTGCCTCTGTATGAAAACAATTGGGGATGCAAAGGATATAAAGGCAAGAGTCAAGATCAAGGTGCAATAGTATGATGAAATAAATAAGTAAAAGTATGTCCAAATTGTAGCATACTGCATGCTATCTAGAATCGTGTTATGGTCAGCTGTAGTATATAAAATATAAAAAGAAATATTATGAGATTTGGAACGCAGGGATAATGTGCCAAAGTGGTATAAATAGGTGTAAATTCTGCTTTAGTCCACACATAAAGTCATGTTATTACAGTTATGGTTTCAGTGAGTTGAGCTAAAGTGGATTATGTTGTCCGTCTCTCCTCTCTCCACAGTATATCCACTCTGCTGGGATCATCCACAGGGTGCGTGGCCTTTGACCCTATCAGACTGTGAACTTTGGGCAGTGTTGTGTGTGTGTGTGTGTGGGTGTGGGGGGAGGGGGGTTGCTCTTTTTCCCACTCAATCCCATTCATCTGGATTCCCACACAGGGAGCTTTCGCAAAGAAAATTTCTAAACCGAATGAGCCGCTGTCCGTTAAGATTTAGTTATTGAATTGTCCCACATGTGTCCATACATACATCTCTCTTTGGGTTTACCCCACACACGCAGTTCACAGATAATTGCATGGGAAGATTTTGGTAACCAGTAGAATGTGTATAAAAATCTGATATGTTTAATCTGAATGGCTACAGGATTAAGCACATTGTTTCCAGCTTTCCAATGGAGGTTCAGGGATATTTAGTTCACATATATCCTTAAATTTGGCTCAGGAGGCAAAACTCTGGATTAAAATTGGAGGATTTCATTATAAAATGATGTTTATGTATTAATTTACTTTATCCTTTTCTGACTGACATTTTCTAGCCATTAAAAAAATAACTATTCTTTCCTCAAAACCTTCAAATAATTAACCATTCTCTTGATCTCTGTTGTCTCTTGATATTTTTCTATCCCACACTAGGACCTCAAACCTGGAAATTTAGCCATCAACCCGGACTGTGAGCTAAAGGTATGATGACTTTACTTACATCTGTTTAAATGGGAACAACCCATGCATGTACACATTTTCACGTGACGGTTTTTGGCTTTTCTCCTGCTTTAGATCCTGGACTTTGGCCTGGCCAGACAGGCCGACGCAGAGATGACTGGCTACGTGGTGACACGCTGGTACAGAGCCCCAGAGGTTATCCTCAACTGGATGCACTACACACAGACTGGTAACACTACTTCCTTCACATTTTGGTGACAACAGGAGGGTAGAAAAAGAGACTTGAGACTTGATCTAAATGGAACAGTGACTCATTCATTTTGGCCCCAAAGCACTGAATGGTTTAGGTCCAAAATACATTTCTGATCTGCTGATGCGTTATGAACTGTCCAGAGCTCTCAGGTCGTCTGGGACAGGTCTACTTACAGTCCCCAGGGTTATGACTAAACAAGGTGAAGCAGCTTTCAGTTTTTATGCACCGCATATCTGGAACAAACTCCAGAAAACATGAGATCTGCTGCAACTCTCAGCTCCTTTAAATCAAATCTGAAGACTTTTCAGTTTCCGTTTTAATCTGTCATTTTTATTTTATTTGTATTCATTCTTTATTCGCCGTTTTCATTCGCACGAGAAATACAAGGTTTCTGCCAATTTGTCTGCCTGTATTTATTCTTTGTTTGTATTACCTAATCCGTATTTTATGCCCCTGTAAAGCACTTTGAATTGCCTTGTTTCTGTATTGTGCTATTGGAATAAACTTGCCTAGCCTTGATTCATGAGCAAGATAATGACAAATTGAACTAATGTTTGCTCTCTGTTGCAGTGGATATCTGGTCGGCAGGTTGTATCATGGCAGAGATGCTGCTGGGAAAGCCACTGTTCAAAGGGAATGACCGTATCCTTAACATGTTACCGCCACTCGCTTGCTTTTGTGTTGCATATATATTGTGCATTATACAAAAAAAGTCAGATTAAATAAAACCTGTTTAATTTCAAATATTTAAAATCCTGGCAAGCTGTCCTTCTAAACTAACCAATGAAATCCTTCATTAAAGGTGGAGTCCACCATTCTGGAGAATGTTTGTTGTCAAAATCACTTTTTGTCACAATCAGTGTATATCTCCTCGCTTTCCGCTACCTGTCTGTACTGTGGGTGTGCGCTGAAAAAGAATATGGTGTTAATACACAGCCTAAGTTCTGTGAACTGGTATGAAAACAGAGGGGGCCCACCGTAGCTAGTAACATGCCCATTTACAGAGTCTAGTCTGTGTATTAACACTGGATTTTTTTTCCATGAACACAAATTTACGGACAAGTAGCAGATCATGAGGAGCTATTCAACGATGTTGAGAAAAAGTGATTTTGACAACATGCATATACCCCAGAATCGCTGACTCCACCTTTAATGAAAAAATATGACATTTTTCCTGTTTCTACTATATGTACATGTCGATAACTGAAGCATTATGAGCTGACCAGAACGCTCATATCTAAAAGATAAAAGGAGAATCCTTGACCATAGCTACTGGCAGACCTGGACCAGCTCAGAGAAATCATGAAGATCACCGGAACCCCGACAGCTGACTTTGTTGTGAAGCTCCAGAGTCAAGATGTAAGTCACACTGCACCCTGTAGACTGACTGATATGACAGATACACCGGATAATGCAATATCTGTATGAGACATTCCCTGGGTTGTTAAAACGTTTGCTGTTTGCTCTCTCAAGCTTTTAAAGAAAGCAGAGAGCGGCTGCGGTCACTTTGAATTCATAGTTAAAACGATGCATCTTAATACAGTGAGTTTTCATAGTATCCACCATACAGAGAAGTATATGAGACTGTCCAAAAACACCTAACAGATGATGTAAAATCAAACAAAACATGATGGCGTAAAATCCAAAATCTCTTTCAATGAAATGATCAAAATAAAGAAGATAATATAATATAGTAATTAAAATATGTCTTTAACCTGACTTCTATCTGACCCACACTAACCTTTATCATCTGTCTCTCCGCCTCCTCTCCCTACAGGCCAAAAACTACATCAGAAGTCTACCGAAAGTGCCAAAAAAGATTTGCACTCCATTTTCTCCAAAGCCAGCTCAGATGGTACGTATAGAGCTCTCTTTTTCCTTCTAGTTAACCCAATTGTTAGTGCACTGAACCCCCTGACCCTGACACACATACTGTCTATCTGTTACCCAGCGGTTTGTGTGCTGGAGAAAATGCTGCTGCTGGACCCCGAGCAGAGGGTGAGTGCCTCGGAGGCTTTGGAGCTGCCTTTCTTCAGTCAGTTCAGAGACACAGAGGAGGAGACTGAGGCCCAGCCTTATGACCAGACCATGGACAACACTGACCTGCCCCTGGAACAGTGGAAACGTAAGAAAGCAATAAACAATGTTTTGGCCAAGAGAATAACATGTGTAATGTGAAAGTGTGTGTCGATCAGAGTGACATACAGAAAATTATAACTAGCAGCTGTTTTAGTAAGAAACTAAAAAAAACTCCATCCCTATGTTCCAATCCCCATACTTTCTGCTATTTAGTATGGTAGAAAAAAAAAGATTAAGGATGTCCCAATTCCTGTGGTCAGATTTAGAATGCTGTAAAATGAGATGCCTACTACATCCGGCCGAGATTGTAAGTGTTGAAATTAGTATGCTATTTGGGCGATTCTGACCCACAATCCAGTGCACACCGGAAGTGGCGTCACATCGACGGAGCCTCCGAATGAAAAATAACTGGGGATGCGATGGATATATAAGCAAGAGGCAAGATCAAGGCGCAATGTTACGATGAAATAAATAAGTAAAAGTATGTCCCGATTGAATGCCTACTGCATGCTAACTAGATAATTTTTTATAGTCAGATGTAGTATGTAGAATAGAATTTTTTTTTATCCCTGGTTGCAATCCCACCAACAGCTGTAGTGTTGCTAATTGGTAGGCCAGTCTAATTTAGATCGACAGAAAGGGGGCAGAGTGATGCAGCGGGAAATTCATTCTCCCAGTGTTGTTGCAGTACATGCCGTTTGCCAGAGGAGGGCACTGATGATATTTGATTGTAATTGATGCGTTTAAGATGTAATAAATAATGCACCACATTAGGACCCAGACATGTTATAGAAGGGCTGATGCATAACCCTCTGTGTTGTGTTTGTGCAGGTCACACCTTCACAGAGATACTGACCTTCAGGCCGACCAGGGACTCCAGAGAGACGTCACTTTAAAAGCACAAGCGCCACACACACATTACCTCTGCACCCTAAATGATTGTTTTTTTCTTGATGACTTTTGTGTTTGTGTAGGAGTCATGGATGTTTTTTTCGTGACGTTATTGCTTTCAATAAATATATTTTTCTCAATTGTTAAGAGGCTCAGTTGTCATTTGAGTGTGTCTGCGTACCAGATCTTTTTCCTCAATCATCCATAGACAACATTGTTAGAAAATTAATGTCAACTGTTATCACTTCCTTAAAGTCAGTCTAGCCATTATGCAGCAGGTTTTTATTTTGGTCTGTTTGCATTTTGATCATTTATCCAGATAGTGGGGCGCATTTCTGGCAAACTAAGGGCGAGGTCACCTATTGTACAGTACAGAGGTGAACAATGAAGTGCATAATGTTGTAACACCAATTAACTAATTATTAACCACTGCAGGTGCCACAAATCAATTATCCTTTTAATAGATAGAACTATTTATTTAGTTTAATGTTTGCCATGGGTCCTGATTTAAAGTCTCACACACCCTATCAGGGGGGTTAGGGGAACTTTGTCAGTCATTTTGAAAGAGACAGACACAGAGATGCAGCAGACAGTGTAATGTTTGCTCCTCCTGTCACATGCCAGTATAGGCCCTTAGCATAGCATGTGCTAAAGTATGTGCCATAATAATTGCTGTTCATAGTTAAGTGTGTGCATGTTACATGTTTCTAATTGAAAAACAAGTCAATTTCAACTTATTTTAGTTGTAACAAACATAGAAAAATCTGAATTTCTAAGGGAATTAAATACTTGTTTTTGAATATTTTAATTAAAATATAACATAAATGGACCTTTACTGCAATGACTGAAACTAAATAATGCCAGAATCAAAGGATGGTAAACAAGCTTTTCAAGAATAAATGTGGATGTATACTATTGGGATAAACGCTGCAATTTCTGTGAAAGAGAAGCATATATTTTCATTTAACACAATATCACAAATTTACTTTCCTAAAATAATAATCTGTTTTTTTTCATAGATGGCATAACTAATGTTTTGAGAATATATATACATTTTGCTGGGATGGCTGTTCAGCAGTTTATTCTTGGGGTCTCCAGGGACCCCAGGCAGTAGTCCATGTTAAATATGTTGGACGTTGTAGGTTAAACATAGCCAACCAAAAGGCCAATTCTATTTTGGGCCTTTAATCTGTAACACATTTATGGTGATACCATGTTATATATTTTGTTTACCGTTATGAGATTCCTTATTTGTTTGTGACCTATTCCCTTTGAGAGTGATGGGACCTGTGACAGTTCCCTACTGTGGGCCAGTCTCCAAGTCATTACTCCATCCTACAATATCCAAAACACTCCCATTCACTAGCTGTAAGCCAGTAGTCCAAAGAAGGGAGCACTGCTACTCTGTAATCTTCCACTCATATGGAAAACTGAGGCTAGATTCACTTGTCAATATTTTGAAATGTTTTTATCGTTGCTGAAGAATAACCTGTAAAAAATCACTCAGGGGTGACCTTTGTACTACCAATGTGTGACATATTTAGCTGGCTTTGATCTGCCGATGAACAGAAATACATTTTTCATCAGTGACTAAGAAGGCAGATACGTTTCTTCTCAACACCCGACGATAAGAGCTGTTTGTTTGCCTGCTGACGTTGACTGACCGACAACGCAGTCTATTTCCTGGTGCTGGCTGTACACTTCAGGTCTTCTCAGGACAATGGATTATAACTACATCTCCAAACAACAAAACAGAGGACACTCGCCTCTCAGCAGACTTTTGATTCTGCTCTTTGTGTCAGGTAAAACAAGGGTTTCTCCTTTTGACAAAAAATACGAGCAGAGAATTGAAGTTACAGTTGTGATGAGATGTTTTTTTTTGGCATAGTGTGTGTGTGAGTGCTACTGATACCAATAGTTATTGGGAAAAATGTATTTAAAGAAAACTACTTTCTTACCTATAATAAATGTACAGAGTGTTTATTACCTATTATACATTTGAAAGACCTGAATTCCAGTATAATCTTGTGGCACATGTACAACTGTACTTAGTTTGAGTTTTTCCATTTCTACTTACTTAGTAATAGCCTACCTCTAGTCATTTTAAAAGTAAATATTGTAGCTTTATTTAATACGATATCACATACAAAGGTGTTAGCGTTTACTGTAAGATATGAAGCAAATCTGCATCTTCACATCTAACTTGCTGCTTGTACTTGTTGCATTGATTCTAATGTGTACTGTGAGCCTGGGAAGCTCAGTGATCCCCTGCTCAATGGGATGATAATAATAACGTGTGGGGAAAATAGTCCACATAGCCGGATTGACATTTTTGTTGCTAGCTTCCTTGTACGGTGTGGACTGAAAGGGCAAACTATTTAAAAACAGTGATATACTGTATAGTAGATTGTTTTCCTTCAGCACAACATAACTCAAGCCAGTGGTATGGATATGAATCAATCCGGTAAAGTTAACACATAATGAATGTATCATGAATATCAAGTCACTTCGTTTACTTTACAACTGTATTTTATCCACAAATATGACATAAATAAATGTCTCATTTGGTGCCATATAAATATGGGAACATTGAGCTCTGGGAACATTGGGATGACCCGCTGTGGGTATACGTAACATTTGCTAATACGCACTTTGAATTGCCTTGTGTCTGAATTGTGCAATATAAATAAACTTGCCTTGCCAATAAGCGGCCACTATCCACAAGTGACAATTTTGTGATAATGGTAAAAGTTCAAACATAATCTTTATGATAGTCCAAATAAAGAAGAGTTATTAAGTTGGCAAGCTGACTCAATAATGTCAGTTACACAGCATGTGAAATTTGCTAGAATAAGCCAACATTAGCCAAAATAAGCCATTTAGTCATGCCAGAACAAGCAATGCCGTACCAGCAAAATTCTTTAATATATTAAATGGGTAAGTTAATACCCAGTTAATACAGTATATAACAAGCTAACATTAGCCAAAATAAGCTGTGAGTCATGCCAGAAAAAGCTAAATGCTTTAATATATAAATAATATAAACTGGATAAGGGTGCTTTATGAATTTGAACATTTCATTTGTGAAACATTCATTACTTCTTCTAAAAGTTACGTAGCCTAGCTTTAAGTTAAGAACTTCATTCACCAGTGCTGGATAATTAAATTCCTCAAGATATCCAATAGTTAAAAAAAAAGAAAAGAAAAAAGAAAATTAAGATCGCCTGAGCCATTTCAACCATTTCACACTCTCTATTAGCAGATAAGATTGTGTAGCTTTCAATCTCTGATGCTTAATACCAAATAACACCCTAACACTGAACTACAGTATGTTTCATTGACTGTGTAGGCCTTCAACCAGTACTGTCTACAGATGGAGAGAGCCATGAACTAGATGACAACGACATGGGTAGGTCATTTTACATCCAAATAAAAATTAAAGCTATATGTTAAAAGTGCTTTCTACATCATCCTAAAGATCCAAGTAAATTGTAACTATTGACTTTTTCAGAGGGACGGAAAATCAACTGTAAAATTGTGGGTCCGGACTACGTGACTATGGGCGTGCCCAGCAGTGTTGAGTGTGAGGCCGACTGCCCTGCCTGTACCTACTCCATGTCACTGGATGGGCAGAGTGCCCAGGGTCAGGGCAATGTGCTAGACTTCACTGTTAACAGCTGGGTGGATAACCTAACTGTTAAATGTACAGCCACGGATGACGAGACAAAGCAGACTTCAATGGCAACAAAGCAAATACAAGTGTTAGGTAAGTCATAGCTGTTAAAGTAGATATTGTTATGGTGGGTGTATGACGCATTCTCTAGCATGTTTATCGGAATAATTTGCCTCTATATTCATAACTGCTGTGCTTTGTGAATGTCTTTCCCCTCTAATGACTCATATACATGTCTTTCTGACATTAGCTGGACCCGCCAACGTTTCCATCACAGGCCCTGATCAGATGAATCCAAGCGTAGGCCACACCTACAGCTGCCATGCCTACTGTCGGCCATCTTGCATCTATGCCTGGAAGACAGATAAAGGCCCATGGATCAGTGGTCAAGGGAATGTTATCTCCATCACCCCTCAGGAGACAGACAACTCCAAAGTTCTCATCTGCAAAGCCACCAATAAAGTGTCTGGGCTGTTTGTGACTAATGTTCGAAACATAGCAGTGATATGTAAGTCAAGAGTTTGACTGGATTTACTCTAGGGGTGAAAGGTCCTAAACCTGGAGAACAAACCTTCTCTGTTAAATTGTCTTATCTTATCATCATCATCATCTTTATTGGCAGACTCATGGTCCATATACAACACACACAATAAATATAGACATAAACACAGAATATATTAAAAAAAGAGACATCACAACAGAGATTTGTACCAGAGCTTCCATAAGGAAGACTGGTATCGCACACAACTACAACTTATATTATATATATTGTCTGAATAAGCATTAGAATAGAACTGAGCTGTTATTATTTGTGAATATATCACGTTTTTACTAAAAATCCTCACATTTCCATGATTTTCACTTTGGAAACAACTCATGTAACAACATCATATTGAAAGAGAACACAACAGAAAGTTGTCTGATTGCCTTTTTAATCAAGTGCAGACCATGAGCTTGTTCTCAATACTAATGATGATCTATCCTCACTGTCTGTCTTTCAGCCGGTCCCTCTCATGTTCAGATCAAAGGCCCTGACGTGGTAGAGCTGTCAGTAAAGTACCAGTATGTGTGCAGTGCAGAGTGTCTGCCTTCCTGTCGCTACGTGTCATCTGTGGACAATCAGACCGTGAGAGGCAACGTGGTGGAGATGACTATGGATGAGCCGCTCCAATCCGTCACTGTCAAGTGTGAGGCACAAAACACTGCTTCAAGGAAGACGGCTATAGCCATAAAACACGTACGCATAGCAGGTAAACCATTGAACAAAAAATGCATAATCTTACTATGTAATTAACACAGTCTATTGTTATTTGACACTGTATTTGTTTCTTTTTTTCTCATGTAAAGGGTTAAATCGCAACCTGTCCACTCATCCTGAAGAGACCTTAGCTTTGCTGTTGCTGGCTTTAAGCATTTCTGCTGCCTTCACACAGTGAGCCCAACGCACACAGCCCGGTGAGGCTCGCTGACTGTTGCACTGATATTGTTTTTTGGGTAGCTTTTATGATTTTACTCTTAATTTTGTATAGGGGAGAACGGGGTAATCTGAGCCACTTTTACATTTGCTCCCTTCTAAGCGAGCTAAAATGATTTATCACTCAAATTTACACATTTCCCATTAATTCAGGATGTTTCCTAGAAATGGGCATTAGCAGAATTTTTTCAAGACAAAGGGCAGTGAAAATATGATTGTTTTAAAATAAGTTGTGATGTGGCTCACTTTACCCCAGCTGTGGGGTAAACTGATCCACTTACTTTTTCCACTCTGAAACTATCATAACAACACATATTGTAACAGTAAGAATCCTGAAAGCTAGCCACACATTCCAGAACTAATGTCGGACAAGTAAAAGAATGATGGGGTTTGGTCAATTAAGCAAAGCAAATTTTCTAAACACTTGAAAGTAACTCTGAACAAAATACAAAATCAAATACAACATATTATAATTCAAAAGGTTTTAATAAGATTCAAATGAAAGATAGAACCAGTTAGATTAGAACACAGTCTGGGGGTCAGAACACAGGACCCTTAGAGCCAGCTAGTGTCTGGGGGTCAAAGCATAGGAAAATCAGAACCAGCGAGAACAGCCTGGGACTCAGAACACAGGAGAAGACCCAACTGGATTATAACATCAGCCTGTCATACTCTACAACTAGGCCTACTCTACATTCCAGCCCTGAAGGTTACAGGGAAAGATGAGAAGGTGCTCTTTCTGTGTGGTTGCCCCAAGTCGTCTTCCTGGTGTATTTCCTTGGCATGATGGCTTTTCTACAATGTGTATGACATTAAAATAAAACATATGTCATGTAATATTACATTAAAATATGTTTAAGACTAAACTTAACTTGTGCCTTATGGTGGGGGAAAGTGAGACAGTGGCTCACTTTCCCCCACAGCATTTGGCTCACTTTCCCCCACCACCACAATTTGAGAAAAAACTACCTCTCTTAGCATTTCAGGCTAATCTTCAGTTATCAGCATCACATGGTTTCATATGTTGGTAGTTCATCAACACGTATGATATAAGTTTTTCTACATGAATACATTTGCTTTGGCACAACAGTTGATTAAGTTGACAGCAAGAAAATGTACTTTTACATGCAAAATACCTATTTTGGTGAAAAAAACATGCTTACCACAGCACCATGAGGTCCTCTCTTTCAGGGCCAAGGGGAAATGAAAACATATATCTCACATGACCACAAATGTTTTCCGTTGCCTAGATACAGGGGGTGGCTCACATTACCCGATGCCTCAGATTCCCCGTTCTCCCCTATATATATATTTTTTTCAACATTTATTTTAGTAGTTTTATGTTTTTTTTTTACATATGGACAAACAAACACACAGAATAAGTAAACACATACAATACATACACACCACCCAACCCCCTCTCCCCTCACGCTCCCCCCTCCCTCACATAAACAGACAAGGAATACAGAAAAAAAGTGAAATAAATAACTAAGACAAAATGAGAGAAAATAAGCTATAAGTAGTATATATATATTTTTTATCTATAACATATTCCTATTCCATTATTATTAATTGTATTTCTGATCATGCTGTTCAATTATTTTAGTTGTCATAGAAGGCACATACCTTTTGTTCTTACCATCACAAAACTATTTTCTCTGTTTGTCTCTGTCTCTCTGTCTGTGCTCCTTGGATTGAATTCATAATGAAGAAAGCAGGTTTACTGAGTGGAGAATAAATGACTCATATATCTGTGATCACAGCTGCATTCTATCCCTGTCCATTTGTCTTCCATGTTGACGGTGGGCTGAACTCTGTTTGTGTTTTGGAGTGGGAGAAGTAGAGAAGCACTTAGACATCAAACTGCAGGAGGGAGTGTTTACATGCAATGTGAATGTGTTAACTCGTGAGGACACATGTAAGATTCTTCAACCATGATACATTTTAAAGGTTTAAAAATGTTATTTCTATACATAAATAAAACACACTTTATATACCCATATGTACAAAGCACACCATCTCAAACTTGCAATAAAGACCTAAGTAAATCAAATATGTCAATGCAGTGATTTCCATACTTGAGGACCGGGCACAGGTGTTATCAGTCACACTTCTACTCAGGTTTTTTGTGTGTGTGTGTGTGTGTGTGTGGGGTGTGTGTGTGTGTGTGTGTGTGTGTGTGTGTGTGTGTGTGTGTGTGTGTGTGTGTGTGTGTGTGTGTGTGTGTGTGTGTGTGTGTGTGTGTTGTGACTAAAGGAGGGATAATATAAACCATAAAGTTTAGGATCAAACTTACTTTACCTTGACTCCGCCTACAGGTTGGATGGTGACAGTGCACCACATATGCGTTTACAGTTTTTTTCGATTGCTAAACCACAGTGGGCACAACTGGAGCGACAAGTGCAAAACTCTAACACCAGTATGCAGAGCAGCGGTTCATTCGGGCCAAACTCTAGCTCGTTTTTCATTGATAAAACACAATTTTCAAAACTCTACACACCTATCTCATGGCTTAACCACAACCTGCACAACACTGTGGATTTCCAGCACTTTTTTTCAAACGCTAACACACTACTGCCACAACTGTAAACCACACATTCAAAACAGAATGAATGCCTAGTGCATTTCAAACACTGCAGATTGCAATTTCAACTGAAACACTAAGAAGGTGTCTTGTTTTAGACTTGTTAGTGAACATATACAGTATAAAGGGAAAACTCAAAAATATACAGTATATTTTTTTGTAAATGGACCAATGAAGACAGGTTGTTGGAGGGAGAAGAGTGGCAGTAAGAGTGTGTATGTGTGGAGGAAGACAGAGCTGTAATGTCTGATGAAATACAGTAAGGGCTACACTGATAGACCCTGTTGTGAATCATGGTCTCTCATTGAAAGAGGCAGGGTTGAGAGTGCAACCCAATCTGCAAAAATCTAAAGTTGCATCTGTAATACGAATTTTCCAGCAAACAAACAGCTTAGAGTTGCATCCTTACAGTAAATGACAACATTACAGGATAGATTTCTGTATTACAATTATAGAATATTTACACAGATAAATACTACATTTGGAAATGTTTTCAATAAAATATACAAAATTCTATTGAAGCAAACTTCTGATTTTCATTTATTTTTGTTTTCCTAAAAAAACTGGTATGTTATAAAATAAACAATTTCATGTGAAAGAATTTCACCCTTTCATCAAAGAAAATATTACGTAATTTGTGTGAAATAACTCAAATTATTCAAACTGTAAAGATTAAAAGTTTGTAATTTATGTATTGGGGTTTGATGCTAGTGTTTGTACTCTGAGCATATTCTGAGTGACAGTGTGTGTTATCTCAGTGAGGACAATTCATAATGTTTGCTGCACTGAGCCTATTTTGCAGGTAAAGTGAACTGTTCAGCTCCAGTGACTGTTGGTAGTGCAGACTGTAGTTAGAGTTTTGCACATTGAGCTACAGTTGTGCCCACTGTAGGTTAGCAATCGAAAAAAAATTGTAATAGGTTTAACAAATTAGAATGGTAAGGTAAAGAGAATGGCTCACTCAGTGCTGCTGTCTGATGCTGTGGTTTTCAATGTGTTTTGGCGCACACTTGACATAAGACAGGCCTTCCAAAAATCACTACATCTCCAAAGTCAAAGCTACCTACAGTAGGGAGCCTATATTGAAGTTGTCTCACACACACAAACACAGATGCATGCACGCACGCATACACACATACATAAACAACACACACACACACACACACACACACACACACACACACACACACACACACACACACACAACACACACAAATGCACATATCTTTTTAATGTGGGTCAACTGCATGTAATCACTCTACCACTCTTGACTTGTGTTCAATTGAAATGGTTGGTCAGTTCAATACTCATCTAATATTGGCAAATAGCATTGACGGGTAAACGACACACCCAAGGTTCATATCAGTCTAACTTACTGTGAGCACTTCACTGAGGCCTGTTCTTTTCCTGGAACAACTACATTAAAAAGATGCCCTATTTATCACTCCAATACGACGGAGTATTATTATTACAAGATTTACTGTAAAGTTGTTTTGCGAAAATAACCCTCTTAATCCACAAAAGAGACAATTTCCTCTAAATCTGTGTCATTCTATCTTCTTAACAGACATAGTTTCTTGCACATTCTTTTCAAAGTCCTCATTCATCTCATGTAATGTTTTTTCATTCCTGATACGCAGGCCCATGATCCCCTGGTGCATTATGGGCCAACAGATTAAGTAGGCCTATATGCTATTTCCTTATTTGCGAAACGCTCTGTACAGTACAACTACACACAATAAGCTCCATGATATTTTTCTTTGAACAACACACACCTAAAACTAACACTTTATTCTCATAATGTGACGACTTTCAATCTCATAAAATAACAATTCGTAAATTCTTTTTTTTTTGGTTCTCAGCGTCACCATTTTGCTCCCTTGGACTGAAGTTCATCATGTGGCCAGGAACGCACAAGTTACCACTAATTTGGTTGCGTGAGACTGTTGGATGTGTAGTTAAGCCACTGCTTTCTTCCTTACTTGAAAGTGTGTGCCCCAAATGACCCTCCGGAAAAATAAAGGTTGATTTTTTTTTTTTTGCTAAATCTTTCAACAATATATTACAGTTCCAATGGAACATACATAACAGTCTAGAGATGAAATGCATCCAAAATATAGTTTTGAGGAAAAACCTAAAATAGTGATGGCTACTATTTTCTGTGGCATCAGTAAACTCAATGTGTTTCTTAGCAGGTGAGAAGAAGACGGAAAAGTGCTTTGTACACTATTTGATTTAGGCTTAGTCTAAACAACACACCATCAAAATCAAACACTTTGGCTTCCCACAATGAGAACATACTGTATAGTAGAGGTATAAACATATCAGATCTTGCAGACAGCTCTAGTTGTATTCTATCAAGATGCTGTGATCAATCAAGTTTAGCATCTATACATCTGCAACCACAGGCTGATATGAAAAGAAGAGAGGTACAATAGAAACAATTACAAGCTGCAGAAGACAAAACCACACAGCACGTCGGCAGCATGTATGCACACCCTCAGCGGAGAATAAGCCTAGCTGATAACCAGCTTGTTCCACTCCTTTGCCAGGAACATTGGCTAATTTTTTGTCTGTGTTTCGTGTGAGCAGGTGATAACAGTGGGCAAGGCCTGTTTCCTTCTGAGTTATAAGAGTGTGGAGCGAAATAGTTCAGACATAATGCACCACCATGGCTCATCACTCGGCCTGTCTGCTGCTGCTGTCGCTGCTGCTCACCTGCCTGGCAGGTAAGAGGATGCCCTGCAGGGTTTTCGTACTTGCATTTTTCAGATTTTTTCAAATGTTCTTTATTATTATTCTATATGTATTATCTATCACAAAAAATAAAATAATTTCATTTGATTATGATGATGTGCAGTGTTGTATGAGCTGTCAAAAACTCATTCATTTATTGTCTTTTCTTGTATCTAAGACCTTTCTGCCAGTGAAACTGAGCAGAGAAGAACCGTAAGGGGATTCTCAGGTAAGAATATTTGAATTGTCCATAATTTGTATCCTCAATTGCTCTTTCTGTATGTAGTCTGGATTGTTATGCTTCAATTTCCATATGAGCTGAATCTTCTTCAGTTGAAACCAATGTATAAACCTCTTCCTGCAGACGGGCCGTCCGAAGTGGTGATCAATGGAGTCAGCACATTGACAGTTGGAATTGCGTATGACTTCCAGTGCTTGGCTTCCAACTGCTACCCCAGCTGTCAGTACCGCTGGACCAGGGGTAATGTCACCTCTGAGGGGCCTGATCTGCACCTGCACCTCCTGCACATAGAGCCAGCACAGACCCTGACATGCACAGCAGTCAACCCCACATCAGGGAAGAACCTCACTGTCCAGAAGACGCTGCCAGTGACAGGTATGAATGACCAAAAACAATTAAAGGTGCAGTCAGCGATTCTGGAAAAAGCTTGATGTCAATATCACCTTTGTCAAAATCTCCTCACAATCCTCTACCTGTACGAACTGTGTGTACTCTAAAATATAAATCTGGTGTTAATACACATCCTAGGCTCTGTATACTGGTATGCAAAAAAAGAGTAGGCCCATGTTATCAAAGGGGGCCTACGGTAGCTAGCAGCAAGCCTGTTTTCAGCGCACACACACAGGACAGTGGATCGTGAGGAGTAATATACAAATTTTGTGATCTTGACAACACGCATTCTCCAGAATGGCTGACTCCACCTTTTAAAATGCAATTAATTTGCTTAGCAGCACTTGGTTCAACAATATCTATTTTCAAACTTTTTTCAGTGGGGCCATCAAACATACAGATCAGTGGCCCACCCACACTGACTATCGGTGCTGCATCGGTCTACACCTGCTCAGCTGAATGTTACCCCTCCTGCATCTACTCATGGAGAGTGTTCTTGGACGAGGCGCAGTACAGCACTGCAGAAGGCAACACCATTTCAGTCACCCCACCTCTGAGCACTGTCACCTCTGAAACTCTCATCTGTGAGGCTAAGAACAACGTCTCAGGTCTCTTCATCTCTACAACCCAGTTTCTGTATGTGGCAAGTAAGTGGACAAAAATTAACCTCCATTGGGAATTACCAACCAACCAAGTTTAACAAAAAGCAAAAATTTTCATTTCTGTAACTGATTTACTTGCATGTAACATTGTGTTTTAAATTCAAAATGTGTTCTTTTTGAGACTCAGCTCTAATTACATTTGGACTGCATGTCTGTTCTTTGATTGCCAATATGCTGCATTTTATAGCCTGAGATTAAAGCCAAGTTTATAACATTTTGAAAGAAAAGATTTTTCTCTTACAGAATAAAAGTTCTATTAATCAGCAGTAGAATGCAGCTGTCCACAATGTACAAAGAAAAAACGCTATATAATTCTGCTTTATCTCATTCTTGGAGAGATAATATAATAAAAGAAAATTAATTATCTCATTCCAACTGCTCCCATTCAAAAGTTGCGGATGTCTTAAAGCGACCAAATTAGGAGATTGTTAGAATTGACACATTTCGATGCATTCATGTTCTTATGTAGCCTAGCCGTGAAAAGAGCCCGATACATTCAAACCTTAATTTTTTTTTCTCAACTTCTTTATAAGGTATAAAGGACATTAGTATTGTCGGTGACAGCACAGTGACCATGGGACAAACATACAAATTCATATGCCAGGTCACCTGCACACCAACCTGCACCATTAAATGGAAGTACATGGGGAAGACCTTTGTGGGAGACCAAATCCAGATAACCGTCTTCCGTCAGGGGGAAGAGAAACAGTTTGCCAGTCACATGGAGATCACAATCACTGACCTCTCTAAAGTTGAGCCTCTGACCTGTGAGGTCACTAACCCTGGATTGAACGCCACTCTCACCACCACCAAGAACCTGTCTGTCTTTGGTGAGTCTGTCATGTTGCTCCCACCTGATTTATGAATAAAACAAATTCCCTGCGTTCCGAAATTCCCTGCGTTCCGAAACGCATACTCTTTCTTTTTTCTGCTCTACATACTATATCCGACCATAAAAATTATCTAGTTCGGATGCAGTAGGCTTACAATTGGGACATACTTTTACTTATTTATTTCATTATAACATTGCGCCTTGATCTTGCCTCTTGCTTTTATATCAGTCGCATCCCTGTTTGTTTTCATATGGAGGCTCCGTCGATGTGACGTCACTTCAGGTGCGCACTGGATTGTGGGTCAGAATCGCCAAAATTAGATGCTGTTTTCAACACTAGTATCTTGGCCGGATGTAGTAGACATCCGGGTGTTTCTAACCATACTGAATCTGGCCACAAGAATCGGGACATCCTAAATCTTTATTCTACCACACTAGATAGTAAATAATGACGCAGCCATTGTATCAGGTTGAAGAAACTAATCATATCATGTCTTTTCAATGGTCTCTCTTTAAAGATCCCATTTCAGTGCATCCCACCTTTCAGGCCCTGCCAGTGGCCGGGAAGGTTTTCTCACTGCAGTGTGCTGGCTCTCACAACCCAGACTCCATCATTTGGCTCAAGGACAAGCGGCCACTGCCAGCATCTGAAAGGCTGCGCTTCTCCTCCGACAACACCACCATGACCTTCAGTCCTCTGCTGCAGGCCGATGATGGTTCATACCAATGTGTGGTGGCAGAGGCAGGGGTCACCATCCAGTCTGTTGGCTACCAGATGCAAGTAGTCTGTGAGTATGCTAGGGTCATCACAATCACCTCATTATGTTGAGAGGCAGTGGTGTCCAACAGGTTAGAGAAAGGGACATTTAACTTCAAATCAGATTTTTTTAAAGCCTATTGAGACACCCAACTTGATATCATATATTGATTTTTACTAGACCAGGTTTACAGAGGTTTACCAGGATCATGAAAATCACATTGTTATGCAGTGGTTCAGTGTGGTATCCAACATATTAAAGATGTGGACTTGGGAGGAAGAAATGTATTCATTACTTTGTCAAGTTCCTACAGTTAGCTAATGGCTTCAAAATATTTAAAGAGGGAAGGAGGGTTACACATTCTCATTTTTACAAGCTATAGGCTACCACAATAACACGAGCTACCACAATAGGTGACCTCAAGCGTGGCAATCAGTGAATATCTCCTCACGGTCAGCTACCTGTATTCACTGGTTTTGACAACAAGAATCACTCCACCTTTAAGCAATCACAAAATGCCAAGTCATACTGTCCTCAATGGGCTGTCAGGGCTTCTTTCCTGCAAAGGCTGAGTCAGAGACTGTTATTTCTTGGCTGGAAGCAGTGACTCATTGGGGTCTTGTCACTATGAAGGGGTGCCAGGTACTCACTTTAGACAGCAGGATTCTACAGATTAAACAAAAAGACCAAATGTTTACCTTGGCAGAATGAATGAGACCACAGTGGTGGTTTCTGGTAAGCAGATGGGTTGAAGTATTCCTTTTAAAAGGGTGAGGCTGATGAACCTCTCTAATATATCTGGATCTGTAATAGGGTTAAAGGTGGAGTCAGCGATTTTGGAGAACGGTTGTTGTCAAAATCAGTCAATTTCTCATCATGATCCGTTACCTATACTGTACTGCTGTGTTTGCGCTGAAAAAAAATCAAGTGTGAATTCAAAGCCAAGGCTCTGTAAAAGTGCCTTGGTACCAGTTTGGACAGGTAGTGTGGAGCGTGTGGAGCATAAGGAGATATTCACTGATTTTGACAGAAAGTCATTTGAACAACTAGCCTACAACTACTCTCTACCTACTTTGTCTTTTTACTATTGTACATACAACAGCTTACATGCTCACTGCAGACCCTCACTGGTGTGGATGTTGAGACGTGTACTCAGAGCAAACTGCTTCTTTCTCTGATCAGCAAAGGGCCCTGTGCCCAGTGGAGCACACAGATATCATTTGGTTAACTTTTTGATCATTGAGACTTTTGAACGGCTGTATTTGCTCAAGCGACTGTGATGGACTGGCCTCTTGACTGGGGTGTTTTCCGGCCTTTAGCACAATGCATGCTGGGACTGCTGCCAACCTCTTTGTGACCTCAAACAAGATTAGACAGGTATAGAGAAAAGGACCAACAGATTGTGAATTTGAGTAATTACACAAGGCTTATCTCTTTCAATGATGTATTCCCATTTTCTTGACAAACAAAATGCACAAGTGCACTTAATAAAGAATGACCTAGCCACGTAGTAAAAGTGCCACGTAAACAAAGGGAGCACAACTAGCAACAGGCCCGTTTACAGAGCATAGGCTATGTATTAAAACTGGATTTAAAAAAAATTAGTTTGGACAGGTAGTGGAGCATGAGGAGATATTCACTGATTTTGACAGAAAGTCATTTTAACAACAAGCGTCCTCCAGAATCGCTGACCCCACCTTTTAAGTAGGATTCAGCAAAATGACCTTATAGACAATATATTTGTGACTCTTCTCTTGCAGATGGACCAAAGAACGTGATCATTTCAGGACCCGGTGCTCTTGAAATCGGGGTGACGGCTAGCTTCACGTGCTCAGCAGAGTGCAGCCCTGCCTGCAGCTTCACATGGACCCTGTATGGAAACACTGTGACGGGGAGCGCCATCGACATCACTGTGAGCCGCCATGTTTCCAGAGAGGCCCTCAGCTGCCAGGCACACAACACAGTGACCAGGAAGACAGCCACCGTCAACGAGACGCTCAGTGTCTCAGGTGGGGCTGTTCTTAGAAGTTTGAGTGCATTTAGACATAGCCCAAATAGCCTACTCTGTCTTTTTACTATTGTACAAACCACAGTTTACATGCAGTAGGCATACACAATTGGGACATACTTTTACTTATTTATTTCATCGTAACATACGGCTCTTAAACTTGCATCGTACTTATATATCTGTCAAATCGCTGATGGTTTTCACAAGGAGGCTCAGTCGATGTGACGTAACTTCCAAAAAGTATCACCCAAAATGTATGCCGATTTCCACACTCAAAATTCCAGGGTATTTTTAAGCATGCTTCATCTAACCAAATGTAATTGGGTCATCCTAAATCTTTTTCTAGCATACTAAATAGCAGGGAAGTCTGGGGATTGGAACGCAACCACTGTATAGCTGCTACCTTGTTCTAACTGTAATTAATTTCCTTTTCACTGCAGACCCTCACTGGTGTGGATGTTGAGACGTGTACTCAGAGCAAACTGCTTCTTTCTCTGATCAGCAAAAGGCCCTGTGCCCAGTGGAGCACACACATATCATTTGGTTAACTTTTTTATCATTGAGACTTTTGAACGGCTGTATTTGCTCAAGCAAAGCGCACACAGACTGTGATGGACTGGCCTCTTGACTGGGGTGTTTTCCCGCCTTTAGCACAATGCATGCTGGGACTGCTGCCAACCTCTTTGTGACCTCGAACAAGATTAGACAGGTATAGAGAAAAGGACCAACAGATTGTGAATTTGAGTAATTACACAAGGCTTATCTCTTTCAATGATGTATTCCCATTTTCTTGCCAAACAATATGCACAAGTGTAATTAATAAAGAATGACCTAGCCTACTGCTCTTTTGATGATTACGTAAGTGCTGACTCATAAACCGAGTTATAAACTATTTTACTTCTGTATTTCTTGAATCAGCAACCACACACAATTACACGCCTTTATTTCAAACTGAACAAGTACATCACTCAACAGTTTAACAGTTCAAGCATGTTTAGCCAATGTCAGGATTTGTTTGGCGGGTTTAAGAATGAAAAGGAAGGTTCAAACAGGGCAATGCACAGCTTAATGCTGCGTTCAAGATTAATAAGAAAGTCGGGAAATGAACACTTCCCTCTCATAGAACACCCCCCTTTTGATTGATTCTTAGAAGATGAGTTTCTTGTACAGATTCCATTGGTGGGGTCTTCATATAAGTATTTCTAAAAACCTACCTAAAAAGGTAGAATTAAGCAAGCATACAGGTATTTTTCAAATTTCCATGTAGCTAACCTTTAAGCAACATAGGAGCTCAGACACACTGGATGATGTGCACACCCCAACATCTACTAGCTTTAAGCCTCCAAGAAACAGCATTCTCCACTTGGAGTCTCTGTCTTATCAGCTCTGGCAATACATTTAAGAAGTACAATTTATGGAATTTCCAACTGCCAGCTTTAAATAAAAAACACTACAATTTACTGAAAGTAAGTTGAATAAGAGTTTATTAGAATATAACTATTTGTGTTGGCTTTAGGAACAATACAGCAGAGTGTGTTGAAGTTTGAAGTCCATAGAACGTGTAGCTTTTTCTTTTATCCAAGTCTCACACGCCATACTTCTTTTGTAAGGTTGCGATAGACGATTTTTCCAGCTCCGATTGGTGTATGAAGTCAAAAAGTTCTTTAAGCACTGGGGGGGAGAGAGAGAGGAAAAGTAGTGCATCAGTTACTGATATGACAGAATGTGTGGGTGGAAAAGATACAGTGAAAAAAAGTAAAAGTTGCAACACATCAAAGAGACTCTTTACCTTTCTTCTCCGGGGATGACATGAACATGACAGCCATATCAAAACGCCTCACACTCGCTAGACTCCTGAGGACCTCCAGCGTGTCGGACGGGGTTTCATTCCTACACACGATAAGAATACACGTGATGACTTGTTGGGAAAACCACTTTGGATCCAAATGTATTTTTGCTACTAGGAGCGTCTTTTGATTTACTCACTTGATATAGAAACAATGCAGCGTCCTCAGGATCTGATTGAGGATGTCAGGCTCAAGGGAGCTGTGGAAAATGTTTGCGTACTCCTCGGGCTTGATTTGCTGCAAGGTACAAAAAACAAGGCATCGGTTCTTGATTTTTTTTCTTCAAATTTGAGCCTCCATATTGGCAGGTGATTTAAAGCAGCTCCGAGTAACATTTAAATATCTTTTAAACAGCCTCATGTTGTCAACAGCAAACGAGACCATCAGTGCAAAGAAAGACGTTTTTATATAGTTTTTATTACTGCGTTTGGTCTGGTCGCACACCCAGTCTGATTTTCGGTTCACGTGTGCATGCTCTATGGTCACATATCCGTATTGGTCGCAGATTTCAGTGTGGCGCAACAACGCAATTTGAGAAGCCCCTCCAGGTGAGGGAAGGGGAGCGGGAGCCTTGTTTAAGACAGTTATTTGTCGTCATAATGACTGATAACGGGGCTGAACCATCAAAGAAAAAAAAGAAAATGCAATGAAGAAAAGCTAAAAGGGAGAGTGATCCAGAGTGATAGGCGGGCGGGAGAGGCGTTGCCAAGCAACGTATACACAATTTCACGGTAGCGAACTAGACTGCAGTGTTTACTCCTAAATGAATGAGCGGTAGCCTACTAAAACAAAGTTTACTTTGCCTCACCAGCATCATCAGATGACCATTATTCATCTGAAATAGTCATTATTTACAGCAACATAAACACATTACCTCATCGTGATCCATACTAACTGCCGTCTCTCGTTCATTCGCTTTCTGTGAGGACACGTAATCTTTCAGCTCCGTGAGAGAGAGTAGTTAGGTGACACTGCTGCATCAACTCATTGCAATCAGGTGTGTGTGTAGCATTGACTGGCATTAGTTGATGCTGTGTCACTAACCACTCTCACGGAGCCGAAAAGAGTCGGTGCCCTCACACTTTCAACACACGGACATGCACTATATTGCTTCTTGATCATTTGAATCTCGCACACCCGGCACGAGCTAGAAAACAGCTTCACGACAGCTGGCGTCGTAAAAATACTACCGCTTTTGTCCAAAGGGGCCGCCAACGTGCAATGTTACTCGTAGTGGCTTTAATATGACTAAAATCAGATCAAGTTGACAGCTATGAGAAAATGCATCATGAAAATCAGGACAATAATTAGCAACACATCTGCACATACGTCAATACAAATGCTGAACATTGTCTGAACACACAAATGTGATCTTGTAAAGGACAGTTGTTATCTTGAAACACACAGCTCACCTTCAGATATCTGTATATCACTTCAGGCTGGTTTCCAATCTTGCGGAAGTGGGCCTCCAGTTGGAAGCTGTTGGTAGGCGGAGGAGGCAGGTCTGTTACTGCCGTTGAGGGCTTGAGTGACGGCCCAGGAGAATTTGGGATTTCCTCCTTTGCTGTTTGTTTGGTCTGCCTGCTCGCAGGAACTCTGGAAAATAGAGGATACCACATTTAACAAAGTATTGCAACATGTTTTGCTTTACACAGATGTTGTAGAACACCCAAAAAGTACTTAAAGCTATAGAGCGTAACTTTTCATATAAATGAATGCCGGTTACATTCAAACCACCGCCAAACGAGTTGACACAAAGTTGATTAAGCCTATCAGCTCCACAAAACCTATCTCAGTATGGCAGCGTTTTACAAACTGGTGTCGCAACCTGATACTGGCGCAGGAGCTCAGAACATAATTTTTTTCAGTTGTTGATTCTACTGCTAAGAAAAAACCTGGACGTACAGTAGAAGGACTAAAATCATGCCGATGTGCCGACAGTGTTGTTGTCAATACTCCTCATGGGGGCAAAAGAAGTTACGCACTATAGCTTTAAATGACCAATACCATGAAGTCAAATAAGTAGTGCCACTCACTGTTCAGACGAGTGTGTAGGGGCTTCTGATATCTCCTCTATCTTGATGATCTTGGCGCTTGGCGATGTGGACAGCGGAGAGGAACAGACCTCAGCCTCCTTCACCTCGTGGACCAGGGACTTTGAGCCAGCGGACTGCTCCTCAGGCACAGACACCTTACCACTCACTACCTCGATGTCAATCCTCCTCAGAGGTTTCTAAAGAACAGTAAGAATCAAAGTTCATTGGGAACAAAATAACATGGTATCTGTCAATATTGACACACAAAAAAAACATTGGATAATTGGCAGAATTGGATTATAGTAAAGATTCTACAAAGTGAGGGTTACAGAATCGATGTCTACCCCGCCACCTGCTGGAGAAATAATGTTAAAGCACGTTGTCAACATAACATAGTGAAATACTAGATACTAGGAAAAATGAAAAACATGCCAAACAATTTGTATGTTTGTCTCTTGACTTCTATTCAATATTAAAATCAAAGTATCATTTGACAAAATGAGTAACTCACAGTGGAGCGAAGATGTGTTGGTTTGTCGAGCGGCTGAACTGTTCTCCTCTGAGAGCCGTCTGGTGTCTGAAGGAGGCCAGTGGAACCACCGTCCTAACACAAAGCCACAAGTCAAGGTCAAACCTAACAGAGTCTGAAGTTTACAGTAGTCATCTGCACATTAGACTGGAATTTAAGCATTCACTTCAAGCTGAGGGGAAGGTCCGTAACATTGAGTCAGAGTTTCATTATTTACTGAACTAACCGTCACTTGTACTAACAACGGGATCTTGAAACATACCAGCTGGAGCTTCTGGAGCTCGTTCAGCGCCTGCTTGTTCCCCGGCTCTAGTTTCAACACATCCTGAAAATCTGGAACACACAAACACAAACAGACTAGGTTTTTATGCACCTGAACTGGCACTACTTGATAACAATAACCCTTTATTATAATATATACTGTATATTTTTTAATTTTTCTGGCAATTTTAATACAGCTCTTGTTGAAAGTTTGTATGTTTATTTAAGCTAATTTGGAAATAAAAAGAACTTCTGGATACAACTTGAACCTGGCTTCAAATGGAGTGAATTTTACAAGACAAGTTAAAAAAGATAGATAAAAGTTAAAAAAGATAAAAATTAAACCATCTACAGAAATGCAGATAATCTAGAAGCATACAGCTGTAGATGTGAAAGCTCTCTGGTCTTCCAGGTGTAGTTGCTGCTGTGTTGTTCTATACAGCACCTTGCTTGGCCTCCTGCAGTTTTCCTAAAGCCACTCTGGCGGTAGCACGACGGGCCAAAGCCTTGGTGTAAGTTCTGTCCAGGGCAATGGATCTGGTGCAGTCCTCCTCTGCCTCTTTATACCTGGAACAAAACAAAACAAACAACTGGAAGTTTGATTTTAGTTTTTTACAGAGACCCTTACCGCTCAAAGTGTAAATGCTTGTGTTTACTTCTCCAGCTTGAGGAAGGCCATGGCTCTGTTGGCAGGCAGGAGGACGTTCATACCGTCTGCCTCCATGCCTCTGCTGTAGCACTCCACAGCTGCTTCATATTTCCCCTCTTTAAAGTAAGCATTCCCCTGAAAATAAGCACATTTAGAAGACGTCAGCACATGGGAAAACTATTTTATTAGATGATCTGTATCCCGCTGGTTCTGTGGTAACACATCATTCTTTTTGCCTCAAATGTTGTTACAATTCATTCTTCTTAAAAACCAAACGTACTCTGTCTTTTTGCATCACGGCCTCCTGTTGTCTCTGCTGTTCCTCTATCAGTCTCTCTCGTTCAGGGTCTTCCGTTGGAGGCTCCTGCGGCTGTGTGGCTTCACTCTGGGCGGACGGTGACTGTCGACTGAGGGTCTGAAACCAGCCATGGAAGGAGAGAAAATTAGATTAGACATTTGATCGTCATTGCATATAAAATGTATGAGAAAGAAATTAGACGAAAGAACCCAAAAAAACACACTTTCCAACTCACATCTTTGATCTTCTTCACTTCATTCTGCGCCTCCACGTTCCCAGGGTCAAGCTTGAGCACCGTCTCATAATCTGTTCAGAAATAGATTCACGTTGGTGTTATCTCAGTACGCTCAAAGAGTTTGGAACAGATGGTTTGATCCTGTTTTTTTAAACCTTGCTCGTCACCTTCTAATGCCGACTGGTATTTATTCAGTGCAACCCGCGCCGCTCCTCTCCGCGCAAACGCTTTGAAGTAGTTGGCGTCCAGAGCTATGGCCAAGTTGCAGTCCGACTCCGCCACAGCATACCTAGGTAGTTAAAGTATTGATTGATGATAGACAGGGGAACAAGAGTTTCTCACCAACAGATAAAGAGAAAGTTAAAAATACTTCAAAAGGTGGAGTGTGTAAGAAAGGTGTATTTTAGCATCAGCTTGTGGTGGAAGATCCAGATTGCAACGCTCTGTGTCAAGCCATACCTCCTATTTGGAGAATTTAAAGAAGCTATGGTGCCTTAAAAGGACAAGAGGCTAGTTACTAGTAAAGATGGCATCATCAACCACTGCTGCTGCTGCTGCTGCTGCTTCAGGTCTTTCGACAGTATGAATTGATTAGCCAATTCCCTTATTACTGCATGTTTAAAGAATCAATTACTTTTTGAGTCTGCAGAAGGACGTGGCTCTGTTTGTGGGAAGCACAGGGCTGTAGGGATCAGCACCCATCCCTCTGGTGTAACACTCGATGGCTTCGTCGTACTTCCCATCTTTGAAAAACGCGTTGCCCTAAAAAAAAAAAAAAAGCATAATCTGCTTAAAGTGTCATTTATGTTTTTCTTTGTTCTTTTGAGTTGTCATGCCAGTTGTATTTACCTTCTCTTTCTCAGCCAGCGCTGTCTCCTGATCGGCTGTGGCTTCCTCAGAGTCAGACTCATTGGACTCTGCAGGACTCTCCTCCTTATCCATGGCTGCCAGAGCCTTGTCCTGTCACCACACAAGCACACAGCAGCAGCAAATCAAACTTACCCCACCACTTCACCGCTCATGTTGAGTCAGTGTATTCATTCATTTATCAAGAGTGCATCAGCATCATACCGCGTCAAACTTGTCCCACGATCCATAGTCGTATGCTTTGATCCTGGAGGCCTGCTGGGGCTCCTGCTGCCTTTGAGTCGCCGTTGCAGCTTGGCTCCTTCTTCTTCCTTTTCTTTTCCCTCATCTTGGTTTTGTAGTCTTTGTTACGCACGGGCGGGAGGCTCTTCTGCAACACACAGATGAAAAGCTTCTAATAATACAGGAAGATTACTATCCTGGAGAGAGAGAGAGAGAAATATACGACAGACAGAAACAGAGACAGGATAGATAGATAGATAGATAGATAGATAGATAGATAGATAGATAGATAGATAGATAGATAGATAGATAGATAGATAGATAGATAGATAGATAGATAGATAGATAGATAGATGTAGTGACAAACCTTTACCCCCGGCTGTCCTCCCTTCCTCAGCTCTTCGTCCTTGTCCTTTATGTCTGTCTCCCAGCCCTCCAGCTCCCTCATGAAGCTGTGAAGATCATCCGCGTTTTGACGCATCTGAAGCTGTAACTCAATGGCTTTGTTTCCCGCGGACATGTTGTTATTCCCTGTGAATGAGACATTTGTTTGGGACAATTTTCCTAAACTTGTTGCTGTAGTTGTTGTCTTCCAAGACGGTGTTGAAGCCAATAGAGGAAAACACGAGAATCATGCTGTCATGCTTTTTTCGGCTAGCAGGTAGCTAGCTAGCTAGCAGAAATACCAAACATTTAGAGGAAATAAAGAAAACGTAAGCGACTCTGTTGCTACGTAAACCTTTTAAAGTACCTGTTACTTCTCTCTCCAGGTGAAAATTAGAGTTAAAATGTAGTTGAAGTTATTTTGGCTAATACTGCAGTAAAACGTGTCGTTATTCATAGGTTTCTGTTTACGTCTGGAGCCATGACAGCCGAGTACCAGCAGCCTTTGCGCTGCCGAGCATGCGCTATGCGCAGGGCCTTACCAAAGATCGTCTATATACAAACGACACATTTTTACTCACTTGTTTGTATGCAACAAACAACAGACCTCGTAAAAAACCTACGAAAGGTAGCCCCTGTGCCCATTTA
The DNA here is from genome assembly GCA_026122265.1 of Ammodytes dubius. Taxonomy (NCBI): domain Eukaryota; kingdom Metazoa; phylum Chordata; class Actinopteri; order Uranoscopiformes; family Ammodytidae; genus Ammodytes; species Ammodytes dubius. The sequence goes on from CM047526.1 coordinate 3,541,754, forward strand.
ATTTTTCATTGTAATAAATTGTTGGTTTTGCTTTACAGTGAGCTAGTTTAATTCGGATTAACTATGTTAAGTGGACAGTTTTGGTCCAGATATTGCCCTTCGAGTTGATGTCCTGCCTAAACTTTCTGAATAGACGATCTGTATGGAGTGTCAGAAAAAAAATGTTGTGGAAAAGGCTATTTTTTTCATCTCTTTTTAAAATACACTACATTAAAGATGGTAACATTTCTTTATTGTTTTTTTGTTTGTTTAAGAGCCATTTCAATTAGATACATTTAAAAAATACCCCGATTTGTTACCTTTGACCTGTAGCTAACTTACCACGTGACCTACAAAACAGAATAGTGATGACCTCTCGCGTTAGCTAGCGGCAGCTACCCAGACAGGGCGAACTTATGCTAACACTTCGGAATAGTGAATAGTGGTCAACATTTCACACAATGGATCAGACTAAACAAGAAGAAGATTATGGATACGACTTGTTCCCGGAGAGGAGCTCGGGGAAGTACAAGAAGGGCTCCATCGGGGAGAGACTGTTCACTTTGAACCACAAGTGTCAGGCTATGTTGCAGTTCGCGACGGATACCAGTGAGTGTTCCAGCTCCAGCTCAGTTATTTCTCTGTTTATAAATGTGAAAACGGAATGTCATCTCGGCAGTGATCATCGGACGCACCTGTGGTTTCTGTCGTACGCGTTCGTGTTTATAATGTCCGTGCAGCATATAGCGTTAGCTGATTTAGCTGGCCGTGCTTTCTGTCAGTGAGTGTGTTGCTAACTCAGGACTGTGTGCTTCTCTCAGGTCCGTATGCCAAACTCCTCCTCAGTGCCATGAAGGGATCAGGATGGTGAGTATCATTCAGAAATAAATCAAAGTGTGTTAATAGCCTACTTGTTTATCTGCTGTTACTCTCATATTCCTGCCAGAAAACATGGTATTGTTACGTTAATACGTTAGTACTACAACCTAATGATAACATTATAAAGATAAAGGTTTTAGTGTAACCAGTCTAGTGCAGATGAGAGTTGGTTACTAATAGCCTGACCAGATGACACAATGTTCCAATTTTCATCATAAGCTTTCAGAGGGGACTGCAGAACATGGACTAGTTGTATTACTTAGCATTAACACATTACAACTGTAGACAACACATAAGTAGCCTACATTTTTTCACTTTGCATTGTAAAACCAATGCTAGTTCATTGCCCAATATACATTGGGCAACTAGAATGCTTTGTTTTGCTCCAAGCTCCCTTTACTTTGTCCCCCTCAACACAGCAAAGTGATCAAAGATCGACATTTCTCCTGTGAAGACTGTGACGGGACGGTGAGCGGCGGCTTCGACGCGGCTTCCTCTCAAGTATGAAAGAGATTCCTGGGTGCTAGCTAAAGACCAAGCAGGTTGAGATCACATTCTGCTGTGTGACATTCATAACATGTGTTTGTGTTTGTTTTACAGATCGTCTTGTGCCAGAACAACATCCACCAGCAGTCCCACATGACCCGAGTGGTCACACATGAGCTCATTCATGCCTTTGACCACTGCCGGGCCCACGTGGACTGGTTCAACAACTACAGACACCTGGCCTGTTCTGAGGTGAGGCCCCAATGTGCTCAGCACTGGCTGTGTTTAGGTGGAACTGTAACTTTGGTTACTGATTCCGTTGAATCTGCCTTTTTGGCATTGTGTTCCTGACGTGAAAGCAGTCGCATTAACATGCTACATCAAGCAACCTGTTTGTGGCCATCAGCCTCTAGCTTACTGAAAATGTCAATCTTTAAAAGCAGGTCACAAAGTTACTTAAACAATGTTTATTAGTGTCCTAAAAAAGCTGTGTACTGTACCCAACATGACATAAACAAGCGTTAACACAGCACTTGTCGGGGACTCTTTTCAACAGCGGAAAAAAAAATGTAGCGCTTTATTGATGTATGGCATCATCAGTATACTTAAAGGTGATTTGAAATCCCTTGGAAATGTTTTGTTTTATTCAGTATGTTTCAGTATTTGATGTTGGCTTGGTCAAATCCACTTTTTTCCTCCCAGCTGAATTATTCTAAGGTTTTGTTTGAGCTTAAAACAATAAAATAATCTTATTGTAAAACTGTTCCCAAATATCATTATCCTGCTGACCTGATACATTTGTTTGCCAATCATTCAAAGACTTGTTCTGCGTAACTTGTTTCAGATTCGGGCAGCTAACCTCAGCGGAGACTGTACCTTTAACAATGAAGCTGCCAGATTCAACTTCGGCTTGAAAGAGCATCATCAGGTACCTACCTTCCCTGTGATTTAACATGACATTTTTCTAGGTTTCAGGTTTGTGTCTTTGATCAAACCCTTTTGTCTGGCTCTCTTAACTACAGGAGTGTGTGAGAGGCCGTGCCCTGCGCTCCATCCTGGCTGTGAGGAACATCAGCCGAGTGGAGGCAGAGAAGATAGTGGACGAGGTGTTCGACACGTGTTTCCACGACCACGCGCCGTTTGGCCGCGTCCCGCACAGCAAGAGGGACGCCCGCTTTGCCTACAGAGATTACCAGAACAGAGATCGATATTACGCCAACCTCTAGTGTCACATTCGCATATCACTCCCAAGGGTGCTGTAACCAGATAGTGGTGCTGTCAGGGCCAGGGCTGCCATGAAAACCTCAGAACAACGCCAGTGTGTCAAAACCCATCGCATCCCTTCAGAAGGGATCTTCACAGAATGAGTCGTCCTTGGAACACAAGGCAAGCGAAAAGGAAGGAGCTTCAGTTTATTTCATTTTCTACTATTTTTTTTTGGACACTTAATTCTGTACCACAGGATTGTAAAGCAGTGAGTTTGGCTCTGGAATTGAAGTATTGGATGTGTGCCCAAGTGATTAGTGATGTCATTTGTTTTGATCCATGGGTGCTTTGAAGGAAACGCAGGATTTCCTTATCGATCCTCTTCATCGTGTTGCAGCATTGACCTCCACTCATTTCTTGTAAATAGAGCTGATTGTGCTTAAATTAAACAGAATCCACTTGAATTAAAAGTTTGTTTCTGCTGAAAAAGTTGGGAGTTATTAGTTTTTTTTTGAGGACAAGAATGGAGGGAGGGGGGGGGGGGGGTTTGCGCGTTCAACCTTGAATTCATGTATTCATAACTTGCCCAAAAAGCATTACACAAGCATATTGCCGATTTCCACAACACATTCATGCCCAAGGAGTCCTCAAATTAAAAAGTTCTCCCACAAACAACACGGTCAACTTTGTTCAACAGCTGCGCCGCCCCCTGTAAAATGTCACTGCTGACATCTTTATTGGACATTAGCATTTAAAGAATCTCTTATCCCTCCACGGAGATTAATGAGGGGAGAAAGTTACAAGGGAATTAGCTTCATCATCCCCCTCCCTCCCTCCTCCCTCTTCCATTTTCTGCCTATCTCAGAAGACAACACCCTCTGCGTAGAAATTCACAAAGTCACCCGCTGCGTCTGCTGTGGGAGTGCACCATGCCTCTCATCTCAACACTCTAGTCTTGGAGAATGCTAACAAAAGCCCTAGATGAGTGCGGGTGGGATGGGATGAGCGAAGAAAATTCAGTTAATTTTGGAGGCTTAACGGAAATAATGATGGAAACGGCTCAGAGGCAGTGGGATTAATGCAAAGGAAAACAAAAGAATAGGAGGGGGGATATTTGGATTTGTGCAGAGTCATAAACCCAAGTAGGCCAAATGGAGAAATCATACCAAACAACAGAATTACTGCTGGAATTGTGTAATATCAAATGCCAGCTACTAATTAAACACATTGGATACAATTAGACATGCGTTACAAGGTCGTGAATTTCTAAATCATTTCATGCTTGATTCCAGGCAGCAAAATATTATTAACCACAATGTTATCGCCCACCTATGCCAAGCTGCCATAAAGCAATGATAGCTACGGAATAAATTAGGAGACAGTCTATTTTGACTACAACAAACAGTAAACAGTATATCAAATTATAAATGTGATACTGCAAAACTTGTTAGCAGACAGTTGGTTATTTATCATCAAACAGCATTAGCATTCATTTGGAGTTGTGTTGCTGGCTACAGTATATAATAAACATAAGTCTGGTATTCATGCTCCTTTAGCTCTACTAGAATACTGTATGTTTGTAACCAAAACGTCAGGCCCTGCAACAACAGTGAAACAGTAAGTTTTCTAACTTTAAACAGTGTTCCAGAGATCCAATTTTCCTGCGAGGAATGTTTGTTTATTCAGTTATGAGAATATATCTTAGAAAATGTTCACTTCTCGTACATACCCAAAGTTACATAGTGCACCTTTAAAGAATGAAAAAGGACACATTGCTGAAATGTCTTAATATAGACAAGTGAAAAATTAAAATTATAAAAGAAAATAATTAATAAATAAATACTTAAATTTTTTTCGTTTCTTTGCCGGATGTGTCAGTACTGTGCAATGTCTATTTTCATTGAGGGGAACGTAAGAAATAAACCCCTATTTAATTACGCCTCTATACTGCCATACGGTGGCCACAATGAGGTACTGCACCTACAGGTAAAAAGTAAACGGGTAGTTAATTCGGTATAGTATTGAAGGCACGGACGGTGTCGCCCCCTAGTGACCACAGTGAGGTACTACACCTATAGGTTTTTTTAGAGCTAAAAACAAAATTAAAAGCATCAATTTAGAAAACAAATCTGTGTGCAGCGTTTGGTGTTAGTTTCTTGTCTTAATTACCAACTTAATATTCTGTTACGTATGTGCACTATGGCCCATATTAACGGTCTCATTAGAAGCCCAGTGGCACTAGCTTAACCTTACTAGCCAGCTCCTAAACAAACCTTAGCCTAAACTAGGAAGGACGCCAACATGTAGCCTACCTTTCTCATTTTAATATAAAGTTTCCAATGTTTGCTTTGTCGGAAGAAAGGTGTTGCTTTGTCCCTTTTTTCACAGATATTTACTGCACTAGTACGTCAATGATTTGAAACGATAAACGGTAAATACAAACACGAGTGCAGTTACACAGTGTGGCCACAGGAGGGCAGTATACATAGTAAAGATAGAAATAATCCACCATATTCACCTCCGGTAAAAACACAAATTAAAAGCCTCATTAAGAAACGTTTATTTTGAAAGGTTTAACCGGGAGTATTATGCCTCGTTTCCACCGAGTAGAGCGGGTCGGATCGGAGCGGTTCGGTCCGGGTAGTTTGGCTTTTCATTTGCCAAAAGTTGGGTAGGGTACGGTTTAAGCGCACCTAACCGCTCTGAGCCGCTCCCGATCTCAGTACTCCTCCGTAGGGGTACTAGCGGCCTGAAAGCGGGCCGAAAATGCATGAGAAGGCGGAGCTACACACTGCTGTCATTTGATTGGTCGAAAGAATCATTTCCGCCATGTGTAGATCTCGGCAAGAGTGAAGAGATATTGTGTTTTGGCGAAAATGTGAGCACAGCTCTATTTATTGTGTGGTGTTTTTCCTCGTCAATAAATTAATCAGTTGGTTACACTGTGTCCCATAGTCACGTAGCTGCCTGCTGGCTGTCGCTCACTGTCTCTATGAGTTGCGCCGAGCGGTCTCTGTGTGTTTACGCCATAGATATGCCTAGTAGTAGGCTAAAATACACGCTCACAACAACACGGGGGGAATAAATAAAGAAGCGGCTGGTTTGAATCATTTCCGCCGTTTGTAGTCACCTCGGCTAGAGTGAAGAGAGTTTTGGCGAAAATGTGAGCGCGGCACTGTTTATTGTGTGGTGTTTTTCCTCGTCATTAAATGAATCAGTTGGCTACACTGTGTCCCACTGCTACGATGTCACGTACCTGCCGCAGCCAGCTCTGTTCGCTCACTGTCTCTATCATTTGCACCGAGCCGTCTCTGTGCTCACAACAACACGGGGGGAATAGCTTAAATAAAGAAGCGGCTGGTTTGACCAAGCAAAAACAAGAGACCGCTGGCTTGACCACAGTTGTTCCCACAGCCCGATAGTTTGATCCACATTCTGGCGGCGGCTATCGCAGTCCAGCCTAAACCCCGCCCTACCAGTAAGGGTAGGGTCGGCGGTGGAAACAACACCGAGATTCTTAAAAGTGAGCTGTCCCGCTCTGAGCCGCTCCGATCCGACCCGCTCTACTCGGTGGAAACGAGGCATTACTTGTATGTGATTACGTCGGGCTTTACATGACTCGGTCATTATGGGTGGTTCAATCAGGCCCCCAGGATGCTGCCTTCTCCGAGCAACCAGCATGGACATGTGGCCAACCCATTAGTATTGCATGGTGAGGGGTGGAGCTTATTTTCATACGGCCCGTAGGCAGATTTCCCTGTCCACACAGTACAAGCGGCGAACAAGATTGTGTCTCTGCAAAAATTTTCTGGATATCAATCATAGGCTCATACTTATCTTTAGACCATATACTATTAAAACTGAAGTTTTCTCATTTCAAAACGCCACCTCAAGCGTTTTATTAGCCCAACGGCTTTTAACGGCTTTCAGTTTGTTTTCGCCAGGCTAGATGCTACAGAACGAGAATGATTCTACTCCCGCCTCCAGTCCGCTACGCTTGCCGCCCTCTTTCTTGATAGGTCCATAATGCAGCTACGTCCATGCTACGTCATGCTTTGGGCCGTATGGAATTTCCGGATTATACTTCCTTGTTGCTTCTCTGCGCCTATGAGCAGCTTTCATAGGAATGAATGGGCGCCATGTTTCAATACGGTGTCCATTTCTTTATATGTCCATGGGTTCAATGTGGACTGAAGTTTCGCGTCGGGGTTGTTTAATTTACTACAAGAGAGTCATCTTTGATAATGTAGAAGTTAGTGACAATAGTTCTTGCTTGACCTGATTAGCCAACTGTTTTAATACAAACAAACTTACAAAACGCTAGCTTAAGCTAGTGAAGCTAACAAAATGTTGCCAAACTTCCTCCTAAAATAAAGTTTCTAACGTGTGCTTTGTCAAAGTAAAGATGTTGTTTTGTCTGTTTTAATTCACAGATATTATCTGGTTTAGTACATTGATGCTTTGAAACGGTGAATACATTTTAAAAGCGCGATTGAGAACAATTTGACTGACTAAACCTGTAGGTAGTACCTCATTGTAATCACCAGGGGGCGACACCGTCCGTGCATTCAATAGTAAAACAATTTAACTACCACCTTTAGCCTAAACTAGGAAGGACGCCAACATGTAGCCTACCTTTCTCATTTTAATATAAAGTTTCCAATGTTTGCTTTGTCGGAAGAAAGGTGTTGCTTTGTCCCTTTTTTCACAGATATTTACTGCACTAGTACGTCAATGATTTGAAACGATAAACGGGAAATACAAACGCGAGTGCAGTTACACAGTGTGGCCACAGGAGGGCAGTATACCTAGTAAAGATAGAAATAATCCACCATATTCACCTCCGGTAAAAACACAAATTAAAAGCCTCATTAAGAAACGTTTATTTTGAAAGGTTTAACCGGGAGTATTACTTGTATTGTATGTGATTAGTCTGGCTTTACAGGCGGTTGTAGTTACGGCATGAGGCCACAGGGGGGCGAAAACGTCCGTGTATAGAATACTGATTTAACTTCACCTTTACTTTCTTTGACTCGGTCATTATGGGTGGTTCAATGTGGACTGAAGTTTCGCCTCGGTGTTGTTTAAATAAACTTTAATACAAGAGAGTAATCTTTGATAATGTAGAAGTTAGTGACAATAGTTCTTGCTTGACCTGATTAGCCAACTGTTTAATACAAACAAATTTACAAAACGCTAGCTTAAGCTAGTGAAGCTAACAAAATGTTGCCAAACTTCCTCCTAAAATAAAGTTTCTAACGTGTGCTTTGTCAAAGTAAAGATGTTGTTTTGTCTGTTTTAATTCACAGATATTATCTGGTTTAGTACATTGATGCTTTGAAACGGTGAATACATTTTAAAAGCGCGATTGAGAACAATTTGACTGACTCTATAATAAACCTGTAGGTGTAGTACCTCATTGTAATCACCAGGGGGCGACACCGTCCGTGCATTCAATAGTAAAACGATTTAACTACCCTTTTACTTTTTACCTGTGGGGTAGTACTTCATTATGGCCACAGGATGGCAGTATAGAGTCGCAAAGGGATTTATGTCTTATGGACACATTCCCCTCAGGGAAAATAGACAATGCACAGTACTGACACACCCGGCTAAGAAACGAAAAAATGTAAGTATTTATTTTTTAACTATTTTCTTTTTTATTTGTTTATAGTTTTATTAGATACATTAAGTAGTGCTTTTAATTCATTTGATTACATTTGTCTTTATCCAGTGTAGTGTAATCTATGTGAACTATTAATAATGAAACACTGACATTTGGACATAATAGCATTCGTGATAATATTTCAAATAAAACATGGTTTCTGTTCTTGTATTTTTCGATAAAATCTTTGAATATAACACAAACAATCAAGACAAATGCCAGTAATGCTCAAATGTGAAATAAATATCTTGTATTTTTATCGTCACAGTCATAATTGTTGTAATTATGCACACAGAGCAGTCACATCCAGAATTTAGCATGAAAAAAATCTCCCGTTTAGTGAATATCTCATAATTAATTTTTATTTATTTTGTGTTTTCCATTTCAAATTTGAGCATGACTTTGTTCCTCAGAAAAATAAAAGATAAAAGGCTGTAGGATAAATAAAATGCTTTGTTTATCAGTGAATTCAAAGTGTCAGAATACACCGAATACACTGCCCAACTGCTGCTTGCTTGCATGGAATGGACTCAACCTCTAGTGGGTCGGGAGTTTGATTCAGTTTCCATTTATTATCTTCGCACATATGTATAACGGAATCTATAGCAACTCCTCTCAGTGTTCCCGGAAAAATTAAGTGTGAGATTAAAGCACAAAATAAACAAGTCAAACCAACCACACATAAGTGAACTGGTAACATTGTATTGCACTATATTCACATGGTAATATCACTTAGCTGTGAGGCTGTAGTTACAGTTCAGTTACTTTACAGCACATGAATATAAATGCTTCAGGAGTCTAGAGGTGCATGTTCTACAAGTTAAAATGTGGCAATGAGTACAAAAGGATAAAAAAGGGATGATGAAATAAGTAATATATTCAATAATAACGTCTAAGTAGCGCAAAAGGTAAGACAGAACAAAAAGGTACAAATGAATTAAATACATTAAAATTAAAATGAGCAATATGGGGAACATTATTTACAATATGTGCAATATGAAATGAAAAGTGTACAATAAAAGGTAATTTCAATATGCAGAGTATAAATGGGTCCAAAGTCCAGAGTTCCAGGGGCAGATGGGAGGGAAGGGAGAGAGTTGAGCTTCCTGACAGCATGGTGGAAAAAGCTGTTTACCAGTCTGGTGGAGTTGGCCCAGAGGCTCTGGTACCTTCTTCTCGATGGCAGGAGGCTGAAGAGGCTGTGTGAGGGGTGGTCGGGGTCTCCCACAATGATGGTTGCTCTGCGGGTGAGGCGGGTTCAGTAGATGTCCTGGAGGGAGGGGAGTGGGACACCGATGATCCGTCCAGCAGCCTTCACTGTGTCATCATGGCTTATGGTGTGCAACTAAGGCAGTTCTTTATAGACAATGTTGTCTGTCAGGCCGTCTTCGTTGTCTCCCACAAACACCTTCAGACCTCTGGTACGCTTCCCTCTGCTGAAGGCAGTGTAAAGCTGGCCATGAGCGAACACACTTTGGGGCAGGAACACTCCAACTCTGTCATTTTCCTGTCCTTGTCCTGCAGAAGACATGGGTTAGGTACTTACTATCAAATCAAATGGAATTGAGATGTGAAAACGCAAGATGCAGTGTTTCTCACCTTCATTGATAGTTACAGCAAAGGTCATCTCTACATCAAAGTTCCTCAAGGTGAAGAAGATCAAGGTGCTCCAGGACTGGCCAGCCCAGTCACCAGACATGAACATCATTGAGCATGTCTGGGGTAGAATGAAAGAGGAAGCATGGAAGACCAAACCAAAGAATCTTGAGGAACTCTGGGAGGCATGTAAGACTGCTTTCTTTGCTATTCCTGATGACTTCATCAATAAATTGTATGAATCATTGTCAAACCGACATGGATGCAGTCCTTCAAGCTCATGGAAGTCATCAAGATATTAAATATGGATCTCACAGCACCACTACTTAATTCACTGATGTTATGCAACATATTTTTGTATTTGAAGTAAATTATTTGTTCAATTTTCACCTTACTCTCTCTGTAGGCGACAAGACTTTTGTCCTTCCAAAATCGGACCTTTCTGTGTTCATTAAATGATCAATATTTCTGCAGTGAAGCAAATGTATTTTAGTATATTAAACATTATTTGGGAGGGTTTTAGCTTTCATATGAGCCATTTTTTAAAACCAATGGATTAATTAAAAGTCAGTTTATAAGCTGTTGTTTCTACACAATTGATAAGTGACAAGACTTTTGTCGGGACTGTATAGTGATGTTGCTGTGGTTCAGTTTGGTTGGACAAGTGTAACGTTGAGGCCTAAGCAAAGCTGTTGTGATTTTTTTATTTTTTATTTTTTTTGTGGTGATGCTGTTACTGGTATTTGTGCCGCCGTGCACATGATGCAATGTTGCGAATGTTTTGGATGTTTATGTTTATTTGCTCGACTGCATGGCGCGGCATATTGCTGTGGTAGCCTATGTGCTGCCATGCACACAATGCAAATGTGTTTTGTATTTGGCTGTTTGTGTGTGTTAATGTGTATTATTTGCGAGCTGCGTGCGTCTTAAGGCAATGCTGTTGGCCATGCTGATGTGTTTGCGCTGCTGTGTACTGTTGCAATTGCAGTTTTTTGTATAATAATATTTATGCAGGCCCTCCCACAAAATCTACATGCCCCCTGTATAGATGTGCTCTGCGCCGGGTCTCAATGCAGTGCATGTTTAAACAAAGACATTTTGCTTATTGTAGTTGCAATATTTCTCATTACCGTCGTGGGACAGTTGTATTTTCATGTCAAACCCTGATCCATGACTGCAGTACCATCTCATTCCTGTGGGTGGCAGTTTTGGCCACCAATCCTCATCCTCAGAACAGGAGTCCAATCCAAACTTTGAACAGAAAGTGCTACCTGCCACTGTTTTATTGATACAGATAATTGAATCCATTTCATTGAGTCCTGTTCCAGGTGCATGTTGGGCCTTTTATGAGCAGAGATAGGGCACACTAATCAAGTTGCCGCTGGGAAGAGTGACAACTTTCATTATTCCATCTATTTAAGTAGGCGGCGCCCACGGTGATCTAATTAGGATGCTCCAGGAACACTGAAATCCCTTCACTAATCTGCTGTAGGACAACACATTAACCCAGAGAGCACTAATGAACTCATCTCAATAATTAGAAAAATGCCAGATTTAGTTGTAGCGTGGAGAGGCGGTGGTGAAGTGTGAGGACACCCACTTGCCTTTCTGAAGTTTTCAGATGTCTGCTCTTCACGGGGGTGTGTGTGTGTGTGTGTGTGATTGGGCGGTAGATAATGAGGGACCGTTGAATTATTTAGCTGTGAATGTTTAATGTTGGATATTGGTATCTCTGAACACAGGTTTGCGGGTTTCGACACAATACATATTTTAAAATAAATTAGGCTACACGATGAGCTTTGGGGACGAAAAGTATTCGACAGACACACATTGTTTTCTCCCGGTCATGGATGACTTTCAAACGAACACCACTAAAAGAAGAGACCTGAGGGAAAAGCTTTGGCATCCTTTTGGCCAAGACGGACATTTTCTTTTCTGTCCCATCCCATCCCGAGCACTCCGGGGAAACACTTGAACAAAGAAATACATATTGAGTGGTGTCGCCTGTACTTTAGCCAGGGGGGAGGGGGGGCAATCATATCCAGCTGATTGAGGACAAAAGTGCATATCTAAAGATGGCCGCCAAGAACCTTGTCTTATAAACTAACATCATATCGGAGCACATATGTTCAAGGATAGATATCAAGAATAAGATTAATAATTGAGCAGAAGATAAAAAATTACAACACGTAAAAGAACAAAATGGAGATGGAAATGGTTCTGATACAGTAGAGCTACAGTAATCTAAAAGTTAACAAAAATGCTAGCAGTATTTGCAGTTTAGCCTTGTAAAAGCAGCGTTAGAATATATTTTACTACTAGTAGATGGAACATTATCATGAATACTTAATTAAGGAACTAGGCCTACCTAAATGAATAGTTTGACATGTTGGGAAATACCACTTATGCCTGTATGGTAAATATGAAGCTACAACCAGCAGCCGGTTAGCTTAGCTTAGCACAAAGAATGGAAACACGGGACAGCTCGCCTGGCTCAGTCTTAAGGTAACCCGTCTAAGTGTTTACCCAAGTTAACTAATCAACAATAGTCTGACACATAACTCTACCTGTAGTTTTTTACACTTGTGTTTTTGTATGGACTTAAACCTACATACAGATAACAGCCATTGTGTTTAAAACAGTAGCCTACATGTGTGGTACTATGGGATGCAACTAAAATTCATAAGACAGTTACTGGTAATAGACACTGATACTGACAGTGGAGGAAAAAAAAATAAAGTTGAAATCATTATACTTCACAGCGCAAATCCTCTGAGGGCGTACCGTCTAACCTGACAATTAACTTTCCCAGCGAGGAAGCACTGTTTGAGTCTGCCGAGGGGAGGTGAGCATGAATATCAATTAATTATGTGTTCAAGTTGAGGATTAATTAAGGAGATGTTTAAATTTGGCAGAGATCATCGTTGTATTTCTACATTTTTATGTCATTGGAACACAAATGTATAACCTTAATTAGGCTATTGGTTGGTTGAGTCAAATCACACACACAAAAGTTTTCATGTCCATGGATAATCCATCAATCTCCCTGTTCAGACAGTTCACCATAGAAATAGTTTGCATGAGAATATATTGTTAACAGTTTGTTCAATGGATTGTCTTCACAGAGGGACAATTATTTAACAATCTTTTAAAAATATGGTTTCCTGTGTTGTGGGAAATTATCCCCATTTTTAAAACTAAGCCTCAAGTCTTGGCAATGAAGAGTCACGTCCTGACAAGTCCAAAGTCCTACCAGTCTTACCCTGCATGAACGTATAGGCAACATATTGTAGTTATTCAGCAAAAACCACAGTATACAGACATACAATGGTAAATCAACACGGTACATCCTTCTCCTTCACAGGTGGTGAGCAGGTTCATAGAGCACGTTTGGTACAATAGACACAGGCCAAAACAGGACAAATGTGATGTGATGACCAGCAGATTGTAACATTAGAAACAGAGTTTAGAAAGAATATCAAAATCCCCTTTAAGTGTACTGGTGTGTGTTTGACAGTCCACACGCAAACGGTTATGAAGCAATCAAGAGATTTTAAGTGTGTTGTTGTTGTCAGTCTGACGGTCTTGTTTTCAGTCATTCAAGGTCAATAGAAAACAAGGAAGGAGGTGGGTTAGTTAAACGGCCTCTTCCCACGTCTCAGTAACCAGCGTAAATGGAGGGGATTTGTGCCACACTGAATGACGCTCATTAGGAATGAAAGGACTGGAGATTATATCAGGAAATCCCCCTGAAACACATGTACACACAACACTGTGTAGATCATCTTGATACCGCTAAACATCCTGTATGTGAGAGTTAAGTACAGGTTTTTGCCGGACAGTCAAACAGCAGAAACACACACACACACACACACACCACACACACAACACACACAACACACACACACACACACACACACACACACACACACACACACACACACACACACACACACACACACACACACACACACACACACACACACACACACACACACACACACACACACACACACACACACACACACACACACAACACACACACACACACACACACGTTCTCAGAAAAACATTGGGTAATGAGAAATTTTGTTTAATAAAATCACAATATTAGATTACACTAACAAAGCTACTACATTTTATATATTTTTTCTCCTGTTTCTTCCTCCTGAAAACTTATACAGCCATTTTGTAATTGTCCTTGCACAGATGAGAGGTTCAAGCAAATTAGCACTGGCAGACTGTTAACATTCACTGCAGAAATGTAGATGACTTCTACTGCGGTAATTAAAGCACGGTGGCATTTGAATCTTCATTTTGCTAATGATATGCATGGTATTAATTAGGCCTAAGTGATTAACATAACAACCGCTGGACAATGTCCTGGGGTATGAGCAGGGCTGTTTTCCTTTCTACTAACTCTCCCTAAAGACATGGTCTCATTAATAAATCCCAACAGCAACCCCTGCTAACCTTGACAAGTATTGTGAGTCATGTTAATAGTAGTCTGACAAACTCTGTTGACTGAATTTAAAGACGAGGATAGGCAAGTAAGGACAAAACAGTACTAATAAAAGATAATTCTAACAAAACTGTGAGGCAAGATAACAGGATGAAGAAGAATGAAGTGTAGCAATCATTAGGAAATCCTGAAGAAAGAAAGAAAGAAAGAAAGAAAGAAAGAAAGAAGAAAGAAAGAAAGAAAGAAAGAAGAAGGAAGGAAAGAAGAAAGAAAGAAAGAAAGAAAGAAAGAAAGAAAAAAGAAAGAAAGAAAAAAGAAAGAAGAAAGAAAGAAAGAAAGAAAGAAGAAGAAAGAAAGAAAGAAAGAAAGAAGAAAGAAAGACGAGCACACTCAGAAATAATGAGTTTGGGTAGTTATTGATCCAGTATCAACCTGTGTATATTGTTTAAGAGTGAATTCATGTCTGATGAACCTTGACGCTTTGCTTTTTTCTCGGGGGAAACCGCAGCTAGTAATTAGCAGGTAGCCCGGCCCCCGTATATGATAACAACGTTTGCTTCCCGGTATCCTAGAAGACAAAGAACATACCAATTGGCCAAGGTTGACCTGACTGGATTTCTTAAACCTGCGTTAACTGGACCTATACATGGATCTTCACTGATCTGATCCCAAACCAAAGCCTTTGTTATGAGAAAGAATCAGGTACCGCTGCATGTTCAAATACTTGAGTGGGTCAAAACAATAACAGAAAGTAACTTTCTTCAATTCAAGAGGAATCTTTAGGTTCAAGTGAGATGTTTTGTCTGCCAGTTATTTCTGTACTTAGCCCATCAACATGCACTTAACTAGAATTTCACTAAACGATTATTAGAAATGATCTACAGAGTCGGTGAGTGAGATCCTTAATTCCAATATTTGGAAAAATTAACCAAGTTACACCACAATAAGAACCTATCACGGTAGTCCAAGAGGTCAGACAAGTGGTCTATGGAAAGATCTTGGGTCCTGCAACCCATGTGAAGTCCACTAAGACCTGAATCTCTCCTGCCTTTGAATTGTGTCATTGGAAACTCCAAGGACACTGGCTGATCACCTCGTTCCCCTATTCGCCACATTTGTGAGATGTGGGGCTTGTCAGAGCCGAGCGCTTCGGCCGCTGGGACTTCCAGTGCGTTGAAGGAGGAGCCGTGGATCGCCTGAAGGATTGGCTCCCTTCTCTGGTGAGCCAATTTAGTGTGACCTCTGGTTTGGTCTCCAGGGTCACCAGTCTGGATAACTGTCCTCCAATCTGCCAGCTTTGTCACGGTTGAGCTCTGACAGTGGTGGAGCGACTGAACCTGAACGTCCACAACCGCAGGGATTACTGTGCCTTCACTGACGAACCCGCACGAGGCCTCTGAAATAGTAGATCAGAATTGGGACAGCAGCGTGGGCTAGAACGTAGAGATAACCCTACAGTACTGAAACTGGAAGGTTATGGCTTTGATCCCTGGATTTGCCAGAGTGTCCTTGAGCAACATGGATTGGCAAACTTGGCTAAGTTACACCTATACTGTATACGTTTGATTTTATTTTAGATAAGTCTGATAACATTTAGTTTAGTGTAATGCTTGTCCTTTCAGATTGTCCAGGTACAAGTTGACCAGAAGTGATAAACAGAGGTCACTCAAAGAGACTTTGTTAAAGGTACGGTGTGTAAAAACACTTGATGATGAGGAGCTTCTGTAAACTATCCTGAAGGGAGAAATCTAGAATCTCACCACTAGATGCAGCAAAATATTGCGAAATTACACACTGTACCTTTAATTGGACAGGGAAGAGATGTTGATTTTGATTTTTGTCAAGTATTTGGGCCCTCGAAAGGACGAGAGCATTAACAAACTTATGTTGCAAACGGTGTTGCCTTGGATCATCAAAGCAGAACTTAAAATCCAAATGAGAACACATCTTGAACCTTTGCAGCGTTCTGTGCTTCCTAATTATCATTCCCCCTGAGTTAATTTTCACCATCTGTACCTCTGCATGGGGTTCATTATTCTGAAGGGTGAGGATGGCTCTGACCCCATATCTTCACCACACATCACACTCATTAGTCACCGCCGGCTGAGGTAGGATCAGCCCCACTATCCAGCTTTTCACACTTCACCCGACAGTATTGATCAGCTACTGGCTCCTGCACTGTTTGCCGTCCCAAGCCAGCAGGCAATTAAACAGTAAACACGCAGAATATAACCTGAACACTCACATTGTCAAGTAGGATGGAGAATCACATTGATCTCCAAGTGGGCTTCTGTCTCTCTTCTGGAGGTCATTGCAACCGTGCAACAAGCTTAATAGACATGGTGTGACTGGAATGAAAATAAATACATCTAACACACACCTGATACATCAGCCATTGGTTGTAGGTTGTCTATTAAATATTTGAAAATCCTCTCACAGGTTTTCCACCTTCCATTAAAATATTTCTCCTTAGTGCAAAAACAATAATTAAATAACCACGGTCGTAAGAATTTATTCTATCTATAAGTTCCTAATTTAGTAGTTTCATAAAGGATGTTGTTTTTCTGAGAGCCCCTGAAAATGGTCAACTTGACAAATTCTTAAGATCAATAGATGTTCGGCCTAGTCTTGTTTAAACGTAAACTCAGTTTTGAGGTACAGCTACAGTTGTCTAAATAGTGATTTTGTTTGCCAGTAGGCTTATGAGTATACAATTTGATGTATTGATTATATTGTATTTTTTTCCCCCACTGAACAACATGCTTTGTTGCATGCCAGAAGTACTGAATGTGGTCACTGTCAAAGCAGATTTTTCATATGTTAAAATGCTCTCCTTTCCTTGGCTGTTTTATTTTAACTTCTCCTTTCTGAATTCAAACTGGATGTGTATAAATAGCCACTAGAGGGCGCTCTGATGCTGCTTTCTTTTCCACACAAAAGAAGCCTTCTGGGTAAAACTTTACTTTACGCTGGCCATAGTCCAATTTATTAACCTGGAACCTGGAACTGTCTACAGAATCGCAATGTAAATACAAATCAAATCCTGTATTCATATACTTGTGCAAGTGTTATAAAGAGAATACACACAGTGTTGTAGAGGTGTGGCAGCAAAGTAGAATTTATGATGTGTTTTCTTTTAAATCCCCCGTTAAGGTACATACTGCAAAGATTTAAGAGCCAACATGAAGTAAAAACAAGATGAAATATTTCTTAGTAAAAAGGTAATTCCTGTAATGTGAGTTTAAGTGACTGATCTCACAGTTCATTAGTTAAGAAAACACTCTGATTGGCTAGGACCCACGGGCCACGGTGATGTCGTGTCCACCGGCAGTAAATCTTAGTCTGCATGATTCAGACTATGCCGCTAATCAACATGTGCACGGACCGTACAGGGGATCACGGCTTGCTTTTATCTGAAGCCCTGCCTCCCAACCCCCCACCCCCCATCAGGGATAGAGGAGGGGAGGGGGGAACACATCTCTAGAAACCACTTCTGATGGAAAATGCAGCTGTTTGCAAGTTAGCTCGCTGAGAGAGAGAGCATGGAAACGGCCTGTAAGGCACACTCCGACAGTACTGTAGGCCTCCTGGCAGACTAACACAAGGGCACAGAGCTGTGGTTTCACATGGTTCAACATGCTGCATGAGTCACTGACCAGAAACATGTCTCTCCCATACACCACGGAGAGGATCACTGACTTACACTGTGGTGGGCGATGGCCAAAGACAATAAGCCATGCACTGCATAATGACATGAATGATGCCAAGCAAAAAAAATGCATGAGAAAATCCATGTGTATACCAAGTAAGGCCCTTTGAAATGTCATGGGGCGAAAACACAGATATTGAAAGTTCACAAAAGTTCTTCTAATTGG